>CM041778.1:98168875-98768875 GCA_023374045.1 Limonium bicolor
AATTATACCATTGTTCATCATTTTTCGTGCTCTTCAAAACAAGATGCATCATGGATATGTTTTGGTCAACTTAAATTTTATGTTTTTAGAATGAGTATATATTAGGTATTTTTTAAGTGAATCTTACTCATTAGTAAAATGATTCTTCTTTAATAATAAAATAAACCATATTCATTAGCAAAATGAATCTTACCACAAACACCCCAAAAACCACCTTAGGATAGCTAAAAACGTCGAACACATTTTAGGGTTTGTAGTACAGAGTTTAGGACCCTAAACCCTAAACCACAAACCCAAAAAAAACTGTCGAGTCAGTGACGACAATATAAAGCGTTGAAATAATGTCAAAAAGATTACCCTACCGCCCAAACACCCAAAAAACCACCCCAGGATAGCTAAAAACGTCGAAGGCATTTTTAGGGTTTGTAGTACAGGGTTTACCCTAAACCCTAAACCACAAACCCTAAAAAACTGTCGAGTCAGTGACGACAATATAAAGCGTATAACTAATGCCAAAAAGATTACCCTACCCCCCAAACACCCAAAAAACCACCCTAGGATAGCTAAAACGTCGAAGGCATTTTTAGGGTTTGTAGTACAGGGTTTAGGGTCGATAAACCACAAACCCTAAAAAACTGCCGAGTCAGTGACGACAATATAAAGCGTAGAACTAATGCCAAAAAGATTACCCTACCCCCAAACACCCTAAAAACCACCCTAGGAATGCTAAAACGTTGAAGGCATTTTTATGGCATTTTAATACAAAAATCAAATTTTTAAACAACTTGGTCCACCTTTTACAACCTTTGATTCATTTTTAAACTTAAGATTACAATGAATATTAAAAACATATTTAGTACATACAAAAAATAAAAAAATTAAATTATCAAAAATATTTAATGGTTGGTCTTATTTGAAGCGGCTTGAATTTGATGAATAAGGTATAAAATTTTGCTATTTGGATTATATATAAAGATACAACGTTTTTTTTTAAAATTTTGCAAAATTTGATGTAAAAAAAATTAAACCGTTTCCTTGTCTACGTGGCGTAAGCGCCAGGTTCGAATTGCCTTCCTATTTGGAAAGGAAGATCAAGAAAGTTTTCATTTCACATCTTTATCGACAAAATTTGATGTTCGTTCCAAAATTACCCGTTTCCTTGTTACTAGAATTGTCAGCCCCCTTTTACTTTTTTTTGCCGATATTTGGAGGTAAGAGAGGGAAGGTTGGCAGCTTTTAAAGTCTCAAAACCCAGTAATAAAGTAGCAAGTACAATTCTTAGCTAAGAAATAGGATAAAGAATTTGGGTTGAATCCACTCTATTGTTTGTTTTTTTATCAAGGGGCTACAATTGTAGCATAGTCACCAGTGAATGGTGTGAAACAGCAAGGAAAAATCCTAGCTAGGGAAAACCAGACATACAACTATAACCAAAAGGGAGTAAAACAGACACAACACAACTCAAAACAGCTACTGATATACTCCTTTGTTGTCACAAATAGTTCTTCAAATTCGTAGATGCCATCAGCGCGGAAATAGATTCCCTCCAGTTCCGATTAGATTTGCACCATTACAATATCCCCAGCTTTGTTGATTGTGCTACAACGTGCCAATTAATTTCCGTCTGCTCAAAAATCACCCGGTTCCTGCACTGTCATATATGATACACAACAAACATATACGTAGCAGTCCAGTACATACTACATCCAGGGGCGGACGGAGAGGGGGGGCTAGGGGGCTCTAGCCCCCCCCCCCCCCCCCCCGAAAATTTTGAAAATTTGTCAAATTACTCTTATAAATTTTTAAAAAATACAACATAATATAAGTTTTAAAGAAAATTAGTGTCAAAAATTTTTTTAGCCCCCCTAAACAATTTCTGGATGTCAAAAAAAAATTTAGCCCCCTCTAAACAAGATTTCTGGATCCGCCACTCACTACATCTGCTGTTGGGGCATGGGAGCACCAGTACTCCAGGCTGCTTTCAATCTCCACGTCAATGGGCAGATTCACCCCCCACCAACGTAATAACATATTCCATAATTTTATAGATTCTCTACATCTTAGAAACAAATGGTTTGCTGATTCAGAAGCACGGTTACATAGAGGACAGATCAGTTCCGACAGCACTATGAGATTTTTCCCGAACAGCCTATCTCTAGTTGCCAATTTATTTTGCAACAAGAACCACACGAACAACTCAATACGAGGCGGAGCAGCTTTCTTACTAACAGCCCGATGCCAAAGTACCTGTGAGTGTTTTTACGTATGACATCCTCATAAAAATTTCCCACATGAAAATTACCGTCTCTGCTCGTATTCCATTGCCAGCAGTCCCTTCTTTCATCTCTTTGCAGGTCGAGACTATCAAGCAACTGCAGCAAGCAGTTTACTTCCTCGCACTCATATACAAAGAGTTGCCTCCTCCACCTCAAGCACCAGTTCCATTTAGAACCGTCCCAAACTCCCACTTCGCTGATCTTGGTTATTTTAAACATCGCTGATGGAGTATAACCTGGGGTATTTTCTACGCAGGATATCATTATCTATCCATGGGTCCAACCAGAACCTGATTCTTTTCTGTTGTTTTCCATCCAGGACTCATCATTGACAGGTAGGCTAATGTCCTGCCCATACGCACCAGCAACAACTCCTTTCCATAGCTTATCCTCATCATTCATATATTTCCACCACCACTTAAGAAGAAGGGCTGCGTTTTCGTCTCAAAATCACATATTCCCAAGCCATCCATGTCTTTCGGGCGAGTCAATTGAGCCCATTTTACCAGAGGTAAGCCTTTCCCATTTTGGTAGTTCCAGAGAAACCTTCTCTGTATACCATTTATCCTCTCTATAACTCCCTTCGGCATACGGATCAAGCTCATATAGTATACTGGAATGCTATCTAATACTGCACGAATGAGCACCAATCTACCTACTCTAGATAGTGAAGATGTTTTCCATTGACATAATCTGGCTTCAATCTTGTTTATCACTGGCTTCTAAGTCTCAATTCTGCGCGGATTTGCGCCCAACGGCAGACCAAGATAGCTAGTAGGTGGATTCAACCTGCTGTAAATGCCCTAAGAAATTACGCTTTTATAATTTAAAAAACATGATTTTGAACCTGGCCCTTGCGCCAGGTTCGAATATTAAGATGGGTAAGTTTGTCTTTTTTTTACTCATTTTGCTCTTTTGTGTTGGTGTGTAGTTTCTGCCACATGTCAATACTTTATTGGAGGGAAATAAAGAAAAAAGAAAAAAGGGAATAAGGGGAAATACTCACACGCACATACGAGAGAGGAGGAGATGAGTATGTGGGTAGGAGAGAGAAAATTTTTTTTTCAAAATGTCATAACTTACAAAAGATAAGTGTAAAATAAAATAAATTATACCATTGTTCATCATTTTTCGTACTCTTCAAAAAAAGATGTATCATGGATATGTTTTGGTAAATTTTTTATTTTTGTATGTACATATTTTTTAAGATTAATTGTGAATCTTAAGTTTAAGAAAAGTGAATCAAAGGTTGTTAAAAATTGAATCAAAGGTTGTGGAAAAGTGAATCAGATAGTTGCTTAAAAGTGAATAAGAGGTTTAAAAAAAGTGAAATCTCATAAACAGAGATTGTTTAACTAAAGTGATTCTGATTGGTTGACTAGTGTGAATCAGAGGATTTAAAGAAGTGAATCAAAGGTTGTTAAAAATTGAATCACAAGTTGTTACAAAGTGAATCAAAGTAATAAGAGTGAATCTCGTAAGCATAGATTGTTTAACTAAAGTGATCAAGAGGTTTAAGAAATGTGAATCAGAGGTCTTTATAAAGTGAATCATGCGCTTAAGAAAAGTGAATCAAAGGTTTAAGAAAAGTGATTCTCGTAAATAGAGATTGTTTTAACTAAAGTGAATAAGAGGTTTAAGAAAAGTGAATCAAAGGTTTTTTAAAGGTGAATCAAAGGTTTAATAAAAGTGAATATTTTGTTTAATACTAGTAAAAGTTAATCCTACCACAAACTTATGCAAGAACAGTAATATAAATTTTCATTTATTGAAAGTGAATCATTTGTTTAAAAAAAGTGAATCTTATGTTTAAGAAAGCGAACATTCATATAAAACAATGAATATTTTGTTTAATACTAGTGAAAGTTAATCCTATCACAAACTTATGCGAGGGTGGATTTTTACGGTGTTGGGGGGTAGGGTAGGGTAATCTTTTTGACATTAGTCTACACTTTATATTGTTGTTTCTAACTCGACAAGATTTTTAGGGTTTGTGGTTTATGGTACAAACCATAAAAATGCTTTCAAAGTTTTTAACTTTTCTAGGGTGGTTTTTAGAGTGTTTGAGGTAAGATTCATTTTGTTAATAAATAAGGTTCATTTTATTGTTAAAGAAGATTCATTTTGTTAATGAATAAGATTCCCTTAAAAAATACGTAATATATACTCCTTCTAAAAATATAAAATTTTAAGTTTTCCAAAACATATCCATGATGCATCTTGTTTTGAAGAGCACGAAAAATGATGAACAATTGTATAATTTTTTAAATTTTTGCACTTATATTTTGAGAGTTATGACATTTTGAAAAAAAAAATTATTTTTCTCTCCTACTAATAAAACTAGTAGTATAGCCCCCTCCAAAATCCCCGTATCACATATACTATTCTACTTTTTTTCCTTTATTAATTTTTCCTCTTTTATTCCCCAACCATAACCTCCATGCCGTTAAAAAATTGGGAAGGAGATGTGGGAAGGAGCACGTGTCCAGCGCCGATTTGTTTTTTTCTTTCTTTTTTTGTGTGTAAAGATTTTTTTTTCTTTATCACAAAAACTTTAAATTGTTGTATATTGGGAAAATTACATGTCCCACTCATGACGTTTGGCAAAATTACATACTCCACCCACGTGGTTTCAAAAATTACTTTCCCTCGTTTCCCTAGTTTTACATTCAGCAACTTTTATAATTTTTGGTTAACTTAAAAGATGCTTAAATGTTGTCCGAAATTAATGAAATTTTACATAGACGATGCTAAAGTGTTATATTTTGGTTCAGTGAGAAATCTAAAGTTTTTAAGCTTAAATGTGACACGTGGGACCCGATGAACATGTCACATGTTTCATTGGGTCCCACGGGTCACATTTAAGCTTAAAAACTTCATACTCCCTCCATTCAACAATAACTGTCATTTTAGAAACTTGCACACTTATTAAGAAAAGTAGGACAATGACGCATGTGCCCCTACTTTTTACTTTTCTATTTAGATAATAATTACTTTTATATTGAATAGTAGGGGGTAAAAGTGGAAAGAAGTATGTCAAAAAGCTAGAATGACAGATATTTTTGAACAAGAATCACATCCTAAAACGACAGTTATTAATTAACGGAGGGAGTATTTGACATAAGATCAAAATATATTACTTTAGAATCATCCATGTAAATTTTCATCAATTTCGGACAACGTTTAAGTATCTTTTGAATTGAACAAAAATTAGAAAAGTTGTTGGATGTAAAACTGGGGCAACCACATGGGTGGGGAAAGTAATTTTAGAACCACGTGGGTGGAGTGTGTAATTTCGCCAAACGTCATGGGTGGGGGCATGTAATTTTTCCCTAACTTTTAGGCCCTGTTCGACCACAACATTAATCCACAAGTTTTTAAAAGCTACCATTACCTGTGTTTGAAAAGTAATTTGTCTGTGAGAGTGAAGGTGGGTCCCAATGGAAAAAAGAAAAGAAAAACCCCAATAGTGTAGTGACAAGTGTCCACTTTAAGGTGAATTAATCTTGTCAAAATATTAAGGTGGTGGTCGAACACACCCTTAATATATAAGTCCAAAATGAAAAAAAAATATCATTGTTCACCTAAATTCAAGCTCTTCAAAATAAGACCAGGCATGGATATGTTTTGACAACTTTTAAAAAATTTATTTTTTGATACACTAAAATGATAATATGATTCATTAATCTTGTATTATGATTCATTAAAATTGATATTATGATTCATTAAGTAATAAGTGGTGAATTCAACGTTTTTAACTTTCCTAGGGTGGGTTTTGGGGTATTTTGAGGTAGGTAATCTATTTGGAATTTGTTTTGTACCTTATATTGTAGCAACTAACTCGACGGGTTTTTTGGGTTTGTGGTAGCGGGTTTGGGGTCATTAGACCCTAAACCCGCCCACTGCAAACCTAAAAAATTCCTTCGACGTTTTAGCTTTCCTAGGGTGGGTTTTGGGGTGTTTTGGGGGGTAGGGTAATCTATTAGAAATTTCTTCTGTATTTTATGGTAGGGTAATCTTTTTGGAATTTCTTCTGCACTTTATATTGTAGCAACTAACTCGACGGGTTTTTAGGGTTTATGGTAGCGGGTTTAGGATCGTTAAACCCTAAACTCGCCACTACAAACCCTAAAAATACCTTCGACATTTTTTAGCTTTACTAGGATAGGTTTTGGGGGGGTAGGGTAATCTATTTGGAAGCGGTTCTATACTTTACATTGTAGCAACTAACTCGACAGGTTTTTAGGGTTTGTGGTAGTGGGTTTAGGATCGTTAGACCCTAAACCCGCCATTACAATCCCTAAAAATGCCTTTGATGTTTTTTGCTTTTCAACAGGGGTTTTAGGGTGTGTGGGGTTAAGGTAATCTTTTGAAGTCATTTTATACTTTAATGTGATGATGTACATATTTTAATGTGAGAATGTACATGTTCTAAAGTGAAGATGTACATGTTCAAATGTGAGAATGTACATGTTCAATTATTAGAATGTATGTTTTAATGAAGATTTATACATGTTTGTATGACCATTGTACAAGTTTTCTCCCTTATATTTACAAGTTTTAATCTAAGGATGTACATATTTAATGATTCGTACAGGTTTATGTGACCATCTGTATGTTTTTAATGCAAGAATGTACATGTTTTTATGTGAGGATGTACATGTTTTAATGAACATTTGTACAGTTTGTATGATCATTTGTACAAGTTTCTGTTACGTTATGTGCACTAACCCTTAGCAGGGTCTGTTTTATTACTTTTTTTCTTTTTTAAAAATTAAATATATTTTTATTTTTACTTGTCAAGTTAGCATACAGGGTCAACATATGTAGCCATGATGACTACATTCGGATGTAGCTCAGACTGGTTGTTATAAAAGATATGCAGTTAGTTTTTTATAATTTACAGTCATATCACATTAATTTTTTAGGATACTTTTAACTTTAAAGAACTTACACTGTTCGTCCTACAATACATTTTTATTTATGAGTAGGGTTGGTGAGATTCCGGAAGAGAAATGTCAATCTGTGCGGCAGAAATATTCATCAGAACAAAATAATAGAAGCAAAGAAAAAAAGGAGAGGAGAAGAGAGGAAGAAGCTTACCCGTTGGCTTGAAGCAGAGAGAGTTTCGGGCTACGGTGAGTTTGCGGAAGTAAGTTATAACATGACAATAGAAGGAAAATAAAGAGCATGCAAAGGAAGTTGTGATGTAACACCCCCGAATAACAATCAATAATTAATTGACGAGCCTAACGGTAATACGAGATGTCTACGCAGCGGTTTCCAACTTCATCCGGGTGTCACAGATGCCAACCACCCATGTGGTTGACAGACCACAATACCAACTCCAAGTTACGGTCTGAATGACTGGAATCTAAACCTTAACCAAATCCAAGTATGAACAGGAATTACGAACCAAGTACCGAGAGTCTAATTCATAAGTTCTTACATAACCAACACAAACCGAAACATACATCCAGGGTTTAGTGTTACATAGTCATAACCCATTCATTAACATAATACTTAAGCGTCTTGCCCAGATGGACTACCCCCATGGTAGTCACTGCTACTCTCCACCATCGTCCAGCACAAGACCTGAAAAAAATTGGGTGTAAAGGACTCAGCAAACTACGCTGAGTATGAACGTGTGAAGCCCGTATGTTGCCGGGCCACACAACTACTTGGTCGAATATTATTAATTCAATTTACATGCTCTAATAAAAGCAGTAAAGTAAAGCACATCAACACATCATGATAACATGCACACTCATCGGTAGCATAGCAATATCAGCAAGCAACCAGCACATCTTGCAAGTAGCACAGCAATATCAATAAGCAACCAAGCACAACTTGCCAGTAGCATAACAATGTCAAACACGCAGTCCAGCACAATAAGCTGCGTGTAGCAACAACAGTCAGGTAATTATAGGACGTGTGCGTAGGTACATTATACCGTCGCTCCTCGCTATGGGATCATTCAAGAGATTGCGTATTGTTTTCTTATTCTCATTACACATGTTTCCTTTCTTCTCTTGCACCGAGTCAGGGGATATAGGTTAGATCCCGAGACTTTACTATGTAGGTGCTATTCATTCCTTGTTTCTTAAAGGATCACATTTGTGAATTTTTCTTATTTGCTTGGTCTCATTACACATGTTTTCCTTTATTCTCTGGCACCGAGTCAGGGGATATAGATTAGATCCCGAGACTTTATTATGTAGGTGCAAGTCATTCCTTGTCTCTTCAAGGGTTACTTGTGAATTCTTTTATCACCGCACGTTGGAGGACGTCTCCTCCATAGCTAGTCCCCCATTCCCGACACCCAGGGTCGAGAAAGCGGAGTCACCTCTAGACTCCAGGATAAGCTCCAACAATTTGTCACTCCCCCATTCCCGACACCCAGGGTCGAGAAAGCGGAGTCATCTTTAGACTCCAGGATGTGCTCCAACAATTTGTCACTCCCCCATTCCCGACACCCAGGGTCGAGAAAGCGGAGTCATCTTTAGACTCCAGGATGTGCTGAGAAAGTGGGGTCACTCAGGGACACCCAAAACATATTCCACCATAGACGGTCGAAGGATCTGATGCAGATACCAACTCCCGATCATCCATACCGCGCGGCCTGAGCTGTTGTCTTCCCGGGTTGTTCTCATGTTTCACAGTTGGTACTTTTCGTTTCATTATCATTATAATCTCGACACCATAGTGGGTGTCATTAGCGGTCCTCTAAAGTTAGAGAGGATTGTCTCTTTGTATAGTTCTTTTGTTTTGTCTATGTGGTTCGTCATGTCTCACCAAAGGAGACTTGCTCTTCATTATCATTAATGAGTAGACACCAGAGTGGGTGTCATGGTACGTCCTCGATGGTTTAGAGAGGAGTTCCCCTTATAGAGTTTTTCTTTGTTTCATAGTTTGTTTGTGGTTCGTCTCAAGTTCCATAAACGAGAAAGGGACTAAACTACTGTGTGCGCGCAAGTAATATGCCACAAGGATATATAACAATCATATAAGCAAGCCACAAGGAGCAATCCAATTTCATGCTATAGTCTTATAGTCATTTTCAAACAAAGCACACAGCACACAAGCCGTGTAACACGGCAACATACGAACCACACATGTCCATACCTGGATCAGAAGCAAGTAGTCTCACACACGGAGTCCTGGTCGAAGTTCGCTACGGCCCTAGCATTAATTACAAACAATGTGTCAGTTTATTATTTTATGTGATGACACCTTATATCGTATGTTATTCCCTAGGTATGTTGTTAGATGCTTAGTTTACATTAAGTCCTAGAACTTCACATGCATTAATTCTAGGCTTATCTTACTCCCAGGATATTTGTATCTTCGTTTTACACGTTAACCAAGTCCTTTTCCTTAGTCAATGTTATAGAGCGTCTTAAACGTTATTTATGTAACAAGTTTATATAAGGTAGGTATAACTTGTCTAATGTGTATTCCCTTCTTAGATAGATAGGTGAGAAATGTTTTAAACCTCGTATCACAATAATATAGTCTCTAAAATACTCCTAGAACTTATTTATACAGAACCCACAAGTTTCCCCAAATCTGAAACCACGACCCACATCTTTCCTCTTAACTCTTATTTCTGGTTAACTCCATTGATGTGTAATCTTCTCCAAAAGTTTTGCTAACCTTGCTGCAGTTGTTAGCTATGATTTGGGTTTATTATTATTTTTTATTATTTTTTTTTTTTAACCATCAACACACTCATACCACCTCTGGAAGTTGACCGCACTGAGGCACAAATCCTGAAAACTGAAACACTGATTCCATGCATACCTCCCTCGGCATATCTTGTCAATGTATTAGATTGTTTCCTAATTTCCCTTAACATGTTTACACCCTTAGCTGAATGGATTAATCAACGCTTAAAGTCCCTCTTCAACCCATATAAACACTCAAACAACATCTGTATATATTTATACAGAAACGACATACTATTTGGAGAACAGAATTGACGCAGTAGAGTTTGTAGTTTACCCCCTTTCCTACGTGGTGACATGACTTCTAACTGCTCCCTCATTACCACTCATGTAATTTGGTGTATGATCTAGCTTTCAACTTCCAAACAAATCTCAAAACCACGTCGTTATACCTTCTGTATCTTCAGGATACAGAAACCGAAACTGCAGGAATCTGCAAACAAAATCTGTACACCTCTTCTTCTCTGGTTACTTTAATTCCTATCATTTTCCCAAGGTGTCTACGCATTTAATTAAGTGCATTAGAATGCTTTAGGATCATTAACCACTCAATACAACCTTTTTTTTGTTCTCTGTAACAGAATCACGTGGAATTTAAGTTCTCAGAAGAACTGTAAAACTGAAAATACAAAGCTGATATTTCTCTTCTGTTCTCTTCTTGTTCTTTCATCTTCTCACGAATCTGACTTTGAATTTCTTCCTCAAAAGGTTCAACATTTAGCTACATGATTTGGCAATGTTTTAACTTATGAAACTCTCAGTGTAATCCCTTACACAGCCTCTGTAACAAGCATATACAGAACTCACTCTTTTCGAAGAAACTATGCAACTGAAGTAGTGCAGTCTGGTGTTTCTTCTTCATTCCTCTTCTGTTATTCTCATAACGGTTTTGCAATTTGTCCCTAGCATTTACTTACTTGGTTAAGGTTTCTATCTATGGTTTAAACCCAACCTAACCCAATAAAACTCCATCTAATCCCTCTGTATAAAGTTATACAAACCTGAAATTTATTTACACAACCTGAGGCATAAGCTGGTGTAGCTCTTCTGTTTGTTTGTTTTCTTCTGTTCCTCTTACTTCTAATCTTACCCCAACTTATTTACATGCAGGCGTATAGGCTAACATGGGTTCAGGTTCATTTACCCGACAACACAACTGTTGTAAGGCCTCTGAAAAGTCCATGTACAGAGTGACCCAAAATTTGCATAAGTTTACCTGATCTGTTATATTCTTTTCTTCTACTTCTTCTGTTTTTCCTTTTCATCCATTGATCTGTGTTTTTTTTCTTTCACTCTTCCCCCACGCTGTCTAGTTACTTAATTCAATATTAATTCACGCTTCCAACCCCACACACAACTAACACGATACTGTTATTCTCACTCAAGCATGTTTTTACAGAAACTCAACTTCTCAGAAAGGGTTATAAACTGAAGCAACAGAAACTGATATTCCCCTTGATTCTCTTCTGTTACTCACATATCTGTTCTTTTCCTCTAGGCTGACTTACAACTTTCCTCCCAAGGGTGTAGCCGTTTAATTAAAGTCTTAATACCGTTTTATCTTTAAGACGCCCTCAACACCATGCTATTACTTCTACTGGAACAGATCTATACTGAAACCAGAATTTTAGAACTTAAAAACTGAAACTGGAAACGATGTTCCTTTCTTCCGTTGTTACTTAAGTTTATGATGTTGACTAGTTTCCCCCTTAACTAAGTATACCACCAAGTTTCGATCTCGAACAGACACCAAACAGCACCCAAAGCAGCCTAGGCTATGTTTCTGAACATTTCTATACAGAACTTAAAGGAACTGAAACTGCTGTTATGCACTGATGTAAGCTCTGTTATGTTGTTTTGTTTCTGTGGTCTAACTTATTTCTTAGTTTTTTTCCCAACGTGTTTATGACCTTGCTAGGTGTGTTAGTAATGTATTTGTTGTATTAAATTCATAAATAACCTTCAACAGAAAATAAAACAACTTTACTGAATCCAAAAACTTAATAATTGAACTTGACAGTTTGGCTTGTTTTCTGATTATGGTTTCAGGTTAGAGTTAGCTCACCAGTTGAGTGGCTTGACAGATTCTCCTTGGCTAATCCCTTGGTGCCAATGGGACTTCAACTTCTTGGTCACTTGACAACAGCTGAGGAGGTTTTTCTCAGAGATTAGGCTCGGTATAACATATGATGAAAACAAGTCGTGGAAAACTGATCAAGATTTACCTGATTATGCTATTTCTTTAGGAACAGAAACGAGCTGTCTTGCATGGAATCTTGATGCCCTCTTCAGGAGTTACAAATCCCAGGGGGAATCAAGCAAGGGTTGAGGAGGAAAAGAGCTAAACAATAAGAGAATCTCAGACATGAGGACAGAAGAAGAAGTAAAGGCTGAAACAGCCTGTTTGGATTTTTCGGGCAAAACTAACAGAGAAAGAAAAGAGTTTGTTGCAGACTCTTTACCTTGTTAGCTCCTGGAGTTTATTGTTTCGATTTCCAAAAGCTTGGGCACCAGCTCGATCAGACAGTCAGGAAAAGTGGGAGGCTTAGTTCACTGATGAAACAAGGGAAAATGCTAGAGTAAGTTGGCAGGTTCTTGATCGAACAGAAATAAAGAAAAACAGGAGAGGAGTGATGTAACCCAACAGCATTCACCTTGCATGCAAGATGAAGGGAGTTTCTGAGTCTTGCAAGGGCTAGTGCATAACCGAGAAAAGAAGAGGGGCAACACTAGAAATAGAGAAGGTAGTAGAGTAGCAATTCAGAGAATGAAATTTCCAAGAGAGGACTGTTAGTTCTCTGGTCTGTTTCTTTTTGAAGTTGAAGTCGACAACAGTATATGGTTGGGGGACTGTTTCTTTTTTTTGTTTGATGTTCATGTTAATCTGGTCTGTACGTATGGTCTTGTAACAAGGAGGTGGGTGGCGTGAAAGTTTGAAAAGGTAAAGCACACTCTGATGCGTGGGATTTTGAACTGAAACAGACCTGAGCACATGCTATTGCTCTGGTTAATACTCACTGAAAACAAGGCTAACTCAGATGGTAATTGTTGTCTTGAGTTGCAAGATAATGGGATAGCATAAACCTTCAAGAATCTGGGGTGGGATTCTTGTCGCCATTGTTACCGAGGCAACAGGTCAGTGGGATTCTTCTTGTTTCCCTTAATTATTTCCATTGGAACCTAGAACGGGACAAACAACGCTTGTGACTGTTTGGGGAGTTCAAACTTTGAGATGCAAGCCATAACTCTCTGTCTAATTCCCCAACTCAACAACCGCTAGCAACATGGTTGTTTCTGTTTAATAATTTTTTTTATTTCAGACAGAATCAAAGGGACTCGATGGTTTGTGGTTTATTTTCTTTCCTTCTTGATTCAGGTGAGAGCGTAGCACGGAGATAGTGCTCCGCATTACTCAGAAACTTTTTGCTGCTCAGTTAACAAGACAATGGGGCCAGGCTTATTTGAGGATCTAGCGCAGATCCTTGTGAAGTTAATGGGGTTCATGCCTCTGATTTTGCATCAGAAACCGGTAATGACCACCCTTTCCAGATTAATATATTCGTTAGTTTATCTCACATTGCAGGGATGAAACGGGTGAGAGTATTGGAGTTTGCTTACTCAAGTTTCAGAGGTGGGAAGTTGTTTTCGGACAGCACAAGACCATAATGGTCTATATATATTTTTTAAAAACACGCCAAGCTACTGCACCGGTGGTGGAGTGTAGCTGT
Organism: Limonium bicolor; assembly: GCA_023374045.1. NCBI lineage: Eukaryota > Viridiplantae > Streptophyta > Magnoliopsida > Caryophyllales > Plumbaginaceae > Limonium > Limonium bicolor. Next base: position 98,182,607 of record CM041778.1, read on the forward strand.
TTGATCTTCTATGCACAGCAACCAATAGCAGCCTGTTAGTTGCTGTTGTTTTTTTTTCTTTTTGTAGTCACTTAGTAGTCTCAGTACTGTTTTAACTTGTTAGTATTAATTACTGAATTTGAGCATAGCTCAACCGGTTAAAGTGTTCGGGGAAGGTACGGGAGGTCTCGTGTTCAAACCTCAGCGGGGAGTGTCTTGCTCTTTTTCTTTCTTCTTTTTTTGTATAAGTTATACTTGCTTATTTATATATATGTAATATCATATAATATACCACGTTATATTTATTTATTTATTTGTTACAAGGTTACGTGACGTTATCATTTTTATTACAACGTTACGATATCGTAACGTTACGCCCATGTAGTTTTCGTATTAGTACATATATAAGTACACGACTTTATTAGATGTAATGTCGTCACGCGTTCGGACATATGTATATACTAATTTAATTTTTCGTACGTTATTTTAGTGAAGTACCCACCCCCTCCGAATTTATTAAAGCGTTATGGTTGTATGCGTTTAATGTCAAGGGTATTTCATGTGCTGAGGCCAAACGACAGGGGTAGTTATAGGTAATTATTAGTACCTGCACAGTATCGAAAAAACTTTTAATTCTGGAAAAAAAACACGCCCAATTTTTAATACCGCCGGACTTTATTACAGTTTTGTAAGAAAACCGTGATTAAAAGAACCTGCCTCTTGACTAAACGACGTCGTCAATGTGCATAGGCGCGCACGCGGATACGGATCTGTAGAACGACATCGCTAGTGAGTCAGCGCGCGCAGGTCGGCGGACTTTAAATACGGTTTTTGTAGAAGAATCGTAATATAAAGCCTCGCGCCAACCTTAAGATTACGATTCTACATATAACCGTAATCTAAAGTCGTTGATGTTACCCTCTTTTCATTCCCCTGCCCACTATAAATTATAGTTTATATAAAAAATTGTGACTAATTATCTTCGTCTCACCAATTAATTACGGTTGGTCTATTAATCATAAATTATTAGGTGTCATTTATTCCTTTTTTCCACTAGTGTGATACATAAAAAAAACCATCACCACTTCACATTTCACGCATATGCACCAGTAGCTGTTGGATTCCTAATTTAATTACCTAGTAGTAGTATACTGAAATATGACATAGAAGCCACTGAGGAAGGTTACTCTAGCTCCAGGTTCACCTTCCATGCACGAATCATCACCTTTTTACTTGGTTTTTGTATCATGCATGTCAATCCGTTCAACATGCCTCCGGACCCGTTTTAGGCCGCCGAGGATTTCATGACAGAAGCACATTCTCCGTCAAATTGACGGACACACTATGAGCCATTCATTTGAAACAAAAAAAAGGATGGCTGAGATTAAATTAGAGGTTGTGACTGAGGTTTTTTTTTCCGTTGCACCAAATTCACACCATCATCTCAACCTTTGAAAATTAGTATTTTTTTCTGCTCATCATTTCCTCTTAATGGACGAATGTGTACGCACATATAGTGGATGACAAGACAAGCTATAATAAAATTTAAATGTTGATTGAGTATTTTCTTTAGATAAAAATAAAGCAGTTGATTGCTTATGTAGTATCCTTTTTTTACGAGATTTTTTTGTCTTCTCATCATTCTTTTAAATTGCATTAGTTTAAAAATATAATAAGAATTATAAGTAAAGGGTATATATAAATTGACAACTTACTGACTTTAAGTAGATAATAATAAAATACTTACTATGAATAATATAAGTATTAAATCTCAAAACTTAATTATATGTGAACTAAGATTAAGTATGTACTCTATGTCTTAATTAACCTTAATTATTAGAAATAGAATTTGGTGTAAATAAATGACACATATGATAAATCATAACGCCGTAAAGATAAACCCTAAATGTTTTTGACGTTTTTAGCTTTCATAGGGTGGGTTTTGGGGTGTTTTTTTGGGGGGGGGGGGGGGGGGGGTAGGGTAATCTATTTGAAATTTGTTCTATACTTTATATTGTAGCAACTAACTCAACAGGTATTTAGGGTTTGTGGTTTAGGGTTTAGGGTCTAACACTACAAATCCTAAAATGCCTTCGACGTTTTTAGCTTTCCTAGGGTGGGTTTTGGGGTGTTTTGGGGGTAGGGTAATCTATTTGGAATTTGTTTTGTATTCTATATTGTAACAACTAACTCGGTAGGTTTTTAGGGTTTGCAGTAGTGAGTTTAGGGTCGTTAGACCCTAAACCCGCCACTACAAACCCTAAAAATGCCTTCAATGTTTTTAGCTTTCTTAGGGTGGGTTTTAGGGTGTGTGGGGTTAGGGTAATCTATTTGGAAGCCTTTCTATACTTTAATGTGAGGATGTACATATTTTAATGTGAGAATGTACATGTTTTAATGTCACGATGTACATGTTCAAATGTAAGAATGTACATGTTCAATTATGAGAATGTATATCATTTCTTTTGGTCGTTCTTATCGCATCATTGTGTCTAAGAATATTTTTTTTTACCATTTATCTGTTTACAAAGCTTAACTGATTGATGAATTAACCTAAAGGTTATTTTGGAAACAATAAGAGTCGATTTTACGTATTCATTATCCTTGGTTTTATGTATCCACAATAATTTATAAACGTTTCCACGGGTGATTAGAAACATGTACACAACCTCCTATAATCATTTCCATCACTAATTTAAAAAAAAAGTGACACTAACTGGTATATATCGTTTGCTTTGGCTGTTCTTATCGCACATTGTGTATAAGAATATATTTTTCTTTACCATTTATCAGTTTTCAAAGCTTGAGTGATTGATAAACCTGAAGGTTATTTTGGAAACAATAAACCGAGTTATTGGAATTGATTTTACATATTCATTAACCTTGGTTTTTATGTATCCATGATGATTTAAAAACGTTTCCACGGATGATTAGAAACATGTACACAACCTCCTATAATTGTTTCCATCACTGTTTTAATAAACGTTGACACTAACTGTTATATATCGTTTCTTTTGGCCGTTCTTATCGTACATTGTGTATAAGAATATATTTTTCTTTACCATTTATCAGTTTTCAAAGCTTGAGTGATTGATAAACCTGAAGGTTATTTTGGAAACAATACACCGATTTATTGGAATCGATTTTACGTATTCATTAACCTTGATTTTTATGTATCCATGATGATTTAAAAACATTTCCACGGATGATTAGAAACATGTACACAACCTCCTATAATTGTTTTCATCACTATTTTAATAAAATTTGACACTATCTGTTATATATCGCCAATAATTATAAACGCTTTCATTGATGATTAGAAACATGCACACAAACTTCTATAATCGTTTCGTCACTATTTTAAAAAGATGCTACTCATTATCTGTTATATATCTCTCACTTGGCGGTTCTTTTTGAGTCATAGTGTATGGTGTATACATCACTTTTTTAGTTTAGAATAAATATAATATTAGCTTAATAAGTTTAATTTATGATTTAAAAATATATTATTCAGTTGATTAAAGCATGTATTTTAAATTAGTATATTCTCTATTATGTATATGTATATTAAAAATATTATAATATTTTAAAAAACTGTTATACAATAGTCATATATGTATATATAGTAATGTAAAATGTTGTGCAATTGATAAATTATTTGACATCTTTATAAAAGAAAAATATATGCCTCATCTTCCCAGCTTACCATATGCCTCGGCCATCCCTACTACATAAAAAAACAAAGAAAGAAAAGTGTAAAATGATTCCGTCGCGGGACAGACAAATGGTCTCTGTCACCAAATCCAAGCCCGTTTTAGGCAGTATGATCAAGGCATGATTCTCGCAATCATATCAGAAATTGACAGAATACGAGTGTGATTTTATCCCTAGCCACCAAACAAGGGACCATGCTCATGTGTATATAGTTGGGCATATACTCAATCCATTTCTAATCATCAGATATATTTTACTTTTTAAAACATTAATCTCAACAGCACATGAGTTTATTTATTTAATAATTAGTTTTGTAAAATAGAAAAGCAATCAATAATAATAATTAATAAGGGTATAATAGACTCTTATAATTATAATAATTTTTTTCCAGCCTCGATCTAATTGATAGGATATGAAGTTTACAAAAGTTTTTTTAAAAAAAGAGGAGTTTATCGAAGTTTTTTTAGACTATCTAGCACCTCAAACGGTAGTGGTAAAATCCAATCATTTTTTGCATATGAAGGAGGTACACGGTTACAGAGTTATAAGTAAAGTTCGTAGGTGAGATATTAAACCAATCCTTTTAATTAAAAAAGTAGTTTGCTTAAAATGTGTGGGATCTATATTAGAATTTATGGTGTATGGTTTTCTTTTGAAATTAGATACTTAAGGAAAATGATAGAATTTTATAAATGCAAATGCATATTTACTTGATAGAAGTGTATATTCTTATTAATTCCTTCTTTATTAAAAGTGTAGTTACTTAATTACAATGATAGATTTTTCAAAATGTATGTGTAGCTTTTTTGATAGAGTGTTGATTTTTAGTAATTTCTTATTTAGGTAAAAGTGTACATATTTAAGTAAAGTGATGATTTCGTAAAACGTAGGTGTATATTTTATTTGACAAAAGTGTAGATTTTGAATTTTGACAATTCAATTTTTAAAATTAAAGAGTGAAATTATTTTAGTGAGTAACAATAAATACAACCCAGCAAATTCACTTGTGATTTTTTTATATTTATTTTAAAGGGTTGATGTCAAAAGATTTTCAAATTGCTTATTTTTAAGCAATTTATTAGAATGTGGATCTATATTGCTTTTTCTAACTATATGAGGCATCTCCATTTAAAAAAAATGATGGTTTACTTCTCTTTTCAAATTAGATTGTGGGAATTTATAATCTATAATATTAATTCCTCTCTCAAGTAAAGTGTAGATATTTAAGTAAAATGATAGATTTTATAAAATCTAGGTCTAGATTTGTTTGATAAAGGTGTAGATTTTATATTTAGACAGTACAATTTTTAACATGAAAGAGTGGATTTTTAGTTAGAAGAAAATAAACTCAACCTAGCAACTTCACTTGTGATCTTCCTATGTTTATTTTAAAGAATTCATGTCAAAATATTTTCTAATTACTTATTTTTAAGCAATTTGTTTAAAATATGGATTTTTTTCTTAAATGCAAGTGTAGATTTGTTTGGTAGAAGTGTAGATGTTTACTAATTTCTTATTTAAGTAAAATTGTAGATATTTAACTAAAATGAATTTAAATTTAGACAATACAATTTATAAAATGAAAGTGTAACACCCCTACCGCTAATCCCCTAATCATCGCCTAATCGTCACGGTCTCTAATCTAATCACAGCAGAACAACTGAACCCAACAGCGGGTATTACAACGCCGTTAGCCGCCCATACGGCTAACAAGGCCTCAAACAAACAATTAGTCACGGTCTGATAGAAAAGAAATACTGAGTTTACCATTAACCAAACTGTAAACCAACTCCAACAGTACTTACATCCGTGTTTGCTACAACAACATCCAAAAAGAGATTACCGAGTGCAAAGAGTTACTTCAAATTACAACATTTCCAAAGGTCCACAAAAGTACTAAGTGTGCAACAACTATTCAAGTCTCACAATGTTTACAATTTCCAAAATCCAAAAGGGTGTACCACATGATACACCGGCTAAACAAGAAGGCTTTAAGCCGTGTACAATTCGGTACACCAATAAAAACCCTAATCTAGCAAAGAGTGCATCCGGTCATTCTCCGACCATCAACCATTTCTAGTACCTACAATAAAATGGTGCCCCAAGGGGCTCAGCAAAAGCTGGTATGATATTCGCATACCCCGCATGCTAACGGGGGTACGCCGACTACTTTGTCATTAGCATGGAGTTCGTTTTAATTCAACAAGCATGCAGAATAACAACACATTAAACGTGTACAATAGCACCGAAACACAGAGCACCACAATGAAACAAAGGTCAGTTCACAGATCACAATCTCGTATCATAGTACACCCTCTAGATATCCTACCACACGAATAATTCTAGAGTTAAGTCAGTGTGACCCCCGGTTGAGATAGACACAATCTCACCACCGGGTTACTTCTCTTATAACCCGACAATCCCCAGCTTATCTCTTTAGACGGATAAGCTCTGCCAGTCTCACTCCAGTCGGGCACCATTATGTGGCACACGGCCCCGCAGGGCACCACTAGGTGGCACACGGCCCGGTAACAAGGGAGTTCGACCACGGATTTGGAAGCAAACGCTCTGTTGTTTCCTCATCCTTGCACGCGTGACTCACAATCCCCTTAACCCAACTCTCGGGTTAGTAGTCGTATCCAGTCAGTGAGTTAGTCAACATTCAACTCACAATCATTCATACATGGGACATGGCGCTTATCTAGCGGTTAGGTCCCAACATCGTTAGATAAGTCAAGTACCGAGTCAGATTAGTTCACAGACAATCATTCACTCATACCAGACACTCAACCAATCACAAGGCATAAGGAAATGCGGTAAATCAGATTCGTGCGTTTATCTTGTTTAGGTGATGGCAAGCAAGCACACAAGCACACAAATTAAAGTAACTACGGTAGCATACAGGGCATGGGAAAATCATACCGTTCACCATCAATCTTAGACTTTCGACTTCCTTCAAGGTTCGACTATTCGGGTCCTATAACATATCACGGAATCGTACGGTTAAATATCTATAATTAACCTAGATCAATTCATCTTAGGTTTCCCAATTTACAATTATTAACTCTTACCATTCAAACTCATTTACTTAAGTCATTTACCTCAAATTACTTCTCAAGCTTGTTTATGCCCTTAATGACCATTAAACATCATTAATAAGGTCCTCATTACCTTATAATATCATTACCAAACAATCCCAACCTTAGAATGGCTTTAAAACAGTTTCTGTGAAGAATTTGGTTGGTCTGGGTTTGTGTCCGAGGTTGCAAACCCGGACCAACACTTTGGTTGACTTTCTGCCTAGTTTTCATGGTGGTCCGGGTTTGTGTACCAGTTTACAACCCGGACCATCTCCAGCGAGAACATACTGTCTTAATTTTGGTGTGGTCCAGGTTTAGGTCCTAGTTTACAAACCCGGACCATGCTTCAGGAAAACTCTTTTGTCGTGTTTTAGGGGTGGTCCGGGTTTAGCTACTTGTTTGTAAACCCGGACCAGACATAGTCTGTTACAGTTTTGACAGTTTTGACTCTGTTTCAACTTCAATCAACTTCCCATTTCTTTCCCAATCTCCCCACAAGTAATCTAGCATATTTTAACCCTAATTAGACACTCTAAACTATCCCAATTCATTCATTATACTCATCACTCATCCTATGTTAATTTTACACAATTTTCACTCTTGTTTTTCCTTAACACCTCATGCAACAGGTTTTGTTTTCTTTCTTTTCTCTCACTCAATGGTTCTTCAGCTAACATTACCTAGTTATGCAACTTACATTATTTCATTCCTAGCTCTACTCAACTACACAATTTCCTCCTAATCCAAACCAAGGTGGCAACTTCTCAGATTCAACCTTAAAATACACCTAGACCAACCTAGGTTCTTTCCTAACAATTACACTCTCAATTCATCAAATTTCTACCCAAATTTTGACAAAGGTTCCCCTAAAATCCTATCATTCTCACCACATCATTTTCTCACTCAAATCAGTTTGGCATCCCTGTTTATTCAAGACAACACACTTATTTTCCAGCACTTTAACATTTAACTAGCTAGGCTTCAAAGCCTTTTAATCATCATTTAAACAATCTCTAAAATAACCCAATCTCTTCCTCATTATGCAGTAACATAACTCATACTCAAAACAATGTAAACTCCCTCATATTCAAGCATTTAAAATCTGTTACAAAAGGCATACAAAACTAGCTCAAAGGTAAGTGCATTTGGATTTTAGTTTTCTTTTTTTTTCCTCTCTTCCTTTCTCCTTTCTCCTTTCTTCCTCTTCCTTTCTTTGTTCTTGTTCTTGGCTCACAAAAACGGTAATGCCACAGGCACCCACACAACAATACCAACTTAGAAAACCACCCCTTACTTAACATAGAATCTACTAACATGTTAAAGGCTTAAAAGGAGTTATTACCTTGTGCTTCTAGGTGGGGTTTTTGGACAGCAAGATGGCAAGGTTTCCAGCTCCAAAATGGGAGTCAAAAACGGCTGGAATGGGGGGGGAAACAGATCTCACACATTGGATTTTTATTTTGCAAGGAAGGAGTTAGAAAAAGATGGACTTTAAGACTCTTTCATACCTTAGAACAATAAGGAGATGGAGGAGTTCAAAATGATATTCTTCAAGCTCCAAATGGGGCAACAGCCATGGTGATGAAGTTGGAGCTTTTGGGTTTTTGAAGGGTGGAAAATGATCTCCAAAACGAGGGGAATTCAACGGTATAATTTTTGTAGCCTTTGGACTTGATTTTGGCTCTAAAAAATGGAAGAGAAATGCTTGAGGTAGAAGAGGGCTTCAAATCGCCATTGCAAAGAGGGAGGAAGAAGAGAGTCTGAAGCAGGGAGGAAAAAGCGTGAGAGAGGGGAGTGAGAGTAGGAGAGAGAGTCAACTTGCTTTTTACTTTATTTTGTTTGTCCTTTTGTGTATAAGGAAGAATAAATAAAAAGGGGAGAGTGACTGATTTAAAACGGGTTTGTACACACAAATAAGGGGGCCGGTTTTTAATTGCAAAAAGGGGGAGAGTTATTTTGCTTTAGTACACTTAACACCCACAAGTTTTTATTTTTGCACTATTCACTAACCGGAACCCATTTTCTGGAATTTTCTTGTTTAATTATTTTAATGTTTCTAGACCTTCACTAATGTTTAATTATAGATATTTAATTGACTATAATTATTACGGGTCTATTTAACCCGCTTAAAGTCACATTTTCCTAGTTTCCTCGAAAAACGCGCTTTAAGGTTTGTTTGTGTTTTTAATCCATTTTATGGATCCGTTTTCTTCGGGAATTGCTCCCGCGTGTTTATTTAGGCATAATTAAGTTTCTAAAATTCTCATTAGCCTAATAAATCACTATTTTTAAGTCCGGGGTATTTCAATCTACCCCCCTTAAGGAACTTTGGCCTCAAAGTTGTCAAAGTTGGTGAATTACAATCTTTGCTCAATCAACACAACAAGGTCATAGAGCATACATTCATAGACTGCCAACCAAGGTTTTCACATACATACACCGCAAGCACTACGCACCGTGCAAGTGCACCACAATACAACAATTACAATTACCACCGTGTGTACATACTCGTACCACACAATCGTACTTCACAGTACAATGCAACCTCAACGTGCATAACATAACTACAACCAACACTCTGGTTGTTAGTTGCTAAACAAATGTATGCAATACACACAATGCAATGCTATCCCGAAGCAATGCATACAAAAGTCAAACGCCTCTACCCCCCTTAAAAGGGGTACGCCCCGTACCCTATCACGCTAGACAATCTAGTCTACAAATAAGTGCGGGTACTTCACCCTCATGGCGTCCTCTAGTTCCCATGTCGCTTCCTCGGCATCATGGTTAGACCACAAGACCTTCACCAGTCGAACTGACTTATGGCGAGTGTCTCTCGTCTTGGTATCAAGGATTCTCTGAGGAGTCTCGACGTATCTCATTGTCGGCTCCGATGATAATTGTTCAGGCTCTAGAACATGAGAGGGATCGGTGATATATTTCTTAAGCTGTGAAACATGAACACGCCCCAGCTCTGCAGGTAATGCTAACCTATAAGCTACAACTCCAACCCTCTCGGTAATCACATACGGCCCTACGAACTTTGGGCTCAGCTTACCCTTCTAGCCAAATCGAAACACGCCCTTCATAGGCGACATGCGCATAAACACTTGATCGCCCACGACGAACTCAAGATCGCGTCGTCGCACATCAGCATAAGATTTCTACCTATGTTGGCTGCTTTCATGTTCGTTCTAATCTGCTGAACTTCAGCTTGCACTTGCTCAAGATACTCTGGTCCAATAATGACCGCTTCGCTCGACTCATCCCAACATAAAGGGGTACGACAAGGTCTACCGTACAAGGCTTGGAATGGTGACATCTTAATCGAAGCATGATAGCTGTTGTTATATGAAAACTCGATTAGATGAAGCTTATCAATCCAACTTCCCTAAAAGTCTAAGGCACATGCTCTGAGCATGTCCTCGAGTGTCTGGATGGTCCTTTCTGTCTGACCGTCGGTCTGTGGATGGAACGCGGTAGTCAACTTCAATTCTGTACCCAGCGCTTCCCGTGTCGCTCTCCAGTATCTCGAAAGAAATATAGTATCATGGTCAGATACTATGGTTTTGGGCACTCCATGGTGTTGAATAATCTCTCGGTCGAATAGCTCTGCAAGCTTCGCTACCTTCCAGGTGTCCCTTATCGGTATGAAACGGGCAACCTTGGTGAGGCGATCGACCACAACCCAGATCATGTTGAGTCCTCCCCTAGCAGGTGGGAGTCCAACAACAAAATCCATAGAGATATCGTGGAATTTCCACTCCAGAATTGGCATAGATTGTACCATTCCGCCCGGTCTTCGGTGCTCAAATTTAACTTTCTGACAAGTGAGACACCTCAGCACATATTCAGCCACATCAGCTTTCATTCCCGGCCACCAGAAGTACCTTTTCATGTCTTTGTACATCTTGGAAGCTCCCGGATGGATGGATAGTGAAGAACAGTGTGATTCTCGCAGGATGCGATCCCCCAGCTCAGCATTGCTTCGGGGAACACATAACCTGCCATTCAGCCGGATCAGACCATCTTCATGCAGTTTGAAGTCCTACTTTCGGTTCTCGAATGTACCCTCTATGATTTTCTGGCTGATCTCTTTCATGTAAGGGTCGCTCAACTGAGCCTCTCGCACCTCATCAACCAAGCTAGAAGAAGCGAGTAGCAAATGGAGTGAGTGTGCTCAACGGCTCAGGGCATCAGCTACAATGTTTGCCTTCCCTTTTTTATACTGAAGGTCGATGTCGTAATCAGATAGGAATTCCATCCACCTTTCTGTCTCAGATTCAGTTCTTTCTGTGTGAATACATATTGCAAGCTTTTGTGATCGGAATAGATGGTGATACTAACCCCATATAGATAGTGCCGCCATATCTTCAATGCGAAGACAATGGCTCCTAGCTCAAGATCGTGTGTCAGGTAGTTCTCCTCATGCTTTTTCAGCTGACGGGAGGCATAAGCTACTACCATGCCATGCTGCATGAGTACGCATCCTATGCCTTTGCCTGATGCATCACAATACACCTCGAATCCTTTTGTGCCCTCTGGAAGAGTGAGAATGGGCGCTAAGTTCAACGAGTCTTTTAATTTCTAAAATGATTCTTCACAATCATCGGTCCATACAAACGGCGCATCTTTCTTCATCAGTAATGTCATGGGCTTTGAGACTTTTGAAAAATCTTTCACAAACCATTGGTAGTAACCGGCTAGACCAAGAAATCTCCAGATGTCGGAAACATTCTTAGGTCTAGGCCATGACCGTACTGCTTCAATCTTAGCCGGGTCAATTGAGATACCCGCGCTCGAGATCACGTGACCAAGGAATGATACCTGATCAAGCCAGAACTCGCATTTGGAGAACTTCGCATACAGCTAATTCTCGTGCAGTGTCTCAAGTACTTTTTCAGGTGGTTTTCGTGCTCTTCTGCTGACTTTAAATACACAAGTATGTCATCGATGAATACTACTACCGAAGTGTCCAACTGATCGCTGAAAAAACGGTTCATCAGGTCCATGAACTTAGCGGGTGCGTTTGACAGTCCGAATGGCATCACTGTAAACTCAAAGTGGCCATATCTCGTACGGAATGCTGTCTTCTCAATATCGAATTCTCTGATGGCAATCTGATGATACCCGGATCGGAGGTTAATCTTGGAGAAGACTGAATCTCCCTTTAACTGATCGAACAGGTCGTCGATGCGTGGCAATGGATATTTGTTCTTCACAGTGACCGCATTAAGCTCGCGGTAGCCGATGCAGAGGTGGAGGCTACAATCCTTCTTCTTCACGAAGAGGACCGGTGCTCCCCAGGGTGATACACTCGGGCGTATAAACCCTTTGTCGAGTAGATCCTTCAACTGCTCCTTCAACTCAGCCATTTCTGCCGGTGCCAAATGGTATGGTGCGCTAGCAATCGGACCCGTGCCCAGCACCAGCTCAATCTCAAATTCGACTGCTCTCTGCGGTGGCATGCCAGGAAGTTCCTTCGAAAACACATCCAGGAACTTCGACACTGCCGGTATGTCAGTGCTGAATTCGGGGTCTCGCTCTAGATCTTGTACATAACAAAGGAATACCTCGTGTCCTTTTCTGAGCTCTCAGTACATGGACATGGCGGAGATGATCGTAAGCGAAGGCTCTCTAGGCCTCTGGCGGTATGAAATTGTAACCCCAGATGGACTCCTGAGCAGGAATTTGCACGTCGGCGCAGAAGATTTGCCCCTTATGCCGCTCCAACCAGTTCATCCCAACTATCAAGTCGAATCCCAAGCCATTAAATTCGATGAAGGAAATGGGAAATTCTTCACCTTGATTCGGATAGTGGCAGCTCGGTAATATTTAGTGCATCACACTCTCTCCTTTGACGGGAGCGTCACCATGAAATCTGGTAGCTCATCTGCGTCTAGCCCCAACCTCTTCGCAAATGATGGTGAAACAAAGGTATGAGAGGCACCGGAGTCGACTAATACAGTGGCATCAATGCCATTCACCGGAAAGGTACCCATGATAATTGTGCCGCTCTTATCGACCTGAGTCTCGATGAGAATACTTAGGGCACCTTCCGTACTGAGTCCACAACCTAATGATTCACAAGCTTTATAAGAATTGATGGTATAACGCAAGTGGAATTTCATAACCAACACTGCTTTCATGGATAAACATCCATCATACATAGTGTGTCTCTAATACACATTGCTACCATATTACAGGGCATTACATGGTTAATACTTTTTAAAGGTAAGGTTCAGGCGTCCTGGTTTCATGTGTGTGGCATTGATTATTGCCGGTGGTGCCGTATTCAACTTGATCTTCTTGATACCGTGATACAGCAACCTTGATTTCCACCCATGATCAAGACATCTCCTGACCTAAGTACCAGTTTCTCGACGAGGTCCACACGCTTCTGCCCGCTATACAAAAACACAGTGTCGTCACCAATGGACCAAGACACTACGGACACTCCTCTTTCGAGAGATTCCGCTGTCTCGTCCTTGTCTTGGTGTAAACCCAGTCGTCCTCCTTCTTCATAGAAGTTAACGATGCATAAATCTGCTTCAAGTGCAGGAATTGGATCGGTTTCGAGTTGTTGTGCAATCTCTACGGCTTATGTAATCACCGTTTGAAATTCATCGGGTATTGCTGGTGTTGTTGCTCCGTCTTGCGCTCGTGTCTCTTGGTATGCCTTGGTGTAAGGATTCCAATCCTATCCCAAGCACGTCATTTTCAGCTTCATCTTTGCTCCACCGGAGAATTCAGGTGTGTAAAATCCTCCTGAACTCACTCCTAGCTTGTTGCAGCGTCAGATGATGGCAATTTGGGCTTCGGGTATCAGGTATCCTTTCAATAAAATCATACCTGGTCGGATAACCTGACACTGCTCATTGGTGAAGTGGTGAGTGGTGATGTCGGTCTCTTCCAGGTTTGGGTTTGATGGTATTGGGTAGCAAATATCAAATTTCCCTAAGGTTACGAGTATATCTAACATGAGTTCTAGTATAAACTAGCTCAATTCATGCTCCACCTCATTCTAAGATTTCTATGCCAATCAAACACTCATTCATGCTGGTGATCAAAATAGTAGACATGCTCTCTCAAGGATTAGAGGTACGTAATATTACCTAAGCCGGTCGAAGTACCGGTCCCGTCTGAGCGGTCTATGACGTGCAGGACGGGTGGCCTCTGTGGTGCACCCTTCTGAGCACCCCGGAACCCCTATCCCTGCGTCGTCTGCTGGGCCTGGGCATCTCTAGTAGCAGCTTCCTTACCCTCTCTCGGCTTGTAGCCCTTGTTGTAGTTCTCAGCCTTCGGGTTAGAGGGGCATTCGAACCTCTTGTGTCCCAGCTTCCTGCAGTGGTAACACCTTATCTCATTCCCTTAGCGATTCGTGCCAGGGTCTCCAGAGTCACCCTTACCCATGCCGGAACCAAAACCTGTAATGTGCCACTAACTCGAAAGATTTTTAACTCATTTTATATCTTATAATGTGCCACTGACTCGAAATATTTTTAAGGTTTGTGGTTTAGCAATTCACCACAAACCTTAAAATAGGCTTTCGATGTTTTTAAAATTTTCTAAGGTGATTTTTAGGGTGTGTGGTGTAGGGTAATATTTTTTAACTCGTTCTATACTTTATAATATCACCACTGATGCAGTTGGGGAAAAAGCACTGATGAGTAACTTAAAAACTCAAAGATTGTGCGCCTAGCGGCCAGCCTTAAAGAAAATTGTTGGATGACTATGGGGTTAATAGTCACTGTTCGGCTGCAAGGTTTCTAGCCCTTAGATGGCTGGAGGGCTTGCAGCCTACCGTCGACTACCTGTGACTACATAAAGTAATTTGGTTACTGTGAATAACAATTCTCCTTTTTTAATCTTGTGTCTATAAATATTCGAGATTGTATGATCTTTCGTTTAATCAATACATCATTGCCTCATTTTTTGTGTCTATGTTTCAAACTGTTGATCCGGTTAGTTTATAACTATAAACATCAAATTATTGAACATGAATATTACATATACAATATAGCTTTGTTTTTATTTTATTTCAGTGTATTAGAATTCAAAATATTATGTTAACATATATTATTTAAAAATTAGTATTAATTTGTAACACCCCCGAATAATGACCAACAAATAAACGACGCGCCAAATGCTTTCACGAGTGATCTACGCAGCGGTTTGAATCTCCATCCGGGTGCTACAGACGCCAACCACCCACGTGGTTGACACGACCACTCTATCAACACCAAGTTACGGTCTGTATGACTGGAATCAACCCTTAACCGAATTACATAGCAACATAACATACAATTCCCAAATACCGAGTGTCTACAACAACATTACCAAATCATAAACTGAAAATTACATCCAGGGTTTAGTATCAACCCATACATTAAACATACTACTACATACTCAAAAATTATGTCCTGATGGACTACCCCCATGGTAGCCATCCCGTCTACGCTCCGTTATCGTCCGGCACAATACCTGTAAAAATTGGATTGTAAAGGACTCAGCAAACTACGCTGAGTATGAATATGTGTAGCCCGTATGTTGCCGGCTACACGTCTACTTGGTCGAATATTATTAAGTCCAATTACATGCTGTAATAAAGCAGTAAGGCACACCACAACACATCATGATATCATGCACACTTAAAGGTAGCATAGCAATATCAACAAACAACCAAGCATAACATGCTGGCAACATAGCAACATTCAACACGCAACCGAGCACAACAAGCTGCTAGTATAGCAACAACAATCATGTAAATAACAATACGTGTCCATAGGTATATTATACCGCTGATCCTCACTATGGGATCATTCAAGCGTTATGTGTTTTCCTTTCTTTTCCCTTGTTTCCATAGTATGTATTTTCTTTCTCTTTCCTTGCACCAGGTCTGGGGATATAGTTTAGATCCCGTGACCATATCATGTAGGTGCCAATCTTTCCTTGTTTCTTAAGGATTACTTGTGAATTCTATTATCACCGCACGTTGGAGGACGTCTCCTCCATATCTAATCCCCCATTCCCGACGTCATATGTCAAGAAAGCGGAGTCACCTCTAGACTCCAGGATATTCTTCACCAATTGCCAATCCCCCATCCCCGACGTCAAGTGTCGAGGAAGTGGAGTCACCTCTAGACTCCAGGATGTGCTCCACCATAGATGGTCGAAGGATCTGATGCAGATACCAACGCCCGAGTATTCCATACCACGTGGCCCGAGATGTTGTCTTCCCGGGTTATTCTCATGTTCCACCAGTTGGTAATTATTGTTCATTATCAAAAGTAGCTCGACACCATTGTGGGTGTCATTAGGAGCCCTCTATAGTTTGAGAGGAGTTTTCTCCTTGTATAGTTGTTTTGTTTTGTTTGCGTAGTTCGTCGTGTTTCATCTCAAGTTCCATAAACAAGAAGGGACTAAACTACTGTGTGCGCGCAAATAATATGCAACAATGATATAGCAATCATATAAGCAAGATAAGCAAGCAATCCAATTTCATGCTTTAATCTTATGGTCATTTTCACACAAGGCACATAACAAACAAGCCGTGTAACACGGCAACATACGGACCACACATATCCATACCTGGATCAGAAGCAAGTAGTCTCACACACGGAGTCCCGGTTGGCGTTCGCTTCGGCCCTAACGTTGATTAAAACAATTTGTCAGTTATAATTTCATGTGACGACCCTTGTGACATTTCCCTAGGTTATTTCATTTTATCAGGGTCGTTCCCTAGGTGGAGTTATGAATATTCACTTACACAAGCCCTTAGAACTTTCCAGGTACTAATCTTAGACTTAATCAATATCTTAGAACATTATATCATCACATTACACGTTGATTTAGCCCTTTCCTCTAGCTCATGCTTTAGAGTATTATAAGCACTTATAAGTAACAAGTTCACCTACGGTGGATTTTAATTCCCCTAGGATGTATTCCTTTCTTAACTAAATAGGTACGTTTTAAGCTTATTAACAACACCATAAAACTCCTCAAATATTTCCGGAACTCACTTATACCGGGACACAAAGTTTCCACAACCTGAAATGCAATTCTTGTGTGAAACCTTATATATTCCCTCTCTTAGTGTGTCTACTGATGTCTAGCCTTTCCAAGACATTCCACCAACTTAGCTAGATGTGTTAGGAGGTTTTTGGGTCCATTATCAAGCCATCATCCCACTCATAACACCCCTGTAAATCAGTTATACAGGAGCCGCAATTTTACCGAAACTGAAACCACAATCCAGATATTTCCTCTTGATTTTTGTTTCTATTTTAGTGCAACTGATGTTTCATTCTTTCCACCGTGTTAACTAACTAGCTATAGGTGTTAATAATGTTTTAAACTCAAAACCAACCCAGTAACACACTCACCTAGCTTCTGTACTCAATTATACAGAACAACAACTATCCAAAAACTGAAACAGAACTTATGCAGTCCTCCTCTATTTCCTCTGTTAGATCATGAAACTGACCCGTATGTTTCTCCCTAAGTAGTTATAACTTAACCATGTGGGTTAGAGAGGTTTTAGATTCATTAACCACTCAGTACAACCCTTTCTAACCCCTCTGTAAAAAGGTTATACAGAACTGAAGCAAACTACAAAATCTAAGGTATGAAACTGATGTCTCCTCTTATATCTCTTTTCTACTGTTCATTAATCAGACTTACAATTCTTTCCCAAAATGCTAACTCAGTAAATTTAGTGTTTTATCTTAGTTTTAGCTTTAAAACAGATCCCCAACAACATGCTTAAACTCCTGAAAGATACAGAAAACTGCAATTGCAAAAACTGAAGTCAAAACTGATATGTCCTCTTGTATTATCCTCTTCTTGTTCCCTAAACTGACTTCTAAACCTCTAAATGTATATACCACTTAGTTCACCCTTTTAGCAATGTCTTGAGCTCATTGTTAAACCACCACAACACTCTTAATAAATCTGTAACCCAGTTATACAGAAACTGGTGAAACCGAAAAAACTGCAACACTGAAAACAAACTTCTGTGTACTTCTTCATTCTTTCTTTTAGTTAGTTAAGCAGAGTTCTAATCCCCCCCCCCCTAAGTATTTACCCACTTATTTAGCATATTGGAAATATTGTGGATTCATTAACAAGCCACTACAACTTCTTTACCACCTCTGTAATTCGTTTATACAGAGAGCAATGTTACAGAAAACTGAAACACCATTCCTGTGTCCCACCCTATTTAACTTCGGTTTTAGTTCACTTAAACAGATTTATAATCTTCCTAGCGTGTATACCAACCTAGGTAGGTGTATTAGCCATGATTCAGGTACATTATTAAACCTCTACAACCCTTATAAACCTTTGGACCCAGGTTATACAGAAACTCAAGGTTTCAGGGCAACTATAAAACTGAAATATGGAATCTGATATCTGATATCTTTCTTCCATGTTTTTTTGTTCACAAATTAGATTTCTAGGTCCCCCAGATTGTCTAGCTACTGATTTAAGAGTCTTAGCAAGGTTTCATCCTCAAAACAAACCCAAGTCAATACTGTTATTTCTACTACAACGTGTTTATACTGAAACCAAGAATTTCAGAAACTAAAAATTGAACTAAAATAGAAAACTGCTATCTCATTCTCTATCTCTTACTTCTATTTTTGTATGTGAATTGGTTTTTCCCTAGATTGTCTAGTCCTATAGGTACCTACCTTGGTATGGTATTAACCTTAAAACAATTCCAAAGCAACCAGGAACACCCCTTTGAGAAGTTTGACACAAAACTGAAAGCAAAATAAAAGCAGGAATTATGAACTATTACATGCTTTTCTGTTGCATGCTAACCTGATCTTTCTGGTTTCTTTCCCAAATTATCTAGCTCCTTAATTAGGTGGTTCAACACAGCTTTATCCTTGAAACAGACCCACAACAGCCTAGTTAGAGTTACCAAACTTACTTATACTGAAACAGACAACTTCAGGTACCGAGAAAGAAAACTGTAAAATTGAAAACTGATAAATAACTTCAGTGTACTCCTCCACACTCAATGCGTCAGATGGGTTGTTCCATTATTTATAAAACTCCCACGTAGTTTGGTGTATGATCTAGTCTCTTCTTAAGTTCCACACAGGCCCGTAATGCCATAGACCACATCCCTGAAACCTCCTTTGCATAGAACCTAATAAACTAAAACAGCAACACACTGTAACATGACTAGGTTTCCTTTTCTTTCTGTTTCGTGCATGGCTCTTGATTCCTACTTCCCCACATTGTTTAACTACCTAGTTAACTTCTTAATGCGGGTTTTAACCTTCAAAACAGACCCAAAGCTACTGGTCACAACCACTGAGATGTCCCAGAACTGAATCGAAAAGACACTGAAATCACAAACTGATAATTCTATTATTTTATTCTTTGTCTGTTCTTTAGACTGATTTACATTTCCTCCCAGTAGTTTTTACCCGCTTAATTACGTTTTATTAAAGCTTGACACTCTAACCAAAACCACAGCAACGTTGTCCAACTCAGATTCGCAAAACTGATAAGAACTGAAAATCTGAATTTCAAACTGATACTCTCCTCGGTGGTTGTTTTTTTTGCTGTTCTTTTCTTTCTATTCTTTTAATGTTATTTCTAGTTTCTCAGGTTACTGTCTCCTTAAGTTAAGTGGCTCTTCATGATTTTTCTTCAAGAACGGACCTAAAACAACATGGTCTACACTTCTTAAGTTCCTCTACTCAAGGTCTGTAAAACTAAAAAAGAAACCAGAACATGTGAACTGCTGCATTCTTTTTTTGATTTCCTTTCTGTTCACGAGTTAGGTTCTGGTTTTCCCCAGGTTTATATAAGTTAATTAGGTGGGTGGGTTTGGTATGTAGTAGATTCATTATCATACTCGCCAAAATTCTGCTACCCCTTTTGAATCTTAGTTATATAGAGAACAGAGCTACTAAAGGTTCTTACACAACCCTGCAAAACTAGAACTCAAAAACCAGGATCTAGTAACTTCTTTTTCTGCTGTTTTCCTTTATGTTTGTTAGCCTGTCGTTGAGTTCATTCTCTGACCATGTAACCACCTTGTTAAGTGTCTTAGCGTAGCATTAGCCTCAACCAAAAACATCCCATAAATCTCGCTGGTGTATTTTTATACTGAACGGAATAAAACTGTAGAAATTAGGAATCTGAAGAACTGAAATCATGTAATTGATAGCATCTTCTTCTATCTCATTTCGTTGTTTATATTTGACTTCTAGTTTTGCCCCAGCTTATTCACACGTAGGCTTATGTGTTAGTAGAGTTTTAGATTCATCAGTACACCCAAAATAAGCCCTCAGAACCCTTCTAGAATAGGATTATACAAAAGGGCATAAGTTATGAAAATCTGTACAAGTTACTTGGTTGGCTTAATACCTTGAGTTTCCTTCTTGTTTTGCAGCTGGTTTCTCTTGGTGTTCACCTGGCCCAATGTACACTCCCAGGCCCTTGGACTCTCGACTCCAACTGGAATAGTTTCCCAGGTGTTATTTTTGGCACAACAAGAGCAAAACAGATATGTGGTTGGAGCAGAACTGAAATCTCTTGCAAGCTTTACCTTCTGGTTAAGCTTCAGGTGGGGAGTTGCTGCTACAATCCAGTATAAGGTCGATAAAGCCTAGAAGATTGCATGCATGGTTGGTGCATGACAGGAACAGGAACAGAATGGGTTGAGAAATCTTCAACTGTCCCAATCGACAGAAGAGAGGAAAGACATTACAGAAAAGCTGTTACGATTTACCTGAAGCTGATGCTAATCAGTTTTCTTTTTGAATGCAAACACAACAACCTGCAAAGAGCTTGGCTATACTGCATGAGTCACGCTTTGGATCAGGAAAGAAGGAGATCGGAAAGAAAACAGAAGACAGTCTTGACCTCTGGGGCTTACCTTCACGCAAGAGCAAAATAACAGAGGCTCTAACTTGGGGGTTGTCCTGGCATGCAGGTCAGGAGGAGGATCACTGGGGCAGGGACATTCATCAACTGATAAGGGCACGGGAAAGACTGATTGCCGGGGCTTATTAACTGATAGTGGGGTAGAGTTCCTATGAAACACTTTGTGGGAGTTTGAAAAAGAAACGCAACTTCTGATGCGTGGAGGTTTGAGAAAACACAACTGATGCATACCTTCTGTCATTTGCACTTCTTTACTGAAATCAAAGTGAAACAGATGGTGCTTGTGGTCTCCCAGGTGAATGCCTCCTCGACGGCTTATGTGGCAGTTCAACAACCGGCATGGGAGCATGGTGTGACTGAGTTTAAGTTGCAGGCGACATCACTCAGTACAGGAGGAAGGTTGGAGTTTGGAGTGCAGGTTTCGAAACCACTAAAGACCTGCTGTCATTCGGCATTATTGTTGTCTCTGGTTTCTCTTTTTTTTGTGTCGCTCAGGAGCAATACCGAGGAAGAAACAAGGGAATAAGTGGCACAAGTGCGATCTGTTTGGTTCGGTGTTCTTTCTTCTTTTTTTTTTGTAGTTACCTTAGTAGACTCAGTACTAGTTTTATTTTGTTAGCATTAATTACTGAATTCGAGCGTTGCTCAACTGGTTAAAGCATTCAGGAGGGGTACGAGAGGTATCGGGTTCGAATCCCGGTTAGAGCAAGTTTGCTTTTTTTTTTGTATAAGTGTATATACATACCTATTTTATCGTTGTTACATACACATACATATATGTAACTATTTATCTTGTCACGTTGTTGATTATACCTATATATATATATATATGTACGACTATTTTATTTTGTCGCGTTTTAGTTATACATATATATATGCCTATATATATTTACACGAATGTTGTATTACGTCACGTTATTACTTGTGCACGTAACGTGGTGATATTATAACGTTGGTTGTACGTATGTATGTATATATATATATATACGGGTGACTGTATCGACGTTTTCATGTTTGCGTCGCATTATTAATCTTAACACCTTCGGTTTAGAGATGTGTATACGTATGAGTTTACGTTTACGATTATAATTCGTCCAAGGTATATAGGATGTTCGTACAATTTATTGGGCGCACTAGTGGTATTTATTTTACGCATCGATATGTACATGCGATTCAGCATCCGTTTGGATCTATATTTTAAATACCATAATGTTTCAGGGTAATTATTGCACATAATTTAATTTAAACTTCACTAATTAAAAGTGGTAATTACTCGGGGTATTTCATAATTAGAATTAAATTAATATAACATTCACAATAGATAATTATAATATATTAAATAAAACTTGTAAAATTCGAACTATAAACTTAAAAAAACAATCTGAAGTACATCATGTCGTTTTAATTTGTTACATATTTTCATTTAAAAATAACACATGTACAAATACAAGATAATACAAAAACAAATGAAAAGAGATATCTAACTAACAAATATATAATAATGTATAACATATATTAATATAGTCTAACGATAAGCATGAACACCCAAGAAGTCAAGTCCAGGTACTATTAAAAAGGAAAGAAGAAAAAGTTTAAATACATGCAGCACTCCTGCATATTGGGCTGCAGCACCTCAGTTGCACTCCTTCCCCTGGTTGCCCTGGCCATATCGTTCTTTTCTGGTTAGTGGTTAATTAATCTTTCTTTTTGTCCATAGATTGTCAAATTATTAAGAATATTTCTCATTTATAGGTGTTTATTAGACCGGTTGATTCATGTTGGGGTAAATTCAAGTTAGACATTTCGGTCTAATGCTGTGTTTGAATTATTTTATACTCCTAGATTTAAGTTAAGTTATGTTTGGGTAAGCTTATCTCGTATTTCAATCATTTCAAGTTATTTATTATCATGGGTTAGTGTTGGTGTAATAATTCGCCATCAGGGATGGGTGACATTTTTTTAACTGACAGAGGTGGGTGACAAATTTAAGAAGGTCAATACGTGTAGTTGGGTTTTCGATTCATGTAGTGGTAAAATGACCACTTTACCTTTCGTTCAAAATATATAAAAATTACCATATAGACTCGAAAGTTATGATATACTATGAACAGTGCCTAAAAACCGATAAAAAAAACAAACAAACCCGGACAAAACCAGAAAAACTAGACCGGACCAAACCGCCCGGTTCACACAGTGCCTGACGCAGGCTCACCATAGCCCGAACCACCAACGCTCCCATCCCCGCTCGGTGTGTGTACCCTATCCATGCCCACGCCCGTGTCTGACCTCATGTGCCCCCTCCGCCGATGCACCCACGCGCTCGCCACACCCATACCCCAGCGCGTGCCCAAAACCAGCGCCCCATGCCCGCTCGTGAAGCATCTTCGTCCCTCGCGCCCGTGGCGCTCGTGCACTTGCGCGCCTCCCATGCCCGTGTGTGTGCTCGTTTTCTAGTATTTGACAGTTTTTTCCTTATTCGATTCCATGTTTTACTATATTTCAACCTAAACTAGATGAGTCTAAATAAGCCCAAAACATAAATTGAGACAGTTTACAAAATGCCCCTCACTGAAAAAGCCCGGGTGCATTGAACCCACGCCCCACCTGGATGTTTCACCATCGGACCTGACTCATTGTCCGGTCAGCCAGACCAACGTTGGGCTAGTCACATCAAGTGACAACATAATAGATTCAAATCATAATCATTTTAAACTATTAAAAAATCCTCTTATTGTGCCTCAAACGTCCCTGTCAACATAATTTTAATATGGATTTCATCCGGATTTGACATTTGATACTGTTTCTGGAGAGACGTCAGAGAAATAAGGCATTGATTGGTTGTAGGTCTCGTATATTTGAATTTATAGGTAAAGGTAAGGGGTGTAAAGTTTTTTTTAAATATCGTCTACGTGCGTTGGAAACCTGATGCATGTATGAGTTAAGAATTTTGTTCGAAGTTAAGGCATGGATTATATTCTATAACAACAACCACAAGACTAATTAAACCGGCAAGGCTGGTTAACAATGCTCTTACAATATTAAACCTTAGGATTAATACATAGAGCAACTACACCTTGGAATTAGCAAAAGTCAATAGTAAAACTTAGTTTCAGTACATAAATGCCACACCAGAATAGGAATACACAAGACCATATCGTCCAAGCCTTGTATTGGCCAGTCCTGTATGACCACACAAATACCATGACAGTTTAAAGCACTCCATGCCCTTGACTTCTTGTGGGACCCAACTCATAATAGTTATCTTTATCTTCATGCATGCATGTGATAAGTGGTGAAATGATGTATTTATAAGGTCTTGATTTACCTTTTTTCGTGCAACTATTGATTTATTTCACCACTTGATAGAGCATTTCGTTAATATAGTTGAACTCATGCAGTTTTAATTTAAATTTAGGTAAAAGCTCACTTGAGCAATGGTTTTTGGGAGACTCTCAAGACTTTGTAGCTGAGCTTTAATGCCCCGAGGAGTGTGTCAAAGATGAGGGGTCAAACGAGACAATTTCGGTGCAGAAAAAGCCCTTCTGGGTGGACCGCCCCTGTGGGGTGGTCCCGACGGAAATTTGCCCAGAACAATCGTTTAAAGACGAGGGAAAAAAGAGGGGATTTGGGGTATTCTTTGCATTTTACACTTCCACACACACAAGAGAAGAGAAAGAACGTGAAAAAGGAGAAAGAAGAGGAGAAAGAAGAGGAATAAGAGAAGAAGGAAGAACTCACCTTCTCCAAAGCTTTCAAGCTCCAACAATGGCTTTCTTCTTACTCTTTCTAGTTTTTCTTTCCTCTATGCTTGAGTAGTACTCTATTGTGCTTTGGGATGGGTCTTTGAACCCAAACCCTAGAATGTGCTTGTGAATCTTGATTATGCCTTAATATAGTTGTTTTCTCTTAATTATCATTCAATGTTCTCAAATTGATCTCTTGAGTGCATTTGTGGTGAACCCCATCTACAATTTGGTTTTGAGTTAGGATTTGTGACCAAATTGAGAGAGAAATCTTAATTTATGCTCCTAAGATTCGTGAGTATAATTTGGGGCTTTGTTCTAGAACTTGCTTATTGCTACTTAGTGAGTTTAGTCCTAATTGATTTTGAAGGCTAAAATTAACTAAGTAAGAATTAGCTCATCTTTGGTTTAGAGGGTTATTATCATTGTTCTAAAAGACAACTATGGCATAAGAAGAGTTGCTAGCATATCTAGGTAGTTTGGGCGATTGCCAAATTCCCGAAGTACTTTTTCCATCCAATCCATTAAACTTTCACCTTTAGTTTATTTGTTGTTCTTGCAATTAGTCAACCAACACAATCAAGCTTGCCGCCGGCTAAACCCCAATTTACTGTTTTCATTGCAATTACTAAGTACCGAGACTAGGAAGTTAGGACCAATTTCCTTGTGGATACGACACTTGTTGTACTACACCGATTAGGTGCACTTGCCTATTCCTTGCATTTATGTATATACTTTTTGCACAACAAGTTTTGGCGCCGTTGCCGGGGAGATTGATTCCATCAATTTCCCTAGTTTCGGTATTTTTAGTTTTGCTTTTGTTTAAAGTTTAGCGTTTTGTTTTCTTTGATTGTGTTTTCATTTTGTTGTTATATCCTATCCTTGTTTATATTTTCTATTGCTAAGTTGTAGTGCTGGTTTTTCTTGTGATTGATTAGGTACCTTGTGTTCCTCCTGTGTATGCCAAGCACTCGGTTAGTGGCTCCCCGCTTGCTAGTCCGAGATCCGAACTTGAGCGCACTTTGAGAAGACGCATAAGAGATCTAAACATGGCGGATGGAGATCCACCAGAAATTGAGAATAATGGGCAACAGCAACACCGAGCCCTCTCTGATTACCACCAGCCGGATACCGAAGGGAGGCCTTCGGCTATAGTCCTCCCAGTGTTGACACCGGAGGAAGCAAGACAATGGGTCTTCAAGACTCATTCATTACTGCAGTCCGGGACTTAGGAAAGTTCAGTGGAGCAAATCCAGATGACGCTCCAAACCACCTAAGTCTCTTCCTCGACTTTTGCAATTCCTTCGGGAAAGCCGGTACGGTAAAGGAGAGAATCCGGTTGCAGCTGTTCCCCCATTCCTTATCCGACTCCGCATCAAGATGGTTTAGAAGCTTACCGCCCCAATCAATCCAAACATGGGCACAAATGGCTCAAAAGTTCCTTGCCAAATACTACCGACTAGTAGGACGAGGCAACAACGGTTGGAGAGAGAGAGATAATACATTCTACCAAGAGCCCGAAGAAACCTTGTACGATGCATGGGACCGGTTCAAGGAGATGTTAATGAATTGCTCCCACCATGGTTTGGATGACCAATCGTTATGCCTATCTTTCTTTAATGGGCTTGACGATGCGAACCGTTTGCTTTTGAATTCATCCTCTAGAGGTAGCTTCATGAACAAGTCCCCTCAAGAAGGAAGGAATGGAACTTCTTGAGACAATGACTAGCAACACGAGGCAATGGACTAGAAATAAGGGAAGAACTCCAAGAGCGGCCGGTCTACTTCATGTCGAACCATCCGATCATCTTTCCGCCCAAATATCCTCACTCACAAAGATGGTGGAGAAGCTTGCTACATCCCAAAAAGAGAATGCAAAATCTATAGCTTCATCATCTCCCACTCAGCCACAGAGGGGTGTGCTATATGTGCGGGTCCCCATGAGACCCATTTTTGTGAAGGAAGAAATTACATCGAGGAACAAGAAGATGTCAACTTTGTTAGCAATCCGCCCCAACTACAACTATAACAACAACAATGCCCCATGGAGAAATCATCCTAATTTCTCATGGAGGAACAACGATTCCACCCAAGGAGGACCTAGTAATATTTCTAACAACTCGATGGGTTATAAACCTCAAGGGCCACACCAAGCAAACAATTCTCAAATGGGGTATAGACCTCAAGGTGGCCCGCCGGGATTTTAGACCACAACAACCACAACAACAACAACCATCCTTCTCCTCTTCTGATGGTAAATTGGCTAGAATGGAAGCCATGATGCAAAAACATGCAAAATATGATGATGAACTTCATGACTACCGCCTAAACTAAGTTCACCGAGCAGGAGGCCTTCAATGCCAACCAGATGACATTTAATCAGGGCCTTAACAACTCAAGTTGATCAAATCTCAGAACAACTTGCTCCGAGACAGCCTGGCACCCTCCCCAAAGTCAACGAAGCCTAATCCAGAGAACAAGCCAAGGTGGTTACTTTGAGAAGCGGTTAGGCCCTGAAGGACCCCTCTCCCCAAAATGAAGGTTGATGACCAAGAGAAGCAAAATCAAGAAAATCAAGAGGAAGACCGAGAGATACTTGAGGAAGTTCAATCTCCACAGAAAAATATTTCCAAGGAGAAGAAGTCTCCTGAATTACCTATCTCTCCCACTCTTGCTAAACATCTCCCTCCACTTCCTTTCCCAAATAGGCTCAAAGAAAAGAATCTAGATGAGCAATTTGGGAAGTTTTTAAGTATTTTCAAGAAATTGACAATTAACATTTCTTTTGTTGATGCTTTGAAACAGATGCCCATCTATGCAAAGTTCATGAAAGATATTCTCACAAACAAGAGATCTTTGCTACAATCTGAAACGGTGCATCTCACTGAAGAAATTTCAGCGGTCCTACTAAGGCACCCTCCTCCAAAGCTTCGAGACCCTGGTTTGCCTATCATCCCTGTTCTATTGGTGATTTTAATTGCGGTAGTGGTCTATGTGATTTAGGAGCTAGTATAAATCTCATGCCACTTTCAACTTTTAAAAACTTGGGATTGGTGAGTGCACACCTACTACTGTGCAATTACAACTTGCTGACAGGTCTCTAGTGTTTCCAAAGGAAAAGTTGAGGATTTGGTAGTGACTGTGGGAACCTTTGTTTTCCCCGCTGATTTCATAGTGATTGATATGGAAGAAGATGTCAAGGTCCCTTTGATTTTGGGCCGTCCATTTTTAAGAACTGCCAGGACCTTGATAGATGTGGAAAAGGAAGATTATTTTGCGTCTTCATGATGAAAGCTTGAGTTTGACATGTCTAAGATGGTGAAAAGACCCGCGCATGCGGAAGCTATTTTTGCAATAGATGTTGTCGACTCTATTTTGCAAAATAATCCACCTCCTCACTCTAATTATGATGCTCTGAGTTTTGCTTTCTTGAGTCTGATGATGAACAGGAGATGGATCCGGAGGTGAATGAAATGGTAGCTGCTTTGGATAGAGCTCCAAGATACTTCAGAACGCATTACCCTCCACCGGAACCACTGGAGAGAAGCGAGCAAAAGATACCTCCTTCGGTCGAGAAGCCTCCCACCGTGGAGATGAAACTTCTACCTTCTCATTTAAAATATGTTTATCTGACTGAACCTTGTGATCTACCTGTCATTATCTCCTCCTCTCTCACAGGTACACAAGAGGACAGTTTGCTGAAGGTGCTTCGAAACCACAAGGGGGCAATTGGTTGGACAATCTCCGATATAAAGGGTATCAATCCCCACTTCTGTACTCATCGAATCTTCATGGAGGACAACTACAAGCCACTCGTTCAACCTCAAAGGTGGCTCAACCCAATATGAAAGAGGTAGTTAAAAAGAGGTCCTAAAGCTACTCGAGTCCGGGATCATCTACCCCATATTCGATAGTCAATGGGTGAGCCCGACCTAGGTGGTACCAAAGAAAGGAGGAATCACGGTGGTGTCAAATGAAAAGGGTGAGTTGATTCCCCAAAGAACAACAACCGGTTGGAGAGTGTGCATCGACTACCGGAAGTTGAACACGGCTACAAGAAAAGATCACTTCCCCTTGCCCTTCATCGACCAAATGCTAGAGAGATTAGCCGGGTAAGACTTTTATTGCTTTCTTGATGGCTACTCGGGGTACTTCCAAATCCCCATAGCCCCAGAAGATCAAGAGAAGACCACATTCACATGCCCTTATGAAACGTTCGCATATAGAAGAATGCCTTTCGGGTTATACAATGCTCCCGCAACGTTCCAAAGGTGTATGATGGTCATCTTCTCCAACTTTATTGAAAAAAGCATGGAAGTTTTCATGGACGATTCTCGCCTTTGGGCTCAACTTCGACTCTTGCCTAGAGAACTTGGACGCCATTCTCTCCCGATGTGAGGAAACCAATCTAGTACTCAATTGGGAGAAATGCCATTTCATGGTGAGAGAAGGGATCGTCCTCGGGCACAAGATCTCCTCCAATGGGATTGAAGTTGACCGGGCCAAGGTCGAAGTCATCGAGAAGCTACCACCACCCACCTCGATAAGAGACATTAGAAGCTTTCTTGGCCATGCCGGTTTCTACAGAAGGTTCATCAAGGACTTTTCCAAAATCTCTAAACCTCTGTGTGACCTCTTAGCCAAAGAGGCAAAATTTGAATTCACAGAAGAATGTCTGAAGTCCTTCAACACTCTCAAGGAGTGCCTTATCACAGCCCCGATAGTTGTGTCATCAGATTGGAGTCTCCCTTTTGAAATAATGTGTGATGCAAGTGACTATACAGTGGGGGCAGCCCTATGTCAAAAAAGGGAGAAGATTCCATGAACTATCTACTATGCGAGCAAGACACTCAATGATGCTCAGAAAAACTATGCCACAACCGAGAAGGAGCTTCTAGCGGTTGTCTTTGCATTAGATGAGTTCCGCTCTTACCTCTTGGGGAGTAAGGTGGTTGTGCATACGGACCACTCAGCCTTGAAATATTTGTTTACTAAAGAGGATGCCAAGCCAAGATTGTTGAGATGGATTTTGTTGCTCCAAGAGTTTGAGATCGAAATCAGAGACAAACCGGGTGTGCAAAATGTGGTGGCCGACCACCTCTCCCCATGGAAGTGCCCGATGAAGGTGTGCCTATAAATGAGTTCTTTCTGGATGAGACTGTTTTCGCAATCAAGGCAGCTGATGATCCTTGGTATGCTGATCTTGCAAACTACTTGGCAAGGAGAGTAGTGCCCCATAACTTGACTTACCATCAGAGAAGTAATTATTCGCTGACTCGAAGCACTACTTCTGGGATGATCCTCACCTCTTCAAGACTTGTGCTGATGGGGTGATAAGGAGATGCGTGCCCCTGAATGAAGTGAAAGACATTCTCACCCATTGCCACTCTCTTGAAGTGGGAGGGCATCATGGGCCGGCAAGGACCGCAGCAAAAGTTCTACAAGCAGGTTTCTTCTGGAAAACCTTACACAAAGATTGCCATGACTTTGTTGCTTCCTGTGACCGTTGTCAAATGATGGGCAACATCTCCCGCAAACACGAAATGCCTCTTAATGTGATGTTAGAGGTTGAACCATTTGACCTGTGGGGCATAGACTTCATGGGACCCTTCCCTTCCTCCTGCACCAATCTCTTTATCCTTGTAGTTGTGGACTACGTGACCAAGTGGGTGGAAGCCGTTGCCTCTCCCACAAATGATGCTAATGTGGTGACCAAGTTCCTAAGAAAGAATATCTTTACAAGGTTTGGAGTACCTAGAGCAATCCTTAGTGACGGGGGTTCTCAATTCTACAACAAGCAATTCGAAGCTTTGATGGAGAAGTATGGAGTGAGACATAAGGTCGCTCTACCTTACCACCCCCAAACTAATGGACAAGCCGAGGTCACCAATAGAGAGCTGAAATGGATCTTGCAGAAAACGGTAAATTCTTCAAGAAAGGATTGGTCTCTTAAGCTCGACGATGCTCTATGGGCATACCGAACAGCCTACAAGACTCCCATTGGTATGTCCCATTACCGTCTTGTCTACGGGAAAGCTTGTCACCTACCGGTTGAACTTGCACATAAATCGTATTGGGCTGTAAAAGCACTCAATTACGACCTCAAGAGTGCCGGAGAAAAGAGAAAGTTTCAGCTGACAGAGTTAGAAGAGATCAGGGAAGAAGCTTATGAGAACAACCGGATCTACAAAGAGAAGACAAAGAGATGGCACGATAAAATGATCCTCAAGAGAGATTCCATGAGGGATCGGGTCTTACTCTACAACTCTCGGTTAAAGCTCTTCCCAGGTAAGCTCAATCTCATTGGGCCGGGCCTTTCTCTATCACTAAGGTGACCCCGTATGGTGCTGTGGAGTTAAAGAACACAAAAGGTGGAACCTTCATGGTTAATGGTTCGAGGCTCAAGCATTACATGGGAGGTGACATTAAACGGGTAGAAGGTCGTCCTATCTTCCTTCGGGAACCAGGTTTCATCTAAACTTACTATGGTCTAGCCAAAGACCTTAAAAAGAATGGCGGCTTTTCGGGAGGCAACCCGGATTTCTTTCCTTGCTCGTTAAAGTGTTTTAACTTGTTAGTCTTCATTATTGATTTTGCTTGTGTTTTTGGTGCTTGTGTTTAGTTTTTACTGCTGTTTTGTGGTTTTGGGACTTGGAGTGTGAAATTGGATGAATTGAGGTGAAAAAAAAATGAAAATTTGGGTTTCTGTTGCGGACCGCCCCTATGGACCGCCCCTGAGGGCGGTCCAAACGATTTTCACCGAAGAAATTGCTCTCTGTTGCGGACCGCCCCTACCCATTGATTCTCACCGAAAACGCTCTCTGTCATGGACCGCCCCTGAGGGGTGGTCCCTTGATTCTCACCAAAAACGCTCTCTGTCACGGACCGTCCATACGGATCACCCCTAAGGGGCGGTCCCATCGTTTTTCACCGCAAAAATGGTCTCTCTCGTGGACCGCCCATAGGGACCGCCCCTGAGGGGCGGTCCACTCGAAAGTTTTGAAAACAAATTCGCTCTCTGATGGGGACCGCCCTTGCGGACCGCCCCCGAGGGGTGGTCCACTCGAAAATTTTGAAAAAAAAACCCAAAAACACCGCTTTCTTGTTTTCTTTCTTCTTTCTTGTTCTTTCTTTCTTCTTTCTTTCTTCTTTCTTTCTCCTTGCTCTTTCTTCTTCTTCTTCTTCTCTCTTACTCCCCTTCCTCCCTTCTGCTCCAACTCCCCGCTCACTCCCTCCTGCGCACCCTGCGATTTTCCCTCTCCTCTGTCGACCTCCATCACCCAGCACCACCAGCCACTCCACGCATCACCGCCCAACCCGCCGCCGCCTTGCTTCCGTCGTCGCCACGCTTCTCCACCAACCGTCGACCCAGCCACCCCCACCAGCCCCATTCTCCACTTCGAAGCCCTAAACCCCCAAATCGATTTAATTCCGAATTTTAGCCCAAAATCTGTCACATTTCTGCTTAATTTCCACATCTAAACACTACGGTATATGAATCTAACTTTATTTTGTCAATTTTTGAAATTTTTGAGCAAGTTACACTTTGGGCTAGAATTAGGTCGAACCAAACGGGGCCTTAGGTGGGAAATTGAGATTTTTGCAAAGTTGTGGATTTGGATTGTGTTGAATATTATTTAGGGAATTTGTGTGGGCTTGGAGATTGAAAATGTTGCAACTTGGTGGTTCTCGCATGATTTTAGTGGTTAAATGGTCTAAATTCACTAATGCCTTATTGTGCATTGTTTACTTCCGCTTAATTCGTGCACTAGCTCGTTGGGACTTTTTGGATGCTAGTGGGCACTTGATTGGCCACATATTTAAGATAAGTCACTTTTGCGGTTCGGAATTCGGGTCCCAAACAATGTGTTTACATTGATCACTTGTTACATTAGTCGGTGCGTTGTGAACCACTTGCCTATATTATGTCATTGGATTGGTACAATTTTTGAATGCTGACTGTTTGAGCAAGGTTGTGGAGGTTCTTAGAACCGGGAAAACTTAGGAAAACGGGGGAGATCATGCCAAAATTTCTGTGAATTGTTGTGTGTTTTTTATTCTTTCTTTTACACCTGCACTTTATGAATATGTCTACCAACTACCTTTGCATTTCTCTTTTCCTTTTTGATCTTTAACTATCTTTGTTGTTTTGTATTTTGTTTTTCTTTCCTTGTTTTTCTTTTCTTGTCTTTGGTTTCAGACAATGCAACCAGTCGACCGAGCCACCTTCTGCCGCGGCATGGCCGCCCGGCTTCCCTTCGGCACCAGATTGATCGACGACATCTTCATCACCGAAGAGGCCAAGAGTTGGTACCATCATGGGCCCCGGCGGGAGTTCATCCAGGAGTGGGACGTGGACCCATCTATCGTCGAGGACCTCGACCTCCAGTCGCTCTTCGATTTCTACGGATGGGGTCGGTTCTTGACGATGGGTGGGGGTTCCACCCTGACCTCGTCCGTCATTTCTACACGAATGTGGCTCGGGAGGGCGTCTCCAAGCTGATATCATATGTCAGAGGTCGACAGATAGAGATCACACGAGATCTTCATCGAGGCTTTGGACATCCCTCCGGAGGATTACGAAAGCGACCGCTACCTCCCCGACAGCTACCTCCAGAGCCACCGCCGCCAGTTCCTTGCTACTCTCCCGACCATTCGCCGAAAGAAGAATCAGTCGGGCACTGTCTCCCGGGTCACCATGACCCTATATGGTCCAGGACGCCACTCGGCGTGTCATCCTTGCTGTCATCCGGTATAACATTCTGCCCCGGGACAGTAAGGATATGAATGTCATGGACTACTTCCTCCTTAACAGCTCACACCGCCCCGAATCCGGACCGGCCATTCTCTATCTCAGGGCTGATGTTCGACCACCTCTGCCACATGGTCGAGAAGCGGCATACCCAGCATCTCGGCTACCCTTATTTCCTCCACACTCAGTTCCTTGAGTGAGGAGTCGACATTGAAGAGGCGGTCCTTGAGCCTCCCATGGCTCCCATCGACCATGCTGCCCTCCGGCGGATGGGGTTTCCGACGTGCTCCAGGAGGTTGGAGAAGATACGGCCCGCCGTAGCGCAGAGTCCTCCTCCAGCTCATCTACTCCCTCTACTGCCGCTGCCCCGCTCCTAGCTCTACCACCCCCCCCACCTCCCACGGTTTCCCGGAGGAGTTCGAGGCCCACCAGCGGCGCGTGGAGGAGTTGGCCGCCCAGTATGAGGAACTGTGCCACATGATCGAGCGAGGAGGACCACCAGCCCAGTAGTTTGCTCAGGGATTTGGCTGCCTGGAGGCTCATGTTTTGAAACTTGTTATGTATTTCTGGAGATTGTTGTTGTTATTGTCTTTTATCTTTTCTTTCGCTATGCTTTACCGTACTCTCTCTCTGCTTTCTCTGCTTAATTATAACACTGTGAACCAATTTAATATCGGACTCACTTATGAGTCCCCTTTTGATTTCTAACAATGGGCTTTTAAGCGTATTCCTCAGAATCCTGTTGCGCCTAGTTTATTTTTGTCTCTGCATTGTAGCTACATACACACTGCATGCAAGCACCCTTCAACGCGGAATACGACAAATGCAAGAGGAACTCTTGCCAAATTTTCCTAGCTATCGCGCTTCAACGACCCCGGACACTCTCCTGTGGGGGAATCCCTTGCTCAATTCAAGTCTTATCAGGGGAGTACTAGTTCGCTATCTATTTACACGCTGCTTTCCAACTTTATGTACTATATGTTTTCGTGCTTCGAAAAGGTCTTCTGTTGTTTCCAAATGGGTTTAGCTTTGACAAATGAGGACATTATCCTACTCCAGTGTGGGGGAAACGACCTTTTCTTTATGATCACTTCTCTCTATCTCCTTATACATGTCTATTGCTGCCATTAAGAAGTTCCATTTGTATTAAGCAAGTCTTTCCATGAATGCTTAGAACTTTCCACCAAATTTTTCAACAATTTCTCTCTTGAGGAGCAATTAATTGCGGTGCTTCCATAAATCCCTTTCTTGGTGAATTTTTATTGCTTAGGGGTCCTTTCTGATCTTCTCATCTAGGGATTGCTAAGGGGTTTTTCCTCGTGGAAATTTGTAAAAGGACTTGAGAGGTGATGAGTGTCCAAATAAGCATGTTTTTAGGGGGTGTATTTCATATGTTTAACAACACTTTTCACTTTTCATGCTCATTTCTCCACTCTAGCTTGTTTTTTCCTCTAGTTTGTGTTTCATTGGTGTTTTACACATTTATTGTTTAAACAGGAGGAGTAACATAGCTAGGAGTAAAGTAGAAGAAGAGAGGAACGCGTGGGCGCAAACAGATCCAAATCGGAGTTAAAACGAAGAAGATACAACGTTTTGAAGTTAGCCTGACTCCGGCCGACCTTAGGACCGACCTTGCAAGGTCGGTCAGGTCCAAATTTTGCCCAGATTTGCGTTTTTGAAAGCTACTGGAATCGACCGACCTTAGGACCGACCTTACAAGGTCGGTCTAACTTAAAAAACGCGCCCAAAAATCACTACTGACTCCGACCGACCCTAAGACCGACCTTGCAAGGTCGTCGGGTCGAAAATTAGCCCAGATCTGCGTTTTTTAAAACGGGGAATTTTGGGGAAAACTTCCCCATTCTTCATTCAGTCGAGTTCCGTCCCAAAAACCTAAAGAAGGGCGATTCTAAAGGAGAAAAGAAGAGGAGAAGAGAAGAAGAAGAGAAGAGAGGAGAAGAGAAGAGAAGCTCACCTCCTTCCAAGCTCTATTAATGGCTACTTCTATCCCTTGCTCTTTTATTTTCTCTCCTATGGCTGTGTAGAATCATTTGTAGCTAGGGATTGGGGATTTTGTCCCAAAATCCCTAAACTCCATTGTTAAATCTTGAACTTGTGTTTGTGCTTTATTTTAGTCTTTGAGCTTAATGAAGATGATTATTGAGTGTTTATGACTTCTAACTTGTTTCTCATGATTTGGGGATTTGTTAAGGGTTTTGCTCAATTTGTCTTCTATGTGTTAAATTGGTTGGTTTGGCCTACCGATTAGTTTAGCATTATTGTGGGATTCTATCAAAATGATATTCTGAGATAGAAACCTAAACCGTTGGGACTAAATCAATGTTAGCCAATTTTCACTGATTTTGAGATGAGGTTCTCGTTGCAACTTAGGGTAGATTTGTGCTTAATGCTTCTTATTGAATTGGGGATTTGAACGAACATTCAGTCCCCGTTAAATTGGTTAGGATTAATAGACCTGGATTTGGCTATTAATTAATTTCCCGTTGTTTAGCTATGAGTTCGAGGTTCGACAATTGGTAGAAAGGGGATGACGGGTGCGAATATCCTATCCCGAGCTACACCTATCCTAGATTAGATAGTTTAGTGTTTATTGCTTTCCTTTATTTCTCCAGTTACAACCCAAAAACCCAAAACCCCTAATTTACATTTATGCACTTTTGTATATATCCTCTTGCACATTTACTAAGCTTATAATTAGCTAGATAGTTACGAAGTCCCTATGGATACGACCTTGTTGTACTACAATGATTGGGTTCACTGCCCATAGTTAGCAGAGTAGTCTCACCACTATTTTGCCCAACAAGTTTTTGGCGCCGTTGCCGGGGACTTCGGTCCAACTATCTGTTTAGTTTTTGTGCATATTTTTCATTTCCTTTATTTCCCCCTTTTGTGTATAAATTTGTGTTACTTTTTTTTTAGGAACCTATCTCTGATGGATGGTCTTGATGATCAAGTAGAAGATTGTTACGGCTACACCTCTGGAGCAACCTACGACCAATACATTGATTGTCAAGGGTGTGGATCCTTTCATATGTGCCCTCCTCGTGAGGATCTAATCTCAAGATCGGTGACTCTCATGGAGAACCGGTTCTTATCTGTCAATCCAAACCCCACTGAACAAGACATCAGTCGATGGATCACGGCAAGGGTAGATTCACCCACTCTGGAGGATCTTAGTGCTAGAATGAACACCATCGACATGAACCAGCTCATTACACTAGCTCGAAGGGAGCAACAACCAGAGAGTGAAATGGTCTATGAAGTGGAGCAGCGGACTAAGGAAAAAGACCTCGACATGAACCAACTGAAGCTCTTTGCCAAATTAGTGTAGATGAACGCGGTGATGGAAGGTCTACTAAACCTTGCATCGCAGTAACCGGAGAGCGAAATGGTTCATAAAGTGGATCACCTTACTGAGGACTTGAGTTGCTCTCTATCACCTCCCCCGTTTGAACCTGAGCAAGCGTCATTCAACCATCTACCTGAGTTTGAAGACAAGCCATCAGAGGACCGCTTCCACCTTAACTTCATGGAGTCTCCTCCCTCTGAAGTCAACTACCGTTATTTCCCCTCCTTCTCTGTGCTCCACCCAGAAGATGAGGATGGATACATCCTCAACCTTGAGGAGGAGGAGATGCCGCCTCCCTCCGAGCCATCAGAGGAGAGTGCTATAATCAACTTCAAGGAGCCACCTCCCTCTAAAGTTGATTTTCATCAAGGCTTTTCCCATGAGCCTCACCAAGAAGTTGAGGACATTTACATCCTCGAATTTGAGGAGGAGGAGGAGCCATCAAATTTTGATCTTCACTTGAAGGATCAAGCCCCCCACCCGTGCACTAATGAAGTTGGGTGGAAGCTCAACGTACACCCGCTAAGTGTGAAGGCCACCTTCCCATTTGATCCGGGACCAAAGATTGAAGACAAAGTCCGCCCCGGAGTTCACCCTGCACCGCTCACTAAAGATAAGGATGTTTACATTCTTGAATTTGAAGAGGAGGCTCCACCACAGTTTGATCCTCGTACCAAGGATCACCCACCTCAACACTTCCACCTGATGAACGATCGGTGGAGTTTACACTTTCACATCCTAAGTGTTGAGGCCACATTTCCTTTTGATCCGGGTCGTTCTTCATTGCTAGATGATGCCCGCCCAACCCACCCGTTGAAGCCGACTTCAACGTTCATATTCGATCCCGGATGACTTCACGGTGGTATGGTCTAGCCAAAGACCTTAAAGAAGGGCCGCTTACCGGGAGGCAACCCGGATTTCATTTCGTGTCTTGTCTTTTAAATTCTGTTAGTTTAGATTTTGCATTGTTTTCAATAATGGGCTATTTTGGCATTCTTTGGACTTGCCCTTTTACACCCAATTGGTGGCGTTTGTGTTGTGAATATTTTGGAGACAGGTAAGCCCCTCTGAAAAAGGGATGGAATTAGGAACAATTACAAAGGAACCTCTGGCGAAATTTACCAAGAGGACCTTCATCTCCAACGATTGAAGGTAGCACCTCAACGACCCCTCCCACTAGCAATTGTGCGGGCACCCTATCTTCCATCCGCATCTTATCGGGGAGTACTCGTTTCACCCTTCCTTTAATATTTGCCCACAACGACTCCACTATTTTTATTTCCTGTTTTTGTTTTTGTTCTCCTTTGGTTTTGTTTTTGCTAACCCTTAACTCCAGTTGTAGTTTGGTTGCTTCTAGTGTTTTATGCGGGTGCAACTTCCAGTCCACACCACAATCAAGCTACGCTACTTGAGGCTGAAGCTCAAGTGTGGGGGAGTTCTACAAACTGATAGCAATAGCAATCTCAGGGGAGTACTAGTTCCTTTTAGTTTTCGATCTATCTTCTCTAATTTTGAATCTACAAATCTGGGGATAGCTTTTATGCTATACTGTTTGTTTGTGTCCCGTGTGATTTTCCTTTTGTCTGCTTCCCGCAAAGGTCTTCTGGAACCTTCCCCGGTTTTGATTGGTGAATAATGGGGACATTGTTCAATTTAAGGGTGGGGGAGTGACCTTTTCGGTGAATTGTGTGCTTAAATGCTTAATACTTCATGCTTATCTTGCGATTGTCCAAAATAAAAAACTTGGACCCTTGTGTTGTGAGTTGTTCTCATTAAGGACAAATACTGTTATGAATTGTGGGATAAATGCTTAAATTTTTCATTTTGATTGCTTTTGAGGAGCATTTTACATGCGGTGTGGCCAAGTGATCTTGTATGGTTGGATTTTTATTGTTTTGGGGTTCCTTCTGTCTTCTTTCTTAGGGATTGCTAAGGGGTGCTTCTTTGTGAAAATCCATCAAGGGACTTGTGAGACGCCATTGTTAACCAACAATGAGAGTCGAGTGTTCTTAAATGCCAAGGCTTGATGCCAAAATTTTATCTTCTCATCTCTTATGCAAAAGTGAAACAAATGCATAAATCTATTTTTCCTTTTGTTTTCTTCTCAACGCCCATTCTTGAGAGAAGTTGGACATGGTAAAAGCTCTCCAAGTCACATAATCTTTAGAACTTTGAAGCACTTCGGTTCATACCCCAAAACTCTAAATTTTGTTTTGCCCTAAGCAAACCTGCTACCACTAAGAGATGGTTCACACTTCTCAAAGGTCTTAATCACTTTTTGCTTCTCCTTTTATCCTACAATTCATGTTAGTGTTTGTTAGTCTTGAGCATTCCTTACTTGCATGGGTGCTTGGTTTTGCTTGAGGACAAGCAAAAAGGTAAGTGTGGGGGTGTGATGAGTGTCCAAATGAGCATGTTTTAGGGGTGTATTTCATATATTTAATCAACATTTTTCATGCTCATTTCTCTACTCTAGCTTGTTTTCCTCTAGTTTTGTGTTTCATTGGTGTTTTATACATTTATTGTTTAAACAAGAGGAGTAACATAGCTAGGAGTAAAGTAGACGAAGAGAGGAACGTGTGGGCGCAAACGGATCCAAAATCGAAGTTAAAACGAAGAAGATACAACGTTTTGAAGTTAGCCTGACTCCGACCGACCTTGCAAGGTCGGTTGGGTCCAAATTTTGCCCAGATTTGCGTTTTTGAAAGCTACTGGAATCGACCGACCTTAGGACCGACCAAGGTCGGTCGAACTTAAAAATGCGCCCGAAAACTGCTACTGACTCTGACCGACCCTAGGACCGACCTTGCAAGGTCGGTCGGGTCGAAAATTAGCCCAGATCTGCGTTTTAAAACGGGGAATTTTGGGGAAAACTTCCCCATTCTTCATTCAGTCGAGTTCCGCCCCAAAAACAGAGAGGAAGGGCGATTCTAAAGGAGAAAAGAAGAGGAGAGAAAGAAGAAGAAGAGAAGAGAAGAGAGGAGAAGAAGAGAAAGCTCACCTCCTTCCAAGCTCCATTAATGGCTACTTCTATCCCTTGCTCTTTTATTTTTTCTCCTATGGCTGTGTAGAATCATTTGTAGCTAGGGATTGGGGATTTTGTCCCAAAATCCCTAAACTCCATTGTTGAATCTTGAACTTGTGTTTGTGCTTTATTTTAGTCTTTGGGCATAATGAAGATGATTATTGAGTGTTTATGACTTCTAACTTGTTGCTCATGATATGGGGATTTGTTAAGGGTTTTGCTCAATTTGTCTTCTATGTGTTAAATTGGTTGGTTTGGCCTACCGATTAGTTTAGCATTATTGTGAGATTTTATCAAAATGATATTCTGAGATAGAAACCTAAACCGTTGGGACTAAATCAATGTTAGCCGATTTTCACTGATTTTGAGATGAGGTTCTCGTTGCAACTTAGGGTAGATTTGTGCTTAATGCTTCTTATTGAATTGGGGATTTGAATGAACATTCCGTCCCCGTTAAATTGGTTAGGATTAATAGACCTGGATTTGGCTATTAATTAATTTCCCGTTGTTTAGCTATGAGTTCGAGGTTCGACAATTGGTAGAAAGGGGATGACGGGTGCGAATATCCTATCCCGAGCTACACCTATCCTAGATTAGATAGTTTAGTGTTTATTGTTTTCCTTTATTTCTCCAGTTACAACCCAAAAACCCAAAACCCCTAATTTACATTTATGCACTTTTGTATATATCCTCTTGCACATTTACTAAGCTTATAATTAGCTAGATAGTTATGAAGTCCCTGTGGATACGACATTGTTGTACTACAATGATTGGGTTCACTGCCCATAGTTAGCAGAGTAGTCTCACCATTATTTTGCCCAACAAGAGGCACCATCGGTAACCAACAAATGAGAGTTGAGTGTTCTGTGAAGCAAGGCAAAATGCCAAAGGCACAATTCCAAATTATTTCTTCTCATCTCTTGTTGCAAAAGAAAAAACAAATACAAATCTCTATTTTTCCTTTTGTTTTTCCTCAATGCCCATTCTTGAGAGAAGTTGGCCATGGTTAAAGTTCTCTAAGTCCAAAGATCTTTAAGCACTTGGAAACACTCTAGATCATACCCCGAAGCTCTATATTTTTATTTACCCTAAGCACACCCATGTCACCATGAGAAGGTTGGTTGCACTCCTCTTGAGATTTTTCACAATTTTGCTCACCAAAGTTCAAGAATTCATTTAAATAGTTGCTTGCTATAAATGTTCCTTCTTGCTATGGGTTCCTAGCAAAATTTTGCTTGAGGACAAGCAAATAGATAAGTGTGGGGGAGTTGATAAGTGGTGAAATGATGTATTTATAAGGTCTTGATTTACCTTTATTTCGTGCAACTATTGATTTATTTCACCACATGATAGAGCATTTCGTTAATATAGTTGAACTCATGCAATTTTAATTTAAATTTAGGTAAAAGCTCACTTGAGCAATGGTTTTTGGGAGACTCTCAAGACTTTGTCGCTGAGCTTTAATGCCCCGAGGAGTGTGTCAAAGACGAGGGGTCAAACGAGACAATTTCGGTGCAGAAAAAGCCCTTCTGGTGTGGACCGCCCCTGTGGGGCAATCCAGTCAATTTCGGAACACTAGAATCGCCTCTGGTGTGGACCGCCCCTGTAGACCGCCCCTGTGGGGTGGTCCCGACGGAAATTTGCCCAGAACAATCGTTTAAAGACGGGAAAAAAGAGGGGATTTGGGGTATTCTTTGCATTTTACACTTCCACACACACAAGAGAAGAGAAAGAACGTGAAGAAGGAGAAAGAAGAGGAGAAAGAAGAGGAAGAAGAGAAGAAGGAAGAACTCACCTTCTCCAAAGCTTCCAAGCTCCAACAATGGCTTCTTCTCTCTTTTCTAGTTTTTCTTTCCTCTATGCTTGAGTAGTACTCTATTGTGCTTTGGGATGGGTCTTTGAACCCAAACCCTAGAATGTGCTTGTGAATCTTGATTATGCCTTAATATAGTTTTTCTCTCTTAATTATCATTCAATGTTCTCAAATTGATCTCTTGAGTGCATTTGTGGTGAACCCCATCTACAATTTGGTTTTGAGTTAGGGTTTGTGACCAAATTGAGAGAGAACTCTTAATTTATGCTCCTAGGATTCGTGAGTATAATTCGGGGCTTTGTTCTAGAACTTGCTTATTGCTACTTAGTAAGTTTAGTCCTAATTGATTTTGAAGGCTAAAATTAACTAAGTAAGAATTATCTCATCTTTGGTTTAGAGGGTTATTATCATTGTTCTAAAAGACAACTATGTCATAAGAAGAGTTGCTAGCATATCTAGGTAGTTTGGGCGATTGTCAAATTCCCGAAGTACTTTTTCCATCCAATCCATTAAACTTTCACCTTTAGTTTATTTGTTGTTCTTGCAATTACTCAACCAACACAATCAAGCTTGCCACCGGCTAAACCCCAATTTACTGTTTTCATTGCAATTACTAAGTACCGAGACTAGGAAGTTAGGACCAATTTCCTTGTGGATACGACACTTGTTGTACTACACCGATTAGGTGCACTTGCCTATTCCTTGCATTTATTTATATACTTTGTTATATAGTTTTTGCACAATAGCATGCATGGTCCTTGATTGCCACATGTCTCTTGAAGTCATTCATAATCATCAAACGGGGCATTGGAGTTTGCAACGGAATTGATTGCGTCATGAGAGAAATGTGGTTGTCAAGCCACCCACCTCCACCATAGCAACTCAGAAGAAGATTTGTGGCTTCATAATGCCACCACCCAGGAGTAGGTTGGCTGCCATTCAAACTCCGATCAGCAGGTAGTTCGAGAGAGTTGTGCACCAAATGAGTAACCAGCTGTGGCTGGACCGTGTGGCTAAAGCTTGAGTAAGAAGCTTCAAACACTTGATTTTCCCAAGCAGTCCAGATCCGTTATCGCCTTTGGTGAGGATAGAGAGTGTTGGACTCGGTATTTCCAATTGTAGTACAGAATCGTTGTCCCGCCCTCCATTTTCGTAATCCTCCAACATCTTAGGTTTCCCCTTTGCAATGTCTAGCATGTTAGTCTTTTGCCACCAACACAAGGAACTCTACATTTGGGAGGCTTGATCTTCGATCGCTCCTCATCAGCTGACCTCGTGTAACTACT
Source organism: Limonium bicolor (assembly GCA_023374045.1). NCBI lineage: Eukaryota > Viridiplantae > Streptophyta > Magnoliopsida > Caryophyllales > Plumbaginaceae > Limonium > Limonium bicolor. The sequence continues at coordinate 98,225,280 of CM041778.1, forward strand.
GTGGGGGGCTGCTCACATGCTTCGTACCAGACTTTTGAAGGTGCTCGATTAGGTAAAGTCCCTGAAGCTCACCATCTTTTCATGGTAGCTGCTCTCTTCACCACTGGGAGCGAGAGGAATTCTGCGCCGCCTCTGCAAGTTGTTACTGGGTATTCCGTGGAGTATGAAGCTGCAAAAGAGCAAGGTGATTTGCCGCATGAGTTGTGTCACAATATGAATGAGCCACTTTATCTTCTAGAATGGTAGTCGACTTTCTTGGCTCATCTTGGTGATCAATTTTCTTTCATAATCATTTCCTGTTTACGAATTGGAGTCTACCAAGGACATGACCAATAGGAAGGTCGGTTGATTCTACATCTTCAATAGCCTGGAAGGGCGCTAAGGAAGGAGGGTATGGTTCTGTTTTGAATTTGTTTTTCATGACATTTGACCCCATCCAAAACATATTAACTTTCATATCATCTTTCATAACCCCATACCAGCACATGATTGCCAAAAACAACTACCCTATTTATCAATGAAGAGCACTGCATATAAGCTACGAACAGGAAAAATAGGAAAAACATGAACCTTGACATGGTATTATACATATACGAAGTTCCAGATTAAACCCCGCAAGTGTCCAAATTATTTAGAAAATATAACATGCAAAACAGATTGTAAATGACAAAAGGATAAACAACGAGACCGAAAAGAGAGGAAAGGAAAACCAAAGTGAGCTTCAAGGAACCAAAGAGAAGTGTGAGGAAATCGAACAAAATAACCCACTCCTTTTGTCAGGAGTGAAGAGGAGAACTCAAAGTAAAGACACTACACAGAAGAAGTGATTTGTAGTAGAAGTAGGCGGTGGTGACAGTGGAGTGGCAGAGGGGGCGAGAAGAGAGGCCAGAAAAATCAGAGTGTTATTTTTTTTATAAGTTAAGAAAATTCAAACATACACCTGTGTTAAATGATCTTTAAAGAATAACACATAACTTAGTTTAAGTAGCCTGTATTCCTTAAATAACTCAAACTTAAAATATTATAAATAATTAAAATAGTAACAAGGAAGGATGATATCTTCAAGGCTCATTTGGTTGTATCTATTTTTCTTAAACCATCTCCCTTTCGCTTGATGATTCAATTCATGAATGTATGTAAATACGAATGTTATAATATTAAACACCAAATGACGTTCCTAAGTGTCATGCCCCATTTTGTAATGTACCTGAGGCGGGGGTCATTTGTACTAAATGTTATGATACCAAATGTAATCAAGTTACTTAATGAATAAAAGAAGTAGCCACATTCTATTCAGTTGTCCCTATGTTGCAATGACTTCAGTCACCAATGTGTTACGCCTTTGAGTTCTCTTGAAAGTATGCTGAGGAAGAGAGGCCCTTTTCGGACGAATCATTTCAGCAAGGACCTAGACCCGGGCAGTAAGGCCAGGGGCTAATGGCACTTGTCAATAGCCTGTGAGCTTAATAACAAAGATAGCAATCATGATATGGGGCCGATGGGATACTTGGAACCTTGTTGGTACCTAGTCCCTTATACGTAAGGTGCAATGGGTGACGCACCTGCGAAGCTCGATAAGGGTTAAGACATGGATGATTTGGATTAGGGTGAAGGCGAGTGTTCAACGTGGCCCACGTTGGAACCCTCTACCGGTGTTTCGGGGTTCCCCCTAGAGGCAGGCCTTGGGTCAGCTCGCTCCTTTGGAGTTTGAGTTACCCTGGGACCCGGCTTGAGGTTGGGTCCTATGGTTGGCTAGCTATTCGTGTGTTGATGCCTCTGGACTTGGGTCGGGTCCTAGGGACGATGTTGGTTAAACAAACGGGACCTACCCCCACCAGTCCCGAAGCCTAGTGCCGGGATAAGTGAGTCAGCGTTGAGAGCTCATCGTTGGGTAGTTAAGTCCACTCCTAGTCCCTGTCAGGTTATGGTTGTGGCTGTCTTATGGCTAGAGCCTTGCCCTGCCTGAGACGGACATGCATTAGGCTGTCGGCCCTTGTGCCTGACGCCAATAATACTAACCTTGTCAACTTACATGCTTGTTTGCTTGTATTCTTGTGAATGCTTTCGTGCTTGTGTGATTAGAGGAATCTTTATCTTGTTATGTCTTGTCGTGAGAAATTTTAGAAGTTACGTATTAAGACTGCAATTTACGAAAACAAAGACTAAAATTTATAAGAGCATCCACAACAATGTTCAGATTCTTAACATATCCCCATGTGCCACATAAGAAAAATAATATATTTTATTTACCAAGAAACTTTTTTGGCTGCAGTAGTAAAATTCTTAAAGTGAGACGGTAAGGGATGGGAGAGATAGTATGTGAGAGAGCCGTATGTAGAGGGAGGGATGCGGCGGACATTGGGCACTTTTACAGTCCCTGCAACCAATAACAAATCAGTAAAGATCGTTCTTAAATAAGAAACGAGGTGAGAGGTTTTGGGTGATTCAACTCTACTGTAACATTTTTTTTTGTTTTCCTTACTGACAAAGAGAGTGGATTCAACTCGACTGTGGTTACTCTAGGGTCCATTGTTTTGTAGCTTATGAAAAATTAGTTTTTTACATGTCACATCTCAACTTTTCACTTTTTCTCTCATTCAAAGTTTTTAATTTCACCAGCTTCAACGCAAAAGATAGGGGCCCACGTATACTCTAATGAAAGGAAAAATAATTTGGGCGCTGCAGGCATGTGACAAGTTATCGACTTCTACCCAGGTCATCCCTCTCCCCCGTTTCAGAAAAAAGAAAAACAAAATAGAACGACAGCAAAAATGGAAGAGAGGCGCCGTGAAACAGGATCTCATGCCACGGCGGGAGACTCTCCGGCGCCCCGTCGTCGTGGCGGGGGGATGAAGCGTAAAGCGAGCGGATCAATCGGGTCCTTGACTTCTTCGGCATCTTCATCGTCGAAGCGCGCTGCAAGGGAGAAGGCCGGTGTGCCGCCCCTACCACCTCACCCGATCCATGACGGACCTCTCACAAGGGCTAGGCAGTTTGCAGATGCGGCTGCCGCTACCTCTTTCGAGGCAAAGATCCTGCAGGCGGAATTGGATTCTGCAGCTGAGGCGGAGGCCGCTCGGGATGAGCTTGAGGAGCTCAGTGCTTCGAGGAAGCACTCTGAGGCATTGGAGGCTTCGATTGAAGCTGAGGTTGAAGTTATTCGGTCCCGCGGCGCCAAAGCGCATGTCATTCCTGTCCCCGCAGGTGAGTTTTTGGTCTGTGGCCGAGCTTGGATAATTATTCTTCGCTAATAGTTTCAGCATTGCTCGTTAATGTGTTAGGGTTTTGAAGGAAATGCTTCTGGCGGAGCAATTTTTGTAGCTGGAATCGTAGATTTTTCAATTGGAGACATACTGTCTATTTACGGAGTTGCTAGATATATGCAATTAAACTTTTTTCTGTTAATCTGTGATGCTGGAGGTCTTGTGTTACGTATGTCTGGAATACTGGTGCTACTGCGCTAATTTTCTATTCACCAAAGTTTGGTAATTCTCAAGATTTTACACATAGTGTAGTGACATAGTTAGCGTTGATTGCTGCCTGTAATTAATATATTCTTTAGCAACTAAATTTTTTAAAGATGCTTTGAGTTTAGGCAGTATAATGTGCGAACTACAAGAAGCAGTCTTTTGAACTATCCACTGGGTAACTGTTGAAAAACAGACTTTGGAGTGGTTCTAATGAATCATTGTTTTATTGAACGACCTTCATACTTCCTCTGTTCCATCCAATTGTCCATATGAAACCATTCCAGTACTGATTTCTGATGTTTATGAAGTCTGAGTTAACTAACTTCATTTTGAGTGAAACCAAGATGGTACCTTTGTGTGTTTGCCTGATGACTAGTTTTCCATTCTTTTCCTCTCCATTTCTCCTTGTAGGTTGGTTCTCATGGGTGAAAGTGCATCCTATTGAGAAGCATTCGTTGCCGTCATTCTTCAGTGGGGAGTCTGAGAACAGAAGCCCAGAAATTTATCTGGATATAAGAAATTGGATTGTGAATAAGTTTCACACCAACCCCGGTGTAAATATTGAATCTAAAGATTTGGCGGACTTGTCAACTGGTAAATTGGATTGTAGGCTGGAGGTTATGGAATTTCTAGAAAGTTGGGGTTTGATTAACTACAATCCTTTTCCGTTGCAATCTGTAGCTGACAACAGAGAGATAGAGGACGACAAGGGTGAGAAAAGATTGGTGGATGTAAATTCAGATAGTGACATAGGTGATAGAAAGGAGGTAGGTATTGATATGGTTTCTGATAAGGGTGAGAAAAGTGTGTTAAATACTGGCAGTGATGGCAATAATGGTGATGAAAGGGGTTCGATCGTGATAGTTGGTGGTCAAAAGGATGCTAAGATGCTGGATGGTGGTACTGATGATAAGAAAGTAGAGGCTGATGCGATTACAAATATTGACAAAAATGCGAAAAGGGAGCCTGGTGTGGGTTCAGATGCTGTTAAAGTTGAGAGAAAGGAGTCTGGTGTGGATGCCACTGCTGATAAGGATGAAAAAATCAAGGCAAAGGCATTAATTGAAAAGTTATATCGATTTGAAACAGAGGAATCACATCAGAAAACACTTCCTAAATCCAATCTTGCAACACCAGTGGCTGTTGGGTTGTTTCATGAATCTGCTATTGCCGAAGAGCTGGTGAAACAAGAAGGTCCTGCATATCATTGCAATTCTTGCTCTGCTGATTGTTCTCGCAAACGTTACCATTGCCAGAAGCAGGTTCTTTATATTGGTTAAACTGCTAATTGATTTTGATTGGAGTCTTCATCTAGGTGTCTATTGCTCTCTTGTGTCATTGTGAATAGATTAATGAAGAGCAGTCTAGTTGTGTCATATCTTATGTGTTGATCATTAGTATGTGGTTGTGATGTCCCACAGGCCGATTTTGATTTATGCAGCGAGTGCTATACTAATGGCAAGTTTGGCTCTGGCATGTCTCCATCAGATTTTATTCTTATGGAACCTGGTGATGTTTCTGGCGCTACTGGTGGAAAATGGACAGACCAAGAGACACTATTACTACTTGAAGCATTGGAACTTTATAAAGAGAACTGGAATGAGATTGCTGAGCATGTTGCTACCAAAACGAAGGCTCAGTGCATATTGCATTTCCTTCAAATGCCCATTGAGGATAGTTTTCTAAACTCTGATGACGATGCCAAGGAAACTATTCAAGAAATTGTGGATCCAAGTGCCACCAGAAGTGATCATGTCGAGGATTCAAACGCTGCCAAAGGCAATCCTGTTGAGGATCCAAATACTGCCAAATGCAATCCTGTTGAGGATCCAAATACTGCCAAAAGCGATCCTGTTGAGGATCCAGATACTGCCAAAAGCAATACTGTTGAGGATCCAGATGCTATCAAAAGTGATCCTGTTGAGGATTCAAATACTGCCAAACCTGAACCTGCAGAAAGTCCAAATACTATCAAAACTGAACCTGCTGCTCATCCAAGTTTAATGAATACAGATTTGTCAGAGCCTAAAGAGGCTCCAGAAGCATTGAAGGATCAAGCTGGACCAGCTGATGCACAGCTTGCACCATCCCCAATGGTAGCGCCAGAATTGGATGGTACCCAGGATATGGAAGTCACTAAGGAAATCGATGGTGACTTGGCAGTTAGGGCACTAAAGGAAGCATTCGAAGCTACTGGTTCTTTGCTTACACCTGAGGATAAAATTTCTTTTGCTGATGCGGCAAATCCTGTAATGACACTGGTATGCGGATTCCATTGAGTTAACTTTTCCCTTACTATGAGCACATTCTTTTGGAAAATTTCTTCCACTCTAGCTAATGATTCCATCCCTGGAACAATGAAGCTTCTTACTTCTACCCCGTTATCTTCTAAATCGCTGGAAGCTTCTCTCTAGTCATTTCGTTGGGTTTATGATGCATTACTTTTAAGATCTCTCTGAAAAAATGCTTACAAAACTGGAATGTCTTAGCTGGGTTGTCGCCTATTGGGCTTCCTCGGTTTCTCATCAATCTACGGCTATGCTATCTACAGGCAGCATTTTTAACTAGGTTGGTGGAGCCTGACATGTCCACTGCATCTGCTCGTTGCTCATTAAAATCAATGGGAAATCCTTCCGCTGGATTGCAACTTTCTATAATGCACAGTCTTCTCTTGGATGATCAACCAGATGTTCCACAAGATCCCCGTGGTTCTGACAGGTTGACAACTTTCTCTACCTTCTCCAGGTTTCAGGGATTTTTTTTTTCGTTTGGCTATTATATATGATCCTAATTAATTTTGCAGTGCAATAGCTAAGAAGGTTGAGCAAGATGATGAGCAGGAAGAAAAGGAAGACAATGAGAGGCAAAAAGATGTAATTCATGATGGAAATCACACTACAAACCAGAATGAGAGGTCTGGGTCTACGTGCAGTGCCAATGACTTTTCTAATGAGCAAGCTGACGTTCAGATGAAAGATTCTGGTACAGAAGCAAATCCTTCAGATCTTTCTGACAAACAAGATGAAGCTGTGGTGAAGATGCAAGGTGATGACCACCCTGTTGAAACGGCTGCTGATGATTTGCCTGACAACCAGCTGGAAGATGTTGCTAAGGAGCATTCTCTGGATACTGACTCGAAGTTGAAGGAGGCGTCTACCGCTGAAGACTCTCACAGTAAAGAAGCTCCTCAAGATGTAAATATGGAGTCAGAGCCTATTGTTGCAGAGGAACAGCAGAATCCTGATCATTCAGATTCATTGGTAGAAGATGAGGCAAAGACTGGTTAGTCCCACTGGGGGTTCACTTTTGACTTTGTTTTCAACTTCACGCTTGCAATCTTCTTTTATTGGTTTGAAATATTTTTAGTAACATTGGTGGGGAGGTGTTCTTTCTCCTGTGGCTGGTCATGCTTGAATAGGTCTTTCTCACATAAAACACTATTGGCTTTCATTGGAAGTGGGTGCACAACGTTGGGTAATCAGCTTATGCTCTTTGTGTCAGTCTTGCTTTTGAAATTTTCTCTTTTTCCCTTTTTCATATGGATCAAAATTATAGCTAATTCTGGTCCCAGGATATATACGAATAATTGATGTATGTTTCTACTCGGTTAGCATTTAGTAATAGCATGTTTCCATAACTCCGATGGGTTTGAGCTCTAGACGGCCATCTCCTGTCTTGTTGCCTTCCTGTGTGTGGTATAGCTTTAAGTTCCTCTTTTTCTGTCTATTTAAATTGGTATGCCGAATCTTTCCAGGACATGAAAATGAGAGAGATACTAAAACCGGAGATCAGAAGTCTGAGGAGACAAAGGATGAGCGAAACATGGTCAAGCTCAAGCAAGCAGCTATGACTACCCTTGCAGCTGCCGCAGTTAAGGCTAAGCTTCTTGTAAATCAGGAAGAAGATGATATTCGGCAACTAGCAGCACTTTTGATTGAGAAGCAGGTGACTCTCTTGGACATACTGAACAATATTTTCCCTCGTTTCCTTCAGATATCATGTTCCTCCATTTTCAAATCCTCACTAAGAATGTGCCATAATGTTGAAAGGGTGGATATCAGTGACATAGTTGCACGGTGTACATTCCCTTCTGTTATTTCATTGAGTGAAAACGTACTTCAAAGTAAAAGACCTTCAAACGTGAGGAAAGATGCAATTAAAGTTTTGGTCAAGATTCGGTGTAGAACTATGACTACACTATCTCATCTTGGCTCCTTTCATTTGACGTGTGCAGTTGCGCAAGTTGGAGTTGAAGCTAGGTTACTTCGCGGATATGGAAAGTATAGTGACGAGGATCAGGGAGCACATGGATAGATCTAGGCAGAAGCTTTATCATGAACGGGCTCAGATAATAGCAGCTCGGTTAGGGTTGCCATCCGCCGCATCTAGGGTAGTTCCTTCTATGCTCCCAGCTGGCAGGGGAGGGGCCGTGATGGGTCAAGGGAACCCATTGATGAGGCCTCCGATGGGCATGCAGAGACCCCCTCTAACAACAAGGCCTGTTATGATATCAGTTCCTGCAACATCTGCCCCTTCGGTTCCTCCCACGGGTGTGGAAGGTGGAGGGACCTTGCCGCAACCTTCAAAATAGTGATAGGAACTTTGTGCTGGATTAGAAGGTTCTGTTTTTTCTTAAGAGGTAGATGGGTGCATTATTATTCAGGAATTAGGTCGTCACTCATTAGTTTTTCTGCTAGGAAACGTTGGCTGTAAATAGTGACTCGTGCTAGATTTCGGTGGCAAGTATATTAGATTTCAACTAGTGTGGAGGGAGGGTCAGTGTCGCGAGATCGACTACTGTAGCTTAACACTTGGTCCGATCAGCTGACTTAGATGGAGTCTAACTCAACTCTAATTCTAAGTAACATGATCAAAGAAAATGTATCCATGAATGTATTTAAGATCATTTTTCAAATTCAGAATATGTCACTTATTTATTTAAGAGTATATTATGAAATCTTCCAAGAAAACAATTAAAAGACTACAAACTATATAGAATTACAAACAATATTAAAACAAGTATTAAAATTATAAAAAAGAAAAATAAGTTGAAATAATATTTTTTAAATATTAAACACACCCAAAAATTCAAATAAATTAATTTTCTTCTTCTCTTAGTTTTTTTATATTTTTGACTATTTATCATTTTTCTTCTTCATTAAAATATTTACAATTATGTCTAGAAAATGATTAAATTTTATAAATAAGAATATATATGTAAATTTATAAATAAAAAATCCTATATAAGATGAGATAGTTGCATATAATTTTAATTAGAAAATTCTACCCACCATGTTTTAATATTTTAGAATTATTAATTTTATTTAAAAAATAAAGTTATTTTTTATATTTTAATACTTGTTTAAACTTTTTGTAATTATTTACATTTTTGTAGTATTTATATACTTATTTAGTTATTTCAATTTTATTTCCCTTTGTGTATGTTTAATATTAAAGAACTAGTATTTCCTTTTTATTTATTTATTTTTATATAATTTAATACTTGTTAAATATTTTTGCAATCATTTCTATTTTTATAGTATTCAAAATTTTTAAGGAAAATTTCATAAAATGTCCTTAAATAAAAAAAAGTTACACATTGTAAATTTGAAACATGATCTGTAATCATTATCTAGGTCATATCATGACATAGGGGTACATCGTGAATTATGTAATTTTTTCGTGGCATATGAAAAATGAGTTTCAAAATCGGGATAGATCACGACATATGAAATTTTTTCGTGACATATTATGATTTTTCCCTTTAATATTTGAATAACTAATATCTCTATGGACATTAGAATACAAGCAAATCACTATTATGTGGCTTGTGTTGACATTAAGGGGCATTCGTTTCAGGTAATTGGGAAAGAGACTTAGAATAGTTATGCTGTTTGTTTAGATCCAAATCTCTCCAACTTGATTCTCTATCTTTTATTAGGGAATTTTGGTCGGTGGTCATTAACTGATGTCTGACGATCATGACTGGAAATTGGTAGTCATTGACCGGCAACTGATGGTAGTTGACCATTAACCAGTGGCCGTTGACCGATAGTTCATTTTACTTTCCCCCGTACAAACAAACAATTAGAAAAATTAAAAAGAATGTTTTTTTTAGTTCACTTCATTCTATTTTCCAATTTCATTTTGTTTCTTGTCCTCTGCCCATAACCGATTACCCGCTGAATTTTCATCTCTTGGTATTTAATAGGTACCAATATTTGTAAAAGAGTCATGTTTGGCAAATCGCAAATTTGAGAGCATGATCAAGTCAATATCGATTTGCGGTGTTTTTCCTTGACTAGCTCAGCGAAAATTTTGGCTCTCACTGGTCTCTGGTGTGCATCTTTCGGTCACCAATCTATAACGAGTAGGATTTCATACTTAAAGCTAAGGATGGTACTTTAGTCTTCATATACATAAAACGTGTTTTTTAAACTGCATACTTCCATTTCATTAAACCTTCATTACAATCCTAAGACAACATAAAGCAACCAAAATACAACCAAGATCATTATCTTCCAGCAGCCATTACATATCCACACTAGCACAACAAAAGCATCAACATCCAGCAACCTTACACTTGCACACCAGAAGAACAACCAGCCAAAAGGACATATGTAGGAACCTTAATCCATGAGAATATTGCTATAAACAACTAGGGCCACATGGGCTATCACACGAGTAGTAGGGCAGAAACCAACCATAAACCCGACTCAAAGGCTAGACTACACGCTATGACTAATCCTAAAAACTAAAGCAACCAATACTAAACCAACAGAGCATGATAAAGACAACTTAACGCCATTTTTTGACCATCGACAAAACAACACCATCATCTGCTCCTCCGTCAACCATTATCATCATCTACTCCCCTTACTTGAACTGATATGGCCCCTGCTCAACCACCAAATTCATCAGTAGCAGCCAGCTTAAAAAGATCCGTATCGTTCTTTGACCTAGCTTCATGGAATAAGGGCTTGATTGCACCATAATAACATAGGAAGCCATTATTCACATCACTAAAAGAAAGACAGAGAACCACGGGGGCCACTGAAATCCTGGGACTGGGTGTCGAACAATGAGAAATGTGAAAGGAGCGGCCCACCACCCACTAGTAGAAAAAAGCTTTTATACCACGACCTTTAAACCACGGTTATCTGCAAACCGTCATTTATACTGATTATAAATGTCGGTTCTGGGGGATCCGTCATTTATAATCAGTCACACCACTGACTATATATGACGGTTCTGGGGGAACCGTCATTTATAGTATCACGCCACGGAGTATAAATGACAGTTATGGGGAATCGTCGTTTATAATCAGTCACACCACTGACTATATATGACAGTTCTGGGTGAACCGTCATTTATAGTATCGCGCCACTCAGTATAAATGACGGTTCCCCCGTAACCGTCATTTATACTCAGTGGCGGGAGTACTATAAATGACGGTTCCCCCAAACCGTCATTTAAAGTCTAAGTTTTTTGCTGAAATTAAACCGCCTCTAAGCGGGAATTTTAATTTTGACGAAAAAACACGTACGCACCTCTCTTTATTCTTTTCTTATATCTTCTTACATGGTAATTTTTTGCAGCCCTAAACTAGCAAACAAGGAACTGCTTTGCGCCTCTCCCAGATCTCTTCAGTACTCACGGTAATTTTTCAATCTTAACTGGCGAACAAAGAACATGCTTTGCGCTTCTCCCTCATTCTCTAGATTGTACGGTAATTTTGCAACCCACGCCGGCAACAAGGAACAAGCTATGTGCCTCTTCTTCATTCTCTATATTTCACGGTAATTTTGCAACCCACGCCGGTGAACAAAGAAAATGCACTGCGTTTCTTCCTCATCTTCACTCACGGTAATTTTTGCAACTCTAACTGGCGAACAAGCAACATTTCTATGCGTCTCATCCATTCTCTTCAAACCTCACGGTAATATTAGCAACCCACAGGCGAACCGGGAACATACTGCGCCTCTTCATTCTTCTTCACTCTTGATATTGCAACTATAATTTGCAAACAAGGCACATACATCTATCGATTAAAAATCAATGATTAGCTGCATCTGTCGCACACGAGATTGAATGCTGGGATTATAAAAAAAAATTCACAGACTATAAATGACGGTTATTGGTGCAACCGTCATTTATAGTCGGAAATTTTTTTTGAAGATTATAAACCACGGTTATACATGAAACCGTGGTTTATTCTTCACTATAAATGACGGTTATTGAATACAACCGTCATTAATAGTGAAGAATAAACCACGGTTTCGTGTATAACCATCATATAAAGTCGGTAACTTCCATGACGTGCGAATGAAGCTTTTAAATGACGGTTCCAGAACCGTGGTTTTTAGATCATATTTAAAACGACAGTTTTGAACCGTCATTTATACTCAGTTTTCCTATATGCGACGGGAGTATATACCACGGTTTTAACCATGGTTTTTGAGCAAAATAACCGTGGTATAAAAGCTTTTTTCTACTAGTGACCCCAGAATTGGCGATTTGGAAACGAAACCCCCGATTGGATCCAGCAAAAGGTAAGGTGACCTTAGCAGCCAGATTGTGGTCCTTCTTAGAGACAAAATCGGTTCCGAATGGAACCCAGATTGAAGTGCCTTATCTTCTTCGATCTCAATTTTCCCCGATTGAGCATCTTCTACACCAGCCTTCCTCTCGCTTCTACCCTCATAACCAATCTAGCATAATTTTGTTCAGCCATCTACCCCTTTAATCAGCACATATAGTCTCTAGAAAACATGAGAATGGGGGCTGGGGAACTTTGGACTAAAGATCCAGATTCTGGTTCCGTCACAATAGGTGAGGATGAGCACAACAGAGACTCCCTGCTCCCGCATTTGAAGTTCAGAAGCTAAAAGGCACGAGAAGCGCAGACTCTTCACCCCAAGTCGGACAATTTCAAATCGCACCACTGAATTGGGTTGCGCAAGGAGCTCGATGTCCATGCGGGTTGAATCTGGTCATTGACAAGGAAGAAAGCAAAAACAGTGGTGGAGATAGCCAGGATGGATGAAACCCAGGGGTGACTTAGGGATTTAACAGTGGAGGCAGGGGAAGGGATGAAGACAATATTGGAATGACTGGATGCATAGCAGAATCCGGCGGCATTTTCAGTTCAATAGTCGCTATGGATTCTTAATTCGCTGAAATTTTCACATGCAATTACCGAGATGACTTCCCCTCGGCTGAGAGCCTGAGACAACGCATGTCTTCTTTTTCTTGATCATTATCGAAGAGTTCATCTGCTAAGCCCATCGGGAGCAAGGTGGCTATAATGGGTTTACAAAGCAGGAAGCAGCAGATTCGAAAAAGAGAAACAAACAAACAATAATGAAATGTCGAGATTGAGACTGAATCGTAGAAGGCAGGGTTGTGGGCAAAAGGGCTAAGGCCAAAGGGCTGATGGTATACGGAAAAGGCTCCCGCGGTAGGGAAAAGAAAGAAGAAAGAATGTCCATATTGATAAAACGTGTTGGTGTATATGTAAAGCCCCTTAATGTATCTTATTATCTCAAACATATACATTATGTAAATATTAAAAAATTTTGTATACTTAACGATAAATTTGGAAAATCCAATATCATAATTATTGTCTATGATAACTTTGGAAATCTAGCTCTAATTATTGATACAAATGAATCACATTATCCTATAACATACAAGTCTTGAATATATTTTGGTGTGCCATAAAAAAACATTTTATTCATGTTTTAGCATGAGTTTGGTAAGACTAATATGCATAAGTTCTTTAGCTCTGTGGACCCACTAACATTTTCACTCCTTTTTGTTCTTATTATTTTTTTGCTTTTCTTTTGGTTTTATGTTTTTTTAGATAATTAGAGTTGATTTTATTGGAAACGATTACAACACATATTCCTACCAAAGCTTACAACATTGCTTTAGCCCTATTGCCAATCTTGCCTCATTAAAATAGTCATAGATAAAACCTATTGGGAAAAAAATAAATGAAGGAAAAAGAATACAAGGGCTTTCGATTTAGGCAGATTACAAGAATCGTAAATCCTCCCGTAAGTCCACTGCACTTATAAATCTTTCACATGGCATTGGGGACTCTGGCCACCAGCATTTAGTTCATTTCCACACACCTAGCTTAGCTTTACGAATCATTGCCTCGATTGTTATATCTTCCCCTTTGAAAATTGGTTGTTTCTACTACTCCAAATAGTCCATGCTCCATAGCATAATGTTGACCTCCAAATCCACCTTGTATTTGCTTCTAGAGCTATTGCACACCAATCTTGAAAGATAACAGTGGGTGAGTCTTTAAGCACAAACCTGATATTCCACCAGCCCACCAATTCACTCCAGACTCTAGCGCATCCTCATAGAAGAAGATCACATGCTCAAGTGTTTCCATCACCGTGTTGCACCTTGGACAGAAGCTTTGTCCAATCGGAATTAGGTTCCTCACAAACAGCTCATCTCGTGTTGATAACTTTCCACAAATCATGAACCAGATTAAGAGTTCAATTCTTGGCTTAGCATACTTACCCCTCCACATGCAACATGATCGCCTAATCAGGTTCGTATAGACCTCCTTGGTTTTGAATTGCCTCCCTTCTATGCCCCAGTACATCAAATCCTGCACCTCTTACGACATTGTAGCATCCGAGATTAGTGTAATTAATTCTTTTTTAATTTCCCGTTCAAACTCAAATAGCTCTCTGTGCCACTGAATGTTCCATTCCCATACATTTTTGCACCTTCCCATATCTGCTATAACCAAATACCTCTAATAACTCACCATAAACAATCACGGGTATTTCTCACTCAACAGTGCATTGGACACCCATTTTCAAGCCAAAATATTATCCTTTTACCATTTGCAACTTAGAATACCAGATTTTCCTTGATAATCTCTCGGGTTCCTAGGTTGTCCAGGGTTGCTTGAAGAATCACCGACCACAAGCCATTAATTCTCTTTGTCATTGGCATCAATTCACCTGCGCCCTACACACCATCATCCTCATACTGCACATATAGCTTTCTTCTAGAGAGAGTTGTTGTTCTGTGAAAATTTCCAGCGCCACTTAGTTTGAAAACTAAAGTTCTTTGCCTGAAAATCATTAAATCCCAAACCACCCAACTGTTTGGGTTATGCCATTTGTTTCCAGGCTACTAGCGTTAGAAACTTGTCATTCTGTTTGCCCCAAAAAAATCCCTTTGTAAGCTCACCGGCATCTTTCTTACATGGTTTAGAATTACAAATAAGCTCGCATAATACATCGAAACCGATTCTTCAATTACAGCTTTTTTTTTGCTATATGTATAATCCACTTATGCAATTTCGTAGGTATATCTAAACTGTAAAAGAATTGGTTTCTCAAGGACGAGTTAGACATTCTATATAGTATGATTAACTTATGAATTAAGATTACGTTAAACACATCTAATGTAATTGATGGTTATGACCATTGATGGAAACCTAACTTTGGGCAACTTGATTGTTACCTAGTTTTCAAGACTAAACATAAAATAATAAAAACACATTCGGATAATAAGAACAAATAAGTAACATGGTTAAAGATTACAAGGATTGGTGGATTCTATCAAGTAGAGGTAAACCATATCCCCTAGCCCTTCTCTTGTAAAAAGTTGATAAGTTTTCCTAATTGGCATAGGTTAGGATGGACACATAAATAATTGGCTTCAGCAGAGTTATAAAATCTAATAAATTTAATAAGAAAATTTAATAAATAAATAACAAACATGGTTAGAGATTACATGTACCACTTCTTGACCAGAGTTGAAAACCAGCCCACATACTGGTGATCCTCCTAATGAGATTATAATAAGAGGCCTAATGGATTCACGTAGTGTGCAACCCTCAAGATTTTTTTGTCTTCTTTTTGTTGCTTTTGTTTTATGATTACTTATGAATATTCTTTGTTTGTTTGTTATATTTTCTATCCTCTTCTTAAATTCCCCATAACAATGTTTGCTCATGGAGATCAACTAATCAATTAGACACTACCACTCAAGCAGTAACATTACAATCCTATATTTTGGTTTTATGGAACCCTCATGTATAGTCATTTACTTGACTTATGGGTCATCTAATAACAACATGGAATCTACGGGTGACCTATGGTTCATTAACAAAGCATTTCTTTGTTTTTCATGGACCAACTTTACAAACCTTAGACACTACTTGTAACACCCCTATTTTTTTGACCTTCTAATTAGCCTTATGCCATTTTCTTAAGCAGTAGAAGTCATAAAACTCTTTGTGTTACCGCCACACTCTTTCGCGGGTGTTAAGGCTATTTGGGAAAACATTTGCTCGATTAAATTAAGGAAACTAATGACCTTAAATTCCCGCGAGAAATCCGCATGGCCTTTGCTAAAATTACACTCCTAATCACACCTTTCAAAACCTACTTAGACATTAAGAAATAAGGGGATTGTAGGTTCTTACATTAGCAGTTCTTAGTGAGATTGTTACTCAAGATATTTCTGCTTGTGAGTAACAGACTGACGACGAACTAAGCAACCCAGAAAAGCTTAAAGAATAAACGAGACTTGAAATCATGTGGAACCTCACTCCATTAACACTATCAACCACAATACAAACTATACGCACAAGGAAAACATCCTCTCCAAGTGCTTGCACGTAATAAAACTAGATCCTTTCACAACCTAGTGATTTTACAAGTTCTCTCGAGAGCTCTCTCTCAATCTCTGTTTTCTCTCTGATGGAAAAAAACATCATTTGCTTCAGCAAGCAATATTACTTATATAGATGATGTAATTTATCTCTAGGTAAGATATTCACCTAAAAGATAAAAACTGTTTTAAAGCATAAAAATATAAAATCTAAACAGCTTTTATATTTGTTAATGCTCAGAATAAAAACCTCCCTAAAATTACTCCTACAAAGATTCTCCTGAACGTAATCTTCATTCTTCACTTCTCTCTAACTTCATATTACTGGGTTTGTACCTCAGACACAGTATGTTACACAGAGTGACTAATCAAAAACACCAACAGGGATCCACATTGAGATTCTAATCAACCGAAGACTTAGAAGATTTATATACTCTCAACAAAAGGTCAATTAAAACCACCAAAAGAAGAGCTAAAACCGGAATTAATACTTACACATTTCAAATATAAAACAAAAGAGCGGGGGAGTGAAATACTCTCAAAAATTGATTTACGCCTTTTTAAACCATCGTAAGGCCTTTTAAAGCAAGTGGAGATATTCTCATTTAGGAGGGAAGCTTGTTCAAAACTCTTTAAAACACGAGCTGCTCAAAATCCTCATAAACCCATGCTCTCATAGCACTTAGAACCTGTAGCAAGGTCAAACACATACCAACACCATACAAAGAAAAACGGTCATTATAAAATGAGTAAGCTCTAAGCTACCAAAAGGTAATTCTAATAATATTAGACTAAAGAATTTTATATCAATCATTTACTCCCTGTAACATATTTTCCATTTGAAGGTCCTTTATAGGAAACTATCTTTCATTATTCACCTTGCTGCCACAATCACCACAAGCACAAGTTAATCATAAAGACTTCAATGCCAATCAAGCATATACAAATCATATCTCATACCATTACAAAGATTCTCCAAGAGAATCATATATGTTCATATGCTAAATTCATTTCCAACAATCCAAGATCAAGAGTACAATTAGGCACATATCCAATCTTTCTTTCATTACTCCATAATCCATAACCAAGGCCTATGGCCAACCGTAAGGGAAAACCTTTCCTACAATTCAAATTCCAAAGGCACAAGGCCAACCACGAGGAAAAACTTTTCCCATATTAACCACAAGGGGAAAGCTTTCCTATAATAATCGCAAGGGGAAAACCTTTCACATAATAATCACAAGGGTAAAACCTTTCTCATGACAGTGGCAAAGGAAAACCTTTCCCAAGCATTTCTCCTTGAATCTATAACGTTAAGTGTGCACACCTCTTATGGTACCTGTAAACCATATGATATATACTAGACCCTTCCATACACCGGTGTCGAGGGGGCTTGATCCCAAGCATAATAACCTCACACCTCCATAAGGAAGGTGTTAGTGGGCCATATTCCCAAGCATTTCTCATTTGTTCATATTTTCTATACTCATCTCATTTTCTTATCTAACATTCCATACGAGCAACTTCAATTATTCCAAAGAACATAGTCTCAATCACAATCACATCATATATAGTTTGGTATTGGCGTTTAACAATCAAGGTGTCCCCTAAAGGCACACATATAATAATCAAATTCTTAGTGACACATTTTATCATTAGGATTTTATAGATAGCTAGTTGTCTATCACCAATGTATATTGAATCTATAATGCTCTTACAAACATTCACACATTAGGGTCTTTAAGACCACCATTAAGTTGTAGGTAAGTTCTCTTACCAAAGGTCATCATAACCCCCATTTTCTCTCTCATATAAGTTCATCTTTCATTAGACATCACCATTTCAAGCACATACACATTGATCACAAGGGTCTTACCAATTTCTTACCTTTCTTCGTTGACCATCCAAGGATCGAATGCACACTTTCACATTCTCTTGACCACTAGAGGTGATTCATTTTACTTACGCCATTAATTAGCATCATGAACAGTTCATATCACATATTCCCTTAGGGCACACACATGGATAGACTTAGGTTTATCTTTTTAGAAGCATAACCTTTTGCCTTGCTCCATAGTCCATGTCTCCAAAGCTTAGAGCCTTCAATGGCTTCTAAAGTAGCACAAAATAATACAATTAATATTATCGAACATCACCCATAACTATACCATTCCCATTATCTCAAACCCTAGAACTTCCTTAAGGTTTGAAAATATCATCTTTAAGGGTTTCAATCATTCAAATCTTGGTATCAAGGTCATTATAAATTATCTAAGAGATTTAAAAACCAGAAATCATATTTTTAATATCAAATACAACCATCAAAATGGGTTTTCGCCAAACTTTTCCAAATCTCATTATTTTTCGTTCAATATAACAACAATGAATAGTCAAGAAGATTTTACAAAGGATTTAAGTAAAAATCCAAGAGGAAGTGGTAGAACAAGAAAAAACAACCTTCTACCTTGAATAATAACAATGGAAAAAGTGGAAAGCTTCAACTCTTAAAATCCATGCTCCAAAGGACAAAATCACTTAAAACCTTAAGGAAAACTTTAGCTACTCAATGAAGTATTTTAAAGGGGGAGCTTCCATGTTCTTCCATGGATGAAGAGCCACAACCATTTTGAGGGGGAAGAGAGAGAAAAATAGATTGGGGAAGGAAGAAGAAGGATATGAAGAGAGAGAGAGAGATGGAATTCACTTCTTTAACTTAAGTGGCATATGCCTTGCACATGTCATCTCCTTCTACATTTTATTTCCATAAACAGTCCATCAAATATCTCTAATTTTATTTTCCACCCTGTATGGGTTAAAACGTATATCATCAAGTGTACTGGTCTGTCGTAGCAAGTTTTCCCAGAAAGTATTCCCTAGTTTATCAAACCAAGGAGCCAGTGTCTATTTTAAGACTTTTTCTAATAAACTAAGGAAAAATAACAATAATAAATTAGGGGTTTAAATGTAGAAACTAAATGATTAACTAAAATAAAAGCAATTAAAAGTGATCTTCTAACAATTCTAAAAGGGGAATCATGGTTTACTACTTCTTCCTAGTTTATCAATTCCCTTCTTGAGTGTTTTCTTAATTCTAGATTGCAACTTCAGATCTAAAGCAATCTAGAACTGGTCTCCCGCAAGATAGATTCTTACTAGCAATTCCTAAATCATAACTCTCATTATTAATTCACTAATTAACTAGTAGCGTTCAAGGTTCATCTGGTTTCTAGACAACTAATCCTGAGGAATTTCCATCTCTAGTTTCACTAGTAATATTCCTATGGTCTAATGAATGCCGCAGTTCTCACTTGTAAACAATTCATACCAAATAAACCCAAGCAATAATTAATCACAAGAGAATTCAATATCAAACAAGGAATATATAAAACTACAATCTGTACAGAATTTGTATTTAACAACTCAGGAAGAACAAACTAGTTGTCCATAGCAAACCAGAATTCTAACAACTACTCACACATGATAAATACATAAATAACAATAACAGAAAGGAAGAACACCATCAAATATGTGATGAAGAACTGATGTCAAATTCCCAATCTGCTCCGCTATCTTCGGTCCACCATGAACTAGTATCTCCCTCTCCCTCTCTAATGTAATACAACTAGGGTTTGTGAACTGTCCAGAATTGAATACCTCTTGCCCGGTTGCTGATTTTCTCACTTATATACTTTTCTTCTTCATAGATGAAATGACGCACTCCCATTCTTGTCTTGTCTGGGTTTACGTCCGGGTTTAGTACCTGGACGTCTCACACGCAACTATGCCCGCGACAGAATTATTGGGTCCGGGTTTACGTCCGGGTGTAATAGCCGGACGTCTCATAGAGGATAGTCTGGGCGACAGAATTAGCCTGGTCCAGGTATTTTCCTAGGACACAAACCCGGACCAGGTACAAAACAAGGCAGTAGATTTTCTCTGGTGTTGTCCGGATTTACAAATCCGGACACATACCCAGACCACACCTAAATCTTGGCAGAAAATTGTCTTCATGGTTGGTCCGGGTTTGTATATTCGGACAAAGACCCGGACCATACATAAAATACTTCAGAATCTTCGTTCTGACTCCCGTTCAGCCCCGTCTTGATCGTTAAGATCTCGGCACGTGTTTCTAACCCTTTTCTTCAGTTTTTGCAACAGTTTAAGCATAAAACCACAAGTAAGGGAAGTTCTTTCGCATACACTAGTAGAAAAAAGATTTTAAATGACGCACTTTAAACCACGGTTAACAATATAACCGTCATTTAAAAATTATAAACCACGGTTATTGCAATAACCGTCACAAAAAATCTCGGTGAGACATTATAAACCACAGTTATCAGAATAACCGTCACAAAAATTCTTGACGGGACATTTTAGACCACAGTAAGCACGGAACCGTCATTTAATGCGCGACTATAAGTGACGGTTACATAAGAACCGTCTTATATAGCTTGACACGTTATATTTTAAACCACGGTTCGATCAAAACCGTTGTTTTTATTCGTGGTCAAACAACTTTATACGACGGTTCCGAGGAAGAACCGTGGTATATAGTCTAAGCGGGAATTTAAATTTTCGGCCCAAATTAACGCGGCTCTTTCTCTATTCTCTTATTATATTATTATCTCACTGTAGTTTTGCAACCCACACTGTAAAACAAGGAACATATATGCTCTGCAACTCTTCTTCATTCTTCTTCAACTCCCGGTAATTTTTGCAACCCACACTAGGAACTGCTCTGCGCCAATCTCTTCAACCTCACGGTATTTTTTCGCAACCCATACTGGCAAACAAGGAACACATCTACGTCTCTTCCTCATCTCCACTCACTGTAATTATTGCAACCCTATTCGGCGAACAAGGACATGCTCCAGCTCTCTCATTCTTGTTTTCACGGTAATTTTTGCAACCCACACTAGCGAACAAGGAACACATGCTCTGCGCCTCTTCTTCATTCACTGTAATTTTTGCAACCCTAACCGGCGAACAAGGACTTGCTCCGCCCTCTCTCATTCTCTTTCACGGTAAGTTTGCAACCCACCGACAAACAAGGAACATAATGCGCATTCTTCACTCATTTTGCAACCCTAATTCGCAAACAAGGAACATACATGTTCTAGCCTCTTCATTCTCTTGTGTCTGCGCTCTGTTGAGATATTGAAGCCGGCGCTAAATCGCCGGCGATTTGAAAAAAAAATTCACAGACTATAAACTACGGTTTTATGTATAACCATGGTTTATTCGTTGATTTTAAACATTATTATACCACGGTTTTAATAATAACCGTCATTTATTACGCACTTTATACCACGGTTCAGACTCTCAACCGTCGTATAAAGTCAATGAATATGGCGGGAGAAGGGGTCTTAAATGACGGTTTCAACCAACCATGATTTTTTCTCTTACTTTAAATGACGGTTCATAACCGTCATTTATAGCTATTTTTTAATATACGACACGAGCATAAACCACGGTTTATAACCGTGGTTTTTAAGCAAAATAACTGTGGTATAAAACCTTCTTTCTACTAGTGATATAGCATAAATTAACACATAAGTAATGGAATTTATCACATAATCCAATAACATTGTAATTGAACTAAGCATAGAAATATGGATAAATTCCGCACTTATCACATCCTTCTTTTAAAATTCCAGAATTTTAGGCAAAATCATGCTTTAAGCCTTTAAATCTCCAAAACTTAACCAAAACTTGGATTTTCTTTTAAAATCTCTTATACATCATCAAATTAACATAAAAGTATCTTTTGTGGTTAGATATCATCTTTTAAGGTTGAAGTATTTCAACCCACTCAAATTACCAAAATTTCCCTTAAGGCTAAAATGCGTTTTAAGCTAATTTCTCCATAACTTTTGAGCTCTTGCTCTAACAATACTCTTTACCAATTTTTAAAAGACATAATTGAGGTTTAGATCAATTTTAATGATTTCATTAAATCGGGATATTTCACTACTCTTCTTCGTTTCCATCACTCACTATGTAGAATATGTGACGCTCTTCCATCGCTCACTAGGTATGCAAGAATTAACCCATGTAAGGGGTCACATTAAACAAGATATTCTTCATGACCGATAGTGCTCATGTCATTCCCACATCAAGGGACTATAGAAAACACCATATTTAGAACTAGATTTGATTGACAAAAGGGGCCAACCTTAGAAGCTAGACAAGAACTGATGTGCTAAAAAAGATGTTGCAAGTCCCCAAAGAACTCTAATGTAAACTAAGAAACTTAATTTCTTTCTTGGATATAAAAAAAGAATAATTATTAGTAAATTTTTCTTTTACACCATAATTTGGTGCAAAATTAATTCATTATTTTATAGTGTTCATTTTCTCTTCCGAGGAAATGTCAGACGATGCTTGACTGATCCATACATCAAATCTTATTTTAGTGGTTTTATTAGTGATCATGGGTTGTTTGTGAATTATTCTGGAGACTTCAAAGGATCCAAATGAGGGAGAATACCATCTTAGTCTAACTCTAGAGCATTATAAGAGAAGCCCTACCATTTGACGGATGGACTCGATGTCGGACGCAATGGTGATCAAACTCAACCAACCAAAAGATTAAATTAATAGGTGAACACCTGCCTCACCAAACGATCATGAAGTTAGACACCATGTCTTCAATAATCAATAGATTTAAGATAGGGGAAGAGCACAAATTGTAGGCAGACTCATATCACCTAAAAGGTGACCAAGGTGTCAGACATATCACTTTCAAGAAAGTCCACCATCGCTACATATATATAGAGAGTTCATAGGTTGTTAGATTTTTTTTTTTTTATAATTAGAGATATTCCATTTATTAAATCCTGGAGAACCAGGCGGACGGGCTAACCGGGCCTCATTAAAACCCCCCGAGACAAAAACCCAATGGGGAAAAAAAGTACTAGGGGGGAAAAAGAGTACCCACCACATCCGAGTACAGCTGTAGGTACAACTAAGCAAAGAAGGAGAAACAACAACGAGTTCGCAACAACTAGAGCACACATGCTCAAACACACAAAATCACACCAGGAGAGGCCCCACAACCTATTACAAATACTCTTTCAGAGAAACAACACCTACAAAAGCACTACACGTCAAGGGAAAATCTCTTCTTTTTACCCCAGAAACGAGGGACTTTTAGCGCTGCCGAGCCACAGTGTTGAGTCTCAACAAGTCCAAGAATAGATAATTTCGAGCGTCTGATCTCCTCCCTTATTTTTCTTTGCTTCTCCTTCGACCCCAATCCTCTTATATTCTGCAGCCCTACAACCACCGTCCTACCCTCCCTCTCACTTTCTAGACTGAGGTTGAATTTGATGAATGATATTCGCCTTGGATAAACTAGGATTTGGAATCTTGCAACCTAACTGTCTCAACAGATCAATACATTCCTCGGCCTCCTTCTCTGCATTAATAATTTTGCCTAGGTCATCTCTTGCCGGCACACCCTCTCTTGGCTGCGGTAACGGCGGGGTGTGGAGGGTGATTTTTCGGTATGAGGGGGGTCTATCTAAATATGGTCTGATTGAAAAGCCTAGATCCTAAAATGTCATTCTGGGGAGGGTGAAAACCTGTCACCTTGGCATCCCTCAAATACCTACTCTATCGTCCGTCTTTCCCAAAAAGCATAAGGGGAATGCTAGTGAGCACTACACCCGCTCTCAATGGGCCCCACGCGGACTTATGCCTCTATAAGGTGGAGTTGACTAGAGTCGCCACCTAGTTTGACCTATGATAACTAGGAAGGAAGATCGGGTTCTAAGAACCGTTGGTTGACTCTGATGATTTGTTACCTATGGATAGGACTTATCTGATCATACTAGAGATTCTGTGTGGGTTCGCACTGGGTTACACCCCTTAGAAGTGGCAACGACCACGACTTCGGATTGGTGCCCGAGGAAACCTCGGTCTCCAATTGTCGGAATTACCTTCTTTCAAAACCTTTTTAGAGAGATTCATTTCAAAGCCAAGGATAGGATCAGGAGGGGAAGAGAGAAAGAGAGTGGGTGAGACAAGCTTTTCTGCCAAGCCAACGCCTAGAAGAGGGAATTGGGGAATTCGGATGAGTATAGAATGGAGATTTGGGAAAGTCTGGGGGTTGAGTAAATAGACAAGACTTGGAGCCTGGTGGTTTGTAGTCTGTGAGAACCGAAGGAGGTTTGTGTGCTTTAAGAGATATGAGAGCCACCGTAGAGAGGGAAAAGGGATTTTTTGTTTGGAATGGGGTCGCACCCTAGATGGGCTGCCTACGTACTCAACTCCCTGTTGAGATCAGACCTTACGTAGTTCAGGGTTTTTAGGTTTTGGGAATTTTGAGGTTTTTGAGATGTTTGAAGTGTACGGGGTTGTTTGGAAGGGAGATGCCGGAGTGCAAAAGGGTATTTTGATTGATGTGGGGTCGCACCCTGTGTGGGTTGCCTACGTACTCAACTCCCTATTGAGATCAGACCTTACGTAGTTCATGGTTTTTAGAGATTTTGGGGTTTTGAGGGTTGTTGAGGTTAGTCTGTGAGACGCTCGAGTCTATGAGACATTTGGGATGTTTGTGTAGTGGGAAGTACAGGATGTCAAGGTCTATGAGACGCTCGGGTCTGTGAGACGTTTGAAATCTTAAGTGGTGGAGAAATTGAGATGTTTGAGTCTGTGAAGCGCTCGGGCCTGTGAGACTATAGAAGTTTGGAAGAAATCGGGATTTGGGAGATGATTTGAGTTTGGAATGATTTGGAGTTTAGATAATGATTTGAGTGTGTGAGGCAGTTGATGTTTGGGTGGAGATCCCGGGTTTTTCGGATTTGAGATTCTGAAAGGGTTGATGTTTTAGGATATTTCGAATTTAGAGTGAGATGATGGTGGACTGAATTGTTTGGAGGAATGATTGTCAAAATTGTCTCTCTTAAAGTTTTTAAAACCGAAAAATCATTTTTTGTTGTAAAAGGGCGGATAATCCCGAGGGATCACCCTATGTACCCCCTCGAACACGACACTTAATTAATGGTAAGTGTCGAGGCTCGAAAGATGGGGCAATGAATTTATGTCGAAAAATAGGATTCAGAGAGAAACACCATGAATGAGATGTTCTCGGTCGAACCCTAATAACGTCTCTAACTCCCGGGTTTTAAAACATTAAAAAAAACCGAAAACATTGAAATCGAGCGGAAGGGAGTTAGACGATTCTAAAATCCCGGCTGCAACTAGGAAGGTCGTTACTTCCCTAGCACCCCGCCTTGTAAAAATCTAGGCTACAATTAGGGGAGGTTTGTCACCCTAATGCCCCGCCTAAAGAGATCCAGACTGCGACAAGAGAGGTTATGACCCCAGTGCCCCGCCTCGGATTTTTATTTTGGAAGAGAGACAAGCGATATCTAACTAGGAAGAAAACGTTCTTTGAAGGTGTTAGACATCTCATGTTCCCCGAAATCGGTTTATTTGAGTTGACAACTAAGTTTGAAAACTTTTGAAGTTGTTCGGAATTCTCGATGAAGAAACACTGATTTCGAGAAATGTTTTAGGAGAAAACTTTCTGTATATGTGAGAAGAACTTTCTGCATTTGAGAAGAGCTTTCTGTGATGTGAGAAGAGTTTTTCCTTTTAAATTCCACAAAATAGTTTCTTTTGAAAACTTGGTGAAACTTGAATAAAAAGATGGTTTGAAATTGAATGAAATTTACAAATTGAGAGTGGACGTATTGTGGATAGGATTTGGCCGAATGAATCGGGCTTGAATTGAATTGAAGTCGAGTTTGAATTGGATTGGGGTCGAGTTTGAATTGGATTGAGGTTTGATTTGAATTGAAGTTTGATTTGGGTCAAGGTCAGGAGGGGTCAAAGTTTGATCAAGATCAGCATTCGGATTGGTCAAAGCTAGGCCAGGTCAAAGTTCGGGTCAAGGTCAAAGTTCGGGTCAAGGTCAAAGTTCGGGTCAAGGTCAAAGTTCGAGGTCAAAGGTCAATCTTCAGATCAAAGGTCGACCTTCGGATCTTAACTTGATTTTTTGTGGACTTAGGCTTGATTTTTGTGGACTTAGGCTTTGTGGACTTTGGGCCTTGTTTGAGACATGGGTCTTTAATGGTCTTGGGCTTTTGTTTGAGTTGGTGTGAGTTTTTTGATTTGGGGCCAGGTTGGGTATTTGGGCCGAGTGTTGGTATTTGGGCCGAGTGTGGGTTTTGGGCCGAGTGTGAGTATTTGGGCCGAGTGTTAGGTTGTTGGGCCAAGCTAGATTTGGGCCGAGGTTAGGTTGTTAGGCCAAGCTGGTCTTGGGCCGAGATGGCTTCGGGCAGAGCCATGTAGAATTGGGCCAGATCATGTGGTATTGGGCCGGTCATGTGGAATTGGGCCTCGGATTGGATGAGAAAAATTTGGAGAATCAGATTGGAGATGAGTTTATTAAAGAAAAAGTCAAAATTTGTATTTACAAAAATGGTTATGGAAATGAGAGACAATTTCTGGATTTGAGGATGGAGAATTTTGAATTAAAGAGCTGGAGGTCTGAAATGGAAGTGAGATTTAATTACATATATATACATGCATTAGGTACATTTTAGGGTTTAGAATGTTACCACATGAGATAGGCCAATAGTCTATCAGACCAGGGGAACACTCTCTATCCTAAGGGGGTTATTGTTTGCTTATATATAAATGTGTGTTTTAAGGTTTAGGATGTCACCACCATGAGATAGGCCGATGGTCTATCAGGCCAGAAGGACCCCACTATCCTAATGGCTTGGACCTAAGGACATAGTAACTAGGGCTTAGATAGTTAGAGAAACAAGAGCTGAATTGAAATTTCGCAATGAAGTTATTTGTAAAACATGTACATGTACAGTGTAGGAATAAATACAAGAAGCGAATCTTCATGGTAATCAATCAGGAATAATAACAACGATTAATCAAGGGAACATTCAGGAATGATAACCACAATTAATCAAAATCTGTTCACTATCATTGAGGAAGGGGAGGTTTCAAACAGAGGATGAGGAGCCCCAGTTCATTAAACAAAAATTCAAATCCAAATTAAAAGTCAAACAGTTTGTTTTATTTCTGTTTATTTAAATCTCTCTTCCTAATCGTTCTTTCCTAAAGGGCTGAATCCCAAACTAATCATTCTGTTGTTGTTTCACTGTGAATCCGTCAATTAGAGGAAGAGACGCTGTGGATTTACTCTTAAACGGCCAAACACTAAACATCTTTCTGTCTGTTGTCTAGACATCAAACTACCCACTGAAATAAGCACTTGAACTCAGGGGAAAACAATCATTGCAACAGATTAAACTCAACACAACTCTTTTTAACCTTTTTTCTGCTTTACTAATGCTAACCTGTCCCAAGCATAAACCGAACCAACAAACAACTGCCATCTCAAAGTCAGGAAGACCTACCAGATTACCTACAGAGGTGATTAAGATTAATCTCATTTGCACCTAACTACTATCCCTGTTGGGAATTCAGAATCCTTTCTTTTTTACCCACGCATCAAACAAGCATATTCAGAAGCAAAGCAGAGATATCATGAATGAGCAGTTAGCCAATAAATATTACAAGATGAACTATGGCTCAACAACCGAACAAAAGTATGCCTTCTGTGATATTAGGCGAATTTCAACAGAGCATTTATCAAAATGGTGATCAAGCAAACTGAGGTAAATTGGGTATAGATCAAATACCAGAATGAGGACCATGGACATAATCTGTAAAAGGAGAAGAAACACCACAACAGGAGACTATAACCTCATTAGATCACAGAAAGAAAATATTATTAACAAAACAGAGCAGTGAAGATGATATAATCGGTATTGAACAAGCACAAGCGGAGTTAACCAGAAGGCCGAGCGGAGACAGTATGAATCGGCTACTGCTTCTGTGAACAACTCAGATGCAGGAGGTTAGTTAGAAGATAAGAGCATTTATTCCTCAATAATCAGAGCCTCAGATTAAATACTGGTGCATATGTACCAATGAATATCAGTCCCACAATGAACAAAGCTGAGGTACTACTTCAGATGGGATTAGCAACATAAACAGATTAACACACATGCCTAGAAAATATGGACCGTAGGATGAACAACTCACCAAAAGGAATGAGAAAGGCAACAGAGCAAGTATGCTTCGGTTTGACAGGTAAAACAGGATCTCAGATTGGGATTAATATACAACCAGAAAACTTGCTTCAGGCGCGATGACACCGCGACCTCGGATCTGATAGTAGAACAGTATGTACGAGACAGAAGAGGAGAAGGCAACAAATAGCTAAAGAACACCAGTCACACAAATAACACAGGGGATCTTGAACCGAGCTTGAATCCAGCTCGGGCTCAACCAGTATCAACACGGAATGGGGCGAAGGAATCGATATTGCATAAAATTGAAGTTCGTGACTGATTTTCACAAAGGAGATAGGATATCCAATGTTTCAGGAAGGATTTAAGCAGAAACGAAAATGTAATACAACCTCCTGCAACTTTCGAATCCATGGGCTCATTTTTTTTTGAGGTCCGGTATTCGTTGAGCGCATTCACGAATCAAAATGATAAAAAAACAGAAGTGTTCGACCAATCCATACGTTTGTGGAGACCAAAACCTATAATAGGCTTGGCTTCCACTTGCAGTCAAAATTGAAACCATAACAGAAATCACAAAAACTTGACGTTTGAAGAAGATGGGAAGAAGAATGAGCTTCAAATCGTGGGAGTTGGCATCAACGTCGGAAAATATTTTCCGGAAAAAAAACCATACTCCTCATCTTCGTTAGAACCATTCCCGATTCGGTTCGTTAAACAATGTGAAATCAAAAACAGAGAAATCGAAGGGGATAAGCCAGAGAGATCGGACAGAACACGAGATTGCGCAAGAGATAGTGAACACAAAATCGATTTTTGCGACGAAACATAGCAGGAGGTTTCTTACCCTGTCGATTCCCGAAACGAAATGAGATCGTAATGGTGAGAAAATGGGTGAGCTCGAAGGGTCACTGGGGATGAAGACTCGAAGAAGAAAATGGAAAATTTCGGGGAAAGACGAAGATGAGCGATCTGGTTCTTTTTCTCTCGAGTTTCAAACTGAGTAATATCAAGAGGAGAGTTCCAATCGACAGAGAATGAGGGTGCTTGTGTGCCGGCTCCTTTTTTTAGAACGTCCCATACTGTAGGTTTTCAGGTTGTTTTATAATGAGAGAAAGGCAAACAGATGTTTATCTAGGGTTTTGTTTTAGACATGGGCTCTCTATTTTGGGCTGTTTGATTAAAAAGAATCGAAGCAGGCCTGTAGGCCAAGGAGGTTGACTGCAGATGGGAAAAAAAACGGGAATAAAAACCACCCATAGCCGCGCCAGCTTGTGTGGAGATTCGAACCTGTAACCTCAAGTATACCTCCTAGAGACACTAACCGACTGTGCTACAACAGAATTTAATACACCAGTGTCGAAGGTAAGACTAGAGTTTTAAGGCAAGCCGCGAGGGAAAATGGAAGACACAAGTGTACTTGCAAGATTCGAACCCCAAACCTGTAGAGTCTCAAAAGTGAGCACCCTAACCAGGTGATCTATGCGTAACAAAAAAGAAAATAAAAGATAACTTAATAAATAAACAAATAAGCAGTAATAAGTGAATAAAACAAAAGGGACGGGTTTAAAACCGTATCATTGTTGGAAATTCATTTTCGCAAAATCGTGTTTTTATGAAATGCTTTGAAAAAGACTATAAAACGATGGTTTCGTTTTGGCACGCACGTCAATACGTTTTGACAAAGAAAGGCGACGACCCCTCTTATTGTGTTTCTTATTCTGCAATTTGCTTTATGGGGTGAGAATTTTTGGTGTCTACACGGGGTATTATGAAAAAGCTCAACCACCAAACTAATACCCTCCTTTTTTGCTCCCGGTGAATAACCTGCTTCCTTTAGTCGGTTATCAACACTTTTCTCAGCGAAATTACTGCTTTTCGCGGCTTGGACTTCCCCTGACTCAGCTACAATCTCGCAGCCACTCCCACACGTACCGGCATGTTCCTGGTCAACCTCACACTCAACAATTTCACGCTGGCAGGCAGGCGACCTCGACTCTGCTTCAGAAGCGCTCGCTGGAGACACCAACTCACGTGCCCCTCCACCTGCAACAGCTGAAGTCCCCACTCCCTTTTCCTGACTATCCTCTATTTTTAAACTTGTGGATTGTCAGTCCACATCAGTAATAAAAGGGACTTTAATGCTGCTCTGTCTCCCAATCTCCTGCGCATGCGGGCCTTCTCCAGAGAGGAGATTCCTCTTTTTTAAATTTTCTTCATTAACTGCATGACATCTCAAGTCTCCAACCACGTGGCCCCTACCGCGAGACCCACTACCACTGCTCCAAAACAACTTTTTCAAACTTTCAGGAGTCAGAACACAATCCGCTCCACTCCTTAAGTCTGTCCGATTATTAATTTGCTCCCTTGGGATTTGTTCACCCAGTTTCCCACTTTGAGATACTGGCTGTTGCAGAATTCTAACTGAGCCGGAGTTTAATTCCTTCCCCTTCTCCGAATTCAATGGGGTTTTAAAATTAGCAGTTTCACCTTCTCCCCCATTAATGCTGTAATTAACTGAACCAGCCCTTTGACTTGACTCATTTTTTCGTTCAAATTTTGTAATTTGAATTATACTCGACTCTCGTGTTCAACTTCCCTTCCCGGAGAAGGCTGCTCCGCAACTTCAACCAGGCTTGCCGGAAAATTATAGCCATCAACATTCACCATGATTTTCCAATTGATTAATTGGAGTGAGGATGTCTCAATTTGGAGGCGAATCTCCGCATTTTCTACATACTGCCCTTCTTCCTTTTCAATTTTTATGACCTCGCCCACTGTTTGAGCAATCTTGCAAGCATTCTGATTATTCCACGCATGTAACGGGATCCCTCTTACTACAATCCACGTTCGTCGCTTCTCCACCTGATCTGCTATATTCCATTCACGGATTACAATACCTTCCTGGATTTTAGCCTTCCCTCGCGCTTGTTGAACGACTTCATTCGCTTCATAACCGTATCGAACACCATGAGAAACTTCTTTCTCGAGAAAGCAAGTAAGCCGCTCATCTTCGGCCATCTACTCTGTAAAATTCCATTGCTTCTATCGGCGTCCTCTCTTCTGGGAGGGTGATGACAGCACACTTTTTCAGACAGTCTATCATTCCCTCATCCGGCTTTACATCCACCGACAGCCTGGCTACCGCATGCCCCTTTTCCTCCCGCTTCCTCCGCACGCCACTGATCTACAGTCCCTCCTTCCTGATTGATCCTTTTCTCTTTATTTCCTTGGATTCCATTCTCGCCCAAGCCTGGTTTGCCATTCAACTTCCAACCCCCGTATGCCTTCTATCATGTCCTCACATCCTTCACATGGTCGACATCCACAAACGCGCACGCGTTAAGTTGACTTCCGAGGTTTCCTGCTAATGTAATCCTTCTCCAACTGACAAATCTCCCTATATTCTACCTAATTGATACCTGGAGACTTCTCTTCGAATGTTATCAATAAAAACTGTAGAAGGCGGATCTTTTAACTATCTTCTTCCCGCTTCACACCGTCCCTCCTGAGTCGCGACCCTCCCCCTGTGAAGACCCGTTCTGCTCTCTCCTCTCCTCTCATATTTCTTTCTTCTTTGTCCCCAACTGTAATTGATTTTATCCCAGCGCCCTTGCTCCACCGGAGGCCCGCTCCGCTTCGCGTAGAATCGCCTCGGGTTACTTTCTCTCCTTCCGTCAAAGCCCATCCGACTAGATGATACTAGCGTGGGAGATGACCGACTCGGAGCAGAGAAAATGAAAAGTCAAAATAGAAAATGAAAACAAAACATGCGTAATATACTCATAGGTTGTTAGATGTCTTCGTCTAACAAGTGGCCTATCCGACGAATGCATGGAAAACTGACACGAGAATCTTCACGAGAATATTTTGATTGTTAAGAGGAAAGTGTAATTGTAATATTGAGACTGTGCTGATTTGGTAGTTCACCCTAATAACATGGACTTGCACCAGGACACAATATCAAACTTCATGTATTGAAGAACGCCAAAAAGTTCATATTATATGGGGAGAGGGATTGATGTTGATTAGACATCTTGTTTGACATACGGTCAAGGTTTCAAATGTTTCACTTTCTAAATATGCCACCATGACTATTAAGACAAAGAGAGTACGCAAAACCTGATCGTACATGACATTAGATTAATGTACCTTACTAAACCATGTCTTTACTCCTCTAATATTCTCTATCCTCTCTCCTCATCCCTTGTCACCCCACACCATGCCTTTTTCGCCAACCCCACCTCCGACTAGCTCTCTCACCATCTGCTACCGTCGACCTGCAAAACAGCCTTGTATTCACCAGCCTGCCCCACCATAGCCTCCACAAAACAGCATTAACCCTTCCCACCCTCGCCCTACAAACAGCCTACACTCTTACTCCGCATTGTCCCACCAGCGCCACCACGCCATTACAAACAAACCTTAACCCTCCGCCACACCACCTAACCTCTCGCAACAGTTAAGTGTGGAGGAAACAAGCACAATCTTCATCGATAGCCTGCATGAACAAACGAGTTTGGGCAC
Organism: Limonium bicolor; assembly: GCA_023374045.1. Classification (NCBI taxonomy): domain Eukaryota; kingdom Viridiplantae; phylum Streptophyta; class Magnoliopsida; order Caryophyllales; family Plumbaginaceae; genus Limonium; species Limonium bicolor. The sequence goes on from CM041778.1 coordinate 98,258,005, forward strand.
TTTGTGGAAGATTTCTATTCATTTGGGAGGATTGTAAACGTTCACTGGCCCACTAAATGAAGGATTGCCACCAACACTCGGTATGCATTTGTGGGGTACAAAAATATTGAACAAGCTAAGCGTGCTATCAAAGACACAAACGGATGTCTGGTGGATCGGGTGAGGATCGACACCCAATTTGCTAAACCTTTACCGCAGCCACCACAATCAAAGTCTATGGTAAATCAAATATGGGAGACTATATCAGCAAACGAGGTAGTGGAACACGTGATGTGTGTTTCTGCTTGTAATTTCATTGTCATATTTAAAAGTAAGAAAGAGCGACAAAACTTACTACAAAAAGGGAAATTGAGTACTAAGGAGTGGTGTGTGGAGGTATGGAAGGAGCGAAAACCATGACCCAATCGGATGGTGTAACACCCCCTTCTCGTAATCCAGACTCAATCATATCATTACCGTACTCAACTCATCTAATGCAGCGGAAAGAATTACAATAACTTAACTTCGGGTGTTATCGCCGTTACTCACCCACGTGAGTAACAAGGCTTCTAATTACATACACACATAAAACGTTGTGATGACCGAGAGATAGTAATTCCACATTTACATGCTTATACCATATACATGTGAGCATTCTAATTTAAAACGAAATAGTACAACGGATTAAAATCCCAAATAATAAACCCAAAGGGTAGTATATATCTAACTACCCAAATCCCGCACTCCAATGACGTCTTCCGCTGTATACTTGAAAATGGTTAGGCCACAACGGGCTCAACACAACTTGCTGAGTATGATAGCGTGTAATCCGCTCACGACTAATTGTTGAGTGAACATGCAATTGATTATTATACAATACATGTAAAAGTGCAATAAACATCCAACATACTAGTATTATATTACAACACAAGCTCAAGCAAATGATCCAGCATATCGGGATCAAAACATCAAACAAATTTCAGATTCAATGAGTCATTCTCTTTATCTCCAAGGTCTGGAGATTATTTTTGGAATCTCGGATACGACCTTAATTAATTTATTCTTCAACAATCCTCAAAGGGGTTACCTCTTTCCAAAGTCATTTATTAATTTTGTTCGGGTATGTATGAACCCTCTTAGGCGAGTATTGAACTCTTAAATTGCATGACCTTCATTGTGACACATGACTAGTCAGGTATTGTTCGAACCCTATTAAGCGAGTATTAAACTCTCAAATAGCATGACCGTCAATTTGACGCATGACTGGGCGGGTATTGTTGAACCCTATTATGCGAGTATTAAACTCTCAAATTGCATGACCGTCAGTGTGACGCATGACTATCAAATTCACACGTCAATGAGTAGAAGTCAAAGACGCTGAGTCAATGTTTTGACTCTGGGGGGACCAAGTCTGAAGACAGCGGTCCAATAAAACATCAATGCAGATACCGTCCTTCAATAAATCTTCGCACGTCTCGAACCTTCCTGAACTCCTCTCTTCAATCTCTGATAAGCCGCAAACTTATCATATTTTATGCATTAGATTTAGGATTATATTAATCTAAATAAGGTTAAATCGATAGTATTTATGTTATATTATGCATTAAAGTATATTATTTGTACAGACTTATGTTTTGTGAGCTTTCTATGCAAGGAACGAATTCCTAGGCAAAAATACAAGTGATGCCGGACATGAAGTCGGATGTCTCCTGCACGGCATAGGTCTGGAGCAGAAAAGGAACCCTGCCGGGTATGTTGCCGGGTCAATCCTATCCGGCACATATGTGAAAAGTCGCCACGGTTGACCAAACGGTGGCAGTTATTTACGGTTGACGGTTTGACCATTGCCGGGTATAGTGCCGGACGTATCCTGTCCGGCACAAGCAATGTTTCGCCTGGCAGTTTTGACCGTTAACGGTTACTCACATTTAACACGTGGTGCCGGATGACTTTCACCCAGCATGCCACCCGGTATAAGGAGAATTTGTTGCCTATAAATAGGCCGAAGGGCTGCATCAATACACACATTCCAACACCCTTATACACTCCATTCACATCTCTATTTCCGCCTCCACTCCATTGTTGGTGTCCAAGGAAATTCTGAAGATCCATCCACGGGAAGAGAAGAAGAAGATTTTGTCAGGTTAAGGCTATGACCATTTCCTTCTCCCCTTTGTATTCTCTTCTTGTAGTTGTGTGGATGGTGATGTAGAATTCCTTGTTAGTTCTTTGGTTAGGGATGATCTTCATTGTAATTACACTTATAGTTATTAATAAAAGTACAAGTTTATCAACTAAGGTTTTGGTCTTTCCAAGCATAATGAGATCGCTACTCATTCTTCTTTCTTCTAAATTCTATTGATGTTCACAAGACAAAGTAGAATGGGTTGAGAGGCCTTAGTGGTCTTCGACGTTGTTGTTCTGAAAAGTGGGCAACATGACTAGAGATTGGGATTAATCTGTTATTCTCCATTATCCTGTTCGTTTCGAGGCATGCGATATGCACGGAGCAAAAATTGGGTAGTGAGTCCTGTTATCAGACCAGAAACAGGAAGTACCGTTCACAATTTAAAAGGTGCCGGATGTGATGCCGGGTGGTTTGTGTCCAGCACATTCAAAGAATTTGAAGGTGTCGTGCATCTATTGTCCGGCATGGCATCCGGCAAGTCATTTTGCCAGATAAATTTCGAAGCTTTGTGGTTTGGCTTATAACTATACTTGTCCTTACATTGAATGTCATCCTGAGTCAAAGTTAGTTTATTTAGTTGGTAGTTTTAGTTTAATTGTCATTTTCAATTCCCCCTGTTTAGAATAGGTTTTTACCAGGATTATGCCTGATTTTCTATTAAGTCCCTTGGGTTCGATACTCTCGGTCGTAATCTACTCACACTGTACTCTGACCGGGAGTTTTGCTACCCGTATAGAGTTGTAGGATTATTTTAGTTATTCTTTTATTTATTCTTCTGTACATCCTTTCCCCCTACAAATTCCTTGTTAGCAAAATGGCGCCGTTGCCAGGGACTTGGAATTAGTCCAAGTCCTAAATTCGGAAAAACTCTCAATTCTTTATTCTTTGATTCTTTTCTTTGATTTAAATTGTCCATTTTGTTATTCGGTTGAATATGCCGGGTGCAATGCCGGATGCTCGGTGCCCGGCACATTCAATAATTCTTATTCTCTAAGTCTTGTTCTCGTTGTTTTTAAATTTGTTTCACTAGGTTGAGCGTGCCATGCACTATGCCGGGTAGCACACGTCCGGCATGTTGGAGGAAGTCCTAAGCCGGACAAGATTAACCCAGCGCACAATCTGGCATTCAATCTCAACTAACGTTTTACATTTTCTCTTCAAATTATTAGAGTAGTTTGTAAATACTCCTTCCTAATGTACTTTTATGTTATCTTTCCCTTCTCCTTCCCGTCTTATTTATTTTTTTCTTTTTCAACACTAGTAAAAAAATGGTCTATCGCAGCGCCCCTACCGCAGCGGTTGTAAAAACAACCGCTGAGATAGGCCGTTTTTAAAAATCCCGCAAACCTATCTCAGCGGTTGTTACTTACAACCGCTGCGTTGGGTCATTTAAAAAAAAAACTCTATCGCAGCGGTTCCTCCTAAGAACCGCTGAGATAGGTCTTTTTTACTGACCTATCTCAGCGGTTCTTAGTAGGAACCGCTGCGATAGGGTCTTTTTTTTTCCCAAATCGAGCACTCCGTCATTCTCCCCTTCATTCTCTTCTGTAAACTCGAGAACGAAGCAGAGAGCGACGGTCGACGGCGATTTCCCGTAGCTGACGCCTGCGATTGCTCCACCACCGCCACCGTCTTCTTCCTCGTCGCGCCACCGCCGTTCTTCGCCGCCGTCTCCAGTCGCCAGTCGTTCCGCCAGGTGGTCGCGCGCAGGCGTCGATCGAGAAAGCTGCGGGAACCCTAGGTTCAATTTCCGAATTCGATCTTCGAAATATGTTAATTATTGTCTTGTTGATTGAATAACTAGTTGTAATATAGTTATTGATGTTAGTTTAGTTGTGTGTGCATAATTTGAATATAGATAGATTATTGAACAAGTATAAATAGTTGTGCATATAAGGTGTTCGATAAAATGCCGAGTTGATATTTTTGCTGTTTGTGCCCTCTGCATACAACCCAAAGTTGTAAAAAACGGTACGGAGTTTAGTACGGGTCATCTGAAGTATGCGATACGGAAGTACGGATACGGATAAAACGGGGTTAATGATACGGATGATAAATTTAATTATATAAATATAGAACTAGAATTATAAACATGACTATGAAACTATGAAAGATATTAAAAACTAAAAATTGCAAATCAATATACAAATAAGGCATATAAACATCTACTATATAAAATAACTTAGTTCAAGTATTATATACCATTTTATAATTTATAATTTTTTTCCACACTATAAGTTTTAACTTTTCATTATATAGATCCAATAACAAGTTTGTAATTCAAAACAAGTTTTAATAGATTTATTGTATATGAATTTTTTACTAAACTAATTAGATCTAAACGTTATATTTGAATTCATTACATAATGACTACATGATACCAATATCATAAACCATATATAAGTCGTTTGTTGACATGAAAAATTTTGAATTCATATGTATATATGTTGCTGACTATTATAATTTTACATAATTCCTGCAAAAAAAATAGACTATTAATTAAAAAATCCTGTAAAAAACTAGCTTAATATGTTTTTTAGACAAATTTGATACGACTAATTCGGTGCTGAAATCAAAGTAATACTGGTATACTGTATTACTTTTTCGCAAAGAGCCTTGAAAAAAATTACAACCTTTATAAGAGAAAGAAGAGCGTGGGAAGTAAGAAAAATGTAACAAAAAATGTTAACTCAAATAAAACAGAGGAGATATACTGCATAACAAGCAGCACACTAACAGTACAAATAAATAAATAGAGCTGAAACAGATGTTAATTAAACGCCTTTAAACTGCGAGCAGCTTGTACGGTATTAAAACAATTCATATATAACAAATTTATACTTAAATTCATATAAATTGAAATGGTAAATAAAACTACTATGAAAAGAAAAAGAATAACTACAAATCATTTTGTTCTTAATTCTCAAACTATTTAAAAAATTAACTTCAAGTTTCACATTAATAAAGTGGTAAGATCTATAACTTTATAACATCTATGTTCTCCCATTACATTGCAGTATATACGTGCTTAATATGATAATGCTTGTAGTAATGGGTTTCTTGCCCCCCTAATATTATTACCTTGCTTCACCGCTGTCTGCAGTAATTGGGGTGGTCTCTATGTCTCTTTCTTCCTCATTGCTTCTGTTGTGCAGCATGAGCGGAAAGGTAACATCTTCATCTATTTTTTTCTCTTTTTATTTTCTTAATATGATAATGCTTATAATAATGGATTTCTTGCCCCCCTAATATTATTTCCTTGCTTCCCCGCTGTCTGCAGTAATTGGGGTGGTCTCTACTTCTTCTTCCTCATTTCTTCTACTGTGGAGTAAGAGTGAAAAGGTAACATCTTCATCTATCTTTTCTCTTTGTTTGTTTAATTAATTATTGCGAAAAAGTGGTTGTGGTTAATATTGAGTGATTGTGAATAAGGATGGTTGCTGTCAATTGTGAATTTATTTGTCGTGGTAAATAAGATGTTGGTGAATGCTTAATGATAAGCATGGGATTAACACGATTACGCAAAGGTCATGCCGAATTTTTTCTAGAATCGTATTAGTCTTATTAATTAATTTTATTTGTTATTTGTGTATAACAATCTTTACTTTTCTTTGTCAGGTCTTCTGAATCTGCTATTGGATTTGTACCAGTACTTTCCCAGCCCATCACCAAAGCAGTCTCCTAGCTTCCCCCTCTGTACAACCTTAAAACAAGTAAGTAATTAAACTTTATTTTTTGTTTTAATAATGCAATGATTTGTTGAAGTTAAATTAAATGTGTTAGAATTGTTAGAATAAGGCTAGATTAGTTACGTTGGAACGTTAGAGTACTTAGGCTACGTTAGTTTGGTTGGAACCATAGAGTAGTGCTGAGTTTGGTTGCAACCGTACATCCAGTAGAAACATGCTCCATATACAAATGCAGACGAAACTGAAAGACAAATCAATCTTAAACTTGTTTTGTTTTCACATATAGAATGGAGCGTGACTGGATGTACGGTGATCGAGGGGATCACTACTTTGATGAGAAGCTGAAAGAGTTTCTCAAAGCGGCAGTGCAACACAAGGACAGAACAAAGGCGGACAATATTTCATGTCCTTGTGTTGACTGTGGGGTCGTAAGGAAATATGAAGACATTGAGGAAATTAGATTTCATCTTAAGTCCCGTGGATTCATGCCACATTACAAAGATGGAATTTTCATGGAGAAACTGTTGCAGCTAGTGCTTCAACATCATCAAGTGCTCATGATCCACGTTACGCAAGTACCGCCCACACCTTCAATACCATCAATGAGTCGGTACCGTTAAGTGATTCAGGATTCGATGACAGTGAGACCACTCACCATGATGAGCAAATGGATGAAATGTTAGAAAATGTTGCGATACTTTTGTCGATAAGCCGGAAGAGTATCAAAGATTGTTGGACGCATCAAAGACACCTTTGTACCCTTCGTGCGTTAAATACACAAAATTGACTGCTGTACTTAATTTGTTCAACTTAAAGGGGAAATATGGAGTTGGTGACAAGTGTTTCACGTCATTTCTAGAGCTGATACATGATATGCTTCCTGATGAGAATGGTCTTCCTACATCCACCTACGAGGCAAAGAAATGGATGTGTCCAATGGGAGTTGAATATAAAAAGATTCATGCTTGCCCAAATAACTGTGTGCTTTATAGGGGTGAATACGAACATCTAGACAAGTGTCCTAAATGTTTGTTGTCCCGGTACAAGGACAAGGATGAGGATTCCTCCTTTCAGAAAAAAAATCGTCCAGTGAAATTATTGTGGTACTTGCCGATAATTCCTAGATTCAAACGGTTGTTTGCCAACCCGAAAGATGCGAAGAACTTACGATGGCACGCGGATGGTAGAAAAATTGATGAAAAATTAAGACATCCTGCAGACGGACCTCAGTGGAGAAATATCAACAGAAAATTCAAACATCATTTTGGGGATGAGGATAGGAATCTGAGACTTGGATTGTGTACCGATGGGATGAACCCGTATGGCACGTTGAGCAGTCAGCACAGCACTTGGCCGGTGCTACTAGTGATCTACAATTTACCGTCATGGTTGTGCATGAAACGAAAATACATTATGTTATCACTCCTAATTTCTGGTCCAAAGCAACCTGGTCATAACATTGACGTATATCTTGCACCACTGATCGACGATCTGAACTTGTTGTGGAATGAAGGGACAGTGGTATATGATGCTCATGCGAAAGAAAATTTCACACTGAAGGCGATGTTGTTCTGTACTGTTAACGACTTTCCTGCCTATGGGAACTTGTCAGGATACTCGGTGAAAGGATTCAAAGCGTGTCCGGTATGTGAGGATGACACATGTTCAGATCGTCTGAAGCACTGCGGCAAAAATGTTTATATGTGTCATCGACGGTTTCTTCCAGTAGACCATCCTTACCGTTCGAGAAAGCGAAAGCTGTTCAACAATGAGCCCGAGACTCGTGTGGCTCGTCTGCCTTTGAATTCAGAGGAAGTGTATGCAAAGGTAAAAGACATTGAAAATGTCTTTGGAAACACATCCAAGCCGCCGAAGAACATTTGGAAAAAACGTTCCATTTTTTGGGATCTACCGTATTGGCGGCATCTGCCTGTTCGACATTGTTTGGATATCATGCACATTGTGAAGAACGTCGGTGAGGCAGTGTGGTACTTTGCTCAACATACCCGGCAAGACGAAAGACGGATTGAAGGTGAGGAGAGATATGCAAGAGTTGCGCATACGGAAAGAACTACACCCAATAGAGGATGAGAAGCGAACATATCTACCTCCTGCGTGTTATACCCTCTCTAAGAGTGAAAAATTAAGTTTTTGCAAGTGTTTGCACACATTGAAGGTACCATCTGGGTACTCTTCAAACTGGAAGAACCTAGTTTCTATGAAGGATTTGAAACTGTTAGGCATGAAATCTCATGATTATCATGTGTTAATGTTGCATCTTCTTCCAGTTGCAATACGAGGGATATTACCAGAAAATGTCAGAAATGCTCTAACTCGATTATGTTTCTTCTTCAACGCTGTCTGCTGCAAGGCAATTGACTCAGACACCCTCGATGATCTGCAACATGAAATTGTTGTGACAATATGCCAGCTTGAGATTTATTTCCCACCATCTTTCTTCGACATAATGGTGCATTTAGTAGTGCATATTGTCCGAGAGATCAAATATTGTGGTCCGGTCTACTTACGTTACATGTATCCTTTCGAACGATATATGGGGATTCTGAAGGGTAGAATGAAAAACAGATATAGACCGGAAGGCAGTATCATCGAAGCAACAGTGACTGAGGAAGTCACAGAATTCGTAACAAGTTATTTGAACGATGCAGAGTCAATTGGTATTCCCAAACCACGTCACCATGGTAGATTTGAGGGTAAAGGAGTTATTGGCAAAAAGGTTGTTCGTATCTCTCGTGATCTTATTAATCAGGCACATTTTTTTGTACTACAACACCTTGAGGTTGTTGAACCCTACTTCGATATTCACATTGCTGAGTTGAGTCAACAAAACCCTACCAAAAACTGTATCTGGCTTAAAAAAGAACAAAATCGAGTATTCGTCCAATGGTTTAAGGAATATGTGTTTGAGCAAGCTTCATTGAACCCCGAAGATGTCAGTGAAGAAATCAGATGTCTAGCTGTTGGTTCTGGAACAGATGTTGTATCATTTGAAGGGTATGACATTAATGGATGCACATACTACACTGCACGCCAAGATGCTAAATCAATACATCAGAACAGTGGGGTAAAAATTGAAGCATCGGTGACTGAATATGGTCTAGGTAACCAGGTTCAACCAATGAGCAGTAGTAGTTGGTATTATGGTGTGATAGAGGACATATGGGAACTAAACTATCACATTGATTCGTTTCTATTGTTCCGCTGCAATTGGGTGGACAACCGACATGGACTCCAAAATGATAAAGGACTTATTTTGGTTGATCTTTCACGTGTTACAACTAATAAGGAAGATCAGTTTGTGTTGGGTAAAGACTGTGACCAGGTGTTTTATGTTGAAGACCCAAAAGCTAGTAGATGGTATGTTGTTCTTCCAGGGAGAAGACCGGTTTTGTTTGAGGATGAAAACAACGACGATGATGATAATGAGATGATAGATGAAACAGTATCGTTGCATACAGGGTTGCATGATTCAACTGATGATTTACAAAATGATGATGTTCAGACCATCTACGCTCGATCAGACCATAATGAGGGGGTTTGGGTAGAAAACAGATCATGATATATGTTACTATGTCTAGGTAACACCATTGGTTGAAATTACATTATATAATTCGTATTATTGTTGTTACAATGTTATCAGAATTAATTATTTATGTTTATTTTTGCAATTATACATCGTTCCATGAATATTGATCTAATGTGTGTGTGTTTTTTTCCTCAGTGGATGATGATCCTATTGATGATCCTATAGGACAGCTGCTCCTGACTGGGGATAGTAGACCGGCAAAACGCACCACACGAGGTGGTAAAAAGAAATCAAAGAAAGCAGACGTAGAGACCACCCCGCAGCAGACCGAGACAGCTGGGCCTTCACAGGAAGGACAAGAGATACAAGTTGCTCCTCCGCCTCTCAAGAAACCCAAAAAACGAGGGGCAACCCGTGGGCTGAAAGCAAATAGAGGCCCCCCGACAAAGCCTTTGGAGTTCAATGAGTTTAATCAGCCCACGGGTACTTGGAAAAATGATTTCACTGCTCTAGCCAGGCATTTGGTGAGTACATATTTCAATATAAACCACCATTGGAAGCAAGTGCCTCAGGCGTTGAAGGAGCAGATATTTGAACGTCTCAAGGTATTTGTTACACTTAATAGTTTGTTTTAAGATTTATATAGTTACTTTTTTACACTAATCCATTTTTTTTGTGCATATAGGACCGATTCAGTATAGATCCTTCTCTGAAGGATGATGATTGCCACACAGTTCAAAGACTTCAGATCTCTGCTCACGAGGCAGTACATTTACTGTGAGGAGCCCGCAGAGATAGAGGAGGCAGAAGGTGAAGATGTGGATGATCGGAGACCACCGTGGCAAAAATATGATGGTATTACTGAAGAGCAGTGGAATGAGTTTGTTGCGAAGCGTTTGACCCCTGAGTTCAAGGTGAGTTTCACACTAGTAGTTGTTCTTTTGTATGATAAATGTTTAAAGTGTCCTTAGAGTTCATTTGGTTAATTCGTCTTTTTCATATATTATTTGCATAATTTGTCTTTTCATACATATATGTAGGCTATACGTGAGAAACAACAACAAAATGCAAAAAAAAATCGTTACCCCCATCACATGGGGAGTACAAGTATTGCTCAGCGTGTGCCGCAGTGGGAGAAAGAGGGGTTGCTGCCAGCTGGCTCGAATGTCAGCGAACGAAGGATGAAGGTTTGGGACTTAAGTCGACGGAAGAAACCTTCAAATCCGGCGGCACCTGCTGAGTATGATGACGCCACGAGAGAAGTCATCAACCAAATGGTAAGTGATTTTTAGTTTAAAAAATGTTTATTATATTTATAGAGTAACAATAGCAGTTAAATAAACCGAAGTATCCTTATTGACTTATTAAACTCCATAACAGGAAGAGTTAAGCTCCCAGATCACCCAGGGCACTTGGCAGCCCGTTAGGCAGGATGATCCACTTTCCCGCGCTCTCGGGAAGAAGGATCATCCGGGTCGTGCAGTAGGCTTTGGTGGTCATGTCGGTATACGCCAAGCCTTCGGTAATCCTGGGTCCAGACACAGTGCTGGAGGGAGCATTACATATGAGGAGCACTTACGCCAGAATGCGGAGCTCGAGCAGCGACTACGAAATGAATTTCAGCAGTCAATCGCTCAAGCTATGGAGATGATGCGTTCTGAGAGGATGAGTCAGGAGGTTTCTAGACCGCCAGATCAGGCACAAGCATCAGAGCCCGCAGCAGTGCCTCCCAGTAGTGTTCACTCCGTCAACCCATTTCCATATTCATCTCTCAAGGTTAGAACAACATGTTAACTACAAATACAAAAAAAAACAAATTATACACTTGTTTATGTGCATCTAAAATCTTTAATTTTGAAAATTTAGCAACCAATTGACTGCACATTGTTCCAAGTGATTGGCGTTGACGAAGTCGAAGTAGGGTGGGGAAAACTTTTCAAGTCTTGTGCTGGAGACACCGTGAGGAATGCAGCGCTCCGAGAGTACCATGCCGGGTGCTTGTTGAAGGTTACGCGCCTGCTTACGCGGATTGTCAGATACCGGTGCCCAGTGCAGACATATCCACCCTTCGTCAAGCTGAATCCAATACAGTACAGTGGCCCTGTAGATTGATTAAGCTTGGGGAGCAGCAGGTAACCCCATGAAAAAACTTATTCTTTAACATATCCTAGAGTAGAAACATATACTTATTAAATTAATATATTAGGAACACATTCAATCAAATTCTGATAAGGCAAAAGGAAAGAGAGTTGTTGTTGCACCAGCTAATCCTTCGATGGCATCCGCGACTAGAGTTGTGATGAGATCGAATTTGCTACAACCGGCGGTTCTGAATGCCTTACCCCCCATGCTGAAACTGTTGCACTCCACACTATTGATGACGCCGCCAGGAAGAGATTCGGTTACAATGGAACCAAGACCGGATCTTTTTTACTATGCAGGCGCTCAGAGTTTTGAAATCTATCTTACTGATTTTGTGGAGTTGTTCACGAAGGATTGGTTGAGTGCGTCGATTCTCAAATCGGCTTGCATGTGAGTAATTAGCATACCTTGTACACATTTTACTCTGTATATTTGAAAATTAAATTCATAATATTGGTTTCTTTATATTGTGCAGGTTTGTTGATGACAAGGCGGTCCAAGTACATGAGAATAGTAGTTTCGGGTTCTTATGCCCTGACTACTGTTCTGAAGCTAATATGGGATCTGACCCCCAAGCTTTGGTCCAGTACTTGTCGACTGTGATACATGCGTGTGCAGTTGCTGATAAATCTTACATAATGCTGCCTCTTCATCAAGGGTAAGAATTTTATCTTATGTTAAGTTAGTTTAAAAATTATGATATTTTTATTATGTAATTGATTGAATTAAGTTCTGCTGTATTGTAATCTATGAACATGACACTGGTCTTTGCTCGTTCTATGTATAAAAAGCCCAAGAGTCCTGCAGCTTGACTCAGCATCTCAGCATCCCAAGAGGCCACTTATATATAACATGTTGTGATGAGGTGATGAATTTACTTAACTTGATTAATTATCAATTTTTAGTTATTTCTTAATCATCCGGTTGATAACTTTTACTTTATATGTGCGTATGAATTCTAGTGCCTTTGTATCTGTAATAACGCAAGTCTGAGGAGAGAGAATTAAGAAGATTCCGTGGAATGTGGTCAAGGTATTTTTGTGTCCTTATTCAAATTTTGTAATATGTTCATTAGTTTTAAAATAGGAACAATATTATATTATGTGTTAAATCGATTTTGAATATGTACGTATATACATTTGCAGTGTCCACTGCAGCCGGGAGGTTCGGAATGTGGCTACTATGTCATTCGGTTTATGAGTGACTTGATAGCGGCACCGAGACTCTTGCCAGAGAAGTCTCTAGACATGGTAAGTAGCATTCTCGAAATATTTTTGGTTTTGTAGATAATTTTTAAACATTGATTCTTAAACTCAAAGTATTATTAGCAACTAATCATATTTCTTTTTGTGTTAATTTCAAGGCTTTTGAAGAGTTGGTAGACGGTTACAACGAAGGACATATAACCGAGGTGCTCGAAGAATGGGTGATAAGTGTCCAAATGAGCATGTTTTATAGGTGTATTTCATATATTATATTAGCACTTTTCTTGCTCATTTCTCCACTTTGGTTAGTTTTCCTCTAGTTATGTTTTATTGATTATCTCACAAATTTATTGGTTAAACATGAGGAAAACCAAGCTAGGAGCAAAGTACACGAAGAGACGAACGCATAGGCGCAGACGGGGATCAAATCGGAGCTAAAACGAACATTTTAGAGGCAATTGACCTTTGGTCCGGACCAGTGTCCGGATCACCTGGTCCGGACCAACACATGCCAGCGCGCCATAGAAGAAAAATCGACATGTCCGGACCAGTCTGGTCCGGACGGTGGTCCGGACATGTCGATCTTGCCAGCGTACAGAGAGGTCGGCAGCAGTGTGAAGAGATAAATACATTCTCTTCACACGGAAATACCACCCCTAAACTCCCCCTTTTACCTATATTTCTCTATAAATACACCTACAACCCCATTAATCCATATCTCATTCCACCCCAAACTTATGCCATTTTTCCTCCATAAAAATACCATAAAACTCTCCAAAAAATCATACATCTCATCCACATAAATTCCATACAAACACCTCATTTCATAAAAACATTCCATTTCCATACCGTTGTTCTGTCCAACCTCTGCCCAAATATTAGCAGTCGAGATAGTGGAGCTGAATTAATTATCTTTCCCAGATGATTTCTTTTACTTCTTATTCTGTCTTTTTAATTATGTTGGGCTAAGAGGATTTACTCCGGGCGAAGGTTTAGCCGTAATTTGTTTAATTATGTAATCTATATTTCTACCGGTTAAAATAAATACAGTTTGTTACGATTAAAGTTTATCTCTCACCTTTTTAATAAATTTCATCGATTTATTAAAAAGCTTTACTAAATCTGTTTTAATCTGATCGGTGATAAACAGATAGGTTAATTAAGCCGTAAATCTGTAGGAAACTTATTTTCATCGGATAAGTTAGTACTCATTTGCAAGAATATAATTCCTCGCACTTAATTTCCGTTTACTAGTGCTTGCTTGAGTTTTCATCGGACCTTGCATTTTCTGGTAATCGAGTTCTTATGAGTCTATGATTAGTCCTTAGGATAATAACAGGAATTTTGCCAAACTATTATAATAAACCGGTAGAGATAGCATAATTAATCAGATTATATAAACCTGAACCCGGAGTTCCGTTTAATTTATCTTCAACTCAGTTAATCTTATCTGTTGTTTTATTTTACAAAAACAAGTCAATTAATTCCCCCCTCTTGTGACAAGCTTAGGTACTATTTTATTTCGCTATAAGTCCCACGGTTTGACCCCGGCCGCTTCTGTCTTACTATACTACTGCGACCGGGTTTTATTTGCAGCCCGACGGATATTTTGAGTATTAATTTCTTTCTTAATTTTTTAATTACACCAGTTCCAACCACTCACAATATACAGTCTGCAAAATGGCGCCGTTGCCGGGGACTTGATTTATTCTAGTCCCTAAGCCCCGGATAATTCACCTGTTATATTATAATCTCTGTTACTATTATTTTGGACATCTGACTCGACTCTGACTTCTGACTCTTTATTTTATTGTCATTTATTTTTCAGTCATTTAATTTCCATTGTCCTTTAAATTTCAGTAAATTAACTACTAACTTAAAATTTCTATCATTTAATTTTCTGTCATTTAATTTTCTGTCTCTAACTACTAACTTATAATTTCTGTCATTTAAATTTCTGTCATTTAAATTTGTCATTTAAATTCAGTCTAAACTACTAACTTATAATTTCTGTAATCTAACTACTAACTTATAATTTCTGTCCATTTTAATTTATTTTAACACATCACGAGTTTCTTTTTTCTGTTTTGAGTGGTGAATGCCTTTTACCAGGTCAAACAGCCTCCCGGAAAATATTAATAATCACACGGTTGGTTACATCCCAGAGATCGAGAGAACCTTTCTGCGCACTCTAAGGCAGAGACGAACTCAACAAAACATTACCACCACAGAGATAGAATCTAACCCGGAAGCTGATATGGCATCTACACCAGCGACAGTTCGAAATATCAACAGGCCGTCTAATCTAGGACAACAGCCTGCCATCATCCTTCCTCACCTTACCCCATCCGAATACGATGAGTGGCAGAAGTTGAAGCCGTATCATCAAATCCGATGTGTAAAGGAGTTGGGCATGTTTGATGGCACCAATCCTGACGAAGCTTTGTTACATGTTACCAAGTTCTTGCAGCATGCCAACAGTCTAACTGCGACCGACGCAGTACTCCAGTACGCAAGACTGTCATTATTCCCTCACAGCCTGACGGGAAGTGCGAGCAAATGGTATCATAGCCTGACACCAAGTACCATCGGTACTTGGGATGAAATAGCCACCAAGTTCTACGACAAATTCCTGCCCCCGAGCCGAACGTTGGAAATGATTGCTGAAATCTATAATTTCAAGCAGCCAGGGTCGGAGAACATTTGCGAAACTTGGGACCGTTTCAAAGGACTACTACTTACTTGTCCTCACCATGGTCTGACGAAAGAACAAGTATCACAATTGTTTTACAAAGGCTTGATCGGTCCATGCAGAACAATGGTACTGTCCTCGTTAGGGGCTGACATTCTGAAAAAGCCAGGAGAACAGTTTCTGAATAGCATGGAATCTCTCTGTGAAGAAATCAGAGACTGGGCCTCCGGTGGATCAAGGAGCGGTACTCCAGGTTTATACCATGTTGGGGAAAGTGATAACAAGTTTGACCTGCTGATGAAAAGCCATGAGCAACTCATGGAGAGCAATGCTCAGCAGGCAACAAAAGTAAGTACTCTGCAGAAAGTGGTTGAGCAGATGGCTATGAACTCCTACCCTCAGCAAGCTAAGTCGATGATTTCCCGATCATCTACAATCCCTCCAGGCTATGCTCCTCTGTCCCAATCATCTCCAGCTATCTCTTGTACACAATGTGGTGGGCCTCATGACTATGAACAATGCCCCCAACTACAAGAATTAAAAGCAGCAGAGGAAGCAAACTATCTCACCAACAATTCAGGGTACAGGCAACCTTGGCAACGTAACATGCAACCCAATCTTCGCTACTCAAACACCGACAATATCCAAAACCCACATACACTACAACCATCTCAAAATTACAGACCTCAGTCCAATTTTCAAGGAGGCCAGAGGCAGTATCAGCAACAGCCTTATGGCAATGATGCTTCTTCGAGTCGACCAACTCAACCTCCTTCGAATCCTGAATCTGAAATGTCTCAAATGCAAGAGATGTTTAAGGCAATGATGGGTAAATCCCGAGACACGCAAGAGGAGGTCGCAGCCCTGCGCAAAGACCAAAAAGCCTTGCAATCTCAGATTCAACAGTTACTCACCCAACAAAGACCTCCTGGTCAATTCCCTTCACAGACTAATCCCAATCCAAGAGAGCAAGCAAATTCAATCCTTATAGAAGATGGCACATCCCAATCAGCGAACTTGAGTGCAATCTCCCTAAGGAGTGGAAGAGAACTTGCTACTAGAAAAGAAAAAGAAAATCAAGAAGAGGCCTACATCAATGATGCAGACACAGCCAATCCAGCCCCACCTCCCTCAGAAATCCAAGTTCCTATTCCTGCTACTCCATCTCCATCCCAAATAACTATCGACATTCCATCTTCATCTCCTAAAAACAGTGAACTCCCATTTCCCAACAGGATGAAAAAGAAACACCTAGATGAGCAGTTTTCCAAATTCTTGAGCATTTTCAAGAAACTGACTCTCGACATACCGATGCTTTGCAAGAGATGCCCAACTACGCCAAATTTCTTAAGGATCTCTTAACAAAGAAAAAGAAGAAACCTGGAAAAGAAACCGTGCACCTCACGGAGGAATGCTCTGCTGCCCTTCTTCGAGCACTCCCTCCCAAACAAACAGATCCGGGAAATCCCGTTATCCCGTGTTTTATAGGTGGAGTGGACTGTGGAAGCGGTTTATGCGACCTGGGAGCCAGTATTAATATCATGCCCTACGCCACCTTCTTGAAAGTAAAAGGAGGGGAGATGCAACCGGTTCCTTTCAAACTCCAACTAGCTGACAGATCAGAGATCAAGCCAATGGGAATAGTCCGAGATCTGGTAGTTGGAGTGTCTCGCTTTATCTTTCCAGCTGACTTCGTCATTCTAGAAATGGATGACGATGTTGAGGTTCCCCTGATTCTAGGTCGACCGTTTCTAAGTACTGCCAAAGCCATAATTGATGTCCACGATGGAAAGATCACTTTGAGATACGAGGATGAAACGATCGAATTCGATATGCAGAAAATGATGAAGAAAAGTTCTAACTTTTCTCCTCACGCTAAGACAGTGGGATTAACAGATGATGAGGAGGAGGAAGGCGATTTTTCTACAGATGAGGACATGTATCCCCTATCTTCCATCCCGAAAGCTGAAACTGAACCGCTAGAGCAAGTATTATGTACTTCTCTAGAAGAAAAGGTGGAGGATCCGGAAGTTAACGCCATGCTGGCGTACGTAGAAAAAGGAAAGGCAAGTTTTCAAGCCTACCGACCACCAATCGAAAGACTTGACAGGATACCTCAAAAATCAATTCCATCAATAGAACAGCCACCAGAGCTCGAGCTTAAGGAGCTACCTTCTAAACTCAAGTATGCCTTTTTAGCTGAAAATGACCATTTGCCTGTCATTATTTCCTCTTCTCTGAATTCCGGGGAGGAAAAGGTTACTTGAGATATTGAAGAAACACAAAACAGCGATCGGGTGGACTATTGCTGATATAAAAGGAATTGATCCCTCCTACTGCACGCATCACATTTACATGGAGGAAAACTACAAGTCTATCAGGCAACCCCAACGTCGGCTAAACCCTAACCTAAAGAGGTAGTTAAAAAGGAGGTTCTGAAACTCCTAGACGCAAACATCATTTATCCGATTTCTGACAGTCCATGGGTCAGTCCTATTCAAGTAGTCCCGAAGAAGGGGGGCATCGAGGCTGTTGTGAATGATAAGGGAGAGGCTATCCCTCAAAGAAAAATCACTGGTTGGCGCATGTGTATCGACTATAGGCGCTTAAACTTGGCAACCAGGAAAGATCACTTCCCTCTCCCCTTTATTGATCAGATGTTAGAGCGACTAGCAGAGCAAGAGTACTACTGTTTTCTAGATGGGTTCTCAGGGTACTTCCAAATACCAATCGCACCAGAGGACCAGGACAAGACCACTTTCACTTGTCCATACGACCTTTGCGTACAGACGAATGCCCTTCGGACTATGTAATGCCCCTGCTACCTTCCAGCGATGCATGCAAGCTATATTCGCTGATTTCATCGAACAGAGCATAGAGGTATTCATGGATGACTTCTCTGTCTATGGCTCTAGTTTTGATAAATGCTTGGCACAACTTGATTTGATCCTAGGACGGTGTGAGGATACAAATCTTGTTTTGAACTGGGAAAAATGTCACTTTATGGTCAAGGACGGGATTGTCCTTGGACATAAAGTATCGGCTGAAGGAATAGAGGTGGATAAGGCCAAGGTAGAGGTTATAGAGAAATTACCGGCACCAACCTCTGTTAAAGATATTCGAGCGTTTCTCGGGCATGCAGGATTCTATCGACGGTTTATACAAGACTTCTCCAAAATCACTAAACCATTGACCGACCTGCTACAGAAAGATGCCCCGTTTCATTTTGATGATAAGTGTTCAGCTGCTTTCAATACAATAACACAAAAACTGGCATCTGCACCTGTTGTCATATCACCCGACTGGTCTCTCCCGTTTGAGATCATGTGTGATGCAAGTGACTATGCAGTGGGGGCAGCTCTATGCCAGAAAAAAGAAGATTCTAAGAGTGATTGCTTATGCCAGCAGGACACTAAACGATGCCCAGAAGAACTATACTACCACTGAAAAAGAGCTTCTGGCTATAGTATTCTCCCTTGATAAGTTCAGGTCGTACTTATGGGGAAGCAAAGTCATAGTGCACACAGACCACTCTGCTCTCAAATACCTATTTGCAAAACAAGAAGCCAAGCCTCGCTTGTTGCGCTGGATTCTTCTACTGCAGGAGTTTGACATAGAAGTCAAAGACAAGAGCGGAAAATTAAATGTCGTCGCTGACCATCTCTCCCGGTTAGTAACTCCTACGGATAGTGTGCCTATTAACGAATTCTTCCCCGATGAGACTGTCTTTTCTATCACCAAGGTACAAGAGCCATGGTATGCGGACCTGGCCAATTATCTAGTCTCTGGAACAATACCATATGATCTATCTTACTCCCAGAAGAAGAAATTTCTTTCTGATTCAAAACATTATTTCTGGGAAGATCCATATTTGTTCCGAGTCTGTGCGGATGGGTTGATTCGCCGGTGTCTCCCTGAAGATGAGGTTCACAGCGTCATACATTTTTGTCACTCACGGGAAGCCGGTGGTCACCATGGACCCACAAGGACCGCTGCCAAGATCCTGGCCTCAGGATTTTATTGGCCGACTCTTCACAAGGATGTTTACCAATTCTGCACCCAATGTGATAATTGTCAGAGAATGGGTAACACATCTAGGAGACATGAAATGCCACAACAGGAATACTAGAAGTGGAACTCTTTGATTGTTGGGGCATTGATTTTATGGGACCTTTCCCTTCCTCACAGGGCCACCAATATGTTTTAGTGGCAGTGGATTACGTGTCAAAATGGGTAGAAGCCATACCCTGTCATCATGCTGATTCAAAGACCGTAACCAAATTCCTTAAAAAGCACATCTTTACCCGTTTTGGCGTGCCTAGAATTATTATCAGTGACGGAGGATCCCACTTCTGCAACCGTTCATTTGAAGCGCTTATGGGTAAATACGGGGTACGTCACAAGGTAGCTCTACCTTATCACCCCCAGACAAACGGCCAGGCAGAAGTTTCGAACCGTGAGTTAAAATGGATTCTCCAGAAAACGGTTAACTCATCACGAAAGGATTGGGCATTAAAGTTAGATGATGCGCTTTGGGCTTACCGCACCGCATTCAAGACTCCCATCGGGATGTCTCCTTTTAAGCTCGTCTATGGGAAATCATGCCACCTGCCTGTAGAGCTGGAACATAAGGCATATTGGGCACTCAAGGCCCTAAACTTCGATATAGAAGCTGCAGGAGAAAAGCGTAAGCTTCAACTTTCTGAACTCGAGGAGTTAAGAGATCAGGCATACCACAGTGCGACAATATACAAGGAGCGCACCAAGAAACACCATGACCAAATGATCCACAAACGCGACTTTAAAGTTGGCGACTGGGTGCTGCTTTATAATTCCAGATTGAAAATATTTCCTGGAAAACTCAAATCTCACTGGACTGGCCCATTCCAAGTAGTTGAACTACTCCTTTTGGTGTTTACGAACTCCAGAATAAGAAAGGAGAATGCTTCAAAGTCAATGGATCCCGTCTAAAAAGGTATGCTGGTATTCTTGAAAATAATAATGCTTTGTTAGCAATTTCTTTTGTGCAGGAATACGAGGAAGCCTCCAGCCCAAAGGAACAGAAGACGACACCTCCACGTCATAAGTTTAAGAAAGTGTGCAAACTTCCTAACGCCAGCTGTTCAGATACCTCGCCCTCAAACTCTTCTCCAACCTAAACTTGGTCAAATGCGTCTAGCTAGAGACGTTAAACCCGGGCAGCTTGGTGGGAGGCAACCCACTATCTATCTTTTGTCTTTCCTTTAATTTAATACTTTTTCTTTTTGTACTATATTTCACTTTTATATGTTATAATAAAATGCAGGTTTTACTTGAGTTCTTCTGGCTGTGTAGAATATTCTTTACAGGTACATTTCATGTCATTCCACAGCTGCACTCAAGTGTGGGGGAGCTCTATACACTCTACGAAAATTGGGGAGTACACTCTTTCCGTTATTAATTGCATGCCCTGTTAATTTAATTCCATCTACGCAATGAGGGCATTGCTTGAGCTTAAGTGTGGGGGAAGAGCCCTTTTCGGGCATTTTGTGCTTAAAATGTTTAAATCTCTCTGCTTATCTTGCATGTGTTCAAAAATTAAAATTATGGACCCTGCTAATGTAGGTTGTTCTCTTTAAAAACAAATACTGTTATGAATTGTGGGATAAAGGGGTACAAAAATTTGATTACTTTTGAGGAGCATTTTTATGCGGCGTGACCAAATGATCTGCAATGTTTGGATTTTTATTGCTCAGGGTTTCTTTCTGTTTTCTCTCTTAGGGATTGCTAAGGGGTGCTTCTCTGTTAAAAAAAATATACAAAAAAAATAAATAAGGGACTTGCGAGACACCATTGGTAACCAACAAAAGAGTTGAGTGTTCTTAAATACAAAGGCGTGATGCCTACATTTT
Source organism: Limonium bicolor (assembly GCA_023374045.1). Lineage (NCBI taxonomy): Eukaryota > Viridiplantae > Streptophyta > Magnoliopsida > Caryophyllales > Plumbaginaceae > Limonium > Limonium bicolor. Next base: position 98,279,338 of record CM041778.1, read on the forward strand.
ATCTTCTCATCCCTTATGCAAAAGTGAAACAAATGCATAAATCTATTTTTCCTTTTGTTTTCTCCTCAATGCCCATTCTTGAGAGAAGTTGGCCATGGTAGAAGTTCTCAGAGTCACCTAAACAAAGAAGCATTGAAGTACCTTGGATCATACCCCGAAACTCTATATTTTATTTTTACCCTGAGCACACCTATGCCACCAGCAGTTGATTCACACTCCTCAAAAAATTTAAAGATCATGTACTGTTCACCTCTTTATCCTACCCTTCATAATAATATTTGTTAGTATTGAGCATTCCCTACTTACTTGGGTACATGGTTTTGCTTGAGGACAAGCAAAAAGATAAGTGTGGGGGTGTGATAAGTGTCCAAATGAGCATGTTTTATAGGTGTATTTCATATATTATATTAGCACTTTTCTTGCTCATTTCTCCACTTTGGTTAGTTTTCCTCTAGTTATGTTTTATTGATTATCTCACAAATTTATTGGTTAAACATGAGGAAAACCAAGCTAGGAGCAAAGTACACGAAGAGACGAACGCATAGGCACAGACGGGGATCAAATCGGAGCTAAAACGAACATTTTAGAGGCAATTGACCTTTGGTCCGGACCAGTGTCCGGATCACCTGGTCCGGACCAACACATGCCAGCGCGCCATAGAAGAAAAATCGACATGTCCGGACCAGTCTGGTCCGGACGGTGGTCCGGACATGTCGATCTTGCCAGCGTACAGAGCAGGTCGGCAGCAGTGTGAAGAGATAAATACATTATCTCTTCACACGGAAATACCACCGCCTAAACTCCCCCTTTTACCTATATTTCTCTATAAATACACCTACAACCCTCCATTAATCCATATCTCATTCCACCCCAAACTTATGCCATTTTTCCTCCATAAAAATACCATAAAACTCTCCAAAAAATCATACATCTCATCCACATATTATCCACATAAATTCCATACAACACCTCATTTCATAAAAACATTCCATTTCCATACCGTTGTTCTGTCCAACCTCTGCCCAAATATTAGCAGTCGAGATAGTGGAGCTGAATTAATTATCTTTCCCAGATGATTTCTTTTACTTCTTATTCTGTCTTTTTAATTATGTTGGGCTAAGAGGATTTACTCCGGGCGAAGGTTTAGCCGTAATTTGTTTAATTATGTAATCTATATTTCTACCGGTTAAAATAAATACAGTTTGTTACGATTAAAGTTTATCTCTCACCTTTTTAATAAATTTCATCGATTTATTAAAAAGCTTTACTAAATCTGTTTTAATCTGATCGGTGATAAACAGATAGGTTAATTAAGCCGTAAATCTGTAGGAAACTTATTTTCATCGGATAAGTTAGTACTCATTTGCAAGAATATAATTCCTCGCACTTAATTTCCGTTTACTAGTGCTTGCTTGAGTTTTCATCGGACCTTGCATTTTCTGGTAATCGAGTTCTTATGAGTCTATGATTAGTCCTTAGGATAATAACAGGAATTTTGCCAAACTATTATAATAAACCGGTAGAGATAGCATAATTAATCAGATTATATAAACCTGAACCCGGAGTTCCGTTTAATTTATCTTCAACTCAGTTAATCTTATCTGTTGTTTTATTTTACAAAAACAAGTCAATTAATTCCCCCCTCTTGCATGTGACAAGCTTAGGTACTATTTTATTTCGCTATAAGTCCCACGGTTTGACCCCGGCCGCTTCTGTCTTACTATACTACTGCGACCGGGTTTTATTTGCAGCCCGACGGATATTTTGAGTATTAATTTCTTTCTTAATTGTTTTAATTACACCAGTTCCAACCACTCACAATATACAGTCTGCAATGGGCAGAATTCATGAGCGTTAATGTAGGTTGCTTTTAGGGTTTGGTAGGATTGAGTAGGATGATTTTAAAATTCTCATGAAACAATTGTCGTTTCTGTAAAGATTTTGTTGATGTTTGATTAATTTGCTCAAATTTGTAAATGTAAGTGGATTATTGCCCGTAGATAGGTTTGGTGGCTAATTAAATGGTGAAATGGTTGATCTAATGCCCCACTGTGGTGGCATTGTTAATTGCTATATCTTAACAGGTTTGATTGATTTTGGGTGTGTGTGGTAGAATTGTAGGGTGGAATGGAAAAACAAAAAAAAAAACAACCTATTGCAGCGGTTCATAGTAAGAACCGCTGCAATAGGCCCCGTCAATATTTTCTGAAGAGACCCTATCGTAGCGGTTCCTTCAACTACCGCTGTGATAGGTTGTTTTTTTTTTTAAAAAAAAAGGTCTACTGCAATGGTTCTTTTAACAACCGCTGCGGTAGAGTACCTACTGCAGCGGTTGTAGAACCGCTACGGTAGGTACCTATCGCAGCGGTTGTTAAAAGAACCGCTGCGTTAGAGTACCTACCGCAGCGGCACCCATCGCAGCGGTTTTCAACCGCTGCCATAGGTACCAAACAACCGCTGCGGTAGGGTCTTTTTCTACTAGTGCAAGTTTGAACACGCCGGGTAAAATCAACCCAGCAATATTGGAGGAAGTCCAATGCCGGGCGCCGCACACCCAACACCGTGTCTGACATGCCCAATATTGTTTCTTCTCTTCATTCGTAAATTTAATTATATAATTGTCCTAATATTTATTACTACGAAAAATTATAACGTTGTATTTTGCTCCTCCTGAATCTATAAAAGGTGAATGCTTCTTCGGTCAACAAGTCTCCCTGAAGATCTAGCCAACCTTGACCCAGAAATCGAGAGGACCCTTCTTCGCTCCATCAGACAACGAAGAAGCCTACAAAGAGCAATTCCTACACAAATGGCAGCACCAACCGTCTGCAATATTAACAGGCCTTCCAACCAAGGCCAAAAGTCAGCAATCGACCTCCCTCTCTGAAACACCCCTGAATACTTACTCACATAAAATCATAAACGCGGGGAGACTATCCGAAAATAACGCGTTATATAATTCGGACATAAAATAATTCAGGAACAATTAAATTTAGCAATGTTATATGTTAATATAGTCGTACTTATATATATCCGAATACGAGAATACATGTACATAACGTTATGATATTATAACGTTGTAAATAATAAATAGTAACGTTGCATAACATCGTAACGTTGTAATATAAATGATAGCGTCGCATAACTTTGGGACAAATAAATAAATAAATATAACACGGTATATTATATAGTCTTACATATATAAATAAGCAAGTCTAACTTATACAAAAAAAAAAAAGAGAAGAAAAAAGGGGCAGAAACGCTCCCGTTGAGGCTCGAACCCGAGACCTCTTGTATGCCTTATAAACGCTGTAACCGGTTGAGCTATGCTCGTATTCGGTAACTCATACCCACCAACTAAAACTAATAGCGATCGACTGAACTACCTATACAGAAAGAAGAAAAGAAACAGAAACAAGAGAATCACACCATCTCGGTAGCGCAGTTCCTCTTCTCCCTCGATGAGTAATCAGACCCAACAGAAAGAAATAGTAGTTACGAGATCCAAACTCCCAGGCGATGGACGTGTTATTTATTCAATCGCCCATAACCTCCCCAGTGAAATGTGTCGATGCAGACTTTGTCCCTCCCTGGAATTCACGCACATTCTCAATCCATGCCACCTAAACAATCCTCTGTACCACCGTCTAGTGTCGGCACAACAGCAAAGAAAACTAACACTAACATATGCATTGATCTACCCGATAACCTGGAACAGAAGAGTATTGCCTTGGTCTCTGTTAAAACACTCAGCGATTCCAACAGGAGCATCAAATTCTGTGTCCTTCTCAAACACCCAGTGCACCATGCCTCTTTGCTCCATCGGTAATCTGCAACACAACCGGGAGTTAGCTAGTTTCGAAAAAAAAAAACAGACCAAACCTTCAACATCCAACTCCTGTCTGTCCCTGTGTGAAATTCAAAAATACCTCTTAGTTCAGTAAAGGATAAAGCAGACCACTGTTTCACATTCCCAGGCATCAGAGTGTGTTTCACAAACTCTCACGCCACTGTCATGTGGACTGAAGTTCACCAACTCCATCAAACAACCATATACAGAACACCCTTCATTCCCTCTTGCACACCAGTTCTGCATGAGCAGAAACTCGGTTGACTCCTCTGGTCTCTTCCACGCGTAGGTAAGTACTACTGAATGATGTTGTTTCCCTCCTTATTCCCACTCCCACCTTTTCCTGACCTCTTTTCTGTTTTCCTGATCCAAGTGGCTGCGACTTCTTTCAAACCAGAAGAGAAGTATTGAATTGAGACTAGCACCCTGGTTCAAACAATTGCCTCAGGTGAACATTAGCTTATGTTGCCTTTATATCCTTCTGTAGTGAGTGACAGTGTAAACCCTTTTAACCCATCTTTTCTTTCTGTTTCCGGTTATGCAACAACACTCTCTAGCCTCCAAGCTTACTGAGACTAAACTGGAGAGTAGCTGCTAAACCCTCACCTGTGTTATAACCAAAAGGTAAGACTTGTAAGGAATTCCAGTTTTAGTTTTCCACCTTCTCCTCTGTCTCATTACTGGCATGTCGAGAGTAACACCTGAGGTTTTCTTCCAGTGGAGACTGAGGGCTAAGGGTCGTGAGTCCAAGAACTTAAAAGTTATACCTCACCAAGAATCTCCAGGAGGAACTCCCTTTCCACAAGACAGGAGGAAACCTGAGGTAACAAAACTACTGTCAATCTGTTAACCAACGAATCTGTAACTTCATGTTTCTGTAACAAGAACTTATGTGTAGTAACGGTCTAGTGGTATCATGGGGGGTGGCGATGGTATATTAACAAGTTTAACTCCAGCTAATACTGTAAGGAAAGTTGGGAAACTGAAAATCAAACAAAAAGGAATAGAAGAAACAATAACAGAAGGAGTACATCAACTTCAGTTCTGAAATGTGTTTTGTGTTTCTGTATATGAGTTTCTCAGGGGTATGGCCTGGTTGCTATGGTTTTGTTTTGGGTTAAAAATACTGAGTAATACAGCTAAACTAGGAGGTGAGATATCCTTAAATTTCATACACAACAGAAAAGAAAAGAACGAGAGTAACCAATCTGTCAAGAGTACTTGGATAACTTGTTCCAATTTCTGAAACTTGCTGTTTTTGGTTATTAACCCCAGTGTGCAGTCAGTGGGTGTGGGTTGTCTCGAGAATAAGATCACCCCAACTAACTAACTAAGAATGTGAATTATTGAGAGGAAGTGGTAGATCGGTTTAGGAAAAACAGAAAAGAGATTGAAGAGACAGAAACCAGCTAGTTCACACCAGGATATCAGTTTCGGTAGTCTAGTAATAATCACCACTTGCATTACCTGTTTTCTGCTCTTTTAAGTTTACAGACCTTGTTTATAGGGATCTTAGGTGTGCATTCTTGATTGCCTTGGGTTATCTGAAACTTAAAAACCAAAAGAAATGAAAACAACAGTAGTGTCGAGTTCAGTTTCAGTTGGTGGGTAATCTCAGTTTCTGTAACAGATCATACTGGAACCTTAGAAATGTAGGGGTGTCGTAGGTATGAACCAGTAGCATTATTACAGAAGTAAATTAAGTGGCAAATCATTTGAGGATTTAGGAACCAGGTAATTAAGGACAAAAAGAAAGGAGTAGGATAGATAACAGACGGACAACTACAAAAAAAAGAGGGATTATCAGTTTCTTGGAGTGTAGCTTATCAGTTTTTTCTGGTCTTGTACAGAGGGACTTCGGGGACATGGTCTAGACCAATCTTGGGTCCTGTCATTGAATTCTAAAACTATATAACACACTAAGTCACGTAAGAAAAGAAGTGGGAGGATCTGGAAGTCAAATCAGAAAGGTGAGCAAAGAGATAGGAAGTGATGTAGCAATCTGTTACAGTTCATGCATATTCGGTGTAGACTTTTCTCAGAGAGGTTGTGTCATGCTATTGGGGTGCTACTGACTGTAGAATATAGCTAGAACCTTTGCTTAAACAATGAGTACCTTGGGATGAATGGGGAGACAGATTTACAGGCTGACAGAAAGAGAACAAAGAGGGTCATCATTCTTCTTTCAATTCCTGTTACAGTTTTGGTTTCAGTTCTGTACAGATGGGTAAGTGGGTATTAGTGGAGTGGTTTTGAGTTAAAAACATTATAAACACCTATACCTAGTTGGGTAATACTGTGGGAAGAAGTGAGACATAAGTTGAACTAGAGAGAAGCAAGAAACAAGAAGGAATACTTAGACTTATAGTTTCGGTTTTTCCACTGGTATATAGGTTCTGTACAACCGTGTTACTGGGGTGTTATAAGAATGGTCCTAGCTTAATAAGGAACTTAAATAACAGCTAATGAACATAACTAGGATACCAGAGTGTGGAGGAAATTATACATCAATTACCACATTAAAGGTGAAGTTAAATAAGGTGTTACAAGGACTTGTGTTTCAGATTTTGAAACTTTTGAACTTTTATATAAATGGGTTTTAGGAGTACTCCATGATCTACATTATCATTATACAAAGGTTAAAACAGTGTGCACCTATTTACCTAAGGAGGGGATACGTACTAGACAAGTTATATCTATATTACATAAACTTGTTACGTAAATAGCGCCTAAAACGCTCTAAATATTAACTAAGGAAAAAGGGCTTGATTAACATGTAAATAAAGATACGAAATATCCTAGGAGTAGGTTAAGCCTAGGATTAATGCATTTGAACTTCTAAGAGTCAATCTAAACTAAGCGTGTAACAACATACCTAAGGAGTAACATACGATATAAAGTGTCGTCACATAAAATAATGAACTGACACATTGTTTTAATTAACTCTAGGATCGTAGCGTGCTCAGACCGGGACTCCGAGTGTGAGACAACCCGAACTAGCGAAAAAGGTATGGACATGTGTGGTTCGTATGTTGCCGTGTTACACGGCTTGTGTGCTGTGTGTTGTGTGCCTTGTGTGTGAAAACATAAGATCAAAGATAAAGTCTGAATTGGATTGCTGTTTACCATGTTGTATGATTTTTATATCGTTGTTGTGTATCACTGCGCGCACACAGTAGTTTAGTCCCTTCGCGTTTATATAACTGAAACGTTGAGAACTATGAAAACAAAGAAAATGCTATAAAGGGGAACTCCTCTCTAACCATGGAGGACATACTTCGACACCCACTATGGTGTCTATTCATTAATGATAATGAAGAGCAAGTCTCCTTTGGTGAGACACGACGAACCACGTAGACAAAACAAAAGAACTATACAAAGAGACGAATCCTCTCTAACTTTAGAGGACCGCTAATGACACCCACTATGGTGTCGAGATTATAACGATAATGAAATGAAAAGTACCAACTGGTGAAACACGAGAACAACCCGGGAAGACAACAGCTCGGGCCGCGCGGTATGGAATATTCGGGAGTTGGTATCTGCATCAGATCCTTCGCCCTTCTGTGTGGAGCACATCCTGGAGTCCAGAGGTGACTTCCGCTTCCTTGACCCTGGGTGTCGGGAATGGGGGAGTGACAAGTTGGTGAAGCACATCCCGGAGTCCAGAGGTGACTTCCGCTTCCTTGACCCTGGGTGTCGGGAATGGGGGAGTGACAAATTGGTGAAGCTTATCCCGGAGTCCAGAGGTGACTTCCGCTTCCTTGACCCTGGGTGTCGGGAATGAGGGAGTGACAAATTGGTGAAGCTTATCCTAGAGTCTAGAGGTGACTTCCGGTTCCTTGACCCTGGTCGGGAATGGGGGACTAGCTATGGAGGAGACGTCCTCCAACGTGCGGTGATAAAAGAATTCACAAATAATCCTTAAAGAAACAAAGAACGATTAGCACCTACATAATGAAGTCTCGGGATCTAATCTATATCCCCTGACTCGGTGCCAGAGAATAGAGGAAAACATGTGTAACGAAACCAAGCAAATAAGAAAATTCACAAATGTGATCATTTAAGTAACAAGGAATGAATAGCACCTATATTATAAAGTCTCGGATCTAACCTACATTCCCCGGACTCGGTGCAAGAGAAGAAGGAAAACATATGTAATGAGAACAAGATAACAATACGCAATCTCTTGAATGATCCCATAGCGAGGATTGACGGTATAATGTACCTACGCACACGTCCTATAATTACTTGACTGTTGTTGCTACACTAGCAGCTATTATGCTGGACTGCGTGTTTGACATTGTTATGCTACTGGCAAGTTGTGCTTGGTTGCTTATTGATATTGCTGTGCTACTTGCAAGATGTGCTTGGTTGCTTGCTGATATTGCTATGCTACCGATGAGTGTGTATGATATCATGATGTACTGATGTGTGCTTTACTGCTTTATCATAGCATGTAAAATGGACTTAATAATATTCGACCAATTAGTCGTGTGGCCCGGTAACATGCGGGCTTCACACGTTCATACTCAGCGTAGTTTGCTGAGTCCTTTACACCCAATTTTTTTCAGGTCTTGTGCCAGACGATAACGGAGAGTAGGCAAGGGTGACTATCATAGGGGTAGTCCACATGGCAAGACTTTAAGTAGTATGCTTTCTTATGTATGAGTTATGTTGTTTAAGTTGTTAACTAAACTGTAGATGCTCGGTACTTGAGTTGTACTTTATATTGTATTTGGATTTCGTTAAGTTGGACTTCCAGTCATACAGACCGCAACTTGGAGTTGGTATTGTGGTCTGTCAACCATGTGGGTGGTTGGCGTCTGTAGCACCCGAATAGAGTACGAAACCGCTGCGTAGACTCCTCCTGCTAACTTAGGCGCGTTGTTTAATTGTTGATCGTTATTCGGGGGTGTTACACTCTCCTTGCACATAATGAATATGATGAGTGGCAAAAACTTAAGCCATATCATCAAATCCGATGCATCAAGGAGTTGGATATGTTTGATGGGTCGAACCCGGACGACGCCTTGCTCCACATCACCAAATTCTTGCAACACACAAATAGCCTAACCTCCACAAATAACGTCCTCCAATATGCCAGACTTTCCCTCTTTCCCCATAGTCTCACGGGAAATTCCAGCAAGTGGTACCATAGTCTGACCCCTAGTACTATTTCCACATGGGAGGACATGGCAACCAAATTCTATGACAAGTTCCTGCCTCCAAGTCGCACCCTGGAGGTGATCGCCGAGATATACAACTTCAGACAACCTGGCTCGGAGAACATCTGTGAAACTTGGGACAGATTCAAGGTGTTGCTGCGCACGTGTCCACACCGCGGCCTCACCAAGGAACAACTATCTCAGTTGTTCTACAAGGGATTGGTCAACCAATGCAAGACGATGATCCTATCCTCCCTTGGTGCAGACATACTGAAGAAGCCTGGAGATCAATTCCTTAGTGGGATTGAATCTCTTTGCGAAGAGATTAGAGAATGGGCCACAGGTGGAACCAAGGGTGGTACCGCTAGTCTATATCAAGTGGGCGAGGGAGACACTAGATTTGACAAATTAATGCAAAGTCACGAGTAGTTGTTGGAGAGCAATGCTCAAACGTCTACGAAGGTTAGCGCTCTACAGAAGGTGGTGGAGCAAATAGCAATGAATAAACTTCCTCAGCAGGCGAACGTGGTTAGTGCATGACCACACGCTCAGGGCCCTGATTTTCCAGACTTTCAGAATGCTGAGGAAGTCAACTATGTGAGCAACCAAGGGTATAGACAACCATGGCAGCAGGGGAAACAACCCCCTCAAAACTTCCAAAATCAAGCCGGCAACCAGGGAGGTCATAGGCAATACATGCAGACTCCTTATGGAGAAGTCCCTTCTAACTGACCATCCCACCTTGCATCTTCATCAGAGGCCGAGATGGCAGAATTGCGCGACATGATGTCGGCTCTGATGAACAAGACCCAAGACGCTCACAACGAGATCTCGACCATTCACAAAGAGCATAAAACATTGATGTAATACCCCCATCCCACATCGGGATATGAGTAGTATTGTGAGTTCCTTATATGAAAACACATGGGTTGACTACAACAACAGGCCTTCCACTTTTAAGCCCAAGTTAGGATTGAGGGCCTAAAGTGGCTAGTTTTCAAGCCTGATGGTTTGAGAGCTAGGTTGTTGGACAGTTACCCATATGGGGTGTTACAAATGGTATCAGAGCGGACTCGGACCGTGTCGGGATGGGTAACCCGACACCTGCCGAGGAGGTCCATGGGACTTGGATATTAGGCTTGCGATGAGGACGTCGCATTCTTTGAGTGGGGGAGTATGTAATACCCCCATCCCACATCGGGATATGAGTAGTATTGTGAGTTCCTTATATGCAAACACATGGGTTGACTACAACAACAGGCCTTCCACTTTTAAGCCCAAGTTAAGATTGAGGGCCTAAAGTGGCTAGTTTTCAAGCCTGGATGGTTTGAGAGCTAGGTTGTTGGATAGTTACCCATATAGGGTGTTACAATTGATGTTGCAGTTGCAGCAACTTCTGGCACAACCTAGACAACCAGGTCATCTCCTATCTCAAACTCAAGCCAATCCAAGGGAGCATGCGAATTCAGTCACCATCCTCTCAAAGATCTTTGATAATGCCAAGTAGCCAAAAGAGCTAAGTGTAGGGCGGTTCCTCCTCACGCATTCATATTCCTCACACTAGGGAGCCTCTCTTTCCCTTTACTCTTTTTCTTTTCTTGATTTTATGTTGTTTTATTTGTTAATTGGTTCATGGTAAGTTCTTCTTCTACTTTCATTCTTTAAAAAAAAAAAAAAAATGGCAATTTTTCTTTTCCATTTTGAACACTAGGGATAGTGTTCCTGCCAAGTGTAGGGCATGGATCCCCCTTTAAAAATAAATAAATTTTTGTATATAATAATATGCATAAGTTGTGAGTTTTATCAATGTTTTACTAAACTTTTTGCATGTTTTTTATTGAGATAAGATTAGGAATGAATAACTGCTTGTTCTCTCAAGAGGTAAGCTTTCTAATGACTTGTAGATTCCTGTTTTTAACTTCTTGATTCTTTTTATTTAACATGAGTATATGATCATTCTCCTAATTTTTTCCTTATTTACTTCTGGGTATTATTTTATTTCCTTTTTCAAACTGTGAAAAGTCTTTTGGGTGAAAATCTTAAAAAGGGTTTTTGTGATAAAAAGAGAAAGAAGAGGAAAAAGAAAGAAAGAAGACAAAAAAACAAAGAAAAAAAAGTCTTCTTCCAAAGGAAAAGCATTATATTCCTTGAGGTTGCATTAATTGCCTCAAAATAAAAGCAAGAAACGAGAGTTTTTCCTTTTGTTTTTCTCCTAAATTCCTTGTTCTTTAATGCAAAAAAATCATGGTTGATTCAGAAACCCTTGAAAAACAGGACTGGACATAAAAACCATCATTGAGGGTCTTGGCCACATTCAGAAACTCTTGAAAAATAGAGCTGAATGATGGAAACCGGAAAAAGGAGAGATTACAAAAATCTCTTATGCAAAATAGCCCAAAAGTTTTTGATCGGTTTTGAAATTCTTTATTTTCATACCTAGTAGTATGTTTTTGATGGATAAGGAAGTTTAAGTGATACTTATGAAATAGAGTCAGACAGTTGGGAATGTTTATCTAATTGTCATTCTATAGTTTATCTGTTTTGTGCATAAGTAATCACTCCTTTCTAATCTAATTTTGCTCGAGGACTAGCAAAAGGTAAGTGTAGGGCCTTGATAAGCCGCAGACTTATCATATTTTATACATTAGATTTAGGAGTATATTAATCTAAATAAGGTTAAATAGATAGTATTTATGTTATATTATGCATTAAAGTATATTGTTTGTACAAACTTATGTTTTGTGAGCTTTCTATGCAAGGAACGAATTCCTATGCAAAAATACAAGTGATGCCGGACATGAAGCCGGATGTCTTCTGCACGGCATAGGTCTGGAGCAGAAAAGGAACCCTGCCGGGTATGTTGCCGGGTCAATCCTATCCAGCACATATGTGAAAAGTCACCACGGTTGACCAGACGGTGGCAGTTATTTACGGTTGACGGTTTGACCATTGTCGGGTATGGTGCAGGATGTATCCTGTCCGGCACAAGCAAAGTTTCGCCTGGCAGTTTTGACCGTTAACGGTTACTCACATTTAACACGTGGTGCCGGATGACTTTCACCCGACATACCACCCGGCATAAGGAGAATTTGTTGCCTATAAATAGGCCGAAGGGCTGCATCAATACACTTATTCCAACACCCTTATACACTCCATTCACATCTCTATTTCCGCCTCCACTCCATTGTTGGTGTCCAAGGAAATTCTGCAGATCCATCCATGCGAAGAGAAGAAAAAGATTTTGTCGGGTTAAGGCTATGACCATTTCCTTCTCCCCTTTGTATTCTCTTCTTGTAGTTGTGTGGATGGTGATGTAGAATTCCTTGTTAGTTCTTTGGTTAGGGATGATCTTCCTTGTAATTACTCTTATAGTTATTAATAAAAGTGCAAGTTTCATCAACTAAGGTTTTGGTCTTCATCCAAGCAGAATGAGATCGCTACTTATTCTTCTTTCTTCTAAATTCTACTGATGTTCACAAGACAAAGTAGAATGGGTTGAGAGGCCTTAGTGGTCTTCGACGTTGTTGTTCTGAAAAGTGGGCAACATGACTGGAGATTGGGATTAATCTGTTATTCTCCATTATCCTGTTCGTTTCGAGGCATGAGATATGCACGAAGCAAAATTTGGGTAGTGAGTCCTGTTATTAGACCAGAAACAGGAAGTACCGTTCACAATTTGAAAGGTGCCGGATGTGATGCCGGGTGGTTTGTGTCCGGCACATTCAAAGAATTTGAAGGTGCCGTGCATCTATTGTCCGGCATGGCATCCGACAAGTCATTTTGCCAGATAAATTTCGAAGCTTTGTGGTTTGGCTTATAACTATACTTGTCCTTACATTGAATGTCATCCCGAGTCAAAGTTAGTTTATTTAGTTGGTAGTTTTAGTTTAATTGTCATTTTCAATTCCCCTCTGTTTAGAATAGGTTTTTACCAAGATTAGGACTGATTTTCTATTAAGTCCCTTGGGTTCATACTCTCGCTCGTAATCTACTCACACTGTACTCCGACCGGGATTTTTGCTACCCGTATAGAGTTGGAGGATTATTTTAGTTATTCTTTTGTACATACTTTCCCCTTACAAATTCCTTGTTAGCATCTCATTAGAAGTAATTGGAACATTTGTTCTACTTCTAGTATGTCAGATCGATCATCTCTGTTTCGGATGTCGATTAAATATTAAAGGGAAGTTAGTGAGAAATTCTCATATAAAACCTTCATTAGATGGTTCGTATAGTCAAAACCTCTAAAGTTCTCTAACCGTTATCGTATGTACCGTATGTGTGTATATGTCTACACTAAGGTATAGTTTAGTAGTACACACGTAAATTATCAAGTCAACAAATATTCTAACACACGAACAATATAGCAGTTCGTTTTTCATGCAATTATCTTTGCCCATTTCAATCAGCAAGTAGCACACAAGCTGAGGTAACTTGGTAAGATGCAGGGTACACGAAACCATACCCTGGTCAAATAGACGCTCGCCTACTTCCGGCTATCCCGTTCCTATAGTTGAATTAACTGTATATGTTAATTCCTTAGCGTTTTCGGTAACTATTTCTATTCGATGACATCCCTCTTAGTTAATTTATTAACTATATATATGTATATATATACATTCCATCAATTAAATGTCATACTAATGTTACATTTTTCCATTTAACCATAATGTACTTATATAGACACACATGTTCTTATAATTGGTATTGTTATTAATAACATTATATTATCCTCCAAATAACTCCAACTCTACAATTCACCCTCAATTGTATAATTCCAATCTCTTAATCAATTGTTTCAATCCTCCAATTATATATATTTATGAGTTTGTTCTCATAGTTTCAAAGTCAAACTTATGATTTTAACTCTCCTAGTTATTTTATAATCCTTATATATATACATACACTCATATGTATTTACTCATATGTTATTTCAATATTCATCCAATGGCATAACACTTTATTAATTCCTTGATATCCCCTTAATATATCACGCATAGCATGACCATATACTCTAATACTTTGTTTATTACACTATAGCCCCAAATGTCATTCAAAGTTTACAATGAAATTCCTTATACTTATATAACCAATACTTTTAATTAGACCTGGCAAAAGTAACCCGAACCCGAAAAACCGAACCGAACCAATCCGATCCGAATCCGAATCTCAACCAAAAACTATAACTTGAAGAATGACCCGAAATCCGAAATAAACCGACCTGGACCAAACGAACCGTATTATTGTAAAACCAAAAGTAAACCACAATCCACAATCATCCAAACCGAAGTCATCCGAACCAAAATCAACCGAACCGAAGTCACCCATAACCGGACGATGACCCGAAATCCGAAGTGACCCGAACCGAAACCAGTGTGACCCGAACTAATATATCCGATGTGACCCAAAGAATATATTGCATTAATTATATGAGACAATGAGAATAAAACAGAATGTTTATACCCAATATCTAGTTTAAATACAAATCAGTATTTAGCATTTGTATCATACAACACTAAACAATGCCCCACAATATTTGTACAATTAATCATTACTTAGTAAGTGGCGTACCTATAAAAAAGTATTAATAAACTTATATACACGAGAAATCATTTTAAATATACCACAAATATTTTGTACTATAAATTTTAAAGTAATTATTGTCATGCATTTTCATTAATCGCACAACTAATAATGAATAAATGATAATGCGTTACTCATCAATGATAGATTCGTAAGAACCAAAATATTGTATATTTAGACTCAAATTTTATCACTAATTCATATCATTATTGTATTAATTATTCATATTTTGAAGGTGTTTTTATTAATTAGAATTTTTCAAGCCTTTATCCAATCTTGTGAATAATTCTCCCTCATTAGCAATTTAGCATAAATGTTTAATATACTTGAAGGTTTTTACCTATGTAGCAAAATTCTCATGCTTCTGAATAGTTCTTCGTCATTAATAGTTTTTAACTACCGTAAAAAAAAGTCATCAAAACTTATTAACTAATTCCATTCGCTAACTATTAATAGATTGAAAATACAAATTACTACACTTTGATACAATTTTATAATTATCCACAAACATACCTTATTTATACTCCTCTCAAAATAATGAAACTACTAAATAATCTAAAGCTACATCAATAATTAGGATAAGTACAGAGTTAGTTGCTAAAGTATAACATGATGCAAATTATAATTATTTGTTTAAATTAATCTTTTATATACATTTATACGTGTTAAGATTGATTGAAGTCAAATTTGCATATCTTGATGATTGAGTTGCTGGATTCTGCAATGGCAACCAAATTTAACTGATTAATTGACCCGAATTTGACCCATAACCCGAAAAAACTGAATAAACCGGAGGATAACCCGAACCGTAAGTTACCCGACCCGAAGTCACCCTAACCGAAAGTCATCCAAACCAAAAATCACCCCAACCGATCCAAACCGATCCAAACCGACCAAATTTCAACAAACCAAACTCAACCCGAACAAACCGAATTCAAACCAACCCGATCCAACTATAACCAAATATTGAACGATTTGAAATCAACCCAAACCGAACCGAATCGAACCGAACCCGAACCAATTGACCCGAACTGCCACCTCTACTTTTAATCCCCCACTTAAATATCCCTAAGTTTCACTTCCAATAACCAAACAGCACCTTGGCTGTCTATAATTTTGAATCCTACCCTAGATTTTTCCTTATTTACGTTTGGCCACACAATTTTTTTAATTTTTACAATTTACCACTAATTCAATTATCCTCTAATTTTAAATCCTTTCTTTAATAAATTCCAAATCCTTCCCTATACTTTCGGCAATCACCAAACAAACCTAAATATCATTTTGGTTTCTATATCAACTTCCCCATATTTATGGTTCGACTACATAATTTTTATAATTCTTACAATTATGCTATAATTCTTATTTAACTACAACTTCAACATTTTCCTTCCAAGTTTTGGTCAACACTCTATCTCCAACTAGGATTGACCAAATTTTTTCTAAACTCCTTTAAACTTTCTAGAATTACACTTTGGCCCACAACTTTTATAGTCTTTACAATTTACTCCCAAAACTTGATTTAAGCTCATAACTTCCATTATTTCCAAACCAACCCCTAAACTCTCGGCTCCAATATTACCCAGCACCCTTAATTTCATTTCCTTGGCATTATATAGCCTATAGTTGGTCCTTATACTTCCTGTGTCATTAAATAATCTTATAATTCATTTTAAGGCCTATTTTAACCTTAAATTAATCCAACCACTTCCTAAACCTCCATCAACCTTTACTTAGTGTTAAATTCACCAAACAATTTTTTTAACCCAGATTTTCACAAATAACATAACTATGTTATAACCTATGCTTTTAAAGCATATAATATATTAAAAAACTTATAAAACAAGCCTAAACATTTGGCTATTACCCAAACCATAATATACACCAAAATATACCATAAACCAAAGTTATTTCAAGGTTTAATTACAGCAATAGCCCCAAAGTTTCGGTAATTACCAAAAAGTCACTTAAATTTCATAAAAATGACAATAAAGCTCTTAAATCATTACCTAACTTAACCAAGTTCTCTAAATATGATTTTATGTTCATCCTTAAGTCAATATTGACCATTTTAACCCATATTTCTTGGCCATAATTTGTTCTTAACCTAGAACAATCTTAAGGCATAAAATGTGCATTAAGGTAGAATATTAACCTTATGCTCCCAAGCTTGAAATTTTCCTCTTGCTCTCGGCCCTATTATCACACAAGGGTATATGATGAGTTTTTGCACTAATTCAAAGCTTAATTAATAGCTCATAAGCTCTAAGGCTTGGATCAAAGTTTACCTTTGCTTAAAAAAAGTATGTTTTCTCCTTGGATTTCCCTTGACTCTCGGCCAACCACCTAGGGTTCTTGAATTTCCTCTTTGGCCATGATCACAAGAAGAGAATGGAGAAAAAAGTTAGGGTCTTTAAATACCATAACATAACAAGGGAAAGATCTAGGGCTTTAAAGCCTAAAATGTGTTCTAAGAGTAAAACTTTACCTTCTTGCCCACAAGTGCTGATTTTCTCCTTCCAAATTCTAGGCCACACTAGGAATAAAATATACAAGTGAGATCTTGGTAGTTCCATGGGTAAAACATTGATTAAACACTTAAAACCTTAATTTCCAAGACTTTACCTAAGGTAGAAACTCTTGCTATTTTTCGGCCATGATGTAGTTTGAAGCACACCGAGATTTGTGCATGAAAATGGTGAAGAAAACAGGTTAGAAAAACCCTTAACTTTCAGCCATAATTAACTCTAAGATGGGCTTAGTTCTTAAAGCATATTTATACCTTAGTATTGTTTGATCTTAGCTAGGCTCCATTTCCTTGCTTGGTTGGCGCCCTTTTGCCTTCAAAAATGTGTGTAGTTTCAGTTTTTGCCTAAGGAAAGGCTAGATCCATGCTCTCCTTGACTAGTAGATGAAGAAGAGTGGAAGATTTGAGAAGAAGGTGTAAGGAAATCAAGTCACCATTGTTGAGTGCTTGAAGAACTTCAAGAAATGATGAAGAAACCAAGGAGGAAGAAGGGGTAAGGCTCTCGGCTGGAACAAGAGAGAGGAGGGAGGAAAGAAGTTTGATTTATTTTTGTTTAAGTGATTCAAATGGTAAGTCATAAGATGTCTTAAGATATTTCTCTCCATTAAGTAAAATTTGGTGACTCATGGGGTACTATTCACCCATTTCCACCCATTTAAGATATTTTGGGGGATTTTCCATGTCATCTTAGTCTTATAATATTAAAGACTTGAATGTTGTACACATGGACTTATTTCACGTGTTAGGTTGTAACATGTGTTGTTATATTGCCCAAAGATGTAATTCTAAGTGACTACTTATAATTTATTTTGACTATATAATAAAATGTTACATAGTCTTCTCTCTTATGATTTGTGTCCTTAAATCATGTATTAATGTGTTACATGTTACATTAACTTTAGAAGTTGTTTCCTCCTTATAAATGTTCCCCTCTTTAGTCCATTATTTCATGTGGTTTTAGTGCCCATTTTGGACTACATACTTATTTTATATGTATGTTTAGAGGTTATAGAATTCCTCAATGAATTAAGCTCATTAGCCTTTATCATTCAGGGGGCATTTGTTTTGGGGTAATCAAGAAAGTTTCCTGCTATTTGTTTTATCAGTTTTTCCTATTTTCAGGAAAGGGAATGAGATTAACCCAAAACCCTCTATCTTGATTCTCTACCCCCTACTAGGGAATGTAATTCCCTTTCCCCAGTATACTTTGACCGGTGACATATGACCATTGATTGATGACTAATGACCGTTGACCAGTGATCGGTGAATGTTGACCGGTAATTAATGACCGTTGACCGGAACCCGAAACTGTTGACCATTGACCGGCGGTCATTGACCGGCTATTTATTTCATGTCCCCAAGCTCAAACAAACAACCGGGAAAATCAAAGGGAATTCTTTTCCATTCCTCTCCATTCCCTTTTCTGATTCCATTTTGTTTCCCTCGCTTGAAAACAAACGCCCCTCAATGACTAACCATTGATTATATTCTTTCATTTAATTAATTCCTTATTAATCAAGGTATTATGTTTGGGGTATTTCAGATGGTTAATATGGTCATCCGTGGACTCCCCAAGGGCATGGATAGAATTATCAGTCCATTTTATACTGGGAGATTCGGGAATGTAGTTGGAATTGAAATAGAGATGAATGTGATTCCGGTCAACTTTGAAGTCTGTGTATATGTGGAGATGCCCATATGGAAGATTATCAATGAAGAGGTGGAGACTGTTTTTGACAACACCAGGATGTCTGTTGGGGTGGTCAAAGTAAGGTTGTCAATTTCGGGTTTTGGGTCGGGCTGACTTCAACCCGAACCCGACCTGCTCATGTGTCACCTCAACCCGAAACCGACCCGAACCCAAAATAGGTTATGTTATGTCAACCCGAAACTGACCTGATGACCTGAAATCAACCCGAAATCAACCCAAATTAACCAGAAATTGACCCAAAACCAACCCGGAGTCAATCCAAAATCAACCCAAAAATTAAATATTGTACTATCAATACAAATTCAACACAAAATCACCAAGACAATATAACATAACATATAAAACCATCAAACATAAATGGTTACATGATTGATATATTTAGGGTTATGTCGCATAACTATAAGAAAATATATTTTTCTTTTCTTTTTTAAAATGTTTTTGGGTTGCGGGTTGAATTCGGATCGGCAACTCAAACCCAAAACCGACCAGGTTTTTAGCAACCCAACCCGAACCCGACCCAAAATGTTTTTGGGTTGAAAATTGCAACCCAAACCCACGTTTTAGCGTGTCGGTTTCAGGTCGGATTTCAGGTTTGTGTCAAGATTGACAGCCCTAGGTTAAAGTATGGACAAATGAGATAAGTGAGAAAGTGGCGACAATACCAACGTTTGAGCTTCCCTAGAAATTTAATTGTTTTCTTAGCAAAAAGGGGTTGAGAGATTTAACGGAGCTAATAAATGATAACCGTTGCATGTCACTTTGCCCAAACGATGTATCGGAAAACAACCTAGATTCACAGAGTGGGCAAGAGTGGGTTTTAGATGGTTACAGAGAAGTGGTTGTTGGGATGGACTTTCACAGTTATCGAAGGCGACTGAACAAATGATATGTCTAACGATTGCAATTGATAATGATGAGCTAGTACTCCACACGGACTTGCAAAGCGCAGACTCTAGCAGTAACCAAATCAGTTATACTTTGGGATAACAATGGGTGATTGGTGCCTGTTTCACACGACAACCCGACCTGTTAAAATGGGTGAAAAAAGGTGACAGGTGAAACCGGTGCAAGTGACGGGTCAGGTCGGGTGAATAATTTTCACCCGTTCACCCGACCCTTCACCCGTATTATATTAAATAAAAAAATACTTATCTGATATTTGTTGAGATAGTTTGAATATATTTTGGTTAATAATCTATGTTTTAAGTAAGTTTGACATTAGTTGTTGTGGTATGTATTATTGAACAAATATGAGTTTTTTTTAAAAAAAAACTAAGCTTATATAAGGTGTTAAGGCAGAAGCACTTGAAAATAACAATTCTGCATCTCAATTCCCCAAACGGACAAATTGTTCAATCAATGATGGACTGATGACAATTGTTGCAAAACAACCGCAATTGGGAATGGCGGATTCGAAATATGCAAAACACCCGCACTTGGGTAGTGCGGGTTTTTTTTCTTTTGTTAAACTACCGCACTTGGCAAGTGCGGGTATTGTGCAATGTCAGAAGCAGCACTTGCCAAGTGCGGGTATTGTGCAATTTGATGTTGGGCGGCAGCCCCCTCCCTCCCTATATAAACCTCAATATCCCTCCCTCATTTTCACACAAATCTCCTTATGTTTTCTTAACATTTTGGAGATCTCGTAAGTGCATGAGCACGCTTGAAAGAGCGTCATCGATATTGATGGTTTTTTCAAGCAGTGATCGTGCGGTTACAAGATCTCTAGAATATTTAGAAGATAAAGGATCTCCCTTATAAAGTTTTTGGAGATCTTATAGGCACTTGTGCGCTGTTTGAGAGACCTCTGTTGATGGCAGATTCAGGCAGTGATCTGCAGAATCTGCCATTGACAGAGCTCTATCAGACAGTGCACTAAATCTAGTTTAACTTTTAAAGAACTGTGTTTTGCTTATGCAGTCCTTTCTAAAATGGGAGTACGAGGAAGTTGCATTTGTAGCTATATTCTACTACTGTGTGTTGGGTGATTTGTGTATATGTAGATCAACATAATATTAGACTTTATACATTGTTATATTATTGCATAACATACGAGTTTATAAAAAATCAATTAAGCATAAAACGTGGTTAACAATTAACATTACACTTTTTTTTGTTGTGCTTGCCAAAGGCACGACCTGTCAATGCAGGAGCGATTAAAACACATTACATTACACTATTAGTTAAACATAGGAAAGTTAAAAAATATATGCTAAACTAACGGTTACTACCCCTAAACGGACATGACTTTTTTTAGTGTCCCGGCTATCTACAAATTGAGCAATGTCTAGGCTCTCTGTCTTGTGTTTCATCCATTTCTGTACGGATTCGTGAGTGAGATGGTCGTCCTCTGATCTTTCTTTCCAACATTGGGTTTGGCACAAGGACAGGACCGTTGTACTCTGGCCAGTTGCTCTCGTTTCCTAGGGTATTAAAACAACTCCCCGAACGCCTTAATCATCGTATCCAACTTGTAGACATCATCAACATAGTCTTGCCAGCGAGCTCCAGAGTTTGCACACACGGATATAACATGAGAACAAGGGTACTTGAATGCTTGCCACTCTCCGCATTCGCAAGTTTTGTCAATCATTGACACGCTAAACTTCCCACGAGGACGTCTTGCAGTACTATCGCCTTGGTCATCAACTTCATAAATAGGTGTAACCGGGTCACAAAGTATAACACCATGCCTCCTTGCGTACTGGCCGTTTACGTTCATTGCATTGACTAAATGCTCTGTAAACATAGCATTTGAATTTCTCTGTGCAGTATATGTTTGGACGTTATTCACAAAATAACCCATTAATTTATATAGTGTGGCCTCTACTATTGATTTCACCGGTAGCATGCGAGCACCCTTCATCACTCTCGTTAAAACACTCCACCAAATTAGATGTCATATGACCCCACCGCCTACCATCGTCGTAAGCTCTGCACCACTTTTCTAGGGGTAGTTGGTCTAGAAAAGTTGCAATCTCTGGCTTTGCCGACTTTAATGCAACATCCTACGTTCCACTTTATCCCTTGAAAACATGTAAGCTGCATTTCCAATAAGGTATACGTATAGAGTTGTAAGCATCAACAAGTAATGGTGTTTGGAAATGTGAAATATAAGAAGATTGTAGATTAATACCAGTGTTTATTAAATAGTCTTTCAACTCCTTGTTTTTGAATCTTGCATTGAAGTTTGAAGCAATATGTCGGATACAGTAGTAGTGGTAGCCTAACGGTGGTTGCCATTATACCTCCTCTTGCATCGTCTTGATGATTCCTTGACAACGATCGGATATGATAGAAACACCACTTCGTAAGCCAACTACATGACCACGCACATGGTACATGAAGTACTTCCATGCTTCATTGGTTTCCCTTTCGACTATTGCAAAAGCAATAGGGATAACTTTGTTATTACCATCCTGAGCACATGCTACTAACAACTTACCCTTAAATTTACCATACAAGTGGGTACCGTCTACTTGAAGTAGGGGCTTTAAATATCGAAAAGCTGTAATGCAAGGTCCAAATGCCCAAAAACACCGAACAAACCTCCTAATCGTAACCCCATCCTCATTCGTCTCCACACATGACTTCATGTCCACCATGGTGTTAGGCACAAAATTTTGAATTGCAAGAAGGTACCTGGGTAACTGGGCAAAAGAGTCCTTCCAATTTCCGTAAATTTGCTCGATTGCCTCACACTTGGCTAGCCAAGCCTTTATGTACGATATTCGTCTGCTGAATTCATTCTGCATGAGCTGTATCACATTCTTGATGCTTATAGTCGGGTCTGTTCTGATAGAAGGGAGGATAAATGAGGCGATAAAATGATACTTTAGCTGACGATGATCTTGACTGCCCAGGCTTGGGTTACATGTGTGAGCAACATATTTTTTTAACTTCCACTCCAACGTGTACCTGGAAGCCACCGCACGTAAGTAAAATGGACAGTCACCTTGCTCGTTCTTACAACTGATGCAGAAAATATTGCTCAAACTCTTTACCGGTGCGTAATCTAAATTTTTCCGGATGTGTACTGGCGCACTGCAGTTACAAGCTCTTCTTTAGACTCGAACAACTGATTTTCGACAAATTCTTGGCCCACGCTCCAGTATGGAGCTCCAGTAACGTACACGTCGGACTGCATACTATTCACAGCACTCCAATCGATTTTGCTTATGAATGACGGAACCTGTGCATGTGCATTCGCTGAACCAGCACCCATGAATGATCGTGAGGAACTAGCACCACAATGTGGGTTAGACGTACCGGTGCCATCATCCTCAATATCTGGGTCGTCTGGTAGATTTTCTGGCTCCACATCCAGATCATCTAGATTTTCTTCCTCCAAGGCTTCTTCTGGTACGTAAGAGTTATCATCTTCATCGTTTGAGGGTAAATTTTGGCGATTAAGATCCATGAGATAAATGAATGGTAATTCATTTTGTGGTGTATTTTTGATAGTTTGAAATCTGTAAAAGATACTAAGAGGGATGAAAGGTAATTTGAGAGATACTCTATACAATGGACAACCATCTGGAGATTATGTGGATATATATTGACGAGCCAGCCAAAAAGATAATGCAAAGAAGTTGCATTTGGGAAATGCGGTTTTCAATATTTGTCTGTAGCAAGTTCTGACACGATGGTACAATTGCACATGACTGTGACACGTTTTCAACTTTACAGTGTACAGGAAGCGCATTTGGAAAATGCGGTTCCTTTTAAATTCGTCTGCAGGAAGTTATGACGCGACTGCATAATTGCACATCAATGTGACACGTTTTCAACTTTACAGTGTACAGGAACCGCATTTGGCAAATGCAGTTCCTTTTAAATTCGTCTACAGGAAGTTTCTGACGCGACTGCACAATTGGACATGACTGTGACACGTTTTGAACTTTACAGTCAACAGGAACTGCATTTGGCAAATGCGGTTCCTTTTAAATTCGTCTACAGGAAGTTTCTGACGCGACTGCACAATTGGACATGACTGTGACACGTTTTGAACTTAACAGTCAACAGGAACTGCATTTGGCAAATGCGGTTCTTTTCACATTCGTCTGCAG
Organism: Limonium bicolor; assembly: GCA_023374045.1. NCBI lineage: Eukaryota > Viridiplantae > Streptophyta > Magnoliopsida > Caryophyllales > Plumbaginaceae > Limonium > Limonium bicolor. Next base: position 98,303,246 of record CM041778.1, read on the forward strand.
GAAGTTCTGACGCGACTGTACAATTGCACATGTCTGTGACACGTTTTCAACTTCACAGTCTACAGGAACCGCATTTGGCAAATGCGGTTCCTTTTACATTCGTCTGCAGGAAGTTCTGACGCGACTGCACAATTGTACATGACTGTGACACGTTTTCAACTTTACAGTCAACAGGAACCGCATTTGGCAAATGCGGTTCCTTTTACATTCGTCTGACACTATAAGATGATTAAATGCAACTAATGTGCACCTGCATAGTTCTTTGCCGCCGCTCAAAAAGTAAAAAAAGGCCTGTCAAGGTAAGACTCTTCTTACACTATGTCATGTCTTTCATAAATGTTTGCTGGAATGAAATACCACATATATCAAGAACCGCATTACTCAACGCTGCTCCTTTGACAGATAAACAAGCATGTCAAACACAGTTCTTTGCACTTGAATATTGGGACTAGCCGTTGGACTATCTTTTAGGACGACATATATATAAGGGAGTATGTAAGGGCCAGTGCACTCATCTCTGTACTCGATCCACAAAACAATATCTACTCAATCGCTCAGTTAAATCATAACCAAAGCATTACAAACCCACTGCAATATGGCATCTGCGCAGGACTCCTCAATCAAAGGAAGAATCTTGGAGAAGGGGAAGCAAGTGCGCGCCGCCATTCAATCCTCCACTTCCAACGTTCCTTCCTCAAGGAACTCTTGCAACAAAACCAAACTGAGGCGTACCACTGCTGAATATTCTCGCGCCACAGTGAACCAGCTCAAAGATTTGATGTCCGATGCAGAATCTTCACCGATGACGAACGCTCTTACAGACTTGGTAGTTCACTCATCCGGTCATTATGAGGGCACGCCTACTCCTACAGACGTTGTTGTTCACTCGTCCGCTAGAATAGAGAGACAAAGGTCAGGAAACACTTAGATAATTTTTCAAATATTAAATATTGCGCAGCTTAGCCACTTCGCCCTTATTTATGAGACACTTGTAGAAGTCCAAATGCGATGAGGTTCGGACACAATAATGTGTGCATGTATTACTACGTGTATGCAAATTTTTAGCGTAAACGGATGTCGTTTGACTGCTCAAAAATGGGCACAATACGACACCAGGCTGCAGTTTTTCAAATATTAATATTACGCAGCTTAGCCACTTCGCCCTTATTTATGAGACACTTGTAGTAGTCCAAATGCGATGAGGATCGGACACAATAATGTGTGCATGTAGTACTATGTGTATGCAATTTTTTAGGGTAAACGGACGTCGTTTGACTGCTCAAAAAATGGGCACAATACGGCACCAGGCTGCAGTTTTTCAAATATTAAATATTGCGCACCTTAGCCACTCCGCCCTTATTTATGAGACACTTGTAGTAGTCCAAATGCGATGAGGTTCGGACACAATAATGTTTGCATGTAGTACTATGTGTATGCAATATTTTTTAGGGTAAACGGACGTCGTTTGACTGCTCAAAAAATGGGCACAATACGGCACCAGGCTACAGTTTTTCAAATATTAATTATTGCGTAGCTTAGCCACTTCGCCCTTATTTATGAGACACTTGTAGACGTCCAAATGGGATGAGATTCGGACACAATAATGTGTGCATGTAGTACTACATGTATGCCAATTTTTAGCGTAAACGAATGTCGTTTGACTGCTCAAAAAATGGGCACAATACAGAATATCAAAAATCAAACGAAGGTGTAATCTCACAATTACTAATCCAAACAATAACAAAATACATTGTTTAATTTCAAAATAAAAAAGGTACAAAAACTAAAATACAATGAAGATACACTGCAGATCAACGAGTCCACTCCCCGTATCTATCTGGTGGGTTCCTGTTCGACCGTAGCTGCATACGCAGACTCTCCAGCTGATAGTTTTGCACAGGTGTGCGAGATGATGCAGGTATCTGCTCCAAGTAATCAATCTGCTGCTCGATGGACATCTCATGGACTGATGCCTGCGGGGTATGCAGTGTAGTAACTATGGGTGTAGAAGGTGTAGGAGTTGGTTGAGTCAGGTGCTGTGAAGTCTGACTAGGACCTGCCCCCACACTACCAGTAGAACCCAACAGCTCAAACAAACTGAAATTCCAACTAGAATTAAGGAAGTCATCAAGTAACGCCGCATTACCCCCTGCACTACCGCCAACTTCAGGTACTGGCTGATATGGAGCCGGAGTCTGCATCTGAGGAATGTATCCCGCAGTCGGCTGGGATGTGTAACCAAAGTCTGGACCACCTACATAAGGCTGCAGATGTAGTGCTTGCGAATGTGGCTGCTCAACCGCTACCATTTGTCCAGCATCAACTCCTGCATCATATTGCATATGCCCAGCGTCAACTGCTGCATCAAAATGCTGATGGGGATCTACAGGCTCAGGAGGAGGAGAGTGATCATGATGTCTTGGCTTCTTGGCTGTCTTGGCCGCCGCTCGCTATGTCTCCTCCTGTGTGCAGCTCTCCGGGGTGTGTCATTGCCAATGCAATCCCAACTCGGCTGGAACACTTGGAATGCAGGGGTGGGACTAAAGGCTCCTCTGGCTGTGCATAACCGAACCGCATGTGCCCATATATCCCAGTCTGATCAGCCACGTATCTCGCATACTGGCTGCTATCATGTCCTGGGACATATACTCAAATTGTTGCACTGCTTGTCCCTACAAAAGAAACAGATATTAAGAATAAAAAGGATAGAGATATAATTATATAACATCTAACCAAAATTATTGACATTTAAAAATTAATACCAGAACTGCGTTCCTTCGAGCATCTGATGTGAACCAATGGATGCTGTGCTGTGAGTACCACCTCATGTATGCAGACTGAGGTCCCAGCGGTCGTGACAGGGGATACGTGTGAAGAGGAATGCGCCGGTCATTTCTACTCTCCCACAGCTGCATATACGGACCGAGGAAAGATACCCAGTCAATGGTGGTACGCCCAGAACGAGCCTGACTGTGAAGTCTGTCACAGTCAAGTGGAGTGGTGGGAATAGGTTGGTCTCTACCGAACTGCCGCATGACTCGATCTGGTTGGTGTCCCTCAACAATATTAAAATGGATGAGAGGAACTACCAACGCGTAGGCTTCAGCTCCTGGGTGGTGTGTGGTCGATCAGCATAAGGCAACCACCTCCACTGCAGTAGCAACACAAGAGTTAAATCTTTTAATTTAAAAAGTAAAAAATTCAATGAAATTATTGAGTCTGCTTGTAACTTACTTGATCAGCAGAGGGTGGTGTAGACATATTATCAATCGCAGCCCTAGCATCCTGCAAAGTGCGGATGTGGGCACGTCCATCCGCAACCATCTATCAAACATTCAAAAAGACTTCTACCGTTAAACAACGAGCAAATTAAATCATTCAAAATATATAAACTAAAATTAACATACCGATAACACAATGGTGTATCATCATCAATCCGCCTAGTCCGGCGCATAAAAAACCGTGGAATCCTCGAGTACGCCCATATAGTAAGCAATCTGGTGCTGCATAGGAGGTATCCCGTAGATGTAATCTGTGTGGCCATGCATAAATGACGATACATCTAGGCCAAAACTGCAGATCCCCAGCTATACTGGCCAGCCACATCAAAATCCGCCAGCAGAGGCAGATAACAGCAGTCTACGGTGTTTCCATTGGCGGATGGCATTAATGTCCCCCCAAGCAGCCTCAATATGTACGCCCTAGCATGCTGAGCAATCCTAGCAGCCGGGGCGTCGTCAGTCAACTCTGGGTCATCATTTTTGAAATTTTCAGATATCCATGTTAAATGGACATGGTTCCCCTTAATTTCCTCGATATCCGGCGTCTTCCCCAATAAAGCAGCGCATATTTCCTGAACCTCAACACTGGTAGCACCTATAACCGGCCTACCCTCCATAGGTAAACCGAACAGCTCTGCATGTCCTCTAAAGTGATAGAAACCTTCCCAAATGGAAACATAAATGTATGTGTCTCCGGTCTCCATCTCTCAACCAAAGCATTGCATATGTAATTATTACCTTTCACGACTAACCTAGAAGGACCCCATAACCCAGCAGCTCGTAAATATGGGACAATCAATCTATGCGGGGCTTCATCCAACTTCCCACCCCCACGCCCTTTCAAAACTCTATCTCCATAAGGGGCCGATACTCCTAAATTTCATTACAAAATTCTCTAATTACTCTCTAACTTTTATTATTAAATTATCTAAATATAATAATTTTAAATAACTATTAAAAAATTTAACAATTAGAATACTAACCTCACGTCGAGATAATATCGCACAAGAGATATGCGTCGTCTGTAGTGAAAACAGCTCCGTCTGATCTGGCCCGGGTCCTCCAGCTGCTCCGGCATATCTTCCCGCCATCTTACTTGCAAAATAATTTTGCTACTACTCCTACTAAGCTAACCCAACAAGAGAATATAAGAGAATATGAGAGAATATGAGAGGATAAGAGAGAGTATGAGGAGATTTGTGTGAAGAATGAGGGAGGGGTAGTGGGGTTTATATAGGGAAGGGAGGGGGCGGCTGCCCAACATCATATTGCTCAATACCCGCACTTGGCAAGTGCTACTTCTGACATTGCACATACCCCGCACTTGCCAAGTGCGGTAGTTTAACAAAAGAAAAAAAAAACCCCGCACTACCCAAATGCGGGTGTTTTGCATATTTCGAATCCGCAATTCCCAATTGCGGTTGTTTTGCAACAATTGTCATCAGTCCGTCATTGATTGAACAAATTGTCCGTTTGGGGAATTGAGAGGCGGAATTGTCATTTTCAAGTGCTTCGGCCAAGGTGTTAAGACTAAAAATGCTTGCTGGAAAACACACAGGTGACGGATTCACCTGCTTCACCCACGGGTGACGGGTGATGAGGTTGCAGGTTAGGTCGAGATGTGTGAGTGAAAAACAGGTGACGGATCAGGTGAACGTCACCCGACCCGAACCCGTCCCATAGTCATCCTTAGTTATACTCCCCCCGCAGAGTAATGCATTTCCAATGAATCTTGAAAAGTCTCAACATACGCTAATGGGATTCCCAAACAACCTGAATAATGGTCTCCCAACACCAAATTCTTAGCTACATGTGAATGTAGCTATCTAGCTACATCCAAGGAGATTTTAGTCAAACTAAAATAAAAAATATCTTTATAGTAGGGTAATTTTGTAATTAAAATATAGTGGGACAAAATTAAAATAGAAGAAATAAAATGACTACGGCGCCGATTTCATTTTTTTTTTCTTTTATTTTTTAATCTTTTATTTTTTTAATCTTTATTAAAACAACAACATTTAAATAAATTGTTGTAACTTTTAATATATAAGTCTAAAATGAAAAAAAAAATTATATCATTGTTCATCTAAGTTCAAGCTCTTCAAAACAAGACCAGTCATGGATATGTTTTTTGACAACTTTTAAAAAAATTATTTACATGTATATGATGATTTTTTTTAATGTGATGATTTATGTACATGTTTTTTAGTGTGAGAATGTACATGTTTTAATGTGAGAATGTACATGTTTTAATGTGACGATGTACATGTTCAAATGTTAGAATGTACATGTTTTTAATGAACATCTGTACATGTTAGTATGACCATCTGTACAAGTGTTCTTTCTTATATGTACATGTTTTAATCTAAGAATATACATATTTAGTGATTCGTACAGGTTTATGTGACCTTCTGTTGTTTTTTAATGTACATATTTTTACGTGAGGATGTACATATTTTAGTGAACATTTGTACAGGTTTGTATGACCATATGTACAAGTTTTTTTTTACGTTCTGTGCACTATACATGTAAAAATAATTTTTTTTAAAGTTGTCAAAATATATCCATGACTGGTCTTGTTTTAAAGAGCTTGAATTTAGGTGAACAATAATATAGTTTTTTTCATTTTGAACTTATATATTAAAAGTTACAACAATTTATAGTTTTTGTGATATATTAAAAAAAGGATGAGTTCATGAAATGCCACTATGTCATTGACCAGAAGAAAAGTCAGAGATTCCTATATGTAGAGTAATTAGAGTTACATATATAATATAAATGGAGATTTCATGAAATGCCCCAAAAAAAGAGTCACAAAATGACACTATATTTATGCAAAAGTTCATGAAATGCCACTATGTCATTGACCAGAAGAAAAAAAGGACAAAATACCTCTACTAGTTAACAATGTACTCTTAAAGTTCACAATATGCCCCTAAGTGTTAAAAAATAAACTAAAATCATAAAAATTCAAAACATTGTAAAAATAATAGAAACTATAAAAAAATTAAAATATTATTAAATTTTTAAAAAAATATACTCCCTCCTCTTCTCAATATATAATTTTTTTGGTCCTCTATATTTTCAAAATATAAGATAACTAGCCTTTTTGCCACCTACTTTCCTATTATACCCCTCAACTTTTATCTCACTACTCTACTTTTCAAATTACTTCAATTCCCAATGTAAAAAGTAAGGTTAAATTGTTCTATTTTTCTTCTCCTTAATTCTTGTGCCCATAGCTAGAAAATTCATATGTTTAGAACAGGAGGAAGTATTAAATATCGTAATATATCGAAAAAGTACATATTTCATACACTTTTTTAAAAAATTATTTAGTACCGTGAAAAATAGTGTTTTTAAACACATAATTTATACCAATTTCAACCAATTTATACCGATTAAGTACCATAATATATATATCAATTAAATACCATAATTTATGCCTTATATTTTTTAGGTTATTTTTTTCTAGCAATTTAAATTATTTATTCAAACACTAAGTGTTTTATATTTTAACTAATATTTAGAAAATTTATTTTTATTAAAACTTATATTCTATTTTACTGATAACTTTATGACATAATATTTTGTACTACAAAATATTATGTCATAAAGTATCTACAAAATAGAATATAAAATTTTAAATAATTTTTCTGAATTGTGTTAATTAAAAAAATATTATATAATTTATTTTGAATAAATAATTTAGGTCTTAGAATTTTTTTAATAGGTCAATATTTCATAATATTTAACATTTTTTTCAATTTTTTATAATTTTTTATAATATATAATAGTTTTGATAGTTATCTATTATTTTTACAATGTTTTGATTTTTTGTGAATTTTAGGGAATTTTGTACACTTAGGGGCATATTGTGAACTTAAAAGTATTTTGTTAACTAGTTGAGGTATTTTTGTCTTTTTTCTTTCTGGTCAATGACATAGTGGCATTTTATGGAGTTTTATAAAAATATGGTGACAGTTTGTGACTTTCTATTTTTTAGGGGCATTTCATGAATTTACCAAAAAATATAGTGGCATTTAATGAAATATCCCTAATATAAATGACCCGTTGTATCATAAAATTGTAATGGTATAATGGTTAGAGATGAAAATAGTATTTGAGTTGTTCTAGGTTTGAACATCTAGCACGAGAGTCTATCTTCACAAAAGTATTCTGATTCTCAAAGAGGAGATTTATGTTATAAAGTTATCTATTAAATAGAATATAAAATTTTAAAAATCCTAATGAAGAGATCATCACGAAGTTATTGGATCTGAGTTGTGAATACAAAATACCACCGGCTGATGTTAGTACATTAGTGGATGGAGAGACTGTCAAGATTAAAGACCCCGGTACAAAGTGAATTAAAGTTACCGTTGGTAATTACTTTTGTCAGGAAGAGGTACACGTACGAGGTCACTGTTTACATACCAGTTTACTGCATCCGGTACAAAGTGAATTAAAAGTTACCTTTGGTAATTACTTTTGTCAGGAAGAGGTACACGTACCAGGTCACTGTTCACGTACCAGTTTACTGCATCCGGTACAAAGTGAATAAAAGTTACCGTTGGTAATTACTTTTGTCAGGAAGAGGTACACGTACCAGGTCACTGTTCACGTACCAGTTTACTGCACCCGGTACAAAGTGAATTAAAAGTTACCGTTGGTAATTACTTTTGTCAGGAAGAGGCACACGTACCAGGTCAATGTTCACATACCAGTTTACTACATCCGGTACAAAGTGAATTAAAAGTTACCTTTGGTAATTACTTTGTCAGGAAGAGGTACACGTACCAGGTCACTGTTCACGTACCAGTTTACTGCATCCGGTACAAAGTGAATTAAAAGTTACCGTTGGTAATTACTTTTGTCAGGAAGAGGTACACGTACCAGGTCACTGTTCACGTACCAGTTTACTACATCCGGTACAAAGTGAATTAAAAGTTACCGTTGGTAATTACTTTTGTCAGGAAGAGGTACACGTACCAGGTTACTGTTCACGTACCAGTTTACTGCATCCGGTACAAAGTGAATTAGAAGTTACCGTTGGTAATTACTTTTGTCAGGAAGAGATACACATACCAGGTCACTGTTCACATACCAGTTTACTGCATCCGGTACAAAGTGAATTAAAAGTTACCGTTGGTAATTACTTTTGTCAGGAAGAGGTACACGTACCAGGTCACTGTTCACGTACCAGTTTACTGCATACGGTACAAAGTGAATTAAAAGTTACCGTTGGTAATTACTTTTGTTAGGAAGAGGTACACGTACAAGGTCACTGTTCACGTGCCAGTTTACTGCATCCGGTACAAAGTGAATTAAAAGTTACCGTTGGTAATTTCTTTTTGTCAAGAGAGGTACAAATACCATGTCACTATTCACATACCAGGTTACCGTTTTTGAACTTGTAACCTTGTGGCTAGTTAATGACCAACCTCTATATAAGGGATGCCTCCTCCATTTCATCTTCACACACTCACTCTCCATATTCTCAAAGCTCTCTATCTCCTGACTCTCTTCCAAAAATAATTTTGTAAAACTGTTCAAGCTCTCTAGACATGAGTCAATCTTCAGATTCCGATCATGATTATGTTCCAGTATCAAGCCCAGTAAGTATTTAGTTTATTGTCTTGTAAATCATATTCACACTAATATTTCATATTTCAAACATTCGTCTAACATTCTATCGACCCTTATTGCAGGAAAGTGACTCAACTACAGATGAAGGTTGGGATGAATTTGATGAAGGCGTTCCAGATCATAATGCAGAGATGGATGACTACATGCAACAGATGTATAATCGACCTCCGGTGGTGGATACAGGTAACTTATTTCAAACAGACCAGGCATTTAGGAGTAAAGAAGAAGCGAAAGCTTGGGTAGATAGTGTTGGCCATCCCAACCATATCTACACCATAATTCAAAGTTCTCGGTCGGGCCAAGATTTCCACATAACATGCGAGAGGTATTGGAAACCACGAAGGACACCACGACCTGGTGTCATCACCGGCGCAGATCATCTGGTTCAAAGATATGTGGTTGTCCTTTTAGAATTAAGGGGTATTACACAAGCTACGGGTGTTTCTTGAATGTGGGTAACGGATGGCATAACCATGATCTCGATGAGTGGGCAGAGGGTCATTTTGTGGGAAAACACCTAACTAAGGAGGAGGAGATTATGATTGATCAAAGAAGCCGAGTCGGTGTGCCACCTTCTGCAATTTATTCAGAGCTCACAACAATCAACCCCGACACGTCAGCAACCAGGAAAGACATATACAACAGGATACAAAAAACAAAACTTGAAAAGAGAAATGGTCGATCTATGGTGCAGACTCTGCTGGGTGAGCTAGACAAAAACAACTACTACTACGATTACATTACAGAACCAAGTAAGTCAACTCAGGATGTCTCAAATAACTGTAATCCTTTAGGTTTCATATTAATTTGATAGATAACATGATTCTACATACTTTCACAATTTAGATGATCGTACACGACTGGGTCCATCTTCTTTGCACACCCTACCTCTAGATTACTGCTGCATGCTTTCCGTACGTCATAGGCATTGATGCTACCTATAAAACGAACATCACAAAAATGCCTTTGGTTCAGTTCATCGGGGTGAGAGTATAGGCAAGAACTTCAGCATTGCCTTCGCCTTTCTTGTGTCAAATCAACGGACATGTATGTGTGGGACTTCAACAATTAAGGGAACTCCTCGGTCGGACTACAACCTCAACATTATCACCAACAGATGTCTGGCCCTGATGAATGCCTTAGAACAGGTATTTCCTGAATCTCATCATCTTCTATGTCGGTGGCACATAAGTAGGAACATTCAGGGGAAAGCCGAGACTTATATGGGTGATAGAGGAAGGGCGGCGGCTGCAGTTCAAATGTGGACTTCGGTTGTCTACTCGAGCACAGAGCAGGACTACAACGAGAGCCTCAAAAATTTCAAGTATACATACCGAAGTTATCCACGTTTCATTACGTATGTTGCATCAGTCTGGGAGAAACACAAGGAAAAATTTGTGGAGGCTTGGGTCAAGAATGTGTTGCACTTCGGCAACACAACGACAAATAGGTACGATTGTTAGTCTTGTAATTTTTAAGATAATACAGTCATTGTTATGGATCTATAAAACTTACTTAAACATTTGATAGGGTGGAGAGCGCACATTCTTCTCTAAAAGGAAGATTAAGGAGTGCTAGACACACACTTTGGATGTAATCTTTCCAAAGATTAACGATCATGTGAATACTAGCATCAGGGAGCTAAAAAAGGATTTCGAGTCATCCGGGACAAAACACAGAAGAGAGCACATGAGGGTTCCAATTGCTGACCTGATCGGGAAGGTTAGTATCCTTTGCTTAGATGAGCTAGTAAAGGAGCTTGGAAGGGCGAATATGTGCAAATGGATAGCTCAATCTGTGGATGTGACAAAGTAACATCTCATGGATTACCTTATACATGTAAATTAAACTACATGCTGGATAGTGGTATACTATGCTCAAAGAGGGATATACATCGTTTCTGGTATACCCTAAGCTGGGAGAAACATGAATCATCAATTGATATGCTATCCTACAAGGAGGCAGAACAAAATAGATGGCGAGATATTGCTTCTGAGGTAGCATAGTTAGATGTTCCTACTCTGATGGCCAAATGTTACAGTCAAATCCAAACTTCCTTCACCCAGATATGGTGTGCCAATTAGGAGAACCATTAGAACAGTTTGGGATTGGCAGACCTACCGGGACCTCAAGACCAAACCGACGGGAACCTTCATCTTGGGAGCGTAACCGACCAAGGGCGAGCCAGTCCGAAGGAGCACCATCAAATAGAAGATCACGTAATAGAGGATCATCACATCCGATTCGATTCATGCCCCTAAAAAACTTCCCATACTAGAGAATGTCCCATCCAACCTATATTAATATATCACTGGGGTATATGTGGTTGTGGAGATGGTAATTGTGGTTTCAGGGTGATTGTTGATTACCTGTATACAAACGAAGAGAGGTGGGAAAGATGTCCGTAGAGCATTGCACCATCATATGAAAGAATATAGAACCGGTGAATCATGTATACAGGACCATGTTTAGCGAAGCACCGTACAACGACATGTTAAAGCGCTTCATTGGAATATGGAAGGGCCAGCACCTCCAGAGAAATGGATGACCATGGAAATGGGGATGGCGATCGCGACAAAATACACTTCGATAGTAGTTTTCTACTCTACTGTCTGGGGGATATGCAAGTGCCACATACCTTCCGCTCGATAGTTATACCGATCATGATAGCCCAAGAGGAGAGATCCACATAGGAATTTGCCCCCAGGGTCATTTCATAAGGTTCTGCATGGTTGATGACTCCCCACTCCCCCCTGTCTATCCGCAGTGGTTCTTTTATAGAAATCCAAACACTGTTGGACCTTGGATTCATCAAATACAATCTAGGTAGATAGTTGGAACAACGTTGTAACTTAGTTATTCTTTAACTTAGTTGTTGTAACTTAGTTTTTCTTTAACTTAGTTGTTGTAACTTAGTTTTTCTATAAATAAGTTGTTGTAACTTAGTTTTTCTTTAACTTAGTTGTTTTAATCATATTGACTGAAATTTGGTCATTCAATTCTCTATTATTTCAAAAAAAGTGTCTCCCGCAACATTCCAACTTATTCAACTAAGTTTGATGAAAAAAAAAATTGTACTGCAAATAGTAAAGTATTTTGCTATTCGCAGTACAGATTAATTTTAAAGTCAAATTAATAATATAACACATAAAAATGTAATCCAACACTTTTTTTACAAAAAAAAAAAGATTCCTGTATTGATTACAACAAAAAAGTAACTAGTAAAATTCGCTAGTAATCAACTACAAACTACTTCAGTAAATTTACTTTCAGATATCATTTTTTGAAAAAAAAAAAACACAGCGAGACATCATTACATGTGTACAACGTCAATATGAATTAAAATAAATTTTACTGCGGTGATTAGTAATTTTGTACAGCGAATAGCAACCCCCTCAATTAAATACCATAATTTATGCCTTATATTTTTTAGGTTATTTTTTCTACCAATTTAAATTATTTATTCAAACACCATAATGCTTTATCTACAAAATATTATGTCATAAAGTTATCTACAAAATAGAATATAAAAATTTTTAAATAATATTTTGTGTTAATTAAAAAAATATTATATAATTTATTTTGAATAAATAATTTAGGTCTTAGAATTTTTTAAATAAGTCAATTTTTTATTTTATAATATTTAACCATTTTCATTTTTTATAATTTTTTATAATATATAATACTTTTGATAGTATCTATATTTTTACAATGTTTTGATTTTTTTGTGAATTTTAGTGAATTTTTTACACTTAGGGGCATATTGTGAATTTAAAGTACTTTGTTAACTAGTTGAGGTATTTTTGTCTTTTTTCTTTCTGGTCAATGACATAGTGGCATTCATAGAGTTTTACAAAAATATGGTGGCAGGTTGTGACTTTCTATTTTTAGGGGCATTTCATGAATTTGCCAAAAATATAGTGGCATTTAATGAAATATCCCTAATATAATGACCCGTTGTATCATAAAATTGTAATGGTATAATGGTTAGAGATGGAAGTAGTATTTGAGTTGTTCTATCTATAAAATAGAATAAAATTTTAAAATATTCTAAATATTATTTTAAAATATAAATTAATTTATTTGAATAATAATATAAACTTATAGAAAAAATATATATAAAAAATGTATGGTAAAAATTATGGTACTTAATTGGTATAAAGTAGTAAAAAACTTTGGTACAAATTAAGTTTGTAAAACAATATATTCTTTTTTATGGATTGGATGATTAAAAAATCTAAGAAATATTAACTTTTTCAATATTTTATGATATATTAATATATTTTTTATTTTATTTTGCAAATTTGTATAATTTTTTATAATATTATAATATTTTTAAAAAAATTTATAGTTATCTAAATGTTTATAGTATTTTGAATTTTTTTGTGAATTTTAGTAAATTTTTTAATACTTAGGGGCATGTTGTCGACTTTAAAAGTAATTTGTTAACTAGTAGGGTATTGTTGTCTTTTTTTTTCTGATTAATGACATAGTCATATTTCATTGACTTTTACAAAAATGTAGTGGCATCTTGTGATATTTTTTTATGGGGCATTTCATGAATTAGCCAAAATTATAGTGACATTTCATGAAATTGGATTTAATATATGTAGGACAAGAGAGAGTAACCTTCAAGTCACTTGGGTGGGTGTTCTTTCATTTTAATATGGCTTGAATGAGATTATTCAATATTATGAGATGAAAATCCAAATGTTATTTTTTATAAAAGAAATGAAGGGAAAGAGGCCGATAAAAGTGGGTCAAAAAGTAGTTAGTGGTCAAATACCACATCAAGCAGTATTGTCGGGTATTTGTCGATCAAACACCACAGGATCAAAGACAATAGATAATCATCATCCCTCTTTCCATCTGCTACCTTTGCTTTGCCATGGTTCCACCTGCTGTCTTCTCTCATCTCCCCTTGATTTCTTCTCCCACTCTGCAAAATCTGCATAAACTTACAGAGATTTGGCTTTTACTAATTAGCATCTCTGTCATATGGTTTTCTCTTTCCATTCTTGAGTAAATGTCGCATGCAATCAAATAAGTGATTATCTGAATAGGGATTTTCATCCGGAACTGACTTTTCTCTGATCCCTCCTTCCTGCGGCTAGGGTTTCTGGTCAATTAATCTGTGCCCTAATTTGAAACTTAGGAGGAGGAGAGGGGGGTCAGCCAGCTATCGATCGATCGGTCTGCAGGGTTGTTGATTAATTTCTTTCTGAATGACCAAGGAACAAGAAGAGGACGAAGAAGAAACCATTATTACATCCAATTAGCAATCCCAGAAACGTAAAATACATATACGTGATCGATACATTAAGCCATCAGGGAGATATAAAAGTATAATATAACATGGGATCCCCATCAGGCGATGGTGGATCTAATTCATTTTCGTTTACGGAATCTAGACCGACCACCCGGTCCGTCATCGACTCCTCTGGCCTCAGGCGCCTACTCAACTTCATCAACAAACTGCAGATTGAGGCGTCCCCCTCCTCCCCTAAAATGGGGTATCAAGGACAAGTTACCCTCTTATGAGAACAAAAGAAGATTAGAAGATCAACATTGGCCACCTCCTCCTCCACCTCCTCCTCCCCCTCCCCCACCTCCTCCACCTCCACCACCACAATATGACAAGGACGGTCACCTTATCACTGCCCCACCACCGCGAAGTAATGAGTCAAACAATGCAGGTGCCATTGCAGGGGCGGTCCTGGGTCTTGGGTTGTTGCTGATCATAGCAATTTTTTTGTTTCTTTAGGAAGAAGAAGAAGGATCAGAAGAATCAAGAGTTGTACAGCAACAACCTACCTCCTCCTCAAGGTAGGTAGGATCAATTGATGGATTTAATTAATATGTTTAGTTTATCATCACTTCATGGATGATCTTTCTTATGCCACGATCCATAAATCAAAACCATATATAAATATATGTATATATGATTACTGGTGCAGGTATGAATTCATCCAGTCCCCAACAAAGCCCATGGTACAATTCACCGTCACCAGCTAGGCCAAATAACCATCACCAGCAGGCATGGAAACATTATCTCAAATGGCTGGCGGTGGGGGGTGGCAACCAATGGCACCACCAACTCCTTCTCAACCCGGAGGTATGATGAGTAGCAACGCAAGCGTGACATCGCGCTACTCATCAGGACCAATGCGGCCTGTACTCCCACCTCCACCGCCATCGATCCCTGCGGGTTTGAACAAGAGCTCGTTCACATACGAAGAGATGCAGCAGGCGACGGGTGGGTTCTCGCAAGCTAATCTTCTAGGGCAAGGCGGGTTCGGATATGTCCACAAGGGTATCCTACCTAATGGTCAGGAAGTTGCTGTGAAGAGCCTGAAAATTGGAAGTGGGCAAGGAGAGCGAGAGTTTCAAGCTGAAGTAGATATTATCAGCCGGGTACATCATCGTCATTTGGTAACGTTAGTTGGGTATTGTATTGGTACAAGCGGGCAGAGGATGCTGGTTTATGAGTTTGTTCCTAATGGAACACTTGAATACCATCTTCATGGTACGCGCGTATCTATTATCGTTATCAATTTATGGTTTAGTGATATTATATTTGTTGAGCGCGCATTGTTGTGTCATTGAATTGGGCTTGAGTTTCTTTTTTTTATAATTGGCTGGTTGTCCAGCTTACATAGCAGTACTGAGGCATGATACCTTTCCCGCTTAAGGACATTACAAAGAACAAAATATATATTATAAAAACGTTACTAAAAGGGACAAAATCAAAGTAAGAGCATATGATTATAAGATGCCTGTTTTAATGAAAATCAGTGAAGGTTGTTTATGATGGTTAGTTTCTTCTTCTTGATCAGGGAAAGATCGGCCTGTGATGGATTTCCAGACGAGGATGAAGATTGCTCTTGGATCAGCCAAAGGGCTTGCTTATCTCCATGAAGATTGTAAGTAAAACTTGTTAGTAAAATGCAATTAGTAGTACCTTAGGTACGGAAACTATATTCATATTTAAATTAAAAGGTTTAATGATATATAGTATCAATTATCATCCCGAAACATGACAGGCCACCCCCGCATCATTCATCGAGACATCAAGTCTGCAAACATCCTACTTGACGAGTGTTGCGAGGCTAAGGTATATTTGTGGTTTTTTTATAATTTGGGCATATAGCCATTTTGATTGAAATAAATCCTGGAGAACTAGGTGGATGGTTTGATTGGTCTCGTTAAAACCTCTCTAAACAAACCCTGTAGGAAAAAGCTCGGAGGGGGAAAAAGAGTACCCAACGCATCCGATTACAGCCCTAATTAACAAAGTATTCAACCAATACATAACAAAAACAGCAACATGCATCAAAAGCCAAGTACGAACGACACCCGTCCTCAAAAACCAAACACCCAGTTACAACTCTAAGTTACAAATAATCTTTCAAAGATGACACACACCAATAAAAGTATTGCAAGATAGGGGGATGTCTTTCCACGAGATCTTAGTCCACCTCCAGATCCCCAGTTTTATCTGGGTGATGACACCATTAACTTCACATACTTCCTCTCGGAATATTACATTATTTCGTTGTAGCCAGATATAGTAGACCCCATAACAGAATGTTGTCTTCCACACACGCCTCATCTTGGGATGCATGGGGACTGAAAACCAATCTTCGTATATTTGTGCAATTTTCTCACGGAAAGTAAACATCACATTCCACCATCTTAGGATACACTCCCAAATTCATATTATCAACGGGCAGTGAAACAGAACATGTTCCAGTTTTTCCAAGACTCTCTTACACCAGGGGCGGAAACTGCTCCAGTAGGAAACAATATCTCTCTCGAACAGGATTTCCCGGGTCACTAGTCTTCTAAGGATTGCAAACCATAATGTCAATTCGACTCTAGGTTCACACAAACCTTTCCAAACTAGCATTAGATCCACCTCCTATGAAACCGCCTGCACCTCAAGATTATGCAAAAGTAATGAGGTAGTAATATCTTTAGTAATAGAAGACTCACCTCCCATTGTCCAGGTCACCTCATCCATTTCATTCGAGGACGATGGGGCCTGGCGCAGAGCAGCGCGTAGCTAAAGCATCAAGTCCTCGTATTCGAATAGTGCACGTCTCCATCTAAACTCCCATCTCCACATACCATCTACGAATTCACCCATATCCACAACATTACTCTCCTGCTACAAACTGAGTTGAACAATCGTGGGAAGGGGCATTTCAAACTGTCGACACCAGCCCAGCAATCGTACCAAAAACTAGCATCTTTGCCACTCCGTATTACTATCTTCAGTTTTTCTGCAAGAACTGTTTGAAGAGGAGGGCAGTCTGTTGTTGCCTTCATCATGAATACCAGATACCCTTCAAGCATGCTCTCTCAGTATTTATTTCCCCTGAATGGATACCCTGCCTCATGCAATATATTGATCGTATAGCTCGTTTCCAGAGAGAGTGGTTTGTTTTTGCAAAACTGTACCTCCAATTGGCCATGAAAGCCAAATTCTTTAATTGTAAATCTGAGAACCAAGTCCACCCATAGCCTTTGGGCGCGACATTTTCCCCCATAAGACAGTAGTTAGGAATTTACTAGTATTCTTACCCCAAAAAATTGCCTTTGAAGCGAGATTAATTTTTCCTAACCTTCACCGGAATAACAAACAAACTAGCATAGTATAAAGGTATAGCATCAAGCACAGACCTGACAAGTACAGCACGCCCCGCTTTGAGAGGCTTGTAGCCTTCCATATTGCTAGCTTGCTTTTAACTTTTTGAATCACCGGCTCTCATGTTGCAGCTTTTCTTGTATTCGCGCCTAACGGACATCCCAAATATGTGGCTGGCAACTCCCCCACCTGGAAACTGAATATATCTTTAATCATTTGAATCTCTTCCGCATCAGCATTGATACAGTAGGCTTTGAATTTCTCTAGATTCAGCCTCAATCCACTCATTTCAGCAAAGGTTAAGAGGATCATATGTAGGTGAACAAGTTCCTCTTTCTCTATCTTGCTAAAAAGCATTACGTCGTCAGCAAAATGCAAGTGAGTTACCCTCACATGCTTTTCTCCAACACTCAACCCCGATTAAACTCCTTGCTCCACGGCACATTGTATTAACCAATTCAACACCTCAACCGTTATAACAAACAATATGGGTGAAAGCGGATCACCTTGTCTTAAACCCTGACTTGGAGAGAATGGTTTAGTAGGTGAGCCATTTACTAATAAGGAAACCCTTGTGGTCGTGATACACTCTATTATCCACTTTCTCCATTTGTCACCGAATCCCATACACCCCATCATCTTTTCAAGGAATTCCCATGATACGGAATCATAAGCTTTCCTCAGATCGATCTTCAACACACAACCCTTTTCTCTTACTCTCTTAAGCCATGTGATTACCCACGACCCTTACCCCCCTCTTGATTAGTTATAAAATCCCACTTACCCTAAAACTATTTTGCTTATTTCTAATTGTTCTCTAAATTAATTTATTTAAGGTGGCTGATTTTTGGCTGGCTAAGTTGTCAAATGCACTAACACTCACGGTTTCAACTCGGTCATGGGTACATTCGGGTAAGCAACCAGTGATGATGATGCAGCACAGTCACTGGATTGAGTCCTATAAATATATGTTGATTAATCATTAAGTTAATTTGCATCATGTAATTCAGGTATTTGGCTCCTGAGTACGCCTCCAGTGGTAAACTGACAGAGAAATCTGATGTGTTCTCGTACGGAGTGATGCTACTACTGGAACTGATTGCAGGTAGACGCCCAATTGGCGCCAGCAGTGATGATGATGATAGCTTAGTCGACTGGGTTAGTACTACTCCTCTTTTTGTATCATCTTCTACATACATACACTAACTGCAGCTGCCTGCTAGACAGTTAAACACTAATTAAACAATAAAGTACATTCTCATTCCTTAATGATCGATCACGTATACAAATTAAATCATGTACATTATTTAATCTCCAGGCTAGACCTCAACTTTCAAGAGCAATAGAAGAGGAGAATTTCAGCTGGTTGGTGGATCCACTCCTAGAGAATAACTACAACACACAAGAAATGAAGCGGATGATAGGTTGTGCCGCTGCTTCCATCAGACATTCCGGTAAAAGACGACCTAAATGAGCCAGGCAAGTAACTAATCAATTAGCAGCATTCAATTAGCAGTATGTATATAAGTATATATGTCATTATACGTTTACTATGTGATCGGAAATTAATAACATACTGATCAATCGATAGATCGTGCGGGCGTTGGAGGGAGATGTGCCGGTAGACGATTTAATGGAAATTGGGAGGAGACCAGCAGGTAACAGTGCTGGTAGCACTTACAATTCCGGCGGGGATTCCGACTATGACCAGTATGATGCTTCGCAGATGCAACGAAGGCCTAGACAAGGGAACAACAATAGTAGCTCCGAGCACTCAAACGAATACAACCGTCGTGGATGATCCTCTCGATCTCAAGGTCAATTCTTTTATTAACTAAGCCTGGGGAAGATCAGAAGATCACACATCTAAATCTCAGCAGTTGGAGTTGAAAGAGGGAGCAGCACGGCCACGGAAGAGGGGTAATCTAATTTGCAAGATTTGACATTAATTAATTAGGGCACGTTTCTTTTTCGGTGGATCGATTCATTCTTGTTTGGTTAATTTGACTATTTTTTTGTTTCATTTGTTTCTTCGTTTGAGGTGGGTTTTCAAGAAGGTTAATTTACGTGTGTAGGAGTGAGTATTCGATCGTCCTTGGTGGGTGATATCTTAATGCGACGACAATTGGAAGGAATTGGAAAGGGGATGTGTGATTAATCACATGCATGAAAGATAAATATATTTGTATTGTATTTTACATCGAATTCCCTAGCTAGAGAGGAACTTTTTTCAATTAATCTGTCATATCATTAAGTAGTTTCAAGTACAAGTTTTATGGGATTTTAAAAGATAGATCCTAAACCTCCCATAGTACATACATACAAATATTTTAAAAAAACGAGAACAATTGTAACCTTAATTGTTAATGTCCGGGACTCAAAGTATTTGCGAATGCAATCGTATTCCGAACCGCTATTTTGTTTATAATTACAATAGTGGATAGGTTTCAGAACCGCTATTTTGTATCCTCCATTTATAAGTTTACATATAAACTACACTATTATGGAATATTAGAGGAATGTTGAAGGCTACATAGCGGACTCTTTGGGATCTGTAACTTAAAAGTCTATGTTTATTAGATGAGAATGTTGAAGAAGTTTCTCAAAAAAGTTATGGGTTGGTGCATTGAGCAGTGGTACAAGTACAACTGCCTACTACTTATTTTGGGTCTTAATTTTGATAGGAATCCTAATTCAAAGTTTAAGGATTTCATACATGTAAAGAGAATACGAAAACCCTATGTCTTCTTCTCGGTGTATCGATTCCATAACTTTTCTCATGAACAAAAGGTTGTGTTCATCAAAACGAACGATGTTCTCCCTTCTAGCGGGTAGCTACCCTTTTTTGTCAACTCTATTCATCTTCCGAGCTTTAGTGGTTCCTCTTTGAACCTAAAGCTCAAATTTCACCTCCGTGAACTATCTTCCATCATCTCTCTGATGAGATATATATATATATATATTTCTCTAACCTTTGTCTTTAGCCCCACCGTGTTTGCTCGACTTCTTCTCCTCCTCTCAACGCCCGTTCTAAAGGGTTGTGTTAGCTCCCGGTGCTTGGTTTAAGCCGTTCGTTTGGTTCCATTGGTCTAAGCCATTCCAAAGGGTTACAGACATCATGGAGGATTCAAAAGCTTTATTGTGGATAGCTCCAAAAAAGAGGCGGAATCGCCCTCCTCTGGCGTGACACGATTAAGACCCAATATATATCTCTTTTACTGCTGCTCACCATATTGATTAGTGGGTTGAAAAGGCCTTGGCTCAGGGTAGAGATGTACGGGTATCTATGGTTGGCCAAATTCTAGCGGTGGATGAAGAACATGGTCTCTTATTTGTAGCCTAGAGAACCAGGTCCGCAACCTTGGCTTGTTTTCAAAGACTTCAAGGAAATCTTGTTTAGGTATGAACAAAGAGGCCAATCTAATTGAAATCGTAGTAGAATGAAGGCCTTCGGAAATTGCTAAGTCTCTGTGAACTTGGTGATATGGGTTTCGTGGGAAACATCTGCACGTTTACGAACAAACAATGGGGTCACTTCAACACCCGGAATCGTCTTGATTGTTTTGTGGCTACCTCAAGCTGGTCGAACCTCTTCCCTACTGCTCAAAATGTTCACTTGTGCTATCGTTGGACCATAGGCCTATTAAGCTAAATCTGATGTC
The DNA here is from genome assembly GCA_023374045.1 of Limonium bicolor. NCBI lineage: Eukaryota > Viridiplantae > Streptophyta > Magnoliopsida > Caryophyllales > Plumbaginaceae > Limonium > Limonium bicolor. The sequence goes on from CM041778.1 coordinate 98,324,488, forward strand.
TGTGCAACGTAGGGGTCCCCATCTTTTTCGCTTTCAGAACTACTGGGCGAATGATCCAGAGTGCAAACAGATTGTTCACAAGTGCTGAAGGAATTTAAACAGCAATGGCAACTTTACTGATATTGTTGTCTCATGCGGTAGTGCCCTTAAAAGATGGGGGCCATAAATTCAGGTCTGAGAACATCCAACTAGCTGAAATCAAAGAGGAAATCAACTTGGTTGCTAGCCTCGCCTTTACCCCATAATCTTTATCTTGCTTGAGAGATCTTAATAGGGAGCTGGACTCGCTCCTCCTTCGTGAGGAAATCTGTTGAGATAGAAATGGGTACGAGAAGGTGATTGCAACACATCTTTTTTCTTCAACAAAGTTCAAGCCAGAAGAAGAAAATACACTAATACAGAATTTCTCTAGGCTCAATTGCCTATGACTGGAACTTTATCAAAATTTGGCTCATAACCACTTCGTTAATTTGTTTCGATCAACACAACCTGAGCAAAACTCTCACTTATTGGCTTGTGTTGAAAACCAGTGCCACAAGACCTCTTCAATCTGCAAGGGCAAGAATTTTTCAGGGAGGAAGTCATTCTAGCTTTAAAACAGATAAATCTCAGGAAGGCCACGGGCCCGGATCTAGTTAATGGTGTTTTTATTAGAACCTACTAGGATATCATTGGAGAAAACTTTGTTGATTCAGCCCTTGTGGTCCTTAACATTGATATTATGCCGACGGGACTCAATCACACGCACATTGACCTCCTCTCAAAGAAGCCTAGGGCGAGTTCCATCAATGAATTTAGGCCTATTTCATTGTGTAACACTACACAATCATTGCGAGGGTGCTGGCTAATCAATCAAATGATTCTGTGAGTCTTGTTATCTCTGAAGATCAGGGAGCTTTTATACCCAAAAGATTAATTTTCAACAACATTATCACCGCTCTAAAGCTCATCAATTCCATGAAATGCTCTAGCGCCACTAGAAAGAGTTGTTTTGCTCTCAAGCTTGACATGGCAAAAGCCTTTGACAGGGTCGAATGGTCTTTTTTCCTTTAGTTCTTCGTAGTACGGGGTTTCACTCAAGATGAATAAATGTTGTTGAAAAATGCATCTCCACAGTTTCCTTCTCGGTCCTTATCATTGGCCATCCTGGCCATAGTTTCTTCCCAGAAAAAGGTCAGAGACAAGGTGATCCTCTATCACCTTTTCTCTTTGTGTTGTATGAAAACCCTATCCTCGAATCTTCATACCTCAACTCTTTCTAGGACTATAAGAGGGTTCTCCATGCGTGTCCTCAATTTCAACATTCCCAGACTTCTTTTTACAAACGATTGTGTTATCTTTGGCCATGTGAATGCAAAAAACGCTAGAAACATTATGCAAATCAATGATGAGTTCTGTGAGGCATCTGGGCAATGTATGAACCAGACAAGTTAGGACTCATGTTCTCTAATGAGTTAGAAGATAGTGTGAGGAGGGAGATCTCGGGTATCGTTGGGGTCAAGGAGGTTAATGACCTGGGTTTATATATGGGATTCCCTAGCTCTTTAGGAGACACAAGAACCAAGTCTTCGGTTACATCAGAGATAGAGTTAGTTAGAGGGTCCAAAGTTGGGACCTCACCCTTTCTAAGGCGGCCAGGGGTATTCTCTTAAATTCAGTTCTACAAGTCATCTCTTCTTATATTATGGGTATTATTCACCTTCCTCGATCCCTTATTAAAGATATTCAAGGCATCACCAGAAATTTCTGGTGGTTGGGATCCTTAAGTCAAAAAGGTAATTTGTGGCGAAAGTGGGATGTGTTTTACAATAGACTGGATAAGGGTGGTTGGGATTCCGAGATCTTAGCGCACTCAACGATACCTTGTTGACCAAGTAGGTTGGCGACTTCTGAACCAACCTAATCTTCTTGTCTCTCAGGTGATCTTAGCTAAATACTCATTAGGTTGCATCTTCAATTCCCACCTTGGACCCAAGCCTAGCCCAATCTGAAGATCCATATGGAGAACTTTAGACCTTCTCAAGCCTGGAGTTTGAAAATTTATTAGAGATGGATGCACAACCCGTCTCACTGACAGGTGGCTGCTTAATATAAAAGATGGTAAACGTTGGAATCAAAAGCTCCCTGTGCTTGATCGGGACCATGGTAGAGTTGCTTGGTTGATTAACTCCAATGAGCAATCGTGAAATCTTGAGTTAATAAGAAACTTGTTCATGGAGGATGATTATAATTCTATCTTAAGCATCATCCTCCCCTCATCACCAAAACCGGATAGTTGGAGTTGGGGTGGACAAGAATGGCAATTTTAGTTAAATCAGCTTATTTTATGGCAAGGAATTTTCACTCCCTTGATGGAACATCTCCTTCTTATGGTTCCATGAATGGCGCATCTGTGAAGCGGTTGAGGAAATGCCCCCTTCCCCCACGTGTTAAGCTCTTCGTCTGGAACTCTCTTCCAAGGCATCATCCTGTGTGATGCCGTTATCTCGCATCGTTGCCAGAACAATCATCGGAGTGGTGCCTCATATGTGGATAGCACAAGACTCTAACTCATATTTTCCTCAAATGTCATGTAGTCAAAGATTGGTGGTCCTTGGAAGGTGTGGATCATCCAAGGCTATCTGTGACGATAATTGGTTTTATGATTGGATTATCTCTGCATGTGCTCATTGCGACCATGATTATGCCCTTAAAATTGTTACACTTTGTTGGAAGATTTGTATACCAGATGTCAGCTTGGACATAACAGAGCACATTCCTTTACCCATGGTATGGACCAGGTAGCTTTTTTCTTGAGGTTGCTTGTCCTAAGTGCCCAAGTGCTCCAGGAAGCTTTCCGTACCTTAACCCTTCTTCTAAGATTTCAGTCTAAGTTCTTGTCGATGGGAGCGCTTCAAGTGAAGGTCCAGGTACTGGTGCAATATAAGGGATTTTTCAAGAAACGTCTTGGTAGCGGTATCTCGAGCGACTCAATCTTATGGACCCCCCCCCCCCCCAAGATAATTGAGTCAAAAGCTATTATTTTAGGTTTGAAGATCACGCTTGAACTTTGTTACCTCAGTGTTCATCTTTTTTTTTTTGCCTTGCGAACATCAATTGTCTCAAGGGCGAAGGAGAAGTATGTCAAGATGTCGACATCATTCTTAAGGAAGCAATCCTACATTACTCTAGATTTCGTAGATTCAGCTGGTACTATATTCCAAGAGCTAGTAATGTTGAGGCCCCACCCCTTGGTCATTCTAGGTAGAACTGAAGCACTTAAGGGAGTTTGGTTTGATCACTACCCCCCCCCCCTGTATCAGGAACTTTATCGCTTAATATCAGTATGCGTCTTTTCGAAGAAAAAAAGTTTGTCTTCATCTACCGTAGAAACAATTTCAAGGTTGGGAAAGAGAACATTGTTGCTTTTCCTGTTATATCATCAGGTATATTCATGTGACCATGCAAAAAATTAAGTCTTCTATTCCCTGGAATGAATATATTATTTCCAACTTTTTTTACCTAGTTAGATGATTGCTCACAATAATTGTTAAAAGTGAAATTGTTTCTTGAAGTTGTAATTAATGACTGAACCACGATTCACCTTTCAAATGTTACAACAAGCATACTGAGAGTTGAAATGCGTTAACAGTTGTATGAAACCCTACATTTTTGCTTGTGAACACGATGATAGTCTTTGCGTATTTTCATATGATGAAGCTTCCAAGGTAGCTATCTTAACTATTAAGGAGTAGATTGAAGCTGACTTGAAAATGGTTAATAATCATATAACCAAGAAACAATTTAACCATCTAGATAAATTGTTCCAAACTTGGGACAAACAGTTTTTGCACAACTTCTGTGTTGTGTACAGTACAAATATATTTCATCCATCAGCCTCGTAGGTCAATAGATAGGTCTGGCAAACAAAAAGCAAAAATGAATATACGACCCGAAACATGACACGATATTGATATGTATAGGTATTAAATTTTTATATACGGTACTAATTTTGTGTCGTGGATCATATATACAATTTACTAACGTATCATGTACTGTATCTAAGTGTATACATAAAATACCTGTAAGTAAATCAAATTAATAAAGTTCTATATACTGTACTAGTTATTTAAGAGATCACTTTCACCCATTTCAAACTCTATTGTTTTATATTTAACTTTAACATGTAGTCATTATGATAGTTGTATATTTTAATAAAATAATAAGTTTTTGCAAAGAGACAACATAAAAGTGGATTGGAATATTGAGATTTTCTTTATTACACGGATAGAAAAAGAAATTGGTAGTGAATTAGTATTTTATCATCCATTTGTGAAATCTTTATTAAATGTGGAGGTGAATTTTTCACATACTAAATCTATATTAACTATGTTTATGTTTTGGTATTTCAAATAATTTCGTGTAAATTTTTATATATTTTTTTTTTTACAGATTTTTTTAGAATTTGTTTTAATATCATAAATTTTGTATCATGTACTGTTTCCATCATTTACATGGTATGAATATGCGATTTACCAATAATAAACAATTAGAAAACGCATATTTCCCATTTCTATGTCGTACTGCAGAAATTAAAATAATAAAAGGTCGATGGAGAAAAAGGACAATCCACATGATGGATACACGGGGCTGATTTCAATGTGGGACATGTAATACTTTATCATATCAATGCTTCTGGCTATAAAAATGATCAGTTGTATTGCGCTCTCGTAATATAAGATGCAAGCAAGATCCTGGTTTCAATAATGCTGAAGATTTTAAACGGAAGTAGAAGCGAAGGTTTCCACTCAAATTTATCCCAAATACTAGTCTGATACATTATTGGAGCCCAATGAATTTATAGCTAATTATGTGTTGTACCATTTTTGACAAAACCAAAAAAAAGGTTCTTATATCTACTGATTCTCACCAACAGACCAACATATATCCCAACCAGAATTTAGAGCTATACTCAATTCGTTTTTCCCAGAACTTAGAGCAGAACCAAAAACCTTGACATCAAAAGTCATCTGTCCGCAATTCCCCAGGAATATACTAGTCAATTAATTACACCTTTGGGCATATGCAAAGTACTTTTTTACACTCACCAGTTTTGCACCGCACCGAAGTTCATCTGTACATTGTCAGGGGCCAATATGCAAAGAACAAGGGATTACACAGATGCACCCACCAATTTTGCACCGAACCGTAAGTTTAACTATGAACTGTCAGGGGCCGCCGAACGCAGGCCCCCTCTACCACAAATTTTGATGTACATTCTCCCACGTTGGGGAGATGTTAGACTAGCACCCTGCAAAGTGCAATGGTAGTCACTAGTCCAGGCCATGAACCTTAATGATCATCCTTGACCCCATCCAGGTAAGTGAGTTTTGAGGTAGTTGGTCTCTTTTATTTATACTTTGTTATCAGCTGACACGGTTCCTTAGCAACGATGTGGGATGTTCCAAGTCCAGCTGGACTCCCTAAGGCACTGTTACTCAACCGCGGTTGACAGCTGCTTATTTTTCATGGATGTGTGAGTTTATTATGTATCTATATCCGTATTTTGTGGTATCCTTCAGTAGATGTCCAGATACCCCAAAAAAAAAACTGTATGCGTATATATTATATAGTATGTATAGTATATTTAGTATATATAGTAATTGATAAGGTAATAAAACTACCTATTGTCAATTGTTTGACCAATCTCTAATACCTATATGACCTCTAAGTCTAACCTTTCTTCTTAATTCAACACTGATTTGAAATAATCTGACGTTTGACATTAGATATTTATTTTAATTAATAATTATGGATACCTTTATTCGATAGTCGTAACCAGCTGTAGAATAAAAAAAACTCTAATCTAATATTGTTTGTGGCATGAAATACGGTTATAACATGTGAAAATAATGTAGGCCGCTTACATAACAGTTTAAGAGTTTGTTTAAGTTAGTGAAAAAACAAGTTTTTATGTAACGTACCATCGACCTCCCATTTATATGGTTCCGACTAATATAATAGTTCTGTTATAAATTATTGTTCATTCTTAGCACTTTCTTAAAATGTTCTAGTAGATAACTTTTTTCATATAAAATTACAAACTTCTAGGTTAGGTTAACCGTTCTATTGTTTAACTGGACTCATTTTTTAAATCTAATTCTATTAAATTTCATCTGGATCGCTCAACTGAATCCGGCAAATCATTTAATTCGGTTTTTCTAAACCCAATTCATTATTATGCTGTTAAGATCAGTTAACTTTCAGTTTAGTTTTCTTGATTAACCTTGGGACGGTATAATTTTTTGTCAATGAGACAATCATATCATTAATATTATAAGATAACATTGATCATCCACATAAATTATAAGTGATGAATCAAACCTATGTCACAAAAATACAAATAAATGCACATTTCTTAAAGTTAACATCAATGATTATACAATGTGGACATCTATATTTGAGGTTTTTGTTTGGTTTTATATAATCGGTTTACTGAGCGATTAACACTTTTGGAATATCCAAAATCATTACCAAAAATGAAGCCAATCATTTTACATGGTTCGGTTAACTGACTGTAAAAACTAGTACGATGAACTGGAAAATAAGTATAGTGTAACGCCTTTTTGGTTCACTTTTGTGGTTTCATAATTTTTTGGGCAATCGTATTCGTACCTACTCTCACTCATCATCAACATCTAAAGATGCACATATATATATATTATATACTATATATATACTTGATATATATTATTAACTTGAATTGTTAGCTGAAACTATTCTAGAAGTTTTCCAAATGAATTTCCGAATCAACAAGATAATTGTATCTCTTCATGTAGTGAGAAAAAAAAAGTTTGTTTCAAACTTCATATTTTTCAACTTTCATACTTTACGTTATAAATGTTCAATATTGTTATCAAGAAAAGAAACTTCTCCTCCGTGTGAGAGGGCTTAAGGACGTCTCTCCGTGGTGAGAGGGCTATACGACACTTCGCCTCGCTAGTTCCTTGGGTAACAAAATGGTGATGTTTCCTATACTTCCATTAGGAATGCAAATTTTCATCATAACAATTTGCAGGTAGCTTATATGATCTACCCGTGGCCCCTAAGACTCTTCTCCTCTCCTACTCGAATCTTGCCCTCCCACCTTCATCTTTCGTCTTCCTTCTCAAATCAGCACTATGGCTTGCTGGAGCAAGAGGCATGTCAACACTACGAGCGTTGTATCTTGGTAAGTTTTTCTCCTCTCGAGTTGCTGATGCTCGAGCACTTGAAGGAACCTTGAATAAAGTTTGGCAGCTACAAGGACAATATAAGGTCAAGAATGTTGGAAAAAACCTCTTCATGTTCGAACTGGGCAAGGAGACAGATACTAAAGATATCCGTAATCGAGGACTCTGTTCCTTTGATAGCTCACTTACAGCCAGTGGAAGCTCGAAAATCACCCAAAGATCATATCTTAAGCTTTATCTCGCTTTGGATCCGGATCCACGTCATGCCTCTCATTTTTTGCTATAGGAAATTCACTCAATGACTTAGCTCAAGATTGAGAGTTTTTTTCATTATGACGAGGATGATGGTTGCTTTGGAGGTAGGGGTGATCATTTGGATAATTCGGTTAACCGAAATCTAAATTGTAAAAAATAAATTGGATTTCGGTTATTTCGGTTAAAAATTGAATTATCCAAATTAAGACCAAAACCGAATTAACCACTATCCAAATTATCCGAAATCCAAATTTTTTTAAAAGTGAAATCCGAAATCCAAACTGAAATCCAAATTTTAGCTAGTTTGGATTTCAACTTACCAAAATTTAGGGTTTATGTTTGACTATTTATCACTAAAGAGTATAACTAGAAAATAGAATATTTTTTGTAAAGAAATTTGGATAATTCGATTAACCGAATTAGATAAAGTCAAAACCAAATTATAATTAGGATAATTCGGTTAACCGAAATTTTCGACTCAGTTAGAAAATTCGGTTAAAATCTAAAAAACAAAATCGGTTAATTCAGTTTTTGGATAAATCCAAAATATCCAAACTGAATGCTCACCCCTATTTGGAGGTGACTTTATGAGGATTAAGATCAGATACGATGTTTATAAGCCGGTATTACACTGTATGTCCATTACTTTAGAGGACACTTCCTCAGTTCTTTGATTTTCCTATGAGAAGATGCCCTCAATCTGCTTCCACTATGGCCTGTTTCTTCATTCTTCCAAAGAATATCCAAATTTCAAGGACCCAAAGGAGGACACTCTTCCGTATGGCCCTGGCTCAAGGCTTCAGGTCTACGGATTGGGCAACGGGTTGCTCATGAGGATGAATGTGAAATCTAGAAGATCTTGGAAGGGGCAAGTAAGAATTCAAGTAAAGTTGATGCTTCAAAGAATTTGGATCACGAAGAACAGAATTTGCATGCACCCAATATGGATGCTTCGAATGATACAGGGGGAAAGCCTGAAGATTCGGTTGAGGATGTTGACTCAACATGTGAATGGTAGTTTAGACAAACTAGGAGACTTAGTGTGTGAGAGATTGAGTTTTTTACCAAACAATAAGCAGAACAAATTGAACATACACACTATTATTAATCGAAAGCTAAAATGACTATAGTCCATTTGGTGGTGGAGTTGGACCGGTGACCCAATCTCCAGTGCCAGATAATTAGAGCAGCTTTGACACTCAAGTTGACTAAGGTCTTTGAGGAAATCTCAAACTGGTTGATATTTTCTACTAGGAAAGAGTAGATGCCTTGTCTAGCTAGACCTTTGAGAAGGACTTGGTATGTGGTGCAGTCCTTCAAAACAACGTAAGTGGAATGAAACTCAAAATATACATTGTTATCCCTGCAAAACTTGCTCACGGACAGAAGGTGCTTATTAAGAAAATGATTATGAAAAAATGATTCAACTTGAAACTTCTTGTTGGAGTCGAAATAATGCCTATACCCTGGTTGGCTATAGGGATAGAAGAGCCATCTCCAAGGGATATTGCTTCAGTTCCATTGTATTCAGATTGCCTAAGATTCAGATGATAAAATCACCAGTAAAATGGTGTGAAGCTGCTGTGTATCTAGGAGCCACAAGAAGTGTAGAGAATGTTGTAAATTGTTGTGTTTGCTTGGAAGGTTGAAAGAGAAAGGTTCTAAAAAAAAGAGTGGCTAAATGTGGGGTAACAATCTCTAGCATTCTGACCACATTCAAACATATCTGGCATTAGGGTCGATTATTTTTTGCCCTGAGAAAAGTTTACCAGAAAAGCGGCCTCCTTGATGGCCTCCTCGAGTTAACATGTTGGTTCTCCCCTACCTCGGTTATAGTGCCCCTGATAGTAATTTCTACCTCGGTTGTTGTAATTCCCATAAATAAAATAGTATTACCGTAAATGGTATGAGTGGAGGTGGCAATAGCATTTTTGTCACTTAGGTGATGGTCTGAGTAGTCTGATGGTTCAAGGTCACCTCAAATGTAAAAATGAGTGAAAATCTCAAATGGAGCAGCTTCTGGAGATAATATAATAGAATTTAGAGTAAATTACTCAGAAACCCCCTTGAGGATTTGGGATATACAGGTACCCCCTCGTGTTTATCATAATTATTGGTTAACCACCTCAAAGTTAAGGTATCTTTGCCTACGAGCCCCCGAACTATAACTTTGTGATAAAAAAAGTTAACTATGTGTTGACCTATCTGCTTAATCACATAATAATGCCAGGCTGGACAACAAAACTGCTTAATCAGAAGATGGAGTGTGTTGATCAGGCCTACATCCTGGAGTTAGTTGAAGTTGGATACGATTCGGTAGGTCTACAACAAGCAGTGATCAGAAGATTATCGAAGGTGTTGATTCTGATCAATCAGACAACAAACTATGGAGATGTGATGAAGAACTATCTTGAGTATAAGTATGAAGCCCCTCAGTTGTATCCCTCTTGAATCTGTTTTGAAGCAGTTTAGACTTAAAGCTTTGTATGGTTAATGATTGTTTTAACAAACTTCCGGCTATTGTAAAACAAGTAGATGTTTAATGTTGTGGTAATTGGAGGCAGTGGATAGTACCACGGCCCAATTAAACATTAGAACTGCTAAGTTGGAGATTGAGGTGTTTAGAACACCTCATTTTGATGATCGGGGTGCGGGGCTGGTGTAAGCCCCCCAACCATACTTATGATATGTATATATATGTAGCAAGTTTATAAAAAAAAAACTCGCTAACTCTCTCTCATCCCACTTTAGATTGCATTTCGGAAGAAGGGTTGACATTTTTAGGAAAATAACAATGAAGATAAGTAGTTTTTTTTTGTCCAGCATGATCATATTAATATGATTAAGCGATAGGTTAACACGTATTAATTCCTGATAACAGATTATAGTTCGGGGGGCTCGTAGGCAAAGATACCTTAACCCCAAGGTGGTTACCAATAATTATGATAAAAACAAGGGGGTTAACTGTAATATCCTAAATCCTCAAGGGGGTCTTGAGTAATTTACTCTAGATTATATAGGATTGTAATCAAGGGGAATCAAGAGGTAGGTCTGAAAATCTATATCAGTAACATGACCAGCTCCTGCCAAGGGTACACTAGGTCTGAAACTCATCTTTTTTGACTATTCCATTAACATGATATCCGCAGCTCCTGCCAAGAGAGTAATTCTTTGACTATTTCTTTTACCTTTGCTATCTACCCCCAAATTTTCTGGTAATAGGTCATCAGTTTTTCTTGATACTATTACTATTTGTTAACTTACATCAGTGATAGTGTCCTTTCATCAGCCATATGTCATATCAATAAAGAGCATAATCATATGTAATTTAAAATATCCTCAGTAGATATATTATATTCTTAATCATCACAAATCTATAGTTATAATGGACATGCAAGTCTGACATTCATTTTATGATCGATTCAGTATCTATGATGAATAAATCCCTAATTCCTTTAAAGGTTGATCAACTACCGAGATAGTTATGCTCAGCTAAAGACATATGTTAATGGACATGATGATGATCTTGATTCACCAATTTTAAATCATTCAGATTTTCATATAATATTTTTTATGGGCAAGATGTGACCCATCTATGAATGTATGCAGGTCATTTCCTCTCGAAAGGAAGTGAGTGATGGTAGTCTGTCACAAATTAAAATTTGTTTGGGTCAACTATAAGATGACCAGAAACTGAGAGAACTAACTGGGTGCTATAACCGATGAAGGGAGACGACATGGAGCTTTGTGCTCAACACGAAGATGAAAATCCTTTGGTGTTCCTTTTGTAGCAGACCTTGACGTGATATTTTAGGAGGAAAGAGAGAGAGAGAGAGAGAGAGAGAGAGAGGAGAGAGAGAGAGAGAGAGACCGCATAGGAAAGTGAGATAGCGATTCCTTTCAGCTCTGATACCATAGTAGGGTTTTAGGAGACAGTCAAAGCACGAATTCACCGCATCGCATCATTGTAAATGACATTTATATACGTACATTGATGGGCTATAAAGAAAGAAAAAAGCTAGCAAAGTAAATAAAAAGAGGGCTGAAACACAGAAGCACAATAGCAAAACATAAATAATGACAGACTAATACTAAACTAGGCCGGTTACTATTTTCGTCTTCTAATCTTTCAAATGTTATAGCAAGCATACTGAGAGTTGAATTGTGTTTACAACTGTTTGAAACCCTACATTTTTTGCTTCTGAGCTGGATGGTAGTCTTTGCCATTTTCTTATGATGAAGCTGCCAAGGTAGCTATCTTAACTATTTAGAGTATATTGATGCTGACTTTTTATTTTCGAAAGCTACCAACTAAGTATATAAGATAAATAGGTTATAAACCTTTGACCATAGATTTCAAAGGGTTAAAATTGAAAAACATGAAGAAAATGTCTAAGATACCTAACAACTGCCTCATCCTTGCAGTAGAGTAGAACGAAAGACTGTAACCTACCTATCTACCTTACTTCCAACAGAAACTTGTGTGTTTAGTACACTAAGAGATCAATCACTCTCTAGCATGATTGTCTCCAAAAGCATCAATCACATTCCATAATCATCTACCACACCTGCATAAGATGGCCAACCAGCAGCACCAAACAAAAGGGAGGTGCATAGCACCACAGTCGAAAAGAGTTCCAGTCACAAACAACATACGAAACCAAGTAATATACATACCAACCAAAGGTCACAGAAGAAAGGGCCAAAAAGAGATGATTAAACCACACTCCCAAAAGACACATATTGTTGAACTTAAAATTCTAAAACAACTGACTACATGAGTGACCCAAATGAGAGGAAGTTAGTGAGGGTTGAATTCATCTCCCATGACGACCCTGAGATATACCCGAGTCACCTTACCCTCATGTTGATCACTTGAACTTCCACGAACCAGTTCCAAGGATTGACCATCCGCAGCAAACACGGCCTTCTTCCCCTTGCACTCCAGAACTTCGTTCTCGAGGCTTCAACTAATAGTTCGGTGACCTTACGCTTGTGAGAACCACGAGAAGATTCAGTTAGGTGAGCAGGGTTCTTTTGGTGCACCAGATCCACTACTGTTAGGATTATATAATAGTAGTATTTTCCTTGTTTCCTCTTTTACCCCTCAGCCCGTTGCCTCACAATGGTTATATCCCTTTGTATATATTGTTATCGCTCTCTCTCTGGTTAGCAATAATAACAACAACTTCTTCTATGCTTAAGCATGCTTATTGTTTGTTCATCTACTTCTCTTCGCTCTCGACTCTTGCTCCTTCTTTCTTCTTCACATCTGCATCTCGCTCTCATTCTCCTTGCAATCCAATATGGTATCAGAGCAGGCGATCTACGCCTGATTTGTTGCAAAATCCAAATGACGACAGATTCAGAGGAGAGCGCGACTGAAGGCGAAGGCCTTGAATCTTCGGAAAACTGAAGCAGACAGCGATGAAGAGGAAAAGAGGAGAGAAAGCGCATAAGCTCCGATCCTCTAGTCGTTCCAATTCGGAAAATCCAGGGATTCAACTTACCTCCGTCAAATTTAATGGGACTGGATTCCAGATCTGGAAAAAGAAAGTCGAGATATGCCTATTAGCAAAGAACAAAATCAAACTCATCGACGGCACCTTGAGGAGATCAAATGTCGCTAAAAATCGACGCGATGCGTGGGATCGATGTGATGGTCTTGTCCGATCTTGGATTCTCGCCAGTCTAGACTCTTCAATTGCGGATAGTGTCGTCTCCAGTGCTACCTCTCACGAGATGTGGAAAAGGCTCATAAAGGTACGATCAAGTCGATGGAACTAGAATGTTCGAATTGATTCGAGACTTGTCTAAAATTGAGCAAGCAAGGAAATTCCACTGTTACGGAGTATTTCACAAGATTAACTAGCCTCTGGGATGATATTTCTGGGATGATGAATGTTCCTCCTTGCTGTTGCGGGTATAGTCGTAAGATGGCTAAACACACTGAGAACCAGAAGCTCTTTGCCTTTCATCTTGGGCTGCGCGAAGAATTTGTCAACATTAGGGGCAATCTATTGATGAAGAAACCCCTTCCTAGTGTTGACGATGCGTACGCCATTATATTGCAAGAAGAGCGACAAGATCCACTGGAAGAACTACGAAGGATAGTACAGAAACTTCCTTTGCCAACAATGCAAGTAGAGGCGAACATAATCGTGGCGACAAATCGAAGATTCGTCGTGATAAAGACAGTACCGGAAAGAATCACACTGGCGTCTGTGGACATTGCGGCAAAACTGGACATTTGAAGAGCGACTGTTTTGAGCTTCGTGGCTACCCTGAGTGGTGGAAAGGGCAAGAGTTACTACCTCTGTCAACAATGCTGAGCAACGATCTACAGGAAGTGCCAATACATCCGGTCTGAATGTAGAGAAAACTCAATAGGTTATGCGAGTTTTTTGAGAAATCCGGATGCATTCCAGAGAAGGTCACCGCAGGTAGCAGTACTTCTAGTGCTAAAAATTTCTCCAACTTTTCAGGTACTGTCTATACTCAATCTTTGGCTGTTCATCACAAATATTGTAAATTTCGTTGGCTCCTTGATTCTGTGCTAGCGATCACCTTATTGGTGATGAAAATTTGCTGATCAACAAAAGAAACTTGCTGATAATCATTATGTGACCTTGCCGAATGGGAATAATGAAATGATTAATACTATTGGTTCTGTGCAGATTACTGAAAATTTTCAATTAGATGATGTTCTTTGCGTTCCCAGTTTTAAACTTGCCTTAATCAGTTAGGCAAGTTAATCTCTCAGATTGGTTGTGCTATTACCTTTGATGCTAAAAGCTGCTTCATGCAGGTCCCTACTTGGACGAATAAAAAGAAGATGGGACACAAAGATGATGGTCTTTACATTTTGGATGTTGAGTCTTTAGATAAAAGTTTTAATGTCTGTAATAATGCTTGTGATATTCTCGTGACAGATTCTCCCATGCCCTCTCTAATAATCTTTCTGTTTCTAAACTCTGGTTTTGGCATAAAGAAAATGGGGCATCCCCCCATCAGCAAGATGATTCACATGGGTCTTATAAATAAACATGATGTTCCTGCCGATTTTGTGTGCGATATTTGCTTTAGGGCTAAAGGGCACCGATTGTCTTTTCCTCATTCTAGCAATAAGGCTGAGCATTGTTTTCAGCTCATACACATTGACATTTGGGGTCCCTGTTCAACCGCTAACCATGACGGTAGTCGTTTCTTTCACCATAGTCGATGACGCTAGTAGGAGCACGTGGGTGATTCTGATGAGACATAAATCAGAAGCACCACAACATATCAGAAATTTCATCCATATGACAGAACGTCAGTTTAGCAAGATTGTGAACATTGTTCGATCCGACAACGCCTATGAATTAGGATCATGCAAAACACTGAGAGAATTCTTTCATGATAAGGGTATCATTTCAAACCACGTGTGTCTACACACCGCAACAAAACGTGTGGTCGAACGGAAAACCGTTATCTTTTTGAAACAGCCCGGACTCTCTTCTTTCAATCCGGTCTTGAGTCATGTTATGGGGCGAGAGTGCTAATGGCTACATTCCTCATAAACAGATTGCCTTCCTCCACCTTGAATGGGCTCTCTCCTCATGAATACTTATATGGGCTTCCTCCCAATCTCAATAATATCAAAACTTTTAGTTCCCTTGTTTATCACACCGGGCCCTCAGTTCTCAATCCAAGTTTAGTGATCGTGGACATCGTGGAGTTTATTTGGGCCCAGGCCTATGCAAGAAGGGTCACCAGGTTTTGCTCATTAATGAAAAACGTGTCATTACAAGTAGAGACTTAACTTTTTTTAGCACATTTTTCCTTTGCAGGCCCAACCCACTGAAGATACACATGATGATTCCGTCACTTTTACGTTTCCGGTTTATACAGATGACGACTATGATCATCATCAGCATACCACCCAAGGTCATCATGATCCAAGTCATAGGCCCAACAACGTCCTCGCATTATTGAAGATACTGCCACCCAAAGTGACGGTTCTCATCTTGGGCTGGACACCAACTGCCAAGAGACTACAGATGAGGCCCACACTCCTCGTTCCTCAAATCAAGACACTACTGGCAAATATTCCATTCCCAAAGATCACTGCCATGTGACCGACAATTTGCCCATCACTGACAATGCCGATGACATCATGGTTGATGCTCCTCGTAGATCTACACGTGTTCGGAATCCTCCTGCAAAGTTGCACGATTATGAGTGCAATCACATGATTTCTGATCCCTTTACTTGTCTTCTGTCTACCAGGATCAATTATAATCATCCAATCTCATGCCTGATGTTCAAACTTTAACTGATATTACTCCTTCTCGTGTCATGTGTTCTCAGGTTTTACGTCGGTGTCCCCCTGAACCTTCCTCTTATCACATTGCTTCTCAATTTCCTGAATGGCGTGATGCCATGGCTACCGAACTCAAAGCTCTTGAAGATAATCAAACTTGGAACTTGGTCAAACTTCCCAAAGGAAGAGATGCATCACATGCCGATGGGTTTATCGCATCAAATACAAAGCTGATGGAAACATTGAACGTTATAAGGCGTGTTTGGTCGTTCGTGGGTTTACTCAAAGGGAAGGTGAAGATTTCCACGAGACCTTTTCCCTGTGGTCAAGATGACCACCATTCGTACCTTGGTTTCGTTGCTACCAAACGACGGTGGAAGATTCATCAACTCGATGTCAACAATGCCTTTATCCACGGTGACCTTCATGAGGAAATATATATGAGAGTTCCTGACGGCCTTACTACTAAAACCAATGGCTTGGTTTGCAAACTGCAGAAGTCATTATACGGTCTCAAACAAGCTTCCCGTCAGTGGTATGCCAAGCTGTCCGTCACCCTCATAAACTTGGGCTTCACTATATCAGACAATGATCACTCCCTTTTCAAATGGAGCTCCGACACCATCATTTTTCTTGGTGTTTACGTGGATGATATCATTATTTGTGGCAACGACGACGACAAAATCTCATCCGTAAAAAACACCCTCCATTGTCTATTCAAGATAAAGGACCTTGGCATTCTCAACCTCTTTCTCGGTATGGAATTTCATCACACCTCCGATGGAGTCTGTTACTCAAACCAAATTTGCCACAAATCTCCTTACCGAGTATCACATCAATTCCGATAATCCCGTTGTCAGCCCCCTTTCTCCTGGCACCAAACTTCTCTACATGATGGGCCTCTCTTGTCCGATGCCACTGAGTATAGGCGGCTTATTGGAAAACTCAACTACCTTCTCAACACTCGCCCCGATCTCAATTTCAGTGTTCAGCTTCTCAGCCAATTCAACCAACAACCATGTCAGAAGCATTGGGACGCCGCTATCAGAGTTCTTCAATACATTAAGGGACTCTTGGATATGGCATTTTCTTCAATAATTCTGATGATTTTTCTCTTCTTGCCTACTGCGATTCTGATTGGGCTTCGTGTCCTAATTCTCGCAGGTCTGTTAGCGGATACTACATTCTCTTTGGAGGCTCTCCCATCTCTTGGAAGTCCAAGAAGCAAGCTTGCGTCTCCCTCTCTTCCGCCGAGGCTGAGTACCGTGCATTACGTCGCGTCACTACAGAGTTATCATGGCTCTCTCGCCTCCTTCATGAACTTGGGGTTGATGACATCACACCCATTCCGTTGAAGTGTGATAATCGATCAGCAGTCTTCATTGCTCACAACCCCGTTCTTCATGAAAGTACGAAGCACATCGAGATCGATGTACATTACGTACGTGACCAGATCAATGCCGGTCTCATCGACGTCTCACACATTCCCAACACTCATCAAAAGGCTGATATGCTCACCAAGGCCTTACCAGGCAAGGACTATCGGAGTCAACTTCATTCCATGGCATGCTAGATGTTTCTACAAACCTAGGAAAAAACTCTCTTTCCTAGGTTTGAGGGGGGGGGGGTGTTAGGATTATATAATAGTAGTATTTCCTTGTTATCTCTTTTACCCCTCAGCCCGTTGCCTCACAACGGTATATCCCTTGTATATATGTTATCGCTCTCTCTCTGGTTAGCAATAATAACAACGTCTTCTTCTGCTTAAGCATGCTTACTGTTTGTTCATCTACTTCTCTTCGCTCTCGACTCTGCTCCTTCTTTCTTTCACATCTGCATCTCGCTCTCATTCTCCTTGCAATCCAACAACTACCAGACTTAGCTTCTTCCTAGATTTAGCCACCTTACCATTTGCCCATAGGGAAATTCTCCGGACTGTACTCTGTCTCAATCATTGAAGCAGAGAGGAACCAAATCATTGTCTTGGCAACAGCTACCAAAGCGGCTTCCATAGATACCCCTGGGACTTTCATGACTTCACCGGCGATAGAGCAGGGTGTCACCAGAGAAATGGAAATAAACCAGAACACCGTAGTGAAAGTTTCTGATCGTCAGTGTACTGGTGGATACTCCAACGAACCAAGCTTTGTAATTGAAGCGTACAGTGCCCGTTAATTGTTCAGATTGAAAAACAATCAGCTCAAGAACCCGGGTGTGGTTGCCACAAAGGAGAAATTGACATCAGTGAGGAGCATAGTAGGTTTGGTGGTGGTGGTGACGAAATTATCCTTAGCCAACCATGGAATGTCATCCACAAGCATTAGAACACCCGTGTACCAAGTGCAGTTCTCCTCCACGTCATCTACAACTTGAATCTTCCCAAGCCAGGCGTAACAACCAGGACTCTGCTCATGAGCATCAATGTGAAAGTGAAAACCTTTACCTCATACGATGTGGAGTTAACGGAGAGATAAGTATCTCCTAGCTAATATACCGATGCAAATGGAGAGAAGAATAGAAGAAGAAGAGAAATTTAGCAATGCGAGTGACCGCCTTTTGTTGTCCTCAAAATTTGCATGCAGTAACGAGAGATTGACAGAGAAGACTGGAGAAGACAAGAAGATGAAGAATTAGTTCACACTCCACCGAAGACACAACCATGGAAGGAGCAGAGTGCAGGAAGGAGTCAATTACTTCCCCTCGCCGTATAGAGGGACTTTATTTATGATAACTACTTCAAGCAGTTGTCATATATTAACCAAGAACCAACCTCACCATCTAGATAAATTGTTCCACACTGACAAACAAACAACACTATTGCCCAACAGAACCCAACATCTGTTGTACAGTACAAAGACATTTCGTCCATCAGCCTCACAGGTCAATAGATAGTAGACAATTAGGAAACGCATAATGTAAGATACACGGTGTTGTGATTTCAATGTGGGACATGTGATTCTTATCATATCCAATGCTTCTACTATTGCTACTCGTTCTAGCTCTCTTCATATGGCTTGAGGCTATAAAAACTGATCATTTGTATTGCGCTCTTGTAATGTAAGATGCAAGCAAGATCCTGGTTTCAATTAGGCTGATGAAATAGTCAAATTATAAATGGAAGTAGAAGCGAACGTTTCCACTTGATTTTATCCCAAAATACTAGTCTGATACATTATTTGGAGCCCATTGAATCTAGCTAATGATATGTCGTAACCATTTTTGACAAAACCAAAGAATGAAAAGGATTATTCTATCTACTGATTCTCATCAACAGACCCCTTGATTCCCAATCCCTTCAAATTTAGCAGAACCAAAATACCTGGATCTCGCTAGTGTCCTGTCAATTCCTGGGCAAGTTCAATATTGTTGACGTGGAATAGTTCTCTTGTTAGGATAAATTTACGTTGTTAGTTTTGTACCGAACCGAAAGTTTATCTATGAATTGTCAGGGGCCGCGCGAACGCAGGCCCCCTCTACCACAAATTTTGATGTACATTCTCCCACGTTGGGGAGATGTTAGACTAGCACCCTGCCTAAGTGCAATGGTAGTCACTAGTCCAGGCCATGGACCTTAATGATCATCCATAGACCCATCCAGGTAAGTGAGTTTTGAGGTAGTTGGTCTCTTTTATTTATACTTTGTTATCAGCTGACACGGTTCCTGGGCAACGATGTGGGATGTCCAAGTCCACCTGGACTCCCTAGGCGCTGTGATTCAACTGCGGTTGACAGTTGGTTATGTTTCAGGGAAGTGTGAGTTTTGCTTTTCACACCCTTTTTGTAGCTGTCCAGATACCACCAAAAAAACTGTATACGTATATAATATATAGTAATTAATAAGGTAAGAAAACTATATATTGTCAATTGTTTGACAAATCTCTAATACCTATATGAACTCTAACCTCTTCATTTTAATTAAACACTGATTTGAAATAAATTTGACGTTTGACGTTAGACATTTATTTTAATTCATTATTAATTACGGATACATTTATTGATAAAAATCAAACTTAATCGTAATATTGTTTGTGGCTTCAAATACGGTTATAACATGTGAAAAATAATTGTAGGCCACTTACAAAATAGCTCAAGAGTTTGTTTAAGTTAGTGAATAAAATGAAGTTTTTATGTATTAATTACATACCATCGATCTCCATTTTTAAGGTTCCCACTAATTTTGTTCTGTTATAAATTATTGTCATTGTTACCACCTTTCTTAAAATGTTCCTATAGTAGTAGATAACTTTTAATAGAAATTACGATTTCTTAGTCTGCCCATGATAGATTAACGAATCTATTCAGTTTAGCCGGATCCTCATTTTTCTTAATTGTAATCCAAATCATTCCATTTAGGTCAGTAAACCGAATTGGTAAACCATTTAATTAGCTTTTCTAAAACTCAATTTCATTATCACTCGTTGAGATCTGTTAATATTTAGTTTGGTTTAGTTTTCTCAATTAACTTGTAATCGTATGTTTTTTTGTCGATGAGATCATTTCATTAATATTATAGATAACTTTGATCATCCACATAAATCATAAGTGATGAATCAAACATATGTTACAAAAAATATAAATAAATGTCATTTCTTAAAAGTTAACATCATTGATTATACAATGTGGACATCTATATTGAGGAATTTGTTTTGTTTTGTTTATATAATCGGTTAACTGAGTGATTAACCCTTTTGGAAGAAACAAAATTACTGAAAATGAAAATCGTTCGATTTACTGACCGTAAAAAACCGGTACAGTGAACTAGAGAACAAATACAATTTAACGCGTTCAGTTCACTATATGGTTTCATGTTTTGGACAGCCCTCTTAGTCTCAACTCATCGTCAACATCTTAAATGCATACACAATTCAGACTAACGCGTTCTAGTCCGCGATTTAAGCTCTTTTTTTAAAAAAGTATATAATAGTGGCACTTTCTAATTGGACAAAATTATAACTGTGGTTTGATGTTAGATTCCTATTTGAAACCACATTCGCCTCTATCCAAACGCAGTTTAGTTTGTCTCATGACTTAATGCAGATTAAAATGAACGCGCATTTTTACTGCGTTTGGGTTAATGTGGCTGTGAAGAGATGCTAAGGAGAGAGAACAAAGTGTAAATAAGGAAATGACTTGAGTCACTTAAAAGCTGATAATCTTGTGCCAAATACACAAGCTTGGCAGCGAACAACCTAGTTGCGTTTGCACGCTGCAGTCGAACGCACTCTAACTAAATAAAAAACACAACTTCAATTTTAGACTGAAACTATTTAAAAGTTTCCAATAAAATTTGAGAATCAACAATATAATTGTATCTCTTAATGTAGTAAGAGAAAAAAAGTTTGTTTCAACTTTATAGTATTTTACAACTTATGATTAATGTTCAATATTGTTGAGTCATTTTACCTTTTTATATTGACAAAAATCAAAATAACTAGTTCTTATTAACCATAACGAAACCTGAGATGTTACAAGATTATGAAGAGTCTACCTCAATCTGGCCTCCTATTTTGCTTATAAATTATGGTACTTGAGTTCCACTTGTATTTTCTCCTGATTGATAAATGATTTAACCGCTGAGATGACGAATACAATACACTTTGTATATATGATACATGTTCACTATTGTTGAGTCATTTACCTTTTTATATCGACAAAAATCAAAAATAACTACTTCTTATTAAACCATAACGAAACCTGAGATGTTACAAGATTCTAAAGAGTCTACCCCAAATGGCCTCTTATTTTGCTTGTAAATTATGGTACTTGAGTCTCACTTGTATTTCCTCCTGATTGATAAATGCTTTAACCGTTGAGATTACAAATACAATACACCTTGTGAAGCCCCTATTTCCCCGCCCCTATGCAAATTAAATTAAAAATAAGACATGTGTAACAACTCCTTCAGGGTCACAATATAGAATAACTCCACCACTCCCCGAGTTTGCTTGCTACATTGTTTTTCCCGGTTTTTTCACCCAAACCTATTAATCTGCTCTCATACTTTTCCAAGATGCCTTTTGTACGTCAACCTCATTAAAAACTTTTTCCCTAGACTATCATGCTAGGATATCCGGCTCCAATCACCAGTGCAGAAAATGTTTTTTACCACGGTTATTTTGCCTATATACCACGGTTCCAAACCGTGGTTAATACGCGCGTCGTATATTCAAAAATGACTATAAACCACGGTTCAAAACCGTTGTTTAAACGCTAGAGTAAAAACCACGGTTGTACGGCGACCGTCGTTTAAATCCGTTTCTGTCGCGGGGAAAAGACCGATTTTATACCACGGTTTGACTTGATAACCGTGGTATATAAGCCTTTTATACGACGGTTCTGGAACATAACGGTTGTGGTTATTACCGTTTCCATTGAATTTTATACGACGGTTTTGCTACTAAACCGTGGTTTATAATGTCGTTCCATTGTGTTTAAAACCACGGTTTTTACATAACCGTGGTTTTTTTTTCTTTTTTTTAGTTTTTTGTTTTTCTAGCCTCTACCACAATGTGTTTTCCAACACAACCCAATTTACAATCATATATATACAAACTGTACAGGGCATCCAACTAGTATTGCCCTTTGATAACCAACCACACTATATATATGACCATAAACCAAGTTGCCAGTTTGAATTGCAACATTGAAAACGAATTGCAAAACAAAACTTTCAAAAATAAGAGAGAGTTGAACTTTACAAACTCTTTGAGAGTCTACGTTGCTTCAGCACAAACAAAAGTGTAAGTCTAACTACACTAGGATAAGATCTAAGTAACACTCAAGTAATTTTTACACCAAAACTGCGATAGATGATCTCTTACAAAGTCGAGATCCACTTTGGAAATACGTGCTCCCTGCTTTTGTGAAAAAAGAAACGATCTGTCCATAAAAAGAAACTGATCATCATTAGTACACAATTTTATTTCAAATGTAATAACTTTAACTAAAACTTTGATTGGTATGGTTTACCTTGTCATCATCACCAAGCATGTCAATATTTGTACAATCTCGAACATATACCGCATCACATAATAGCCACAGCTTCGTGAATCAGGCTGTTGAGGACACTGTCATCACACCATCCATGGATTGCCAACTTTAGATAGATCAAAAAATTAAACGTTAACTTTAATACAAAAATGCATAATTAAATAATACTTACACGTATGTATGGAAGGAAGTCCAAGATGGAGAATGGTTTCTTCGCATCACTCAAACCAAACTTATGACCCCTGCATAAATACAGCATTTTAAAATGAAGCCATTTATTGTCAATAATCTAGGACAAGCTTAAAATAAATACAGAATGCATTAAAATTTTGAATACTCACTCCTTCAAATATTCTCTACAGCGATCTCTCGAAGGTCATCAGGGCCGCCCAATGGGTCTATGTATCAACAAGCATGAGGTGTCGATACACAACACCATCAACATCCAATGATTGCTGCCACAGATAAAACAAAGAATGTTTGTAGACAATATTTTAATAATTATCACAATTAGGAAGCAAAAAATTCCAGTTATTGTGTACTTACATCTGATGATATGGGATCAGCAAATATTTGCTTCTTCTTCGCACCGCAGCACAAAAATCCCTGCCTCACGTGCTGTGCACATCCTTGCGCATCCAATGCGGCCTGATTTGCTGACATCAATTGCGGGCACAAGAAAGAGATGGAAGATAATCTCTTGTTCGATATCAGTCTAGTAGTCAAACACCTAAACAACATTTTTTCATAAGATATGTTAAATAGCTTAAAAAAATGAAAGATAATTTAATCATTTAAAAGATACTTACACACAATAGGCTTGAATCACAGAGATGTTAGCAGGTCTCCCATCAAAAATTCTCTTAGATCGCTCACGGTAATCATCAGATCTCTGGGCTCGGGGGAGTGGAAAACATGCTTAGACACTTTCATGTTGAAATTGGTGACAGACTGCGGCTTCGTCATGAAAAAGTCATACAGCATTTTTTGTTTGTCTGTCAACTTCTTCAGATACTTAGGTGTCAGAATGGGGGATCTCTAGGAGTCATATCGAAAGGTTTGACCACTTCCTTTCTCACACTCTGACTCTCCTCATTTGATTTCACAACTTCTTTCCCCTTATCCACTTTCTTTCTTAACCGGTCTAATTCCTTATCAATCTAATAGTATACAAAATTTAAATAATAAACATATCAGTCAACAGTCAAGTAAAAAACTAAACAGTAAGCATGTAATTAAATAGTTTACCTTGCCACTAACATCAATGAGAGAATATGGCCATGGAACAACTGAAGATTTTGCTTGACCTATTTTACTCCACTGATTCCACTCCAACGGAAGGGGAGAGTCCTCATGACCTTGCACAATATGTCTACCATCACACGAGCGTGGAGAGGTGGGATGGGCTTGAAATGTACTACAGTGTTCGGTCGGTCTGTTGTAAAACCCGACCGAATGCAACATGCACAGTCCCACAATCTAACACTTGAACAAATGACATGATTTAGCCACCTACATCAACTCACAACAGTAAGCAAGCTAATAAAAATTATTGTTTTAAAAGTAATGTTAAAATAACTAAGGAGGAAAAAAGAACAAACCGAAAGGTTTTGATAAGGAAATGTGTCTCTGGTAGAAGAAAGGTGCAGGATGATCGACCATCGGAGTATCCGCCGTCGTGGTATGAGCAGACGTCGGTGTAGGATCATCGACAGTATCCGCCGTCGTGGTAGGAGCAGACGTCGGTCTAGTAGTAGGTGCCGGTGTAGGAGACGCGGCCACTATCGATCTATCCGCTGTCGCGGTAGGTAGGAGTAGACACCGTGGTGTAGGAGTAGGTGTCGGTGTTGTAGGAGCATGCACCTGGCCCAATACTAAAGCCTCAAGTCTTCGCAGGCGCTCCTCGTAGGCTTGACGCTCCTCAGCGTGGCGTCTTTCCGACTCAGCGCGTGACGTCTTTCCGACTCCTCCAACCGGTCATGCACCCGTTCATCCACCATTCTCTCTATCATTTCAGCCTGTGGTACTCTCGATCGAGAGGAAAAACACGTCTTTTTGGCGAACTTCCCCTCCAAGCCCCCGCACTCGCCCTGGATGATCCTTTTGCCCAAGGGCCTTATTCAGGGATCATCCTGAGACGGAGGGGCCGGAACCATCTCCCATCGCTCAGTAGAGCCAGACTATTTTAAATTAACAAAAATATTAGAAATGAACATTACCAATTAGTAAACAACAACTTTTAAATATATATACTTACCAATCTTGGACGCCAAAAGCGCTCACGAACACATATCTCGCTCTGCAGGGACACATATAACGCGATCAGCTTAATTCTGCAAGTAACTCATCGTCATTAAATGCTTCACTGACCCTATGCATCGTCAACACATCAATACTGACTGAGTCCGTCTTCATTGTTTTCGTCAGTAAGCCCTCGCTCTTCCACTTCTCCAACCGCCCGTGTATCCAGCTCGCCCCATGAAGTGCTTGTAGATATTCTTCGCCAGGTTACGCCTCGCTTGTTCTTGACGTAACTGTTACAAAATTGTATATTTGTAAGTTATACATAATAAAAAATATTTGTTAAATTTTATTCCTTAAATAATTAAGAAAGAATAATTGTAAAAGTACCTTAAACTCTTCAGTCTGGCGATGGTCGTAGAATATCTTCCAGTCCTCCTCGTGATCATACCATCATACACTACCCACGGCGGTGACCTCTGGAGCCCGGTTTGGTAATCCAGCCATCTACCAACCGATGCTTGAACTGTCGCAGTGATGTCGCTAGAAGTGATTCAATCTTCGTCCAAGTTCATCCGCGACTTTGTTCTTCTTCTGCACCATATGCCACATGATGTCTTTGTCTGCCTTTTCTTGATCTTTCCAATCCTTATTAATCGAGCAATGGGATTTTACCATCAATCCCAAGTAGGAAGCAAACTGCTGCTTCGACCCACCACGAGTCGGAGGTACTTGTCCCAGATCAAATCGATGGGGAAGAATCTTTCTTCTTCTTCAACCCACGGGTCGGTCCACGTCCCTTCTGAGGGTTCTACGACGAAGTAGATGCAGCCGGGGTGGTTTTCAGTAGATGCAACTGGTGGTTCTTCAATAGGGACGTCATCCTCAATATCATCCAACCCCACAATAAGTCCTCTTCGACTCTATCGTCAGGATCCATAATCTGAAAAATAATCAACAATTAACAAGGTTAATACGAACATCTACTGAATCAAATATTGAAACATGACAAAAATGAAATAATATAATATTGTCAACCAAACTTACAAAATAACATTTCATCGTTCAATCCACAATCCTTCATTGTGGTCGGACCTTCGATATTCAAAATTAGTTACATTATCTACCTCCATCGGCAAACGAATAGGTACATCTGTTTCATCTTCACAGTCGTATTCATCCTCATCAACAATATTATCAATCCCAACTATCGATCTTTTACTCTGCATTACAATAGACCATCTGGGATTAGACTGATCACGACAGTAGAATACTGTTTTGCCTTTGATGCAACAATAAAGGGTTCATCAGTAGGAGCCGCTATCGTTAAATCAACTAGCTTCATACCATGATCCTCCTCATGATATCTGTTTGTTGTCCACCCATTTGCAACGAAATACGCAAGTTTCATAACTAGTGTAATTCAAGACCCAAATATCCTCAATAACACCATAATATTGTTCTTCAGTGTATTACGACTTGTTCCTGTGAAAATGTCTTGTGAAGCGATAAGATGCACACCACTGTTCTGGTTTGTCGATTTACAATCTTGACGTGCAGTGTAAAAGAAAATCCATTTACATCATATCCTTCATACGACAACACATCGAGATTTGGACCAAGTGCCAACAACTGGATCATTTCACCACGTTCCTTGAATCTTCATACAACACCTTCTGTCTGAACCACTTAACAAATGTTGCATTCTGCTCTTTTTTTAATTTGGCATTACTCATGTGGGGTTTTTGTTTTGAGGTACTAGGGTGGTGTGCATCGAAAACGGTTCAACAACTTCTGAATGATTCAACACAACCAGATGTGCCTTGTTCAATGTATCAATATCAACTCTGCATAATTTTTCCCACAGGTGCCAACCCCTTTAAGCCTGCCATCATGTCTTGCTTTCGGTAATCCAATAACATCAACACCGTGTAAGTAGTGAGTGCAGAAGTCAACTACCTCCTCTTTATTGTCCCTTCAATTATGCTTCCCTCTGGACGCCGACGGTTTTTCATTTTCTTTCAGTATATACCATATATCTCTCAAACGGATACATGTATCGAAGGTATAACGGACCACAATGTTTGATCTCTCTAACAAGATGAACAAGTAGATGCACCATAATATCAAAAAACGAAGGAGGAGGAAAATACATTTCCAACTGACACATGGTGATCACAAGGTCATTCTGTAGTTTATCCAGCGTCTCCACATCAAGCACTTTACACGGAATTCCTTTGAAGAAAACACATAAATTTGTAATAGTTTTCCTGACATCAGCTGGAAGGATTCCACGGAGAGCAACCGGAAGTAAGTGCTGCATCAGCACATGATAGTCGTGAGACTTCATCCCTACCAATTAAAGATCAGACATTAATACCAAACTTGATATGTTCGATGAGTAACCGGATGGCACTTTAATATGACGAAGAGAACTACAAAAAACTTATTTTTTCTCTTCTTTGGATAATGTATGACAAGCGGGAGGCAAGAATGTTCTTTTCCCTCTTTGTGTGGCGCGAGTTCTTCTCGTATACCCAATTCAACCAGATCTTTTCTACCCTTTAAATGGTCTTTTGTCTTTCCTTTCACGTTTAGTAGTGTCGCAGATACACTTTCACCAATGTTTTTCTCCACGTGCATAGCATCAATGCAATGTCTCACCTCTAAATGTTGCCAATATTCAAGTTCCTAAATATTGATTTTTTCTTCCAGATGCTCTTTTCAGTGGCTTTAATTGGTGGACCGAAGTTGTTTCACAACATTCTTCAACTGATTGTAAGTCTCAGCAGCAGATAGTGGTGGTCGAGTCGAGCGACTGCATGATCCGTTTTTCCATCAAACTCTTTTGTCATCTTACGGTATTTGTGCCCTTTAGGGAGGAATTTCCGATGGCCCATGTACACATTTTTTCCACTGTGTTTTAACCGTATACTGCAAGTTCTATCTCCACATATAGGGCACGCTAGTAGAGCTCCTTAATTGTGTATCCCGAGGGTACCGTATGCAGGGAAATCATTGATCGTACAAACAACATAGCCCAGAGCGTGAAGTTTTCCATACCATATGAATCATACACCGTCGCACCTTCATTCACACAACAATTTTAAATCGTCAATAAGGGGTGCAAAAACACATCAATTTTGTTTCCCGGTTGTTTTGGACCGATATCAACAGAGAGAGGGAATATGTCTGGGTTTTCATACACAACCATGGCGGCAGATTGTATATTTGTCAATAAAACAGGCCAAGTACTGTGTATACTGCTCAAAGTGCCATAAGGGTTCATCCAATCAGTGCATAAACCAAGTCTTAAGTTCCTTGGGTCTGTACCGAATTGAGGGTATATTTTGTCAATGTTTCTCCATTGTGGTGAATCGGCTGGATGTCTCAATTTACCATCATCCTTTCATGAGTAGCATGCCATCGGAGGTTCTCAGCATCTTTCTGAACTGCAAACAAACGTTTTGAATCGGGGAATTATCGGTAGATACCACAACACCTTCACAGGAGAGCCCACTTTAGTGCTTATGTGGTTTCTGTCACCCTTTTTTACATAGCGTGATTCCCCACATTCAGAGCAATGGTCATCCAACTCATTCTCTTCCAATACAACATACACCCATTTGGACAAGCATGTATTTTTTTATATTCCATACCCATCGGACACATTAACTTCTTTGCCTCATAAGTTGTTGTGGGTATCACATTGTCCTTTGGTAGTACATCATTCAACAGTTGTAAAAGATCTGTAAAACTGACATCACTCCTCCATGTCTCGCCTTCAGATTGAATAGTTTTAGGACAACGCTCAATTTGTTTGTGTTTGCGTTTCACATCAATTGTACAACGGTTCTTTGAGCTTGCATCAGATTTTCGAATGATTTGGGTTTGTTGGAAAAATGTTGTTCAACATCTTCCATCATTGCATTAAGGTCCTCCTGATCATCTGAATCACTACCTAGGAATCATCTTGAGTATCCCCAAAATCGTGTGGTGAAGCATCCATTTCTGATTATTCTGCATACGACGTTATCAGCACATTCAAACACTTGTACTGAATGTTGACCATGCAGTATTGTTATGGCTTCATAATCATCTGTAAACCTCGCGAATCAGATGATCCTTAATCTTGTCCACACCTCGGTATTTGAATCGTTCTTGCAATCGACACAAGGACATCGAATATATCCCTTATCCCTTGGTTTAAGATTGTCAACAAGGACTTTGCAAAATTTATTGACCCCTTCTAGGTACTTGATGTCCAATCTGTCACTGTACATCACCGAGCGCTCCATCTCCTTTTTCAACACACACCAGATGTCGTGAACTCGTTCCATTGATCTCCTATTTTTTATTTACAGATTTAACAACCTAAACCTATCCAATCACCTTCGATCTCACCTATGGAACAAGTTAATAATATACAGTAGTTCAGTGATAATTTCGGCAACATTACCCTACAGTTCTCCTAGTGTAGATATATATATATGAATCGTTCAATTCACATTATATATGTACACTAGAAGAACACATAGGGTATGCTGCTGAAATTATCATGAACTATTGTATATTATTAACTCATTCACAACCTAGATGGTGAGCTCAAAGGTCATTGGACGTCCCAACAGGGACTATCTAAGACATACCTCTATCAGGTAATCTCAGACAGGTAATTCTATGTTTGAATTGATTTTCCATTGTTTATATAGAAAAACAAAATAAATTGAAACATTTTTAAATACCAACCTGATGAAAACTGGCATGGTCAGCTAGCGCCACAACACAAGATAGAGAAGAGACAAGTAGACAGATGTTCTTGCACGTAGTATATGACACCTATTCAATGAAATAATAATAAGTTTTAATTTTATAAAAACTTGAATAATTGAACCATATTAAAACAAACGATGAATTAGGAATCAGCTTAAATTCTGGGAAAAATTTGGCATGACCTTTGCGTATTTTTTAGACACTCCACATTTTTTTAAGCAGAATACAAACACAGTAGCAACAATAACATTTATTCTCCGCAAACCATACGAATTATTATCAGACAGACAAGTATATAATAATATATATGATCAATGAACAAAAACAACCACCACATTTCAACTTAATCTCACATTTCACCACACTATGCAAATATATATTCTAATGATTGCAGAATACAAGTAGAATTTACTATAACGTTTATTCATGACAATATAAGTATTTGTTTGTAAAATCATAATCAGAAACGCAAGTGTTTTACCGTGGGTTCTAGATCAGGCAAACTGTGGCAGAGGTTGACAACAGCAAATGGTGCGACAAGTAGACAATCCGACCGTGTGTAGTGATCACCTATTCAATAAAATTAGAATATAAGGTTTTAATTCTGGAAAAATTTGGCATGACCTTTGCGTATTGCTAGAGACTCCACACTTTTTTAAGCAGAAACAAACACAATAGCAGCATCAGATCAAGGTTCAAGTGATTCCCAAATGTTGACTAGTACACTCCATTTATCCAGTAATCCAAAATTTACATAGAACTCTATCGTCATACTTTCGCTCAAACAAACTGGAATGTCCAGAAACCTTATTTCAAATTCGAAACCTTAAACTTTAATTTGAACCATAATTCGGTTTTAGTGTTGCTAATTAGCATAACCGCATCAAGATAAAAAAAATATAATCCAACTACATACATTGTTTGAATTTGTGAACTTCCATAATTTAAGGAATTAGTAAACACTCACCCGAAAACACTAAATCCAGAATCGACCAACCACAACCAATTTTCCAAAATCATCAAAACCACATAAGTAATCTTCCACAATAATCACAAGATTTTGCCTATGGTAATCATAGCAAATGTGCTGAAATAAATTGCATCCCTATCTGCAAGAAATAAATTGCATCCCTATCTAGCTGGCGACAACAATATACATGCCTCTTTTCATTCTCTAATTTGCAGCCCTAACTGTCGAGCAAGAACATTTTCATTCCAAAATTTTGCAACCCTAACTGTCGAGCAAGAACATTTTCATTCCAAAATTTTGCAACCCTAAATGACGAACAAGAGCATACATGCTCGCGCCTGTATTCATTCTCTAAATCGCACCTAACTGTCGAACAAGAATACATGCTCGCGCCTGTATTCATTCTTCAATTAATGTAAATCGCACCTAACTGTCGAACAAGAGCATACCTGCAGTGGCTACAACGTCGGTGAGCAGAGGGGCAGAGGCGGCGTTGGCGCGGCGCTGGCGCGGCGAGCTTCAACCAGAGGGGGAGCTTCAGGATGCGCGACAAGACGAGGCCAGGGCGGAGGCGGTGGAGCGAGCTGGTGACCGTGAGCAGGGCGACGGCGGAAGGAGGGCAAAACGGCGAGGGGGGGGAGTCGTCGACGGGAGAGGAGGGGAGTCGCCGGAATCGCACAGGAGACTGGGATGTCGGGAGGAAGAAGAAGAAAATAAGGCTTTCGGGTTTTTAATTCAATGACTTTAAACAACGGTTAATACACAAACCGTCGTTTAAAACCTATGTCACGAGAGTAATAAACAACGGTTCTTAGGTAAACCGTGGTTTTTCAGTGTTGGCGCAATACTTTAAACGACGGTTCAATAGTAACCGTGGTTTATGTTGATTATATACGACGGTTGTAACGGGAACCGTCATTTATCTTCTAAGGCGTCGAACTATAAACGACGGTTTCTGTTGAAACCGTCGTTTATATAGTGAGCCAAGCAACATAAATGACGGTTCTCTAAATAACCGTGGTTATACACTTTAAACGACGGTTTCATTATTAACCGTGGTTTAAAGTCCGTCATTTAAAATCTTTTTTCTACTAGTGAATTTTTAGAGATGTTACTTGTGTCCTAGGCATCGAGTTATGGAACCACACTTTTTTGTGGATACTACGTACACACCCTTCAAAGCTTCTTTACCAATGGTAGTAATCTTGTTAAGCACCTTACCATAATCCAAAAGTTCCTTGCCTATGGTGATTTAGCGTGTTTGAATATTGTCACGGCCTTTACTTGACCTAGAATCCGGTCCTTTCTTAAGTCCAACACTTCTTACTATGTTAGTGTCCCTGAGAGTTTGACCTCGTAGAGGTATGGCCTAGAACTCCCCCACAACCTTGACTGAGATACTCCCTTATTTATCAATCCTTACTTATGTGATCTTAAGTGATGCCTAACCATATAGGCCTTTTGAGTGACCTTTATATAAGCAATTGTTTCATATACTCATGATTACACTTTAATACACCCTAAGGAGCTTATTACACATTTTGTTTGTGTCTCTTCCCTTAAGCGACTCTAATGTTATCAATAGCATCTGGGAGTTGTGGTAGATGCTTATGCATATTCTTCTAACAATTGTTTGATTAAAGAGATCATCAAATGTTCCTATCATTTTCACACTAATGGGTTGCTTTTGCAAACATAAGACACTATTATGAAACGATAAATGTTATGTAGGTTGTGGGAGGAGTTGTCACATGGTTTTTCTTAATTAGTTTAACAATATGTTTATGTATCAATCTTAATATAATCTCTACAAGTCTTTCTTGTATAAGATGATTTACTGAAAACAATATACTGTTTAAGATCATTGCTGTGAAAAGAAACAAGCAATATCTTAACTATATAGATGTCAATTTTAGTGGTTGTGTTTAGTTTTTCGAGCATTGTAAATTAAGTGTTGATGGTTTAGGAATTTTTGTTATGTATGTTCATATCTGTATGGTTTCTTAGCTTGTCTCTAATGTTAAATCTATTTTACTAACTCCAAAGACTCACATATAATCTTAATGAAATAACCAACATTTTTGTGGACATAAAAAAGTATAGAAGCTCAATTAACCGTAGAAGCAAACAAACATGCATCAACACAGAGAATAACATTTCGCCAACAATATCATTGGATTATTCATGATGGATTTAAGTGCAAACCCAACAAGCCTTTATACAATAAAGCACCATGTTTCTGACAATCTAGTCACCCACTCAATTAACAAACACAATCGAGATAGGATCTTTTATCTTCATTTAATTCGACAAGCTCTCAATTAAATGGTTAAGTATCAAGAACATGATCACTAATCGATTTTATTACCTATTGAAATGCCCCAAAAAAATATATGGACCGACACCATACTAGTATTTTGAGCATTCCTTTGATGCCTGCAATTGTGAATATGGTATTTAGTTGCATTCACAATTACTAACCAAATGTGATGCTTGGATTGCAATTTTTTTTAGTTGCATCAACTTGCAATGTAGTCGCATGAAGATTGTTCAAGTCTTGCTTTAACTTATGTTTTGCAGTATGTACTTTGTCCAATTCTTGATGTTGACTTTTTTTTAGGTGAATGTATAGCCTTTTAGAGGAAGCTAAATGTGCATATTTAGTGGAACAAAAGACTTAAATATTTTTGGTTGACCTCACTTGAAACGATCGCGTCACTCTAGTTAATGTTGTATCAAATGAAACACTTATGTTAATTTTGTTTGAAACGATTCATTGCAACTTGTCTATGATTTGTTCACAAGTGGGGTCATTTATGTAGGCCTAGTGTACACACATATCATATGTAATATTTGTTACACTTGTAAGTGTATTTTGAAAAATGTGAAAGATACTATGTGTACACTAATATTTATGGATAATAAATATAGTGTAGAGAATTCTCATGGTCATACTTAAAAGTGTAGAATAGATCATCTTAATACTGTAGTTTGCATTTTTTTTTTAGTAGTGCATATGCCAATTCTAGCGCCAACAAATGTGAACTAGTTGTTCTACAAATTTGTAAATATTTGGTTCTGATCATTTCCATGCATGTTGATCTTATGTGTTCATGATTTAAAACTACAAAAGTGCAAACCACTGTATAAACACTATGATGTCTTCCTTTTCAATTAAAGTAATACGTATAATCAAGAACTAGAAATTATAAGATATACTACAAGAAAACAATGAAATTTCGACGCAAAAAATGACATTTCAACGCAAGTGCTGCTGCGTCAAAAATTACAATATCCACACGCCACACTCACGTCGTCTAGTTGACCGTCAAAAACATTTCGACGCAATTGACTTGTTTATTTCGACGCACTAAATTGCGTCGAAAATTACATATTTCGACACAATAGTTACGCAGAAATACATTAAACTTGCGTAGAAATTTTTTGTTTTCCATTTAAAAAAAAAAAACAAAATGAAAGCATCTATTGAGAATGGTCAATACTGGTACGGTACTGTAATATATGTAGAATTATATCCGATCCAAAATGCATTACAATATCTATTTAGGCAGTATCCAAAATCTAGATTACAAAATCCTAATCAAAATCTGCATTATAACAACCATTATTCACACACCCAAAATTGCAGTTTTTTCACTGCTTTCCACACTTAAAATTGCATTTTTTTTCACACTGCTGCTCCACACCTAAAATTGCAGTTTTTTCACATTGCTTCCCACACCCAAAATGGCAGTTTTTCACACTGCTTCCAGTTTTTTTCTTTCACATATGATCGAGCAGCTTCCTGCATTGAAAATGATGAGTTAAACAAGGATGAATAACAATAAAACATATAAGATTGATTAATTAAAATTCACCTTAATACAAATACTCACAATATTATCAGAAGAGTTTTTGTCAAAATAGGAGCCATCCTGTCTCCGATGACACAATTCGAAGAACTCAATTTCACCCGGTTCTCTATGATGTACTTGCACCAAACAATCAATTAACATAATAGTTAGTTCACCACATTAATATATAGTGCCAGTCTTATGTGAATTAATAAATAAAATTTCTATTAAAGTTGTCTCACAAATTCATCTCTAACTCGAGCAAAACTCTTCGCCCCTGTAATGTGCACGTGCATCTTAGCAGCACGCGACAGTTTTTGCCTCCTCGGATTTTTTCAAAAAACAGAAAAAAAAATACAAGTGTCAAAAGCAAGTAAATTCAATTATCAATACCCGAATATATCTGAGGAGGTGTTGTTATTTTTTTTCTTCAATGTCATCCCAACACTTATACTTCAGCCCAATCATGTTCTCTTTCTTAACACTCTCCCCAAGATACTTACCAAGTACAAGACTACCTCTCCTTATCAGCTGGCCAAACTTGTTCAACTCCACTTTAATTCATCAGTCAGGAGGAAGATCAAATACATCTTTTGGTGTGAATTCCCTTTTCTTATCTCTAAAACACCTTGTGCATCTACAACAATGTTTAACAAAACATTTACACCACATATATTTGACAAATTATTTTATGGACTCAAGTTGAAATCATTCTGAAACAATTGAAGTCAACTGAAGTCTTGAATCTGTGGTGAACGCAGCAATAGAAAAGATTAAACAATCTGTTGTGACAAATTAATTCAGTTAGGCTCATCTATAAAACTCAACAATTCAATAAATGTTTATTAATAAAAGAAGATCTTAAAGATTAGTAGACAAGCAACATACAAGAGAAAGTAAATTATAGTAATGATTCTTAATATGCAGATTACATACCAATTATTTCAAATGGTAAATCTTTGTTTTTTTTGTAGTGGTTGAGGAGTCACCAATTTCAGAGGTGTCATTGAGTTCATCCTCTAATATCATCTCCTCATCTAATGGCTCGGGGAGTTGTTGCGACTCATGCTCAGTATGAGAAATTTCTGCATCCATCGAGAGTGCATCTGAAGACAACTGGTTGTCATTCTGTGGTACTTAGATATCAGGCTTGCAGCTCTGCTTGAATGGAGTATTCTGTATACACTTTGCAAGGATAAGGATGGTTTCTGCAATTACTAGCCAGAATGACTGGGGCTTAGATATCATTGTTGTTATGGAGCATGAAAATTACTAGCCACAACCCAACAGACAAATCACAATTTGTATGAATACAACAGTGAAAACAAAGGATCACAGGAATGAAATGATCAAAATAACTCTTCATAATGGTAGTGTCATCCAGAATACTTTTTTACACCAACAACAGACTATAGATAGTACGATCAAAATTGCCCTCTAACAACACAGGTGCACATGACAGTTACACCACACAGACAACTATCATTTTAACAGTCTTAAGACTAGACCTAAAGTCATATAAAACAACAATCTCAATCAGTGTTGTGTTAGATGAAACACCTGTAACATTTTGCTTGTTCCTTTGTTATTCAGCAATCTCAAATCAATGATAAATTCCACCACAGATCATCACAGGTGGACTGGGGCAACACAACACACTCAAGATCACCACAGATCTAGACCATGTATTTCAAAGACACAAAACTCATTGCAACTAAGTAGTTGACCACTTCCATCTTGTTATCAGTTAGAACAGCATCAACTGCCAACTGTGCACCTTTTGCACGCCCAGCTCCAGCTCGTTAGAAACTCGAGTACTGCGAGTTTAGCATATCGAATTAAAAAGTGATTTTGATAATTTCCATGTATCTTAGAATGAAATGTTCAAAACAAGTTCAGATAATTTCTCCAAGAAGAATATCATATCACTTCTCATCAAATAGATAACAAGTGGAAAGTTGGAGCTAAGTTTTCATCTGATTTAATGATGAAAGGTTAGATAAGTACCTCTCCTCCATCGTCTAGAACAAAGACATCTCCGTGCTCAAAGGATGGCATAGTCCCCGTATCAGTATTCAAGTACGGATCTATTTTACACAGAATCACTGGGAAAAAAGAAGATGCTATTGATAAACTTCAACAGCTTCATTGAACTTCAAAAGAAATCACTATATGTAAACCCATTTTTCTAGCTAGGACCGCTCAACAGTAAAAAATATATAGAAGGCAAACGAGCAGCAAACGAGCAGTAAAAATCACTATAACAAATGGCACAGATTATCTTTTTCAGCGATTGCAGCCGGTCAACACCAAAGATATAGAAAGGCAAACGAGCAGCAAAAGTTTCAATAACTTGAAACATGGATGATCAGCTCACACAAGCAAAACTACTGCCCCAGCATCTTAAAAAAAAAGTAAAAACCCAATTTGAATCATGCAAATTAATACGGAACTCAACGCATGCAGACTCCAGCTGGTCACCAGTAAAGTACCAGCTACCCAGCTTGGCAATTAGAACGACAATATATACATATAGAATGAAGAACAAATAAGATACAGAATTACAAACAGCAGGGAAGTTCAAACCTACAGAACCTGAACACGGTGAACTTAGTAATTAAGAATCTTGGAATTAACAAGCTGCTACTCACATGGTTCTTTAAACAGCAACTCAGCTGCAACCATAAATCCTAAAAGTTGCAGCCATTCTTCATAAATGCACCGACTTGAAGCTTTCCATTAAGCATTGCATGCATAACATCAAAATCTATAGTCTATCATCGCCTTACAATTTGAAATAAAAAAAATTCACTAGTATCTTGTTTCAAAATCTATAGTCTAATCATCATTTATACCTACACTCATTAATGTCTACATCATTCCTACACAGCTCGATGGTATCATCAAATATGTTTGATTGAAACATATCTGGAAGACATTCAAACTCCATACTAGCAGAATTTGTAGTTAAGATAAATCATATTGCAACAAACAACTTTTCTAACAGCAGTAATACTAGTGCAAGTCAGATTTGGAGTTGCTAATCAAGTCACATATATGTTTTCATCGCTGAGAGGGAACACTATATGAGTTAGACAACAAAAGCTCTAGAAATTAATAGGGTACTTACTTGGCTAATAATCAATAAGATTGAATTAACACTATATGAGTTAAACATCTGTATATAAATATCTTCACAACTTTCAAGGAATGTTCAAACTTTGATTCCCACACTCCATCTCAATTACTTCCAGATATTTCTGTTGTTCCTTTTACGGATGTTTATCAATAAGATTAATTAACCTTCCTAATCTGGATGAAGACAAAAGCATAGCCATATTTTTCGGGCGAGAATCCTATTAGGACTATTTCTAATGGTAAGAAAGTCAAGTGAAAACACATGATTAAACCTTGAGTTTGGGCACATTGCTATTCCCTTCCCTTTGTACATAAACAGAGAATGGCAGCAGTTAAGTAGTACTAGTACATTATACTTGTATAAGATTACTCTCCCCTGCTCTACAAACATGTACTGGTACTATCCCTCCTAATATATCTATTCAGAGAGAATATATTTGAAAGGGAACATCAATCAACAAAAACTAGTGTACCCAATTGCTCATACCAGGGCAAATTGCATGACTCAGAATTTATCGGTTGTTCATGATTGGAGTATAATCATTAGTCTCCTAACATTAGCGAGTGAAAAAGGATATTTCATGACACTACTCAAAAGAAGAATGATACATAAATGAAGAGTCAATGCTTGTACATTAAACCAACCAGATACACGCCAGTGTTCCCTCTTCATACGTCTCTGTCTCTGTACATATATCCTTCACCAAGCCAAGTAAGTACCCTACTAATCCTGTGCATATATTCTTAAAATGGAGTAGCTTACCAGAGCACCAATACCCTTGTTCATTTGTCAGGCCATCGTTGTTCTAATTAATCACATCAGAACACTCTCATGTCTACCAGCACTCGCCAAACACCAGAGCACCAACTGGATCTGCCGCAATGGAGTTTTAAATGAATAAGGATCTGGAGGTACTTCTTGCAATGGAGTTTGAGAATCTAGGGTTGAAGAAATATAAATTACGGGATTTCGACAATGAAGTTTTAGATGCAGGAGGAGTTTCACACCGTGTACTTCTCACAATGGAGTTTCAGAATCTGGGGTTGAAGAAGTAGAACTAGAAATTCACGGGATTTTGGCAATGAAGTTTCAGATGCAGTGGAGTTTCACACCGTGTACTTCTCGCAATGGAGTTTCAGAATCTGGGTTGAAGAAATAAAAATTCACGGGATTTCGGCAATGAGGTTTCAGATGCAGTGGAGTTTCACCACCGAGTATTTCTCGAGAAACAACATTTGAAAGAAGCAAGATCAGAAAAGTGATAAATGGGGTGTTAGTTGCCATATACACGTAGAAGAAACTACTTTGGAGATGGACTCCCTCCTCTCTCCTCCTCTCTCTCAGCCGCTTCTCTCGTTCCTGCCTCGCTCTCAACCATGTCACCTCCAAAACATCACTAGCAATATCCTTCAAACACCAACGCAAAGTCCTAGACACCATCCGCTCTCCGCAAGCCAACACCTACTACCCCTTGAATCTTCTTGCCTTCCTGCGCCACAAAATACCACCACAAAACGTTTCACTTTTCGCCTCAACCTATTCGGAGCCATGGGGAGGGATAGAAGCTATAACGAGAAGTAGCAGTAGATGAGAGGTTGCTGTCATTCAAATCGGAGTTCGAACAGAACGTATAGAGGGAAGGAGAGATGTCGCATAGAAAAAGTTGGTCGTGCGCCACACGGCTGCAAGGACAGGTATGCAAGTGCTCCATCACCGGACCGGTTGTCGACGTGGATTCTCCAGGTCTACAGGTAATACTACTACCACCAAATATTCATTGACAATGTACACAGAGAAGTGTCGGAGTACCAACTAGGCAAAATAGTAGAGAAGGTTTGCCCGATGGAGTAGGCTCTACATTAGTAGAAAAGAGATCGTGGAATTGGAATGCTTGTGCCTTTGTCGATGTCTACCATGTCGAGGATGCAAAAAGAGTAATTGAGGGCATCAAAGGCTGGAATATAACGGGAGTAGCCTTTGGGCAAGAATGGAGTTCCAAGGCCATAAAGAAAAAAAGAGAAGCGGTAGTCCCACCGGTAGTTCGTCCTGGTCCAATAACCCGTCTTCTCAGGTCCAGAAAGAATATATCAACGCTAAGTCCAGACTATCTATTAAGGTCAAAGCGGACGAAGGGATGAAGGCATGTCTGTCCAAATGTGCAGTTATCTCCCTCCAGGATGACATGAACCCCAAAGAAGCCTTGAAGATCTTTACTAGTAGGTGGCCAAATCTTTCAGGGCTACTTGCTCTATCAAGGAAGAAGTTCCTTATGCTTTTCAATTCAACCAATGAAGCTAAGGAAGTCGTCAGTCAGACACAAGCATCTGAAAAGGATCCGGAGGATTAGTAGCTCATCTTTGGGTTAGAGAGGACCAAGTTGAGAAGCGCAGGACTTGGGTTGTCCTTCGAGGTATTCCTCTTCATGCATGGAATAAAAAACGTGCGGAAAATTGCACAAACTGTGGGTGATGTCGTTAAGATAGAAGAAGAAGAAAGTCAATTTGTAGAAATGCCGAAATCCGTGTCCCAAGTTGAAACGACCACGCTCCAGGTGATCAATTGGAAAATTGCAATAAAAGTTGAAGGACATTCCTTCCCGGTGGCCAGGGGCGGATCCAGAGATTCAAGTTATGGGGTCACTGACAAATAGAAATTTCTATAGTAATTTTATGACATTTATGGGTCACCAAAACATAAAATATCTACTATTTTATAAAAAAACTACTTAACACTTACATAATGTTTTTTTTTACAAAAGTCATGGGTCACTTGACCCCACGTGCACCCCACACCCTTAGGTCCGCCCCTGTCGGTGGCTATAGTCGAAGTTGGTGACAAGAGATAAGTCCGAGGAATACCGACCCGGAAGAAAGTATTGTCCAGTTACCGATGTTGATGGAGTCCGTAGCCTTGGTCAAAAGTGTTGCCAGAATGTTGACCGGTCGCCCAGGGTAGTGATACCCTTTCAGTTGCCGGTGAACAGCCTGTCTCCCAAGCAGCTCCAACCTCGGGTGGTAGACAATATGATATGATAGGCAGGCGGAATTGGACAAATCTCGGAACATGCAGCAGATGACGCTTGAAGTGGTGAATCGTGCAGAGGAAGGGCTGACCCACGTGGTACAGGAGAAGGTGGGCGAGGTTACTTCTGTGAGACTGATGAGTCTCCCGACATGAATGTCAGTGCGGCGTACAGTGAGCAGGGTAGGGTAACAGTAGGACAATTTTTAATCCTTAATCGGCACCACTTAATCGTTCCCTGCTGGAAATTACGCTAAAGAAGGATTGGAAGGGGCCACGAGTCCCTTGCTCGAAACGCCTTTAGTAGGCAAGAACAAATATTTTATTGTTGATGCCATGCCCCAGCATGTCGCTCCATTTAACAATAGCAGTGGGGAATATGTTGCATCAATTAACAATAGCAGTGGGGAGTGTGAGCTGGCCAATGACAAAATAGGAGTGGCTATTAAAAATAGCAGTGGGGAGTGTGAGCCGGCTGATGAAATAATAGGAGTGGGAATTATTTATGATCTGGCGCGTAAGACCCAAGATGAGCAGAGGAGGAAATGCCCTTTATTTCCTGAGGACTTTTTCCAAGAGGCGTCACACAAGGCTGTGTCCCCCACCAGTCTCTCGAGCATTGTAAAACCGGTACAGATAGATAGAGAGGGGTGAGAATTTCGAGACGCCACACAGCAGCACAGTAGTGGAAGAGACTCAAATTCCAGCAAGGGATGAGTGGGAAAAATCATTAACGCAGAAAGAGAGGCAGAAGAATGCATGACCTGCTACTACTGCAAAGCAACTAGGGTGTGAAGTTCCAAATCCCAGTCTCACACCAAGGCCAACCTCCTCAGTCAAATCCAAGCTAATATGAGCAATTAATTGAGCAAATAAGACTGGATAACTGGCGACGGTAAGGACTCAAAATTTGCAGGAAGGATCAACATTCAGAAGTGGTTTTTCGTAATGAAACTCTAAATGTGACCCGTCTTGGCCTACGAGTAAAGATGGGAGTCTGGAGATAGACAAAGGCTCGGTGGAAGGAATTAACCGTTTTCATGTGGATTTTTATTGGTTTGACATCCCTCAAGGAGTAGTGCAATAATGTTATGTAGGTTGATTGTGGTGTCTGTTTGTTTTATAGCTTATGTTTCGTTGGGGTTGGATCCCATTCTTGAGTCCTGCTTTTTTAGGCTTGTACTAAGGACATGGTGGGTACTCTTTTTCCTTCTCAAGTTTTTCTCCATTGGGTTTTACTTGAGGAGGTTTTAATGAGGCCCAAATACCAGTCCGACTATCTTTTATTAATCAAATGGCGAAAGCCTAAATTATCAAAAAAAAGAAAAGTGATAAATGGAAAAAGAAAAAAAAAACGATGATGCATCAAAAACATCTCTATCTTCTATCTTCGGCGTTAGTCTAATTGCGTAGTTAATGGTTTCCTAAATTTCCACGACTTATCGGCTTGCGTCGAAATAGTCCGTTTAAAAATGTTACTATTTTTTTTTGTAGTATTATATTACCTGCGAGGCACTATGCCGCCCGCCTTTTTCCTCAGGGCAAATTCTTGCCTACAACCAATGTAGCAAGATAGCTACATTTAAGCGCATTGAAGTCAAATTATAGCAATAAAATAAAAGAGATGGGAGATAGCAGAGGAGAGCGCGCAGTAAGTATCATTTTGTTTTTTTTTTTTTTTGCATTTTTCATTTTGAAACAGATTTTTATTATTTTATTTTTTTTTTATAAAAACTTTAACTTATTGTAACTTTTAATATATAAGTCCAAAATGAAAAAAAATTATATCATTGTTCATCTAAATTCGAGCTCTTCAAAACAAGACCAGTCATGGATATGTTTTGACAACTTAAAAAAAATATTTTTTTACATGTACATAGTGCACAAAACGTAAAAAAAACTTGTACAGATGGTCATACAAACATGTACAAATATTCATTAAAACATGTACATCCACACGTAAAAACTTGTACTTCATCGCAATAACTCGACAGATTTTTAGGGTTTATGGTAGCGGGTTTAGGGTCCACTCCAAACCCTAAAAATACCTTCGACGTTTTTTAGCTATCATAGGGTGGGTTTTGGGGTGTTTTTGGGGGTAGGGTAATCTATTTGGAAATTTGTTTCGTACTTTATATTGTAGCAACTAACTCGACAGGTTTTTAGGGTTTGTGGTAGCGGGTTTAGGGTCGTTAGACCCTAAACCCGCCACTA
Organism: Limonium bicolor; assembly: GCA_023374045.1. Lineage (NCBI taxonomy): Eukaryota > Viridiplantae > Streptophyta > Magnoliopsida > Caryophyllales > Plumbaginaceae > Limonium > Limonium bicolor. The sequence continues at coordinate 98,367,458 of CM041778.1, forward strand.
CAAACCCTAATAATGTCTTCGACGTTTTTTAGCTATCCTAGGGTGGGTTTTGGGTGTGTTTGGGGGGTAGGGTAATCTATTTGGAATTTGTTTCGTACTTTATATTGTAGCAACTAACTCGACAGGTTTTTAGGGTTTGTGGTAGCGGGTTTAGGGTCATTAGACCCTAAACCCGCCACTACAAACCCTAAAATTGTCTTTGACATTTTTAGCTATCTTAGGGTGGGTTTTGGGTGTTTTGGGGGGTAGGTAATCTATTTTGGAAACTGTTTATACTTTAATGTGGGAATGTACATATTTTAATGTGAGAATGTACATGTTTTAATGTGACGATGTACATGTTCAAATGTGAGAATGTCCATGTTCAATTATGAGAATGTATATGTTTTAATTAACTTCTGTACATGTTTGTATGACCGTCTGTACAAGTGTTCTTCCTTATATGTACAGGTTTTAATTTAAGGATGTACATATTTAACTATTCGTACAGGTTTATATGACTACTATATGTTTTTAATACGAGGATGTACATGTTTTTACGTGAGAATGTACATGTTTTTAGTGAACATTTGTACATGTTTGTATGACCATCTGTACAAGTTTTCTTTTACGTTCTGTGCACTATACATGTAAAAATATTTTTTTTTAAGTTGTCAAAATATATCCATGACTGATCTTGTTTTGAAGAGCTTGAATTTAAAAGAAAAGAACAATGATATAAAATTTTTTTTATTTTGGACTTATATATTAAAAGTTACAATAATTTAAAGATTTTAAAAAAAACCAAACAAAAAAGGGCGTGGGATAAAAAAAAAGAAAAAAAAAAGAAAAAAAAGAAAAATGAAGTCGCGCTGCTGCAGGGTGCTGGATGTAGCCCATGTCTGGCTACAATTGGTTATAGGCAAGACATGCTCTTTTCTTCAGTGCCTCCTCTCTATGCAAACTTTGACTCTACTTTTGTGGATTGAGCTGGGTCACTAGTGCATAAAAGGTTTTAAATTCACAGTTTATAACCGAGTATATGCTTACGTCGCATATTATAAAATGGCTATAAATGAGAAAAACCACGGTTGGTTGAAACCGTCGTTTAAGCCCTTTTCTTCCCACGGGAATTCATTGACTTTATACACGGTTAGGAGTCTGAACCGTGGTATAAAGTGTCTTTATACGACGGTTTTAAGTAAAACGGCGTGTATAAAGTCGATAAATAAACGACGGTTCATTTGGTCCCACAGGTCACATGTGAGCTTAAAAAACTTCAAATTTGATATTGGACCAAAATATAACACTTTAGCATCGTCCATGTAAAGTTTCATCATCAATTTTGGACAATATTTAAGCATGTTTAAAGTTAACTTACTAAATCACAGGGGTATATTATGAATTACGAAAGAAAACAGGGGTATCTCGTGATTTTTCCCAATTTTAAACCACGGTTATTGAGTGAACCGTGGTTTTTTTTATAAAAAATATTTTTTTTTTGGTTTTTTTTAGCCTCTACCATGTGTTTTCAAACACAACCCATACCATCACTTATACCTGTACAGAGCATCCAACTGGTATTGCCCTTTGGCAACCAACACACTACATGCACAACTAGCAAAACAAGTTGCTAGTTTGTTTCACATTCACAAAAATTGCAACAAACCCATTCAAACTTTTCAAAATAAGGGAGAGTTGCACTTTACAAAACTTTTAAAGTGTACTTTGTTTTAGCATAAACAAAATGAAGTCTAACTACACTAGGAGAAGATCTAAGAAACGCTAAGTAATTTTTACACCAATATTGCGATTATGATCTCTTACAAAGTCCAGGTCCGCTTTGGCATAAGTGGCCCGTGCGTTTGTCTGAAAAACGAAAGGATATGTCCTAAAAAGAAACTAATCATCATTAGTACACATAATTTATTAACACAATAATTTTAACTACAACTTGGATTGGTATCGATTACCTTGTCATCATTATCAAGGTGTCAATATTTTTAGCAATCTCAAACATGTACCGCATCACATAATAGCCACAGCTCCAAGAATCAGGCTGTTTAGGACACTGTCATCACAAATTCATGGATTACCAACATTTTAGACAGAGCAAGAAATTAAACGTTACTTTAATACAAACATGTTTACAATGATTACTTACCCGTATGTAATAGAATTTCATGATGGAGAATGGTCTACCCATGTCACTTAAACCAATCTTATGACCACTCATAATAATATAGCATTAAAAATGAAGCAATTTATTAGATGCCAATAATCCAGGGCAACCTTAAAACAAATGAAAATGCATGAAAATTTTAAAGACTCACTTCTCATCAATTTCTCTATAGCGATCTCTCGATGATCATCGGCGCCTAACGGGTCTAGTATCAACAAGCATGAGGTGTCGATACACAACACCATCAACATCTAATGATTGCTACCACAGGTAAACAAACAATGTGTTGTAGAACATATTTAATTTCCTTAAATCACATAAATATATAATAAGAAGCAAAAAGTCCAATTATTGTATACTTACATTTGATGATATAGGATTATCAAAAATTTGCTTCGTCTTTGCACCGCAGCATAAATCCACGACTCATGTGCTATGTACATTGTGAATCATTCAATGCGGCCTGACTTGTTGACATCATTTGCGGACACAAGAATGTGATGGCAGATAATTGTCTTGCCCTTGCAGTCTAGCAGCCAAACACCTGAGCAACATTTTTTAAACATATATGTTAAATAGCTATAAAAATGAAAGATAATTTAATAATTTAAAAGACACTTACACACAATAGGCCTGAATCACAGCAATGTTGAGCAGTCTCCCATCAACAATTCCTTAACATCGCTGAAGTGATCATCAATCCATGGGCTCATTAGTGTGGAAAATATGCATCGGCACTCTCATGTTGAAGTTGGTAACACTCTGCTCCCTTTGTCATAATAAAGTCGTATAACATCTTTTGTCTTGCTGTCAACTTCTTGATAACTTGGCTGTGAATGGGGGGTCTCCTGAGTCAGATCGAAAGGCTTCGCCACTTCCTTTCTCACACTCTGACTCTCCTCAGTTGATTTCCTTACTTCCTTTCTCACACTCTAACTCTCCTTAGGTGATTTCACCACTTCCTTCCCCTATCCACTCTCCTCTTCTTAACCGGTCTTTCCTTAACAATCTAATATATAGTGTATAAATTAAAAAAAACATAAAGTCAACAATCGAGTTAAAAAATAAACATTGAGGCATATAAATAGTTTACCTCGTCACTGACATCAATGAGAGAATACGACCATGGAACACCTGAAGATTTTGTGTCGATTAATTTGCTCCACTCATTCCACTCCAATGGAAGCGGAGATTCCTCATGGACATGCATAATGTCGTCTACGGACACACACGAGCGTGGAGAGGTGGGATGCGCTTGAAATGTACTAGAGTGTTCGTCCGGTCTGCATAACCCGACCGAATGCAACATGCACAGTCCCACCACCATCCAACACTTGAAATAGATGGCATGATTTAGACGCCTACATCAACTCACAACAGTAAGCCCGATAAAATTATATTTTTTTAAAGTAATGTTAAATAACTAAGGTGGAAAGAAAAACAAAACTGAAGGTTTCCATAGGGGAATGTGTCGCTTGTAGAAGACGAGGGTGCAGAAGTACTATGGGTCTGTAGGAGCAGGGACCAGTGCAGTAGTAGCGGGGTCGGTGTAGGATCGAGCATCGGAGTATCTATCATCGCGGTAGGACCAGGTTCGGGTAGGATCTGACGTCGGAGTAGGAGTAGGTATCGGTGTAGGAGCAGGCTCTCTGCCCAATACTAAAGCCTCAAGTCTTCGTAGGCGGTCCTCGTAGACTCGTCGCTCCTCAGCTAACGCCGTTTCCACCTCTTGGTGTACTACCTCCTGCACCCGTGCCTCCACCATTTTCTGTATGATTTCACCTGTGGTCTTGCTCGAGACGAATGAAACAACGTCTCTTTGGTGAACTTCCCCTCCTAGCCCCCGCACTCGCCCCTGGATGATCCTTTTGCCCAAGGGCCTTGTTCAGTGGATCATCCTAAGTCAAAGGGGTCGGAACTATCTCCCACGCTCAGTAGATCCAGACTATTTTAAATTACACAAAATATTAGAAATGAAATTACTAATTAGTAAACAACAACTTTTAAAAATAAATACTTACGATTTTTGAAGCCAACTCAGCAGTCTCACTCTGCGGGACACATACACTCCCTCGGCATTTTTCTTCACCCGGCCCAACATGTATGTCTACACCCTACATGCTTCTTTAACATTCTCAATAACTGATTGAGTGTCGTCTTCATTAACTTTCATCAGCACTCTCCTCGCTCTTCCACTCTCCAAGCGCCCCGTATAGCCAACTCGGTCCCATGTAGTGCTTATATATATATTCTTCGCCCGGTTACGTCTTGCTTGTTCTTGACGTCTCTGGTACATATTTGTATATTTGTAAGTTATTCATAAATAAAAATATTTGTAGATTTGTTCATTAATACTAATAAGAATAAACAATTGTAAAAGTACCTTAAACTCTTCAGTCTGGTGACGTCGAAGAAATCTTGTCCTATCTTCCAGTCCTCCTTCGTGATCATACCTCATAACCAAACCCACAACGATGACTTTTTTGGAGCCCGTTCCCCCTAATACAACCATCCTCCAATCGGTGCTTGAACTGCCTCAGAGAGTTCGCTAGAATGACATATCCTAGTCCGAAGGTATCTGCGACTTTGTACCGATTCTGCACTGAGATGGATGAAACTCGCACTCGAAACTAAGATTGCCAGAGAGCTCCAAGTATTGTATATATGAAAGCGTGATCAATTACATGACTTATGACCCTTATTTATAGGCTCCCTACAGTATATATAACCGCTTCTATGGGCCTACATTATTCTAGAATATTCCCAAACATACAAGTTTTCGTACAACTTTACCCCCCTTTTACCAATAATTACTCTCAGTCTCTCGGAGAGGGTCTTGCCCTGCCTCGGAGGCGATTGCTCCTCGCGTAGTCTGCCCGTGGAATGGCTTTCTGGTCGCAAGGGCCCGTTTGTTGGAGTCGGAAGAGGATTTGGTCGGAGGGAGTCCCATCTTGTTGTCTCCGCAGGTAGCACGTATTCTCCTCCGCTAGCCCTTTGGTTACTCTGTGTGGTGGAACCCCACTTCATCAGTCCCACAAGATCTTTTCTTGTTCTATAAGGAAAGATCTTTTCGTTGTTGCTCTTTCTTCGTTTTTTTAAATTTTGGTGTTCCGCTCCGTTCCTCCTAGTCCCACAAGACCTCTTCTCTTTTTTTAGAGAAAAAGGAAAGAGGTCTTCGGAGTTGCTCTTTTGTGCTTAGATTTCCTACCGTTGGAGTCCTAGCGGAGGCTTAGCAACGTGCCTTGCTTCAACCCCGCCGCCTCCTCATCTTCTGAAACTACTTTTCTGACACGTTTGCAGGCGTAGGCTATGATTACTTTTTGGTAGAGCGTGCCCAACTCCCGCCTATTTAAACCCATTCTCTTCCCCCTACTCTCCTCTTTATTCTTTCAAACTTTCGAACTTCTCTGACCTTTCACGCATTTGTCTCCCATTTTCCTTCTTCTTGCTTTGTGACCCCAATCCTTTGCTTTTTTGCCTACACAGCACCGTTCCTCTTCTTCTTCTTCCCTGCTCCCTAATCTCCCGATTCTCGCTCTTGCGTATTTTCTCCTTTGTACTCTTCCTTCTACTTGTTGTTCGCTGTATTCGACGTCCTCTTCTGCTTGCAATGGCTCTGTCAAATCCAGGCTCCTCTGTTCCGACGCCGGCGGGATCGACACTTTTCACTGACGGGGAAAAGTGTGTTGTTGAAGATCCTGCTATCCCTTCTGAAGATATCGGCGGGGACTACCCTCGCCAGGGCACCGGTTCTAGTCTTACCGTGAGAGATTTAAAAAAGCTTATGAGGGGTGTGCAAGTCCCACTGGGGTCGAAGATTCGCATGCCGGAGCCGACGGCGCACCCTTTTAACTACTTCGGGGACGGCTTTCGTGGTGTATCGGGAGCATCTTCACCGCGGCCTGCGCTTCCCCCCGCATCCTTTTGTTCTTGGCTTCCTCTCCCGCCGGCGATGCACTCTTGCTCACCTGAACCCCAACGCCCTGGGCTGTCTGCACGCCTTTCTGTCTGTCTGCGCGGAGAACGACATTACTCCCGATGCGCGGAGTTTGTAAATTTCTTCACCACCAGGGTGAACACCACTACTACGGAGGAGGACATCTCCGTCCTGGCCGTGTCCGGGTACTCCTTCTTCAAACGTGTGAGCCTGGAGAGCGGCTGGTCCTCCAATTGGTTCGTCTTTTATCCGCCGAGGGGGACTTTTATCGGAGTCTCCCATGTCGGAGACATTGCTAAGGGGCAACTTGCCGCTCCGCTACCCCCCTTCCGCCAATTCGTCTCCAATTGGGGATATACTCAAGAAGTTGACTTCTTCTGCGCTCCATCCCATCACCTTCTTTCTCTCCGAAGAGAAGTTGAACAAAACTCGGGCGAAGATTGATCGTACGCACTTTCCTTGTATGCCTTCTTTCTTTATTTATTAGTTTTCGGATGTTTTTCTTATTTTTTGTTTGTACCGCAGCCTTTATTCAATCGGGCGGAAAATTTTCCCTCCGATACAACTGGGAGCTCGTCGACTATAGGGCCACCGAAGAGAAAAAAGAGCTCCCCCTGCTCCTTCTGGTGGAAAAACTCGGAGTCCTTCCGGTAGCAAAACCACTGGTACTAAGAGGAAAGCCCCCGAAGGGCCCAAAAAGTTGATCAGTCAAAATAAAGTTAGTACGAAGGGAAAAGCTTGTTACCGAAACTGGTTCCACCACCGTCCCCTTGCTGCTATCCCTCCAGAAACAGGTACTCCCCGTATCTACTACTCCTGCCTGTAGTCCGGGCAGAGTTAAGAAAGATGTGGATTTAACCCCCATATCGTCCCTCTTCCCTGATCTGCATGGCTTTTTTTTGCGTAGACGAAGCTTTAACTCAAAATACCGATTCCATTTTTTTCCACCGGTATACCTTTCCGCAGCCCCTTTGTGCCCTTCTTTCGCTTTTACTTCTTCGTTTTTGTCAGATTACTTATAGTTTTGCCTTTTGCAGCCACTGTTCCGCCCTCCGCAGATCCTGAGCCTGAACGGGCGTCGTCCTGTGCAGGGTGTTGCGATCAAGGAAGGCGGTGCTCCGGAGAGAAAAAAGTCCGCGTGAACCCACCTGGAAAAGGCAAGGGCATTGCTGAGGCTAGTGCGGAGGAAAGTTCTTCCTCCGATTCGTCCGACGCTCCTTCGCAGGAGGCTCCTCCGTCCGGAGCTAGGAGCAAGCATGCGGACGATAGATCTTCTCCTCCACCGCGGGCTGATCCTTCGGTCTGCGGTCCTTCTTCAAAATTGGATTGGGGCTATCACCGAGGAAATCCGGTTCCTCGCATTCCATTTGTGCGTGGAATGAGGTACAAGGCCTTCTGGTCTACCGCTGCGAAGGCGGCCAATAACGACAACGGCATTTTTGCCCCGGCTCTCATCCGACCCCTTTAAAACAAAAACTTCGGATTGGGGAGGGTAGTTCCGACGCCATTGTTCGCCACTCTCTTCCGGAGAGGGTGGCTTTTGAGCGCCTCTGGGCTGCTTTAATCCAGGTTTGTCTTTTTTGTATATATTTATCGTGTAAAACCTTCTGTTTTTTATTCTGATATCCTTGCCTTTTAGGCCATGGCGATGGCCCAATGTGTTGAGACCCAGTCTCAATACTCCTCCGAAGCCCTCCGCTACCATGCCCGCGCGAGAGATACAAGAAGGCCGCAGATGAAGAGAAGGCCAAGGCTCAAGAAACTTTTGTGCGTGCGGAGGCTCAATTTGAAGCCGAAAAGGCCGCTCTCCGGGAGGAACTTCAAGAAGCTGCATCCATCGACCAAGAGGATACTATCAACAAGCTGCAGGCTTCTTTTGATGATCAGAAGCGGGTGCTGGAAGAGGAAGCCGAAGATGTTCGGAAGGTTGTTGAAGAGATTCGGAAATCTACCGAGGATCTTCGGTCCTCCCTTGAATCGGAGTTGGAGAAAAGGGACCAACTCTTGCAAGCGGCCGAGGCCAAGCAAATGATCTTCAAGCTGGCCTTGAATCGGAGAGGCAAAAACTTGCGGAGGCTGCTCTTCGAATCGAAGAACTTGAGGCAGAGTTGGAGGCCCAGAAGAAAAAGGCTTCCGGTAACCTTCATATCATCGAAAACTTCCCCTTTTTCCTCTCTTTTTCTTTCATGCTATTCTTACTTATCCTTTGTATTTTATGCAGAAAATCCAAGTCCTTCGTCGGAGGTCGCCAGAAGTTCTGACTTTTGGCTTAAAAAGGTGTCCGGACTTAAAGCCTCATTGATCACTTCGGAGTCAGAAAGGGAACGATACCGGAGCCTCTCCCTGTCCTACGAGAGCCGGGTTGCGAAGCTAAAGGGGCTCTTAAAGAGACGCAGTCGGAACTTCAAACGAAGGACCGCACTGTCTCAGGTCTTAAAGAGACACTTTCTTCCCAATGCCGCAAACTTGCTGGAGAGAGCCAACGAATTGTGTCGGAGTTTTTCTCCGAGAAGCAACAATCGGTGGACGAAACTCTTTATGAAAGCCTAGAGTTTGAAGCCCTTGCTCGCGCCACCGGATATCACGAGGAGCTAATGAAGTTTTCACGTCCCGCGGGGAATACATGCCCCATCTTTGCCCCATCCTTATGGGGTCAGTTGCTGCGCGGGCCCGGAGTGATGTTGTTCTTACACCGGTAGGCGAGAAGGAGAGACTCCGAAGGAAGTACCTCAACCCTCCAGAAGCGGACACAAGAATCTGAGAAGCTTGCGGAAGATCCTACAGAGCCTGCATCATAAACTTTTTTTTTTCTTTTGCTTACGGTTTTGTTATAGCTATCACATATTTTGTTCCGGAGTACTTTCGTGCTGTAAATATCATCTTTTCTTTTTTTTTATAATAGACCAACCAGACCTTTCGGGTATGACCGGAGCGACCGGTCCCCCGAAAGTTGGAGATTTTTACTAATGCAGAATTTTTAAGCTGCCTTTCATTTTTTGTGGAGATTGCTTTTCGGTAACCTCTTAGTTACACTTTTTTGCTTTCACACTCTACCACTGTACACATGTGAGTCGTCGGTTTTAACTTAACACTCTACCGACTTCGAGTCGGTGAGATCGTCGGTTTAACACTCTACTGTCAGTAAGACAGCGAGATCGTCGGATGCATTACACTACCATCGTTGATGGTAGATTGTCGATACACACTCTGATGGTGAGATCGTCGGATACAAAACACTCTACCATGGCCAATGGTGAGATCGTCGGATACATTCTTTGTCTGTCTTTTTTTTTAAAAAAACTCTTTGTTTCTTGTTTTTGAGGAAGAGAAATTGCGATGTTTTTTTTTGTCTGAAAACTTTATATATTATTACCGGAGGGTAAACCGTTTTGAAAACAAGATAACTGAGATCATTAAGCAAAATGCTTTATTGCCACCATCTGCGAGATCGTCGGACATCTGTATGAGATTATTCCTGTGCTTTTTACCAAACAACTCATTATCCTGCAGTTGAAAGAAGGTATTAAACATAGAATTTCTTGAGGCATTCTGCGTGCCAGGAATGTGGTAAATCGCCTCCGTCCATATCTCGGAGCCTATAAGATGCCCGGTCAGTCTTAGCTTGAACGATGTATGGGCCTTCCCACTGAGGTTGTAATTTTGCTGGCTGTTTTACTTCCTTTACTTCCCTCAGTACCGAAACAGGACCGTTCCGTTCCCTTACTTTTTTATTGAAATGACGTTCGATTCTCAACTTGTCATTTTGATTTCTTAAGTCGGCGATCATTCGCTTTTCATCCAAGACGTCCAACTCATCTCGGATGCATCGTTCTCTCTTCTTCTTCTTCTCATCCTTCTCTTCTCTTTTTCCGATTTCATCTTCACACCACTCCGCCATCTTAGTACGTCTCTGTAAGGGGTTTCTCCGGTTGGTCCCTTGACAGTCGTCCTGTTAGCCCATAGGACCTGCGGTAGAACCTCCGCCCACCTTCCTCTTTTTCCTTCCAACTTTTTCTCAGAGCTTTTACGATTTGTCCATTTGTATTTTCTACCTGGCCATTCGCTTGTGGATGAGCTACAGAGGCAAATCTCAGATCAATCTTCCATTCTTCGCAAAAATCCCTAAAGCTCTTGCAATTGAACTGCGCACCGTTGTCCGTTATGATTACCCTCGGTATACCAAACCGACATACGACGTTCTTCCAAACAAACTCTTCTGTCTTTCGCGCAGTTATGTTTACTACCGGAAGAGCTTCTACCCACTTGGTGAAGTAGTCTACTGCCACATACAAGTATCTATACCTCCGGGGGAAGCCTCTGGAAATGGTCCGACGATATCTAATCCCCATTTCGCAAAAGGGATCGGAGAGGTGATAGATTTCATCTCCGCAGGCGGGTTTCCAACTCTTGGACCATGTAACTGGCACTGCACGCATTTTTGACATAGTCTCCGCACATCTTCTGGATTGTCGGCCAAAAGTAGCCCATCCTTAATATTTTATGCATTATTGCCCTTCCTCCTTGGTGGTTGCCGCACACCCCATCATGGACTTCGGTGACAAGCTCTAGTCCTTGACTTTCCGTTACACACACTTCATCGATGGTCTGCCAAAAGATCGCTTATAAAGTTGGCCGTTTTCGAAAAAGAACGATGCTGCCCTTCTTTTTATTGTTTTGGCCTCTTTTTCTTCCTCTGGAAGTGTCCCTTGCTGGATATACCGGACAATGGGAGTCATCCATGATTCGCTTAAATCGGTTATTTCAACTGCCATTGTCTCCGTCTCTCCTATACTCGGGAGCTTTTTAGTTGTAGTTGTACTTCCTCCGGTATTCCTTCCGCTATACTTGCCAATTTAGCCAGTACATCGGCCTCCGAGTTTTGGTCTCTGGATATATGTCGGAGATTGCACTTCAAAATCTTGCCCTTAGATCCTGTACCTTTATTAAGTAAAGTTTCAATTTTTCCTCCTTTGTTTCGAAGATGTTCTCACTTTGCCTTGCCACAAGCAAGGAATCAGATTGTACTTCCAGCTCCGTCACCCCCAGAGCACAGGCTATTTCCAGTCCTTGCACTAATGCCTCGTATTCTGCTTCGTTGTTTGTTACTTCTTCGAATTCCAACCTTACTGCATGATTCATCTTCCTTCCATCAGGAGTCTGGATCACAACCCCAACCCCGCACCAGTTTTACACCTAGCTCCATCCACCCACATCTTATACGGAACTTCCCGCTCTTCTTGACAGAAGAAACTTGCCTCGGTGATAAAATCAACCAGGGCTTGGGCTTTTATTGCTGTCCGAGGAACATAATGGATTTCAAATTGAGTAAGCTCCACCGTCCAAGTAATCATCCTTCCGGAGGCGTTCGGGTTATTGGTGATTTGTTTTAAGGGCCAATTGGTTCGGACGGTGATTCGGTGCGACTGGAAGTATGGCTTCAGTTTTCTGGATGCGATTACAAGAGCAAACAAAACTTTCTCGATATTGGAATATCTTGTCTCCGCAGCGGTTAGGATCTTTTCGGTAAAATAGACTGGGATTTCCTTCTTTTCTTCCTCCATGACTAAGACTGCTGCCACCGCCCATTCCGAGACCGATAAATATAAGAATAGATCCTGGCCTGGTGTTGGAACGCCAAGCTTTGGAAGCTCCTGAAGCATTTTTTTGATTTGTTCGAAGGCGTCTATACACTCCGTATCCCACTGGAATTTTTTATTTTTCCGGAGGGTATTAAAAAATGAATAGATTTTTCCTGGAGCTTAGAGCAAAATCTACTTAAAGCAGTGAGCCTTCCATTCAGGGCTTGTACGTCCTTAATGTTTCTTGGCTGCGGAAGGTTGAGGACTGCTTGGGTTTTTTTCTGGATCAACCTCAATTCCTCTCTGTCCGACTATAAACCCCAAAAACTTCCCTCGGGTGACTCCGAAGACACATTTTTCAGGATTTAACTTGATCTTGTATTTATCCAGGGTATTGAAGGTTTCCTCAAGGTCTTTCATGTGCTGGGCTATAGAATCACTTCTTACTACTATATCATCCACATATGCCTCCACATTTCGAGACAACTGCTCTCGAAATACTTCGTCAATCATTCGCTGGAAGGTTGCCCCTGCATTTTTTAATCCAAACGGCATGACCTTGTAGCAAAAAATTCCAGTTGAGGTGACAAAAGATGTTTTCTCTTGGTCATTTTTGTTCATCATTATTTGGTTATATCCAGAGAACGCATCTAAAAAGCTCATCACACGCTACTCTGCGCTGTTGCCGCTACAAGCTTATCTATGGAAGGTAAAGGATAGAAATCTTTTGGACAAGCTTTATTCAAATCCGTGAAATCCACGCACATCCTCCATTTTCCGTTTGCTTTTTTAACCAAAACTACATTTGATAGCCATTTTGGATAAAAGACTTTTCTAATAAAGCCGGCCTCCAGCAACCTTTCGACCTCCGTCCGCGCAGCCTCGTCCCTTTCTCTTCCTATAATCCTCTTCCTCTGTCGGATGGCAGGAAACTTCGGATCGACGTTCAGGTTATGCTGGATAACGCTGGCGTCCACTCCGGGCATGTCCTTTGGGCTCCAGGCGAATGTCTTTCTTCTTTTTTTTCCAAAAATCTCATTAAGCGAATCTGCTCATCATGGTGAAAAGCATTTCCAATTTTGAAAAATTTAGAAGGATCGGTGTTCAGGGGTACCTCTTTTGGCTGTTCTGCCGGTACCACTGCCTTCTCGGAGGTTTCTCCAGGCATCCGCGCTCTGGCCTCTCCTTCTTCATATTCTCGACTGGAGCCGACCTCTTTGACTACGTCCTCCTCCGGAAAATCCTCGGTAATCCGAACTTCGCACACCCTTGCTACTTTTCTGGCTCCCAGGGATGGACACCAGCCTTCCGCCCCTTGTCAAGTATTTGAGCTTGAGATAATAGGTGCTACAGACAGCTCCGAAAGCATTGATCCCAGGTCGCCCCAAGTAGACGTTGTACCCAGACAGATCTCGCATGATATATAAGGTTATTTTTTCTGTTCTCCGATCATCCTTTTGGCCTAATGTCATTGTGACATCGACTCTCCCGCTGGCCTGAGCCGTGATTCCTCCAATGAACCCTCCGAAAGTAGCAGTAAATGGCTTGACCTTTTCATCCGGGATTTCCTTTCCGGAACGCCGCTAAGGAGATCACATTTGCTCCTGCTCCGCTGTCGACAAGGATGTTTCCTACCATCCTATCATTAATTTGAGCTCGAATGACGAGGGGGTCATTGTGGGGGTAGTAGACTCCCACCTCATCTTCCTCCGTGAAGTAGATAGGCGGTAAGGGTTCCCTTTTTTGGACTTTCTTCTCCGGCAGTTTCTCATGAACTTCGTGTACGTGCCTTTTCTTTTCTTTTGCCGTGAATGGCCCCTTTTCTGAGAACAAACCAGTTATGACCCCAAAATCGAAAGATTTGCTATGGTCTAGCTCGGGGTGATCCTCATTCCTCACTGCCCCCTCCGTTATGCCCGTAACGAGATCGTTTCTGATAGTCGCTGTTATTCTTTTGCTGTTTGGGAGCTTCCTGTCTCTGCTTTTCTTGTTTCCTCTTTTGCTCATCGATTTTGTTCAGTTCTCTTGATAATGTTACACAATTGGTCGTTCTGTGGCTGAAGTGTCCGTGGAATTCACAAAACGCCAATGTGTTCTCACCTGAGGCAGGCTTCTTCGGGGGCGGAAGATAGCCTTCCCTTACTGCAGCTGCGTACCTTCCTGGAGCGATAGAAATAACTTTTGCTCCATATGTCGTCTTACCCCCAGTATGGGAAGGCATGACTGGATCCTTCCCGTACGGCCTGTACCTTGCTCCCCAAGGTTTCGAGGCAGATGTCTCCCCATAACTTGCGCCAACAGACGACGCTCCTCCCTGTTTCTTCTCGTTAGGCGGCCTGAAGCTATTGGCCAATTCTCTCGCCTTATTTTCCGCAATCTCCGATTTCAAGAAATCGTGCAGCATTTCTGCTAACTCTCCGTGAGTTTGCGGTGCCTTGGTAGCAATTTTCCCTGCCAGCCTTGGATTTGCCAATCCATTCCCGAAAGCTTTCACCAGTATCTTCTCATCCACATCGTCTATTTCAGCCACTTGCTTATGGAAGCGTTCGCTGTATTCTTTCACCGTCTCTCCCCTTCTCTGCCTAACGTCCATCAGTTCGATCGTATCTTTCTGGATCTTTTTACTTGCTGCAAAGTAAAGTTGGAATTCCTCTGTGAGTTGCTTGAAGCTTGAGATGGATTGAGGTTTCCGAGAGGAGATCCAATTTAGAGCTCTTTTAGTAAGTGTTCCCGGAAACAAATTGCAGAGTGCCTGGGAACTGATTCCTTGAGTGTTCATCGCGAAGATGAACTTCTTGATATGTTGAGCGGGGTCTCCGGTTCCGTCGTACTTCTCTATTGCCGGAGCGACAAAGAACGGTGGAAGCTTTGCCTTCCGAATACTTTCGGTGAAGGGATACAGCGACATGTCGACGAGGTCTTCCTCTGCATCTTTCGGTGGTGACTTCTCTTTTCCGGCTTTCTTCACTCTTTGATCCGCTTTTTGCTTTCAAATTCTCGATTACGCTTGCCATCTCGCCGATCTTCTTCTGGTGCTCCAGATCTCTATCCGCCAGTTCCTGTTGGAATCGTTCATTGTTCTCAGCCATCTTCTCATTAACTTCTTGCGCAAAACTCCTCATCAGATCGGTGAGGTCTTCCTTTGAGAACGAACTTTCCCCGGTTGCAGCCATCTTCCCCTTTCCCCTTGCTTGATCGTGGTGCCATGGTCGAACAAAAGACAAGAAACGTGACTCTTGTGGATCGGATCGTGGTTGTCTTTCGACGTTCTTTTCCCACAGACGGCGCCAAATGAGATGGATGAAACTCGCACTCGAAACTAAGATTGCCAAGAGAGCTCCAAGTATTGTATATATGAAAGCGTGATCAATTACATGACTTATGACCCTTATTTATAGGCTCCCTACAGTATATAACCGCTTCTATGGGCCTACATTATTCTAGAATATTCCAAACATACAAGGTTTTCGTACAACTTTACCCCCCTTTTATACCAATAATTACTCTCAGTCTCTCGGAGAGGGTCTTGCCCTGCCTCGGAGGCGATTGCTCCTCCGCAGTCTGCCCGTGGAATGGCTTTCTGGTCGCAAGGGCCCGTTTGTTGGAGTCGGAAGAGGATTTGGTCGGAGGGAGTCCCATCTTGTTGTCTCCGCAGGTAGCACGTATTCTCCGCTAGCCCTTTGGTTACTCTGTGTGGTGGAACCCCACTTCCGCATGCACCATCTGCCACATGATTGGATTTGTCCGCCATTTCTTGCTATTCAATCCTTACTACTAGAGCTGTGGGACTTTTACCATCAATCCCAAGTAAGAAGCAAATGAGGCTGACCACTAGAATGTAAGAGATACTTGTCCCGGACCAATCAATGGGAGAATCCTTCTTCACCTCTCAAAACACGGGTCGGTCCGTCCCTTCCAGGGGTTTTACGAAGAGATGCAGCTGGTGGTCTTCTCACACCCCAACCAGAAAATCCCTAAAAATGCAGAAATAAAGTCCCAAAACACACGGCGGGAAATTTTACAAACGGTTGGTGCTACAACGCACCAGTCACCCACGGACTAGCAAGACTAAAATCCCAAATACAAATCCAAATGTTACGGTTGAGTCCTGAATACACACCGCTTATTTAAAACTCCAAAGCTACAAACAACAATAGATAAACTAAACAAACTAAAGTAGTCCCCATCTCCTGATCTCTACCCCGACACTCGGTCGGGTAAATCACCTCCTTCTTCAGGTACCTGAAAAACATAGCCACCGAAATGGCTCAGCAAATAATGCTGGTATGAACCTTGCAGCCCATAAGTTAGCGGGCCAACACAACTACTTGGTCGTATACATGCGGTTCCTTCTTATCAAACAAATAGAACCACGCATCAAATATACATACAAGTAGTCATAAAGGACAATAATATCCAATAAGAAACATGACTTCCATAGGTCAAGTTTGTAATTTCTTTTAAAGCGGGTATAATAAACCCTTCAAACGAGGTAAGACTCTCGCGCTATTGGTCGGGTAATAAATCCCGCAGGAGAGAACGTAGTCAACTCCCGAGCTTAATAGAGTGGGTATCGTACCCTCGAGAGAATGTAATCCTTCTCCAACTTAAAATGTTCTAGTATTATCCGGTGAGTGGACAGAGTCTACACCCAAAACCACCGTCATGACGTATACTGTATTGATGACGAACTGAGACAGGTACAACTCCATATGCATGCATGACCAGAACATCTGGGCTCCTCGCTTCCCGTAGTAGAACATGATCAGAGTCTCATAAGGACGTAGTCTATAAGGAAGGTAGTGAGAAAACTTGTGTGCAAGTTCTCGTACGTGTATACGTAGGTATAGTTAGAATGGTTCAACAACCATTATTAAACAATCACAAACGATACACAAAATAAAAGCAATATATTTCATGCAATATCTGGGTCGTTTATTTCACACAACAGATAGCACACAAGCCGGTGTACTCCGTTAGCAAATAGGTTGCAAGAATCCATACCGTTCACCGTAGTTGTACTGGACAAATTCCCAGACCACATCAGATAAAGTATAGTCCTATATTGAATTAACTGAGGTGTTATTGCAGGTTAACCTCGTATAAAATTCTTACGTACCATAAAGTGATACCTGGTCTTGTTATTTCATGTGAAATTTGTAGCTTTGTTTATGGTAATTCTTTTCCCATTTCCAAGACCATTCATACTTCCATTATTTATTTAATTCAATTATTTATTAATTTATTGTTATTTTTTGATCTATTATTTCTAGTATCTATATATATATAATATACATATATTTTTGTTTTGATGTTTATATCACAATAATGATTGCCCAAATAATATTATAATCCCAAATTATTATTAACCTTTATCGACCAAGCTTTTTTAATTCTCCACATAACTTTTATTTATTATTCATATACCTCAAATATACTTAGTGTTTACAAATTAATTCCTTTTACTATTTAACCCATAGTTTAATTTCCATAATCCCTTTAATCATAATTCTTTTTCTAACTCCTCCAAATATCCCATAGGACCTATAATTATTTAAATTCAAATACTTGCCCCTAAATTCTCGGTTATTTACAAAATTATTCCATTAGTTCCTAAACTTAACATTTCACCACTAATTACATTTTACCATATAGTTTTAAGTCCTTAAATTATAATTCCACCTATATTATTTCATTAATCACTAAATGGTCACAAACACTTTCGAAAATGATTATTTGGCCACACCAAATTTCGGCCCTTCTCCTTACTTTACTTTAATTACATTTTAACCCCAAAAACTTTATAATAGTTATATATTACTTATAATTTATAGTTTTAATATCTAATTTACTTAAATTTCAAATGGCACATATATTTCATTAATTATGTTCCCGCCCAATTTAAATTCTAGATTTGCATATAAACTTGTATAAATTACAATTTCACCCCAAAACTTTTATAAACTAATATTTATGTCATAAATCATTTTACCAAAGTTTTCGTCAACACTTTGACCAAAGCTTAATTTCATACTTAATACATTATTGTACCCATAAGTTTATATATTATTCGGCTTTACACCAAATTTTCCAAATTTACAAATAGCCCCAAACTTTATTAATTGTTACTTTAACTTCTAAAACACTTATTTAATTTACCCAAAATTCATAATATTAATTCCTACCTTATATTATGTCATTATTATGCCCATGACACATGTTGTTCTCGGCTATCACCAAAAAAATTCCCATAACTTTCTAAAATTACATTTTTACCACATAACTTATTAAACTAGTCATTTAAACACTAGTATTTATTTTTAACTTACCCAAAACTCTTAATATAAGTTTATACTTATATAGCTCACTAAAAACCCATATTACTCCATAAGTATTCGGCAAATAATATATTTACCATATAGTTTCTAAAACTTGATTTATAACTTATAATAATTATACATAAATACATATGAGTCACATAACTCATCCAAAAATTATTGTAATGTCTTAGACATATTATTAGCTTAAAATAAGACAATTTCCTCTAGAACTTTCGGCCATAAAATGAACTTATCATATATGTGTTTTTGTGACATAAAAAATACCTTAAGTATTAACCTTAGTTTATAAACCATAATTGTTATTGTTGGAAATTAACCTCAATACTCTCGGCCTTATTAATTTAGGAGTGTTTACATAATTTTTCCACATTTTTAGGAGCTTAAAACAAAGCTTAAAACATCAAGATCTAGCTTAGAAATCTTACTCTTTCAAAGATGATTTCTCCTCCTAGCAATACCTTGTTCCCAAGTGTCTTCACGGTGGAAGAAGCTTAGAAGCTTCAAATTTTTAAACTTGAACAAGGGTTTAAAATACATTTAGGAGTTAGATATTGACATAGATCTTAAGTAAGATTTAGAAGTTAATCTTAAGGTATTACCTTGGAATTTTACCTTGTATTTTCGGCACTACCAAGGGTGATTGTAGAACCAATTTGCTTCATGAAATGAATGAAGAGAATGGCTTAGAAGTCTAGGAATTTTCGGACACATAGAAGAAGTAATGGACTAGGTTTCTCTTGACATTTTTCTCACCTTAACTTGATCTTGGTTGCTCCTTGAATTGTTGTAGATTTAATTAGGCTTCCTTGGAGATTAATTGATGCCTAGAATGATTGATGAATAAATCTATGAATTTAAACACAAATGGAGATATAAGTTAGAACTCCATTAATTGACTTAGGAAGTTCAAAGAAGGAAAATGAGAGAAGGGAGAAGATGACTTACCAACCGGCCAAGTGAGGCATGAAATGAAATGCCATGCTAGCCGATTGATAGTAGTAGGAAATGAGAATAATTGTTTTGTCAATTTTCTTAATGTTTGCTTTAGTTAATTAATTTATAATGTTAGCACTAATCTCCCTCCTTTACATAATGGAATCGGCACACAATAATAGGATTGGTTAGCTAGTGTAATGGGATTAATTATTTATGTCATAGATTATAGGTTGAGCTCCAATAATACACCCCTTTTGGCTAATGGTTTCGGCAATCAATGAGCTTGGTGGAGCTTTGATTCAATTATGGAGAACACTTAACAATTGTTTTTATACTTCTCTTAGGAATAATGGACTAATCATTCAAGCCATTGGTGACCTTTTAGCTCTTTGTTCTCGGTTAACAAGGCTAAGAATTAGCTAATTAATTCTTCTTGTAATAGACATAAGATCATGGGGTATTAGGTAGACATTACTCTTTGATTTTTGGCTCAAAAAAGTCTTCCAAGTAGCTCCTATTTTGGCAATGGTGGAGGCATATTCTCTTGCCTTTTTTTATTTAATTGCCACATGCATATTCTTAATGTATAGATCTATTTTTACTTGTTAATTCCTACTTTAGTAAAGCTAGACTAATCTTGTTTTGTTGTAGAATTTTTTCGGTAATGATAGGCTCTACCATGGGTGTTAATCTTCTATTTTGTTGTATAATGGTGGGAAGGGACTCATAAAGCTTACATGCTAATTAAGGAATTTAAACCATGTCTTATATGTTGTATGTAACCGATTTCTATTGTAAAAAGGCTACAGATTTTCTTTGTTACTTTTTAGCACAATGCACCACGTTAGTATAGGATGATTGCTATAGATTTGTTTGATTAATGGTTAGTGGACATGTACTACCGATAATGATAGGTTTCTACAGATTTTGCTTCATTAAAGTCTAGAGCATTACCGTCAATTGGATGGTAATTAGTTACGATTTTTAGTTGCTAATCATGGTTACATAACTACCGTTAATTATATGAGTTTGCTACAGATTTTTTGCTTAATTCATTGCTAGTATAATACGTTAATTTGCATATGATAGCTATAGGTTTTTGATTGATTATAAACTAATATCTCACCGTTAATTATGTGGTGATTTGTTACAGTTTTTTTGTTTGGTTAACTACAAGTATATTACCGGTAATTATATATGTATATCAATAGGTTTAATTTGTCATAATAATATATACCCTTATATAAGGGAGGTACATTAGGTAGTTAATTGTTTTACTAAGTAGTAGTGTGTAAAATAAGTCCTAAAGTTTATATACAAAACCGGTCAATTTAGGATAGATTTTATAACTTGTAAAGCCTTGTAATATTGTAATGTTATAACATTCTTTATGTACTATGATTTATATTTTGTGTTAAGATTATGTAATATAAATGTTACCTTGTTTAAAGGTGTATTTATATTTTTTTAGCATTTATAAATGCCTAAGTGTAAGTAAAATATTTTTCGTTGTCCGTTAGTATTTTTAACGTTTTTGTATCGAACGCTGAGTTGTATAACGTTCGTGTGATCTTTCCTTGTTGTCGCTCGCTGTATCGAGTTTGTTATGCAATGAGTTTAATCCTCGTGTTAATCGTACATAAACGTTTTGCGCGAATATGTTAAGGCGTCAATAAAATTACGCATGTTAGTGTTTATGGTAAAACGACTATTTTACGTTTGCGTGCATGAGTTTGCATGCACATGCGTAATATTATTTACGTAAACGTTTGCATGCATAAATTAGCATGCGTACCTAAAATGGTTATTCCTAGATCAATTCTTCATTATTTAACACTTTTAAGGTATTAATTAGATTTGGGGTATTTCAATCTACCCCCCTTAAAAGGACTTCGCCCGAAGTCTCATTTCTAAATTCAGATGGTTGTGGGGAATCAAGTTACTCTAAGCATTCACAACACAATTCTATTTTAGGGATCAAGTCGCAAGTTCCACTACTTTTAAGTTCGTAGTATATATTCAACATAATATATAGTGTAATAATCATCACCAATAATAACTTCAATGTGGTGTAAAACAACACACATAATCCATTCATAGTAGTGTAACGTAGTACACATCAACCAATAACATACATACAATCATTGAGTCACACAAGTACACAACAGATCAAAGTGCAACGAAAGTGCACGTTATGCTAAAACGAAATAGGCTCTACCCTCTTTAAAAGAGGGTACGCCCACGTACCCTAGACTAGGATATCTAGTCGGTAAATAATGAAGGAAACTTCACTCTCATCTCGTCCTCCAATTCCCATGTGGCCTCCTCAACTCATGGTTCGACCAGAGAACCTGGACAAGTCTACACCGACTTGGTGTCGAGTGTCCCGGGTCTTCGTGTCTAGGATTCTCTGAGGAGTCTCCACATACCTCATAAGTCGGTTCTAAAGATAGCCTCTCGGCTGTAAGACATGAGAAGGATGTGGTATATTTTCTTGAGTGAGAAACATGGAATACGTCATGTACCTTTCCTAATTCCACTGGCAAATCAAGCCTATATGCAACAGGGCCCACCCGCTCCGTTATAGCGTAGGGTCCTACAAACTTAGGGCTCAACTTGCCCTTTTGTCCGAATCTAAATACTCCCTTCATTGGAGATACTGCAGAAATACCTGGTCGCCAACTGCGAACTCAAGGTCTCGTCGTCTCTCATCAGCGTATGACTTCTGCCTGTCCTGAGCAGCTTTCATATTCTGTCTAATTTGTTGAACTTCCGCTTGTACTTGCTCCAAGTACTCGGGTCCAGTCCTTGATGACACTCTCGCTAGACTCATCCCAGCATAGTGGTGTACGACAAGGCTGCCGTATAGTGCTTGGAAGGGCGACATCTTAATCGAAGCGTGATAGCTGTTGTTGTATGCAAATTCGATTAAGTACAACTTGTCTATCCAACTGCCTGAAAGTCCAAAGCACATGCTCTCAACATGTCTCCAAGGTTTGTATTGTCCTCTCTGATTGGCCATCCGTCTGAGGGTGGAAGGCCGTACTGAGTTTCAATTCTGTGCCAAGCGCTTCTCTTGTAGTTCTCCAGTATCTGGAAGGAATCTGGTATCCCGATCCGAAACAATTGTCTTTGGGACACCATGGTGCCTCATGATCTCTTTGTCAAATAATTTGCCAATTTAGACACTTTCCCAGTATCTTTCATTGGTATGAATCTGGCCACCTTGGTCAATCGATCAACAACTACCCATATCATATTTAGCCCCCCTTAGTAGGTGGTAGCCCGACGACGAAATCCATGGAGATATCATATATTTCCATTCTGGGATTGGCATAGGCTGGACCATGCCCCCAGGTCGTCTGTGCTCGAACTTCACCTTCTGACAGGTGAGGCATCTCAATACGTATTCGGTCATGTCTTTCTTCATTCCACTCCACCAAAAGTGTCGCTTTAGGTCCTTGTACATCTTCAAGGCTCCTGGGTGGACCGATGTGGTAGAAGAATGTGACTCTCGAGTATGTGGTCCTTCAGTTCTGTGTTGTCCCTTTGGATGCATAAGCGCCCTTGAGTCTAATCAGCCCATCATCATGTAAATGATATTCATACTTTCCTCTCTCTATCGTACCGTCTATCAACTTTGACTGATCTCTGTCATACGTTGATCGCTCTTCTATGCGCTACGTATTTCGTCTATAAGACTGGTATTGGCGATTATAGCGTGCAATAAATGTGTCTTCGGCTTAATGTGTCTGCCACAACATTAGCCTTACCCTCTTTGTACTGAAGGTCAATATCGTAGTCCTTGAGGAATTCAACCATCTCCTCTGACGCATGTTTAATTCCTTCTGTGTGAACAAGTATTTTAAACTCTTATGGTCTGAATATACAGTCAGCTGAACACCGTACAAATAATGGCACAGATTTTAAAGCGAACACAATAGCTCTCAACTCCAAATCATGCATGGGATAATTCTCTTCATGCTTCTTCAACTACGGGAGGGCGTAGGCGACTACTTTCCTGTGCTGCATGAGTAACAAACCTAAACCTTGCCTGATGCGTCACAGTAGACCTCGTAGCCCTCTGTGCCGTCTGAATAGTCAGGATGGGTGCTGAGGCCAGTGCATCTTTCAATTTTGGAACGATGTTTCACCTTCGTCGTCCATACAATTGGCGTGTCCTTCTTGTCAAACTAGTCATCGGTTTGCTATCCTGGAGAAATCTCTGACAAACCTTCTGTAATAACCTGCTAAACCGAGGAAACTTCGAATATCAATAATTGACTTCGGCCTAGGCCAAGTGCGAACTTCCTCGACCTTCGCTGGATCTACAGAGATACCAGCATCCGAGATGACATGTCCGAGGAAGGATACTTTATCAAGCCAGAACTCACATTTGGAGAACTTAGCAAACAACTGATTTTTCCTCAGAATCTCGAGAACTTGTCGAAGGTGATCCTCATTTTCTTCTTTTGTTTTGGAGTAAATTAATATGTCGTCGATGAAAACAACTACTCCAATTGTTCCCTAAACAGTCGGTTCATCAAGTCCATGAATACTGCTGGTGCGTTAGTTAAACCGAAAGGCATCACTGTAACTCGTAGTGGCCATATCTTGTCGGAACGCTGTCTTATCTCTATCCCACTCTTTGATCGGTATCTGATGGTACCCTGATCTTAAGTCAATCTTAGAGATACCGATGCCCCCTTCAACTGATCGAATAGGTCGTCGATGCGTGGTAGTGGGTACTTGTTTTTTTATTGATACAACATTCAG
Organism: Limonium bicolor; assembly: GCA_023374045.1. Lineage (NCBI taxonomy): Eukaryota > Viridiplantae > Streptophyta > Magnoliopsida > Caryophyllales > Plumbaginaceae > Limonium > Limonium bicolor. The sequence goes on from CM041778.1 coordinate 98,391,188, forward strand.
TCCCTGTAATCGATGCATAAGCGTAGGATACCATCCTTCTTCTTCACGAAGAGGACGGTGCGCCCCAAGGCGATGCACTCGTTCGTATGTAACCTTTGTCAAGTAGATCTTTCAACTGCTCCTTCAACTCAACCATTTCCGTCGATGCCATACGGTACGACGCCTTTGCTATCGGACATGTACTGGTAGTAGATCAATGGTGAACTCTACCTCTTTGGCTGGTGGCAGTCCTGGAAGTTCTTTCGGAAAGACATCTGGGAATTCTGACACACACTGGTATGTCCTCACTGAACCGGGTTCACGTTCCAAGTCTTGAACATAGCATAAGTATACTTCCCGTTGCTTCTTCGCCTCTCTATACATAGACATTGCTGATATTACTTTATTGAAGGTGCTCTAGGGTTCTGACGGTATGACACTGTCACTAACGGGCTCTTAAGTAACAGTCGCTGATCTGCACAAAGTATGCGGCCTCTGTGCCGCCCCAACCAGTCCATCCCTACAATAACGTCAAAGCCCAAGCCTCTAAACTCAATTAAATCATAGGAAAGTCCTCATCTTTGATCCGGATTGTGGCCCCTTTATAACAGCGGGTACACCTAGTTTTCTCCATAGACGGGGAGTGTTACCATGAAGTCTGGCAACTCTACTACTCTAGCCCCAATTTTTCCGCAAGCGTAGGCGAAATAAAGGTATGTGAGGCTCCAGAGTCAAACAATACTGATGCAAACTACTCCGTTAACTGGAAAAGTACCGGTGATCATTGTGCCACCTTGCTAGCTTCTGCTTCTGTAAGTATGCTTAGGGTACCCTCTGTCTCCTTAGTACCACCCTATTAGCAAACTCTGATAAGTACTTGATATAAATAGAAGTCGAAAAGCATTCAGATTTCACAAAATCTCATTACACAGTGATTTCATTACATGGGTTTATTGTCGTTTACAGTACTAGTATTCCTAAAGGTCAAGTTCAGTCGTCCCGGTCTCATATGTGAGGTATTAATCACTGTAGGAGGCGTTGTATTTAGTTTGATCCTCTTAATACCATGGTATAACATTCTTGACTTCCCACCCATTACCAGAACATCTCCTGACTTTAGCGTGATCTTTCTTGCGAGGTCACATGCTTCTGCTCGCCGTATAGGAACTCCGCTTCGTCTCCAATAGACAGGGACACTATTGGTATCCCTTGGTAAGGGTTTATGACGTCTCATCTTTATCTTGGTGTAGCCCTAAACGGCTCCTTCTTCGTAGAAGTTGATGATGCACAAGTCCGCCTTTAGGTTAGGTATCGGATCTGGTTCTAATTGTTAAGCAGTGTTGATTACCTTTTCCACTATCGGTAAGAATTCATCGGGTATCTTCGGTGTATGTGTTCCGTCTTTGGTTTTGTTCTGGTATGTCCTCGTGTAAGGGTTCAAGTCCTTTCCTAGGCACATCTTTTCAGTTTCATCTTTGATCCACTTGGGTGTTCGGGTGTGTAGAACCCTACTGGTCCTACTCCCAACTCTTGACATCTCTAATGATGGCGATTTGTGTCTCGGGTGTTAGGTATTCCTTGAGTATGATCATCCCTGGTTGGATGACCTGACATTGCTCGCTGGTTGGTTCGTGTTCTTGGATGATGTTCTTCTAGGAGGGCGGTGTGGGGATATGAAAAGCATATTATGAAAGGTCCTATGGTAGTGAAACCTTCTTTTATGAGTTTTCCTTAATTGTTTACTCATTTTCATGTTTTTAGGCATGCAAACACTCAGATACGTCACTCAATGTTCATAGACATGTTTTAAGTTTTCGTTGTTACCTGATTTCGTGGAAGTACCGGCCTCTTCAGTGCGTTCTATCACATGCAAAGCAGGCCCTGTTGCTGGGCCTTTGCCCTTTACTCCTTGGCCTGCTGCAGGTTGGGTGGTTTGTGTCGGGCGGGGGGAACCACCGGATCCTCCTCTTTGGTCATTGCTTGGCTTAGTTCCTGGACGATAGGCCTTACTTTCCGGGTTCCTGATGCACTCATAGGCTCGGTGTCCCCATAGATGACAGTGACGGCACTGTACCTTCTCTCCCGGGAAGTCCACCCCTGGCTGGTCCTTTCCGCACTGCCTATAGTTGAAATGGCGTACCCATTTTTTGCCCGAGTTTGAGCCGTAACCAGAACCTAACAAAGCCGGGGTTTAGTTATTAGCTTCATTGTAGGAAAATATTCATCGGAGGTTTCAACGTATATTCTCTAAATAGTGTGTCTTACCCCTGGGTGGGGGTGTGATCTCAGTGGTTTGGCAGTTCCACTGTGAGGAACAACCTGCAGAGTCTCATTAGTCTGACTTCCTTCCCTTGGTAGGGCTTTTGACCCTTCCGGAACGGCCTCTTCTTCCTGAAGCCGCCCTGTGTGGTGTTATCAGTGCCAACATCATCGGTTTTCCTCTTTTGATTATTCAAAGCGCCCCTCCTCCGGATTGTAATCTCCACCATGGAGGCAGCGTGGTAGCATTCCTGCAATTCTCCAGGCATTAATCCTCATTCATATTTAGGCAATATCATTCAAACTGATTAACTTTTCCCTTTTTACCTGTAGAGAGGTATATGTTACTGGCCCCATGCCATACTGAATATGCGGGCTGAGTCCCCCGTAAAAGCGATCAATTAATATCTCCTCCGAGTAGCCTATTCCTGGCAGTAGGCGGAGCAAGGAGGTAAACTTCTCATAATACTCATCCACAGTCATCTTACCTGTGAGCTCCAAGGAGTTGAGCTCCCTTCTTTTCAGCATCCTGGTGTGAGATGGGTAGTACTTGGCCCTTAGAAGGGCTGTGTACGCTTCCCATGTGAAAGTTGGGTCGTTCAGGCGATCAGCCTTTACTAGATTCCACCATTCCCTCGCTGCATCTTTCAGATAGTAAGCAGCCAGTCTCACCTTGTCTCCAGGTGGTGGAGCGAGCGTCTCGAAGGCTGTCTCCATTTCCATTAGATAAGTCTCCAGATATTTTGGGTCCGACTGTCCCTTAAATACAGCAGGTTTCAGGTCAACCAAGCTCCTCACCCAATCCTTCTCCCTGGGGGTGGTGGCGGAGGTTGGGTTGTGGCTGTGCTACTGGCGCAATGCCTGCTTGTGCAAATGTTGTCGCTATCAGGGTAGCTATGTCAGCCAGTCTGACTGTTTCCTCCTCTTCAGTCCGGCCGCGTCCCCTACCTCTTCCATACATCTGCACAATAATCGAGTCAATTATGTGGTTACTGTCAGGTCTGAATAATCATTATCGCCCTTTGGCGGTCTAAGTAAGAAGCTGATATACTACTCTTTCTGTACTATCTCTCAACCCGTAACCCAAGGTTTTAAAATACCTAGTTTCGGTTGTATTCAGCTCTCAGAGTGACTACGCACTGATACACTTTTTGTAACACCCCAACCTGGAAACCCAATAAAAATAGCAGAATAAAGTCCCAAAACACACGGCGGAAATTATTACAAACGGTTGGTGCTACAACGCCGCCAGTCACCCACGTGACTAGCAAGGCTAAAATCCCAAATACAAATCCAAATGTTACGGTCTGAGTCCGGAATACACACCGCTTATTTAAAACTCCAAAGCTACAAACAACAGTAGATAAACTAAACAAACTGAAGTAGTCCCATATCCTGATCTCTACCCCACCTACACTCGGTCAGGTAATCACCTCCTTCTTCAGGTACCTGAAAAATATAGCCATCGAAATGGCTCGGCAAATAATGCTGGTATGAACCCGTGCAGCCCATAAGCTAGCGGGCCACACACAACTACTTGGTCGTATACATGCGGTTCATTATTATCAAACAAATATAAACACACATCAAATATTACATACAAGTAGTCATAAAGGACAATAATATCCCAATAAGAAACATGACTTCCATAGGTCAAGTTAGTAATTTCTTTTAAAGCGGGTATGATAAACCCTTCAAACGAGGTAAGACTCTCGCGCTATTGGTCAGGTCCCGCAGGAGAGAACGTAGTCAACTCCCGAGCTGAAATATGAGTGGGTATCGTACCATCGAGAGAATGTAATGTAATCCTTCTCCCAACTTAAAATGTTCCGGTATTATCCCGGTGAGTGGACAGAGTCTACACCCAAAACCACCGTCATGACGTATACTGTATTGAGGACGACCTGAGACAGGTACAACCTCCATATTTGCATGCATGACCAGAACATCTGGGCTCCTCGCTTCCCATAGTAGAACATGATCAGAGTCTCATAAGGACGTAGTCTATAAGGGAAGTTAGTGAGAAACTTGTGTGCAAGTTCTCGTACGTATACACGTAGGTATAGTTAGAATGGTTCACAAACCATTATTAAACAATCACAACGATATACAAAAATAAGAGCAATATTTCACGCAATTATCTGGGTCGTTTATTTCACACAACAGATAGCACACAAGCCGGTGTAATCCGTTAGCAAACAGGTTGCAAGAATCCATACCGTTCACCATAGTTGTACTGGACAAATTCCCGGACCACGTCAGATAAAGTATAGTCCTATAATTGAATTAACTGAGGGTGTTATTGCAGGTTAACCTAGTATAAAATTCTTACGTACCATAAAGTGATACCTGGTCTCTTGTTATTTCATGTGAGATTTGTAGCCTTTGTTTATGGTAATTCTTTTCCCATTTCCAAGACCTCATTCATAATTCATTATTTATTTAATCATTATATGTTATTATTTTTGATCTATTATTGCTCTCGTATTTATATATACATATATTTTTGTTTTGATGTTTATATCACATGATAATGATTGCCCAAATGATATTATAAATCCCAAATTGTTATTAACCTTTATCGACCAAGCTTTATTTAATTCTCCACATAACTTTTATTTATTATCTCATAACCTCAAATATTACTTAGTGTTTACAAATTAAATTCCTTTTACTATTTAACCCATAGTTTTAATTTCCATAATCCCTTAATCATAATTCTTTTTCTAACTCCTCCAAATATCCACATAGGACCTATAATTATTTAAATTCAAATACTTGCCCCTAAATTCTCGGTTATTTACAAAATAATTCCATTAGTTCCTAAACTTAACATTTCACCACTAATTACATTTTACCATATAGTTTTAAGTCCTTAAATTATAATTCCACCTCTATTATTTCATTAATCACTAAATGGTCACAAAAACTTTCGAAAATTATAATTTGGCCACACTAAATTTCGGCCCTTCTCCTTACTTTACTTTAATTACATTTTAACCCCAAAAACTTTATAATAGTTATAATTAACTTATAAATTATAGTTTTAATATCTAATTTCCTTAAATTTCGAATGGCACATATATTTCCATTAATTATGTTTCCGCCCCAATTTAAATTCTAGATTTGCATATATATAAACTTTTATAGATTACAATTTCACCCCAAAACTTTATATAAACTTAATATTTTATGTCATAAATCATTTTAACCTAAAGTTTTTGGTCAACACTTTGACCAAAGCTTAATTTCATACTTAATACATTATTGTACCCCAGAAGTTTATATATTATTCGGCTTTACACCAAATTTTCCAAAATTTACAAAATAGCCCCAAAACTTTATTAATTGTTACTTTAACTTCTAAACACTTATTTAATTTACCCAAAATTCATAATATTAATTCCTACCTTATATTATGTCATTATTATGCCCATGACACATGTTGTTCTCGGCTATCACCAAAAAATTCGCATAACTTTCTAAAAATTACATTTTTACCACATAACTTATTAAACTAGTCATTTAAACACTAGTATTTATTTTAACTTACCCAAAACTCTTAATATAAGTTTATATACTTATATAGCTCACTAAAACCCATATACTCCATAAGTATTCGGCACAATAATAATATATTACCATATAGTTTCTAAAACTTGATTTATAACTTATAATAATTATACATAAATACATATGAGTCATATAACTCATCCAAAAATTATTGTAATGTCTTAGACATATTATTAGCTTAAAATAAGACAATTTCCTCCTAGAACTTTCGGCCATAAAATGAACTTATCATATATGGTTTTTGTGACATAAAAACATACCTTAAGGTATTAACCTTAGTTTATAAACCATAATTGTTATTGTTGGAAATTAACCTCAATACTCTCGGCCTTATTAATTTAGGAGTGTTTACATAATTTTTCCACAATTTTTAGGAGCTTAAAACAAAGCTTAAAACATCAAGATCTAGCTTAGAAATCTTACTCTTTCAAAGATTGATTTCTCCTCCTAGCAATACCTTGTTCCCAAGTGTCTTCACGGTGGAAGAAGCTTCAAATTTTTGAACTTGAACAAGGGTTTAAAATAACATTTAGGAGTTAGATATTGACATAGATCTTAAGTAAGATTTAGAAGTTAATCTTAAGGTATTACCTTGGACTTTTACCTTGTAATTTTCGGCACTACCAAGGGTGATTGTAGAACCAATTTTGCTTCATGAAATGAATGAAGAGAATGGCTTAGAAGTCTAGGAATTTTCGGACACATAGAAGAAGTAATGGACTAGGTTTTCTTGACATTTTTCTTACCTTAACTTGATCTTGGTTGCTCCTTGAATTGTTGTAGATTTAATTAGGCTCCTTGGAGATTAATTGATGCCTAGAATGATTGATGAATAAAGCTAGGAATTTAACACACAAATGGAGATATAAGTTAGAACTCCATTAATTGACTTAGGAAGTTCAAAGAAGGAAAATGAGAGAAGGGAGGAGATGACTTACCAACCGGCAAGTGAGGCATGAAATGAAATGCCATGCTAGCGATTGATATGTAGGAAATGAGAATAATTGTTTTGTCAATTTTCTTAATGTTTGCTTTAGTTAATTAATTATTAATGTTAGCACTAATCTCCCTCCTTTACATAATGGAATCGGCACAATAATTAGGAATTGGTTAGCTAGTGTAATGGGATTAATTATTTATGTCATAGATTATAGGTTGATTGCTCCAATAATAACACCCTTTTGGCTAATGGTTTCGGCAATCAATGAGCTTGGTGGAGCTTTGATTCAATTATGGAGAACACTTAACAATTGTTTATACTTCTCTTAGGAATAATGGACTAATCATTCAAGCCATTGGTGACCTCTTTAGCTCTTTGTTCTCGGTTAACAAGGCTAAGAATTAGCTAATTAATTCTTCTTGTAATAGACATAAGATCATGGGGTTATTAGGTAGACATTACTCTTTGATTTTTGGCTCAAAAAAAGTCTTCCAAGTAGCTCCTATCTTCGGCAATGGGGGAGGCATATTCTCTTGCTTTTTTTTTAATTGCCACATGCATATTCTTAATGTATAGATCTACTTTTACTTGTTGTTCCTACTTAGTAAAGCAGACTAATCTTGTTTTGTTGCAGAATTTTTTTCGGTAATGATAGGCTTTACCATGGGTGTTAATCTGTATTATTGTTGTATAATGGTGGGAAGGTGACTCATAAAGCTTACATGCAATTAAGGAACTTAAACCAGTCTTATATGGTGTATGTGACCGATTTCTATTGTCAAAGGCTACAATTTTCTTTGTTACTTTTGAGCACATGCACCACGTTAGTATAGGATGATTGCTATAGATTTGTTTGATTAATGGTTAGTGGACATGTACTACCGATAATGATATGGTTTCTACAGATTTTGCTTCATTAAAGTCTAGAGCATTACCGTCAATTTGGATGGTAATTAGTTACAGATTTTTAGTTGCTAATCATGGGTACATAACTATCGTTAATGATATGAGTTTGCTACAAATTTTTTGCTTAATCATTGCTAGTATAATACCGTTAAATTGTCATATGATAGCTACAGGTTTTTGATTGATTATAAACTAATATCTCACCGTTAATTATGTGGTGATTTGTTACAGTTTTTTTTTGTTTGGTTAACTACAAGTATATTACCGGTAATTATAATATGTATATCAATAGGTTTAATTTGTCATAATAATATATACCCTCATATAAGGTAGGTACATTAGGTAGTTAATTGTTTTACTAAGTAGTAGTGTGTAAAATAAGTTCTAAAGTTTATATACAAAACCGGTCAATTTAGGATAGATTTATAAATTGTAAAGCCTTGTAATATTTGAAATGTTATAACATTCTTTATGTACTATGATTATATTTTGTGTTAAGATTATGTAATATAAATTGTTACCTTGTTTTAAAGGTGTATTTATATTTATTTTAGTATTTATAAATGCCTAAGTGTACGTAAAATATTTTTACGTTGTCCGTTAATATTTTTAACGTTTTTGTATCGAACGTTGAGTTGTATAACGTTCGTGTTGATCTTTCCTTGTTGTCGCTCGCTGTATCGAGCTTGTTATGCAAGGAGTTTAATCCTCGTTGTTAATCGTACATAAACATTTGCGCGAATATGTTAAGGCGTCAATAAAAATTACGCCCGTTAGTGTTTATGGTAAAACGACTATTTTTACGTTTGCGTGTATGAGTTTGCATGCACATGCGTAAATTATTTACGTAAACGTTTGCATACATAAATTAGCATGCGTACCTAAAATGATTTATTTCTAGATCAATTCTTCATTGTTTAACATTTTAAGGTATTAATTAGATTGGGGTATTTCAGTTCTTCAGCAGGATAGGTTGTCATCATCGATATCATCCAACCCCAACAGTACCTCCTCCTCAACTCTATTGGCAGGATCCATAATTTGAAAATAATCAACAACAACAAGGTTAATACAAATATCTACTTAATCAAATGTTAAAATATGACAAAATGAACTTTTTATATATAATATATAATATACCAACCAGACTTGCATAATAACATTTCATATCGTTTAAACCACAATCCTTCATTGTGGTCGGACCTTTTACATTCAAAATTAGTTACACTGTCCACCTTCATCGGCAACTGAATAGGTACATCTGTTTCATCTTCCTAATCGTATTTATCTCATCAACTACATCATCAATCCCAAACTATCGATTTTTTACTCTGCACCACAACAGACCATCGGGGATTACACTGATCACGACAGTAGAATACTTGTTTTGCCTTTGACGCAACAATAAAGGGTTATCAGTAGGAGCCGCTGTCGTAAGTCAACTAGCTTCATACCATGGTCCTCCGCACGATATCCGTGTTTGTTGTCCACCCATTTGCAACAAAATACACAAGTTTCATAACTAGTGTAATTCAAGACCCGGATATCTTCAATAACACCATAATATTCTTTCTTCAATGCATTACGACTTGTTCCTGTGAAAATATCTTGTGAAGCGATTAGATGCACACCACTGTTCTGGTTTGTTCGATTATGATCTGACGTTCAGTGTTGAGGAGAGGACCGGTCTACTTTGCCTACAAAAAAATTGTTGTTCCGCTTCATCTTCGTCACCATATCAAGTTACTTACTCCTTTCTCGCACTCTCTCCACTCACCACATTCGTTGATCCGGCAATGAAATAGCTAAGAAGAATTGTTTAAATTCCGACATTCCGTTTGAATTGTGTTCTAAAATCCTCACATATCTCAACGTGAAGTATCTCCTACGGTTCAGATCAGTTCCAACCCTTTTTTTTTTTTTGCCATGATCTCATCGAGTTCTTTAACTTCTAAAGCTTGACCCACTTCAATTATCAAACCCTAAATCTATCGTTATTATAAGCATTAACTACTAATCATAAAGTTAACAAAATTGTTTTGTATACAATTAAAATGTAAAAACCAGTTTACATGAACAAAGCATGTCAAATTTATAATGCTTTAAAATATGCAAGCTAGGTTTTACTAATTACCTGGCCGGATTTGTAGGTGGTGGAGAAAGAGAGAGCGTGAGCCGTGCGCGGGGCAGCGGAGGAAGGAGCGCCGGCGGCGTGATGTCGTCGATGGTGGCGTGCTCTACTCTAGCGAATTCGTTGCTGGGCGACGACACGAACGCGACGGGCAGGATGAGACGACACGAGGACGACGAAAAGGAAGAGGGGCGGCGCGGCGAGATGGCGGGTGTGACGGCGGAGGAAGGGGCGTCGTTGCAGCATTGCAGCGATTTCGAAATCGCCAGGAAGAGAGAGCAGAGAGGGAGAGAGGCGATGAGAGCGAGGAGGAAGAAAGAAGAAAAGAACGTGGGATTTTATTAAAATTGTTTAAACGACGGTTCCTCGACAACCGTCATTTAAAATGGTACGGTGAGCAGTTTTAAACGACGGTTCCCTCAATAACCGTCATTTAAAATCGATCTATGGTGAGCAATATAAACGACGATTCCTGAAAATAACCGTGTTTTATGATATCACCGACGAAACTATAAACGACGGTTTTGTCTAAACCGTCATTTATTACTGATTAAAAACCACGGTTTTAGAACAAACCGTGGTATAAAGTCTCACGGTTAGATTGTATATGATGGTTTGAGTAGAAACTGTGGTATATAATCTTTAAACCATGGTTTCAAGTAAAACCGTGGTTTAAAGGGCGTCACATAAAATCCTTTTTCCCTAGTGGTCATGCCTTGACCGATGATCAACATCAAACTTCTATGTTTTTGAGGGTGACAAGCTTGTATCATGGAGTTCTCGCAAGCAGCGTACAGTTGCTAGATCTTCTCTATATAGAAACCGAATATAAAGCCCCTGCAACAACCGCAACAAGACAATTTGGTTACATAAAGTAATGTCGGATTTGGGAATTTTTCTAACAAAAATCCAGTTTTGGAATGCGATATTATTAGTGCTACATACCTGGCGATGAATCTCGTGTTCCACAGCCGAGCGAAGCACATTAACACCGATTTCTTCTTTGGAAGAGAATCAAGAATGGTTCACTAAAACCCTAAATCAGATCGAATTGGGTGGTTTCGCTCCCAAATGTCATTTAGGATTGTTGTTGATTAGGGAACACAAGTGGATACAGGCCACTGTAATGGGTTTGTCTCTTATTCCTTAGATACAAGTCTAATGGTCTACATAAAGCCCATGTTGTCTGTATTAAAGTCCAGTACAATGTAGTATAAAATACAACTATATTTGAGTTCGTTTGCCTCCACTATTTACAACATTTTTGTAGTATATTTAACAATATTTTTAGGTACATTCTGCCCAAGAAACATACTGACACATATAAAACATGATGTTTTTAGCCAGAAATAATGCAGAGAAGAGGAGAACCTTAATAATATCTCAATACAGTTTCATCCATTTACCCTAATTCCTCACCTCACATCAAGTATATTTTTTATTTGGGAATTATCAATTTAAACTGCCAAAAAGTCATCAAATCTTTATTTTGGAATAAAAATTATCTTGGTAGATTGTAATTTTTTTGGTAAGTGGTGAATACTTTTACGAATGCATTAATGTATACGCTATGGTCGAGTAAGATCTAACTACCTCGCCCTGCATCTCCTTGCTGCAGAGGTGCAGACGGAGAGACAAAGAAGGGTACGTGTATTTTTTTGAAGAAGGTACATTACATTTCAGTCTTCAGAACTGATCGATTCTCTCCACCTCCTATCTTTTCCAATTTCTACCTCTCTTTTCCCAGCTTTACTTCCATTTTGCTCAGCGAGCCCGACAGAGCGAGAGGAGTGATAGAATCCAGCCCGAGCTTTATCAGTCTGAATCCGCAGATCCAGATTCGCCATGGCTCAGCTCTTATTAAGAAGGATGATGATCGCGACGATGAAGGTACAATACTTATTTTCCTCCACACGGTCAGTCTTGTTGTATTTATAGATTCGCTGGATATTTCGTCCCTTGCTCCCTCCCCTTTGAACCGAGTATCCACCTCCGACTGATCAATTCAATCCCAGATCTACTTTAGGGAGGGGTCAAATCTCGTTAGTGTCAGTGTCTGTGTTGGCATTGTGCGGTTGATTGCGGTGAACTAGTTTCGATCCATCCCTTACGATTCGAAGTGTGTGCATCGATAGTAAACTCTAATTGGTAATTTGGAGCGTGCGTATTCTGCTTCTGATTTGTTGCGGCGGATTAGTGTCTGTGCCGTTGTTGAATCTGGTTAGGATTGGATCTTTGTGATGTGTATATCTCTTAATACACGTTTGATTCGTTGGAGCAGATTACTCGCCTTTCTCGGGATCGGAAGGGAGCTGTTCTTCAGGAAGCTAGGGTATTCAATGATCCTCAGCTCGATCCTAGAAGATGTTCTCAGGTTTTAATCTATAATGTCGTTGCAAGTTTGGTATCATATTTCTTGTATTCGTTGGTTGAAATTCCCTGTGCTTTCCCTGGCTATAGGTCATCACCAGCTTCTCTACCTCCTTAATCAAGGGAGAGTTTTACAAAGGTCAAGACTCTAGACTCTGTTGCGAACATTGGAATCTTTCCTGTAGCTGATTTGCTTATGTTTAGGTGTGAATTGTGGATATCCAATTGACAAAAGAGATTTTTGTTCTATGTGTGGGTCTACAGGTTGAAGCCACAGAAGTGTTTTTTTCTGTAACTAATTTGTTTCAGTCCAAGGATACTGGTTTGAGGAGAATGGGTATCTAATAATCAAAGAACTCTCACCCTCTGCTGATGAGGTGAGATGCATGGTTCACTTGCAATGACGTTGACATATATCTTATTCTGTAGGAGTAGATGCTGAATTGTGCCTCCTTGTTCTTTAAAGGTTATTTTGTCATTTTCAAGCTCCTTGATGAAGGACATGAATAGCAAGACTGATATGTACCGTGCAAATGCCATTCGTGTGCTTTGTCGAATTACTGATGGAACACTTCTTGCCCAAATTGAGAGATACTAAAGCAAGCTATTGTTGACAAGAACCCTGTGGTTGCCAGTGCCGCTCTTGTCAGTGGCATTCACCTACTTCAGGTATAGAATGAAGATTTTCTATGATAGTCTAGTCATGTACAATCTCTTTCCTGTGTTGTTGCTTATACATGGTAATTCTTCTGTCAGACAAATCCTGAGATTGGAGAAGGTGGAGTAATGAGGTGCAAGAAGCTGTTCAATCACGTGCTGCACTTGTGCAATTCATGCTTTGGCTCTGCTTCACAGGTATATAATCCTTCAGTTTACCTGTGGTCTCCGAATCATCTAGTTTGCAATCTCTAAGCAGTAAAAGTTATTTCTTTAGATCTGGCTTTTTTGCTGCCTCTTGCAACTCTCATTAGTTTATATAAAAGGATAGTATTGAAATGGAGATCTTGTAAACAATACTAATGATCTAATATTGGGAATTTCTATGAAGTTAGATATAATATTGGAAAAATACTAATTCTACTCTGTCCCGTCTATATGGTCACCAGTCTTAACACTATTTGATATGTCATGGATCACTGTTTCTTCTGAAAATATTTCTAAAGATTACTTATTTGCTCAAGATAAGATGAAGGCATGAAATCTCTGTAAGAGTCCCTTATAAGAGATGGTAGTTTTCAATTCTTCTACATAGGTTGGACGTAACCATGGATTTTGTATTGATTTAGTCATAAATGCCTTTGTGGTTTGGATCTGCAATTCTAGAATCCAGGGCTTCCATTCACCAGATTGGAAAAGGAAATGGAGTCAAACTGAGAGTTATATTAGGATTAGGATTAGGATTCGGATTATGATTATTTTTCGTTTTGTCCTTGCTTTATGAGGAGCGGAGTGGAATTCATTTTATATGTCAACAGATAAGGCAGAATGATCGTTTAGCAGTTAGCAAGCTTGTTACAAGCTTGACAAGAGGAACAGTGCGCTCTTCTTTGCACAGTGCCTCTTAATTCGGTACACCGGTCAGGTGAAAACCTTAGGCATGATAAACCATTTGAACTAAATTCTTTACCCATCCATGATTTTTAACTTTCTGTCAAATGCTTATTCCAGGTTATCCGTGAGTCTGGTATTATACCCAAACAGGTGATCGTCCATTTTATGATTACCTCGAGAGCTGCTTGCGCCACAAGGCAGAAATGGTTATTTTTGAAGCTGCAAGAGCGATCACGGAGCTAAATGGTGTTACAAGTCGAGAGTTGACTCCAGCTATTACTGTTTTGCAGTTATTTTTGAGCTCTTCCAAGCCTGTTCTTCGTTTTGCTGCTGTTCGGACTTTGAACAAGGTCAATATAATACAGCTGACGAACATTTGGGGGGCTGGATATTTCTGTTGAATATCCTCCATCAAATGAACCTGTTTTTAAATCATTTTTGTGTTTTTTTCTGAATATATTTTGTTGGAATTATCTTTGGATTTATTGCTGAGATATTATGAACCTTTTCAAGTTTAAGAAGTTAGTAAACAGTTATTTGCAATACTAGAACTTATGCATGTGGCGGATGTGAGTTACTCATGTCAGTTGTCTTTTACGATTGGGCTATTTCTGCCCCATGAGTTTGAGTTTGTATCTTTTGTGCAGGTAGCAATGTCGCATCCTATGGCTGTAACAAACTGCAATATTGATATGGAGAGCCTGATTTCAGATCAAAACAGAAGCATTGCTACACTTGCTATTACCACTTTGCTAAAGACTGGTAATGAATCAAGTGTTGATCGTCTGATGAAGCAAATTACAAACTTCATGTCAGACATTGCGGATGAGTTCAAGATAGTTGTGGTTGAAGCCATTCGATCGCTTTGTTTGAAGTTCCCACTGAAGTATAGATCTTTGTGAGTATTTCGATCTTTCCAATCTGAAATAATGTTGGGCTTTTCTTAGACCGGCAGTTGATCATACCAAGGGTTAAGAGTTAACTTCTTGTCTCTTTGAATATGCCCACTGATGATTACTCATACTTGTTTGTCTCCAGGATGAACTTCTTGAGCAACATTCTCAGGGAAGAAGGAGGTTTTGATTACAAGAAGGCAATCATTGATTCTATAGTGATTCTTATCCGAGATATTCCTGATGCTAAAGAAATTGGATTGCTTCATCTTTGTGAATTTATTGAAGACTGTGAATTTACATACCTTTCCACTCAGGTTTCTGTCTAATACTTCAATTATATATGATATTTTTTGCTGTCTGTTTTGACCATCTTTATCGCTTTAATATCTTTGCTATCTGTCCAGCTTCTGACAATATCTCTAAATTCATGGCAGATACTTCATTTCCTAGGAAATGAGGGACCCAAGACTGCTGCCCAGCAAATATATTAGATACATCTATAATCGAGTAATTTTGGAGAACTCAACAGTTAGAGCTGCAGCTGTAAGCACCTTGGCCAAATTTGGAGCTACAGTTGATGCATTGAAGGTATAAGCTCTTCATTATTGTGTTTAATGTAATTTACCTTGAGTTGATATATGTCTGTTGCTAAAACTTGGCGTTACCTTTTGTTCTGCAGCCTCGAATTTTCGTGCTTTTGAGACGATGCGTCTTTGACAGTGACGATGAGGTGAGATACAGTCACCATGGTGGTCAATTTAAGTTTGCTCTTTCCATTTCATTATTCAGCTATTCTTACTAACTTATAAATGTGCTTAAGAATGTTGTCATTTATTTCGTATGTTATCCTATTAGCTGTTGCGATCATGATCCACTGCTTGTATTTTGTACTTTTTTCAATGTGATTGTCTGCTTAACTGTATGAAAGCACTTGGTGAGGCTGTTCCGAACCATGGTGTCTGTGTTCTAGCATCAATTGCCATGTCTGTAATGTTAACGTTGCAGGGTTGTACTCCTTATTTACTGCATGTAAATGTTTGGATGATTGGAGGGAGATTGTCTTTCTTTCTGAATCTTTTGATGCATCATTTGTAGGTGCGTGACAGAGCAACACTCTACTTGAGCTCACTGTGTGGTGATGAAGCAGTTGTCGAAACTGAAAAGGATGTCAAGGAATTCCTCTTTGGTTCATTGGATGTTCCAATATCTAATCTGGAAATTAGCTTGAAGAACTATGTAAGCTTCTTTTAGGTTTCCTTTTAAAACAACACATTATTATTTGGTTTCAATATTTTAAATAGAAAAAGAGAAGTAAGATATATTTTGTCTTTATATCTATATTGAATTTATAGTGCTATATGTGCTTTTTTCTCTTTTCTTCGCGGTGGTCCAGTTAATTGTGTTTTGGCGAGTCTGATGGTTCTGAAAATCTTGCAGGAGCCCTCCGAGCAACCATTTGATATTAGTTCTGTTTCGAGGGAGGTCAAGTTACAGCCACTGGCTGAGAAGAAAGCTACTGGCAAAAAGCCAACAGGGTTGGATGCTCCTCCAAGTGGCCCTCCCGCTGGTGTTGATGCTTATGAGAAGCTTCTTGCATCTATCCCTGAATTTGCAAGCTTTGGAAAGCTTTTCAAGGTCAGTTCATTGAATATTTATTTTATCGTATAAGATTTTTTTGATAAATCATTATTGTTGATGTGCTAATCTTGTTTCATACTCCAGTCCTCATCTCCTGTTGAGCTAACTGAAGCAGAGACAGAGTATGCGGTTAATGCTGTCAAACATATCTTTGATGGACATGTTGTGTTCCAGTACAACTGCACCAACACTATTCCAGAGCAACTGCTTGAAAACGTAATGACCAAATCTAGAACGATTCTGATTCTTATATAATAATTGTTTTTTCTTGATTTTTTCCCTGCTTATCTGCCAGGTTTCTGTTATCGTGGATGCTTCTGAGGCTGAAGAATTTGTTGAGGCCGGAACCAAGCCGCTCAGATCACTTCCTTATGACACACCTGGGCAAACCTTTGTTGCCTTTGAAAAGCCTGAGGGAGTACCTGCTGTAGGAAAATTCTCAAACACGTTGAGATTTATCGTGAAGGAGGTATTGATTTCGCAGCATCTGAAACAAGTTGAAAGAAGTTCTTTGGAATAGAAAATTGACTCGCTCGCTTCTATGTGATTCTGCTGTGGTCTGCAAAATACTTTAGTCCGTCTTGTAGAAATAAGGCAAGGGGAATGAATATGATAACGTCAGTGGATGATTTGCAGCTTGACACTAAAGTGATAGGAATCAGGGAACCTTCTCTTATTGGAACTAAAAATTGAATAAAAAAAAAAAAACAAAGTAAATGGTTAGGGTTTCGGCTCTGACATTCATCTGAATACACTAGCTGGATTGTAGATGCTGTGATGAAGCTTGGCTTGTACTCCAATCCAGTTTACTTTTGGGAACTAACCGATATATGTAGGTTGATCCTTCAACTGGGGAGCCAGAAGAAGATGAAGGTATGGACGACCAATATCAGCTAGAGGATTTGGAAGTTGTGGCTGCTGATTACATGATTAAAGTTGCTGAGCCAAATTTCAAACATGCATGGGAGAGTATGGACCCAGAGAATGAGCGGGTTGAAGAGTATGGCCTTGGCGCCAGAGAGAGCTTGGTGGAAGCTATAAATGCTGTTATCAGTCTCCTCGGCATGCACCCTTGTGAGGTAATGTGCTCAAGAACGCCACCAAACATTCATTTTCTGTAGTTGATGAATCTCAGCTTTTTTAAGATTCTTCACTTTTGTCTTCTATCTGGTCATCTCTCTTCATTTTTTTTTGATAATTTTTGGCTTAAAAGCCATTTTATAAATTAAAAGGTGGATGGGACTATAAGTGGGCCTCATTAAAACCTCCCTAAGCAATACCACATGGGAAAAAGTTAGGAAGGAAAAAAAGTGCCCCCATCCAATTACATACCTAGAATCGTACTATAAGTGTGGCCAAAATACAATTTGTACCAACTAAACACACCGGCATATCTCATCCTTCAGTTTCATTTGCTTTTTATCCTTCATAAAAGTCATGCTTTCACCACAGCATCCATCTCTGTCTTGTGTCTTTTCAGGGTACGGAAACAGTTGCGAGCAACTCAAGGTCACACACATGTCTACTTTCCGGTGTCTACATAGGAAACGTGAAGGTTCTTGGGCGTTTGCAGTTTGGAATTGACGCAAGTAGGGAGGTAGCTATGAAGCTGACCGTTAGATCAGAGGATGGGAATGTTAGTGACGCCATTCAAGAAATTGTTGGAAGTGGCTGAAAAAAATATATATTTTAAATAAAATCACGGCAGGTGTATTTTGTGCATTGTAAACAGAGAGTACAAGCTAAAATAGATTTAGAACGGAAAGAAGTGAAAATGCAAACCTAGCAAGGTTTGTTGAGAAGATTCGTCAAGATCAACCATTTTTGCTTTGTCAGCCTTGATTCTGGTGCAACTTCTTCTAATGTGCTTTGTGTTGTGTTAGATAAAAGTTGTCATGTGGCGTGGATGAAGAAGACCTGTGCGTTTTGTTTTTATCTTTTTGAATTCTGACGTTGAGAAACTATTCTGCTTTGTAATATACTATAGCCTATTTAAAATTTTCAGGATAGTTCTTCAGTCAGACACAGTTTATGGAATCGCTGCCTTCTATGTATGGGCTTCCTCTCTTTTGTGTTTAATAAAATCGATTGGGAATGTATCTCTTTCCTGAAGAGGCGTGTGCATATTCTTTGTCAAAAAGCACCAACTTGACAAGCTTGTCATTCGTTTCGTCAAAACAGAGAATAATTCTCAGGATTACATTTTCTTTTTACACGTAGAATGGTTACAGTTATATGAGATGCGAAATTCATTTCCACTAGCTAGAACATCACCTTGGCTTACACAATTACACCAACGAAAACCTCAAAGATACACGAACACACCTCTACAGCGATTAATGGCCATTGCAATAGAGCCGAACCAATTCAGAACTCCCCCCAGTCCAAGCCTCTGAGAATTTGATCAACCATTATCAAGCCATTCCACTGATTTCGACCAGAATAATTCATGAAGAGCGTAGATTCAATTAATCAATAGTATCTATATCGTCACACAAGAAACATCGCGAAGAACATCAAAGCGTCAATGAACATACATTTTAAAAGAAAGGTTTGATATGAGGACTGCAAGAGGATTTGTTAACTCTCTTGAGTAGCTGATAGAAGGCACAGCCACCTTGGGATGTTTGATTCTGGTGATTCTTTGAGTTAAAAGAGGAGGTAGCATGATTTGGCTGGGTAATAACCGTCGTTGGAGAAGAACTATTTCTAGAAAATCTCGAGTTCGGAGGGTATAAATAGTTTGGATGATTTTATACGTCAAAGGGGGAAAGGCTTGCTTTCCGACCAAGGTGGTTGAAACTTGAATCCACAAGGCTGCTACAGTCAGCTCGGGGCTTGATCACTTTCATTACTAATTCCGATCATACAACCCTCCTGGCACCCTTGGCGCGACTTCATTTTTCTTTTTTTCGTTTTTTTTTTTTTTTTTTTTTTTATCCCACGCTCTTTTGTTTTTTTTTAATTTTTCAAAATCTTTTAATTATTGTACTTTTAATATATAATTCAAAATGAAAAAAATTATATCATTGTTCTCTTAAATTCAAGCTCTTCAAAACAAGATCAGTCATGGATATATTTTGACAACTTAAAAAAAACAAATTATTTTACATGTATAGTGCACAGAACGTAAAAAAAACTTGTACAGATGGTCATACAAACATGTACAAATGTTCACTCAAACATGTACATTCTCACGTAAAAACATGTACATCCTCATTTAAAAACATATAGATAGTCATATAAACCTGTACGAATAATTAAATATGTACATCCTTAAATAAAACCTGTACATATAAGGAAGAACACTTGTACAGACGGCCATACAAACATGTACATATGTTAATAAAACATATACATTCTCATAATTGAACATGTACATTCTCACATTTGAACATGTACATCGTCACATTAAAACATGGACATTCTCACATTAAATATGTACATTCCCACATTAAAGTATATAACGATTTCCAAATAGATTACCCTACCCCCAAAACACCCAAAACCACCCTAAGATAGCTAAAAATGTCGAGGCAATTTTAGGGTTTGTAGTGGCGGGTTTAGGGTCTAATGACCTAAACCCGCTACCACAAACCCTAAAAACTGTCGAGTAGTTGCTACAATATAAAGTACGAAACAAATTCCAAATAGATTACCCTACCCCCAAAAAACACCCTAAAACCCACCCAGGATAGCTAAAAAACGTCGAAGACATTATTGGGTTTGTAGTGGCGGGTTTAGGGTCTAACGACCCTAAACCCGCTACCACAAACCCTAAAAACCGTGAGTTAGTTGCTACAATATAAAGTACGAAACAAATTCCAAATAGATTACCCTACCCCAAAACACCCCAAAACCCACTCTAGGATAGCTAAAAAAGTCGAAGGTATTTTTAGGGTTTGCAGTGGACCCTAAACCCGCTACCCCAAACCCTAAAAAACCTGTCGAGTTATTGCGATGAAGTACAAGTTTTTACGTATGGATGTACATGTTTTAATGAATATTTGTACAGGTTTGTATGACCATCTGTACAAGTTTTTTTACGTTTTGTGCACTATACATGTAAATTTTTTTTTTTAAGTTGTCAAAACATATCCATGACTGGTCTTGTTTTGAAGAGCTCGAATTTAGATGAACAATGATATAATTTTTTTCCATTTTGGACTTATATATTAAAAGTTACAATAAATTAAAGTTTTTATAATAAAAACCAAAAATGAAAAATGAAAAAAAAAAAAAACAAACGGTACTACCTGCGCGCGCTTCCCCTGCTCTCTCATCTCTTTTATTTTTATTGCTAAATTTGACTTCAATGCCCTTGAATGTAGCATCTTAGTTGTAGACAAGATTAACCCTAATTCCCTCATTTTACCCTCCTGGCTCCCTCTTTCTCCATCTCACTTCTTCCATTAAAATGGCAATAGGTTTTAGACTTTTACGTAATAGTAACTAGTAAGATAAAAGATGAGTCCCTCCCTCCGTCTTGTCAATACATCAAATTTTCAAAATCACAATTTCTTTTTACACGTATAATTACAAAGAATAAGAGTAGAAATTCATTTCATTTCCACTTGCTGTAGAATTTATCATCGCCATACACCAACAGATCCCTCAACGAAACACGAACACCTCTCCTCTTCAAGTGCAAGTGTCTTGGGATGATCCTATTCGTCAAACTGAACCCAAAATACTGCGGAAATCTCTTCAATTCCCCAACATCTCTCCTCATCTCCCAAATCAGATACTCAAATTTTGGCCTCAAAACATTCACAACACTGTAACCAAACAGAGCCCTCATCCGTCCACACGCCTTCACAGCCTCCTCACGTGTAAACCCGACAACTCCGACCAGGAAATCAAGCTTCTCCTCAAGCTTACTCACTTGGGTATTCAACAAATGGGCATTGAGATTATTCGGCAGGTTCAGATTCTCCACTCCAATCTCGTCCCTCAAGAAACTAACAGTCGGTCTCAGCTTATGCTCGACATCTGCGAACAAGAGATGTGGGCAACGCATAACCAGACCTTTAGCTTCCTCCAATGAGGAGCCTAGCTCACACCTCAGGAAAGTGAAAGCTGGGGATATGTCATCCGGTTCAATGCCTGATGAAAAGAGCTGTGGGCAGTAGGAAGCGAGTTTGGTGATTTCGGAATCCAAGAAACCGGATGATTTTAGATGGTCAATGAGGGCTATGATCTCGTCTAAGGTCTCGTGCGGCGGTGCGTTGGTGTTTCTGGGATTGGAGCTGACGAGGCCGATATTGCGAAGGTAGTGAAGTTTCTTAAAGTAGTCGGCCTTGAAACGGAGGACGTGGTGTTTTTGTACGATGGCGGAGGGCTTAGAAGTAGAGGGAGGGTGATGTTGGTGGCCACTTTTTGGCTTGGGATGGGAGAATGGTTGCAGGAGGCAGCGCCTAGTGTCTGGCGTAGAGAGAGACTCATTGCTTTGAGAAGAAACAAGAAAGAAATGGAAGATAATTCAGCACTGAGCAGAGGAGAGATATTCCTGGGGTCACGAGTGTTGTAGAGCGACAGATTGAGAAGCATTTAGCCCCATTCTTTCGGGTCTGATAATACTATTTTTTTTTAAGTAAATTACTCATAACCCATCGATGATTCAGGATCACAACCACCGGAGGTTGAGGTATTTTTGACTACGAGCCCCTGAACTATAAGTCTGTTATCAGGAAGTTAACTCCATGTTGACCTATTAGCTTAATCACATTAATAATATCAGGCTGGACAAAAAACACTACTTAATCAGCATTATTATTTTCCTAAAAATGTCAAAGTTGCCTTGAAAATACATTAAAGTGGGATGAGAGAGAGTTAGACGATGTTGATTAAGCAGTTTTGTTGTCCAGCCTGACATTATTATTGTGATTAAGTTGATAGATCAACACGTAATTAACTTTCTGATAACAAAATTATAGTTTGGGGGTTCATAGTAAAAGATACCTTAACCTTGAGGTGATTACCATTAATTATGATAAACACAAGGAGTTAACTGTAATATCATAAATCCTCAAGGGGGTCTTGAGTAATTGCTCTATTTTTTTTGAACGATTTGGGTCTGATAATTGGATATCGGTTGTTAGCTCAATTTAGTAAAGTACGAGAAAAAAGTATGTTAGAGAAAAGTTAAAAAATTGATATTGTAACATATATGTGGAGCAAAGTGGGATGTGGTTAAATGCTGATAACTCTGGGAGAAAACCAAATTAGCTAAATATAGGATAAAGTTAATATATAAGTAGATATTTAATTATAGTGTTTATTTATTAATATTAATAACAATTAAATTATAATACATATTAATTTATAAAAACTAATTTTTATACATTAAAAAAGAAATAGACCATTTTATTATAGCAAATATATTAGATGTAATATTTTAAAATAAAATATTATGTATTACATAATAGTATTTAATATAAAAAATCAAATATATTAATACTTAAATAAGATTCTTTTAATTTTAAATGGAATAAATAATAACATTGAATTTAAAAAACAATTCTTACTACTAACAAAATCATTAACTATAAGCGAATATATATTTGTATAGTTATCACTTACTATTTCAATATTATGTATTGCTCAATTATTGATAAAATAATTATTTTATTTTATTTTAACATATAAGTTTACTTAAAACAACATATTATATTAAATTAAATATTATTTAATGAAATTCAAAAAAGTAAATTTAAATTTAATACTTTATATGTCAACAAATGAAAATAAAGTATATTAGCATATAAAAATATTCTTTAGTTATTAAGCACGATATAAAAGCTTTGATATATGTTAATCTAATAGTTTGTGAAAATAATTTTATAATTATTAACAAACACAATAATTGTAGTTAGTCATTCTAAAATATACTACAAATATTTTGTACTATAATAATTTAAATATAACTAACAGTTTACATTGTAGTTTTAATTATTAGTTTGTTCTTTTCCTTGTAGAATGTTTTATTAAATTTGAATAATTAGTAATAGTTTTAAAAGAATATTTATGTGCATCAAAATAAGTAGTATGATGTTCAAATTATATTAATCACATTCATATTACATGCTAGTCTAATGTTTCTTTAATGTTCTATATACTCAATAATTACAAGTTTATATTCATAGTATCAATTTTGGGTTTTTATAATTATGAAAGGTAACTTTATTAGTTATTCAGTTTTAATTTTTTTTACATATTTCAAGTTTATATATATAATTAAAATTTATAGTTATCATCAACAAATAATAATAATAATAATAATAATGTATTACTTATGATAAATTCATAGTTGTATACATTATTCCAAGTCATGTTCCTATCATTATTCTGTCATCTAAACAAAAGGAAACATCAAATTCCAAGAGTTCACACCATAACAACCAAATAAGGTCACATTCTATTCTTAGAATTTTATTCCATTAATATTATTCTAGGAATTAACATTCCAATAACCAAGCAACCCGTAATAGTATTAACTTTGGGAACACGTGTAATTGCCGAGTTGGGTAGCTTATGTCCGTAACTCTACCGAGGGCACTGTCCATATGCTTTTTCGTATAATAAACTCTTACAATTATAATAACTTTTTTACCAACAACTTCCCTGGAGATTATCAAAGTTTCTTTCTCACTCAACTTCTTCTGTGGTTTAGTTCTTCACATTGTCTACCCATTTTACAATGCAAAGTATATATATATTTGATAGAAGTGTACATTTTACTAATTTCTCTTGAAGTAAAAGTGTAGATATTTAAGTAAAATGATATATTTTTCAAAATGTAGGTGTAGATTTGTTTACTAAAAGTCTTAGATTTTATATTAGACAATACATTTTTAAATTTAATGAGTGGATTGTTAGTTAGTAATAAATAAACTCAACCCATCAACTTATCTTCTTATATTTATTTAAAGAATTCATGTCAAAATATTTTCTAATTGATTATTTTTAGTGGCAAAATCTAATCCTTTTATGCATATGAAGGTGCTACACGGTTATAATTTGTTAGTAAATTAATATAGGTGAGATTTTAATAGTGCATTGATAATGTCAAAAGATTTTTAGTATTTGTTTTTTTAAATAGTTTGCTTAAAATATGGGATCTATATTAGAATTGATGGTTTATTTTTTTTCAAATTAGATATTTCAGTAGAATGCTAGAATTTTATTAATGCAAATTTGTTCGATAGAAGTGTCGATTTTTATTAATTAAGTGTAGATATTTAATTTAAATGATAGATTTTTCAAAATGTAGGAGTAGGTTGTTTGGTAGAGGACAAATTTTTAGTAATTCCTCATTTTAAGTAAAAATGTACATATGTGAGTTAAATGATATTTTGTAAAATGTAGGTGTAGATTTGTTTAATAAAAGTGTAGATTTTAAATATTTGACAATACAATTTTTAAAATGAGAGTGAAATTATTTCATTGAGTGACAAACAAATACAACCCAGCAAATTCACTTGTGATCTTTTATATTATTTTAAAGGGTTGATGTCAAAAGATTTCTAATCCCTTATTTTTAAGCAATTTGCTTATAATGTGGATCTTTATCTTTCTTATTCTAACTAGATGAGCCACATCTTCATTTAAAAAATATTGATCTCTTTTCAAATTAGATGGTGGCAATATAATCTGGTATAATATTAATTCTCATTTATGTAAAAGTGTAGATATATAAATACATGCCTGAATTTTTAAAATGCAAAGTGTATATATCTGATAGAATTGTACACTTTTATTAATTTCTCTTTTAAGTAAAAGTGTAGATATTTAAATAAAATGATAGATGTTTCAAAATATAGGTGTAGATTTGTTTGATAAGAGTGTAGATTTTATATTTAGACAATACAATTTGTAAACTCAAAGAGTGGATTTATTTTTGGTTGATTCGTAATCTTTTGTGAAGTAATAAATAAATTCAACTTTATCTTATATTTATTTTTAGGAGCTTGTCAATAGAATTTCTAATGTGTTATGTTTAAATAAAAATTTTTGTTGAAAACATGGGATTTTTTTTTCAGATCACCACTCCATTTCAATTTCAGTAAAAATAATCTTTACCTCAAATCATGGGAATATTGATCATGGGTCATGATGTAGTATAATGTTTTTTCATTATTTCTAAAATTATAAATTAACTTTAACATCTATACCCCTATAATAAATATTTGTATTTAGACCATCAATTTATTTTTTAGAAACCTAATGGTCATGATGTAGTTGAGCACCATGCTCAAAAATGATTTTGGGCACCTTCCCACGTTGGGGTAACACCCAAGGTGGTGATACATATTGTCCACAAATTCCATTGTTTGGCTAAGAGGCTCACCCGCGAGGGGCCAATATGTAAATCAATATACTGTGTATATCCAAACATACAATCTTTTAGGGTTCGTTGGCTAAGCTCCCGTTCGCTGAATGTGTTCAGTTTTATTGCACTTTTTCTTGGCACTTGCATGCAACTATTGTTGTAGGTGTCGTTCGATGGCGGCTCTTGAAAATCGGCACCGATTAATGTGGGGCTTTAAGCCAAGGCGAATTGCGCTATATAATACTGCGACCCTGCGGTGAGGAACACATTGCTTTCAATCTCCTTCATTGTGCTCCGCATTCTACTCTTCATCTTCAACCTCCCATAACATGTCGTCGTCACGCAGTGTAAAATTTTTTGATTTTTGTTTTCGTCTTCAGCCGCAAGAAGATGGCTCGGTTCGAGGGTTAGTCGTGTTCAGCTGGAAGAACATGGATAGGTAAGATGAGAAGGTCGTCTTCCTCAGCTGGAAGAAGATACATGGGTTTGATGATTCATCACCCAGTCAACGATAAAATTTGCTGGCGTTTACTCGCGGGATAACAGTGAAAGGGTAAAGTTGATTTGCTGTGATAATCAACTTTAACATTCCAAATGCAGGGTTTTGGTGTGTTTGCGTAAAGCTCAAAATGAGAGTAATCTCGCACTTTTCAATGCAGCTCCATCCATATTTTATTGCAGCTTTAACAATACGAATCGCCCCAAATCCATGATTTGTCGTGGTCGAACGGGGCCGTATTCTGTACATGACCCAACTAAAAGTATACATGTATTTATTATATTAGTTAACCATAGTAAGATTAAAAAAAAGGATAACACGACATTTGGTGTGTTTCATCGTTGATAGCAAACGGCCCCTAAACATGGTAATTGTTGTGTTCAGTTTTAACCAATCATATATCAGTATTTGTGTTTTGGTAGGGCCAAGGTATATAAGTACTCCAATAAACCATTACCGCGTGTCATCTTAATATGGAAAAAAGAAACGCGGCTACTGAGTGTAGCCTTACTATAAACTCTAATAAATAGAGGTCTTATTTATTATTCTCTTCTATTTGTTTTATAATTTTTCACATTTTTTAAGATAGAATTTAAAAATACTAGTGTACCCTTAGTTTTTGTATGATAAGAATGTAAGACAAAAAAGTAGAGTGAAATAACAACAATAATTAGGGCCTGTTCGA
Organism: Limonium bicolor; assembly: GCA_023374045.1. Classification (NCBI taxonomy): domain Eukaryota; kingdom Viridiplantae; phylum Streptophyta; class Magnoliopsida; order Caryophyllales; family Plumbaginaceae; genus Limonium; species Limonium bicolor. The sequence goes on from CM041778.1 coordinate 98,417,946, forward strand.
TACTAGTGCACAAACGCAGCATTCCTGTGTTGGGAATAACCTCACTATGGTGAACCAATTCAAGTTTGACATGTAAGCTTTGGTCAACTTTTATCCCAATAAAAATATGCCATCTTTTTTTGACTATTTTCCAAAAGCAGATTAATCTGCAGCTTTCCAAGAACGAACGACACCTTAAAAAAAATACAAAGGGTATAAGTAGAAAAAGAGATACAAAAGTCTGAAACAACTTATAATTTGAACATAATACTTAACCCTAAAACGGCTTATAATTTGAACATAAGGGAGTATTTTGTTTCACTTCGCGCCTCTCTTCTCATCAATTTGCAACACAAAACCCGTCAATAAACAACTAATATCTCCTACAATGGATTAGAGCTTAATCATTAACCTTTGGAGTAGAAAACCCAAATATGTTCACCTTATGATAGTGCCATGAAGAAGAAAAAAACATAGTAAAAAAGTTGTAGAATTAGGTAGGAGTGTGGATTGAGGAAGACGGAGATCTAAAGAAGCATGCAATTGAATACTTCAAACATCTCTTTTCTGAAAAACCGTTGTATTGTGAAAAGCAGATTGAACATAAAATTACTATCATAAAGAACTTCCTTGAACGGTTTTGAAGAAAATAAAGATAAAGTTAGCCTCAGCAAGTCAACGTTGATGGTTTTTAAAATCTCTCAATGAAAAAATCAACTGAGTTGAGCACAGGGCAAGAATCTCCTTATTAAAAACTTTAGGAAACATCTTGAAGGAAGAGAAGACATGCCATTATGTGGAGACATTTCTACAAGCTTAAAGCTGGTAAATGGTTGGGAATCAGAAAATCAAGAGAAATGAGCAGGGTATGCCTTGTAAAATATGGTTAGAGCTTGAAAAAAATAAATAGTAGTCTACGGGCAAAGAGATAAAAAGGGAAAAACATGAGTGCAAAGTCAATAGTGTAACTTCAAGAACCTGAAAGATAATGCAAAACACAAAATATTATGAACGTAGGTACCCCATGGGCTATTGTTGATGCCAAAACGACATATGACATGATAAATGGGCAATGAACATACTTATTAAAAACCTCCCGAGTCTGGAGGTGGTTGATCTAATAAATGATGATGCTTGTGTGAAAGATATGGAGGATGAATAGGGTAACTGGAAATGGAACAATATTAAAGATATCCTCCCTGGTGAAACTTGAACAACATTGGTGGCTAACAGATTATGGAGAATATAAGGCCTGATTTCATATACTCGGATTTGTCTTCAGATAGTAAATTCTATATTTCTTCCCCTTAAAATGTGTCAACTCCTCAATCAGAATCGATAAAATTGATTAGAAACTTGGAAGCTTAAAGCTTTAGAGAGAGTCAACTTTATTTTCTTTCTATGGCCCACTATTCACAATGATCTTATCACAAAAAGCATGTTGTGCAACAACGAATTGATGACCAATTCTTCCTATGAAGATGGATCACAAAAAGATATTTTGCAAATTCTCTACAAATGCCACAAAGCATACACATTTTGGTGATAACTTCGTAGAAAATACAATTTAGCATCGATGCATGCACAATCCAAGAGTGGATTGAGATCAACCTTAAGTGTAAAATTAAATTAAGAGAAGAATTGCATTTTATGCTCACCAGAGCTTATCATAGCTTTTGGATATGAAGACACCAATGATTCCACAAAGATGGTCAACGAGAGTTGTAACGACCCCAAAACCACCCTGGTTCTGAGACCGTCACACGCTGCACACTTATTACCTAAGACAAGCAAGGCTCTATTCACGATACCCTAAAACAGAAACAAAAGCTCATATATTAATTGAATAACAATACAAAGCTTAACCATTTGTTTACAAGCGGAAGCCAAACTTAAAATACATAACAGATGCCAAAATACAGATGGGCCTCAAGCCAACATTACAGAATACAAAACCGATCTCAAAACTAAAGACAAAAGCTGATGGCTCCAGCCAGAAGCTAAAACCTGCAAATCAGACGGAATAATAAGGGTGAGGAACCAAAGCTCAGCAGGTGATAAACTTCATCAGCTGAGCATGCTCAAAATAGACTATAGAACATATAAACATATATGTGTATCCGAAAGCGCTTAGCCAAAATAGAATCAAAGTCAAGCGGAAGACTTTCAAACAACGGAAGTCCAAAATAGAACGGAGCTAAGCGATGGTCAAACCGTCACTTAAACATCGGAAGATAGACAGAATGCAGAAGCTTTACAAGTCAGAAGCTTTTCAGAAGACGGAAAGCACACAACAGTCCGTTTGAGATCAGACACATACAGAGTAGACGAAAGCAGATCACTTTATAAAATAGAGGCGGGACCCTAGCTCACAGCACACTCATACAGAAAGGGAAAGTCACAAGGATCCATCGACAACGTAAAAATGATTCGAAGAGCAATGGACCCGTTGATCCCCCAGAAACAGAATGGCGTCTACGTAGTATACTACGGGTTTACCCAACCCAGTTAACCATGGCTCAAAGGCACAAAAACTAGGTCCCAAAACAGAAGATAAGCATTTAGAACAAAAGGTGTTGCAAAACACAAACACCAAAGCACCAAGGCTTAAACATAACAAAATGAAGATCATAGCTGAAACAGAAGTCTCACGCCAAGACTAGCAAAACACGGAAAGCCGAACAGAAACAAAAAAATGAAATCATACTCTCAAAGCGATGCAAAGGTTATACACAGAACAGAGCACTTTTAGAGCATAAATACACATAAACACATGCTAATACATGTCAAAACAGATTATACACACTTAGAGGATCGTAACCCCGTAAACGGAAGTCAAAACGGAGCTCAAACGAACATTTTAGGCGAAAGCATAGGGGTGTCCGGACATGTGTCCGAACATACATGTTCGGACGCATGCCGAACCTTAAAATACACACGTTCGTCCAGACTTTTGAAAATACAGAGATGTCCGAACTTACAAGTTTGGGAGAGTTCGAAAGAGAGCAAACAAGGTGGCTGGACTTGTATGTTTGAACACAAGTCGAACTGCAAGCCAGGATATGTCCTCGCACCCCTTTCGAACTTACATGTTCGGACAGAATTCCGTACATCACTCAAAACTGCAAAACCAAAGGCGTCCGCGCATGTTGTCCGAACTTACAAGTTTGGACGCATGTTCGGATACAGCAAAATCCTCAAAATCAAAGGCGAAATCAGACGTGAACAAAGCTCCAAATCTCCATTAACATATACAAAGCATCTAATAACAAAGTATGTGATCGAAAACACATCCCACGGGGTTTTAGCGGAGCAAAACATAACTCAAATACAGTCAAAATCACCACAAAATCAGAGAGCAGATCAACACATACATGAAAAAAAATCAGAAACCCCCGTTGGTGAACACACACAACCAAATACATCTACCACCTACCTCACATCCGAAGACCCGCACGGCTCGACGAACTCCACACCATACACTCCCCAAATCCATCTACCACCTATCTCACATCCAAAGACCCGCACACCTGACACAACGAACGACGAACTAAATCGATCAAAGATCAAGACTTGAAAATCAGAAATGAGGAAGAAAGTAACAAAGAACATATACCGACAATTTATCAAACTACAAACCTGAGGGACAACCAACAGACAAACAGAATCCACGAGCAAAACTCAACAATTAAACATTGATAGAAGAAGGAGATGAAGAGGAAAGCAAAGAGAGAAGTTACTTGAGAAGAGGAAGAAGAGTAGAGCGGGAAGGATGAAAATGAATGGAAAAGAATTGGGAAGGAGGAAATAATAAAAGAAATAACTCCTTCCTAACTTTAAAAAATATCAAAGGATAATGATGTTTCTAACCCTTCTTCCTTCTAACTTAGGAAATTGTGTCACAAACGACATGAACTCAATAGGATATGATAAGAATAACATGGAACTCCCTTTGCAAATCCAAAAAAAAAAACTGGGGCACACCATTATATCCCTCTTAAAAAGAATTTCGTCCTTGAAATTGACAAAATTCGACGAAACCAAAAACTCACACAGATGCACCTCAAGTGCCAAGATACTACATAGACTTAACACACGGAGAGGACCCTCACATCCTAGAAGCTCGGACCTCACAACGAGCTACAACTCAGAACTTACTGTTGACTCACTGACATAAGAAACATAACAATGGATTACTGACAACTCAGCCTAAAGGCACATGGACAACACTTAACTCTCAGATGGTGTCCTTATCCAAAGGACCAAGCACACTCCCAAACCGTATCACCGTACACAACACAAACACATAACCTAAACACATATGAACTCACAAATGACATCCTTTCCCAAAGGACCCAACACCCTCAAACTCACACTAGGATCACAACAAACACATACCAAGAGACATTACGCTTTGTAACACCCCTACCGGTAATCACACCATTAACTCCTAACCCGTCTCCATTATCAATACACAAGCAGCGGAAATCCAAACTACAACCGGGGGTGATACATGCCGTTAGTCACCCACGTGACTAACAAGGCCAATCCAAACACAAATACAACAACAAATACGATATTGGTCTGATGGGTCTTACACCGAGTACACTATACAAAAGATACTTCCTTTACTTAATCAATTCTCAAACTAAATACAACTTCAAATCCATTATATACAATACAATCTCAAATCTGTTCTATACCGAGTATCTACAATTCCCAGTTCATCATTGACCTTTCGGTCTTACAAATCCATAATACAACATATTCAATTCTTATACGACTACCCATAGTAGTAACAACCCCATCCTACTCTCGACGGTGACCGACTACAAGCCCTACAATTCACTACTATCTATATTTCACTCCTAGCTATCCCTGCTTAGCTGTCGGTCTCTTACTGTGATCATGTCCGCTTCGGGTACCTGCACACTAAAAACGTTGCCCCTAGGGGCTCAGCTTACGCTGAATATGACTTCCGCATACCCCGCATACTAGCGAGGGTACGCCGACTAATTGGTCGAGAGCATGCGATTCATTTTAATTCAAACAACATGAAACAACATACATTATATATGTACATTCACAATCAAGTTCATCACTAAACACAAACACTAACACACCACATAAGGGGTTAGTTAATATGTCTTAATTAGGCTTGAGGGTTCTACCTCACCATGTCTTACTCAATTACTCATGTCTACCCACTCCCTGGGTGCACTGCTCACACTCTCACAAGGCCTACAAGGCTCAACTCAATTCTCACCCAACTCAAATTCTCAAGTCCCCAAGTCATAACTCAATTCTCGTTACTCACATACTCAATTCATACTCCATACCCAATACTCAAGTTTCTCATTCCAATACTCAATACTCCATACCCAATACTCAAGTTCTCATTCCAATACTCAATACCCAAAGGCATCTTTAAGTCTTAGCCCACGCTCCGGGCTGGGTCATACACAGACCCACCATCGGGCTCAACAATACAAAAGGATCTATGCATTCAGTTCCTCAAGTTCACAAATGTCCAGTTCTCTACCGGACTACTCAAATTCCCAAAACTCCACTCTCGGAATCATTTCACAATCACAAGGATCAGCCTAGAGGTATCTCTCTCGATAACATCTAGTGGCTTAGGGAATTCTCAGTGTCTAGTATTCTAAGATTTAAGGTTTCAACCAACTTATTGAATACTCTCATGTTCGGGACATTGTTCATGTTAGTCGGTTCCTCTCATTGGGGTTCGACCATATCTCTAAGGGGTTAGTGATCCCTTACCAAGCTTTTCTTTACTCAAGGTTCGTATTTCGACAACTTTCCAAACCTCTAGTTAGGGTTACTCATATACATCCACTAATGTTTATTGTGGGTTAAGTCGTTTCGGTTCTCTAACCGTTATCGGGAGGTTACTACTCCCGTATGTTTTCTCACGTTCTAGTGCGTTCGTTAGGTTTATGTTTTGTTAACCGTGTATGTGTGTAGGTAGTGTAGGGTGTTTCACCATTTATTTAGTTCGCACTTGACTCTTCCTACGAGTCTCTACTCACACAAGACTCAACTATGAGTCGCACTACCATACACAATCACAATCAAGCAATCCATTCACAATCCACATTTCATTGAATTGTACAAACTTCAGTTTAGTCACAACCAATCTCAAGCATTACAATACAAACACAAGAGGGTACACCACAAGCCGATTCGTGCATTTATCTTGTTAGGTGATCACACAATCAAACAAGCACAAAATCGGGGTAACCAAGTTAGGATACAGAGCATGAAGAAATCATACCTTTCACCGGGGTTAACTTTACCGGGTGTTCTCATGTTCCTTGGTCACACTCGTTCCTCAAGTCTTACTCTTGATTCACTGATAATATTTCAAAACATCTCCGTTAATTTGAAGTACTATGGTATGTAGACTAGTACTCCCGTAATTACCCCGTTAACCCATTATTTTTTTGGTTTTGTTTATGTGCTCTAAACTCACAACTATCTTAATCCACTTTTTCTCCAACTTGTTTACACTTCTTAGGACCATTAAAGGTCACCAAACAACTCCTAAACATCATCTAAAACCAATACCATTCACTTCCCCATCATTATCCACCTTTAAAACACATTCTGGTACAATTTTAGCATGGTCCGGGTTTGTGTCCTTCGTTTATGGCCATTTTTCTATGTGGTCTGGGTTTGTGTCCAGGTTTACAAACCGGACCACCCTCCTAGGATGATCTTCTGGTGCGTTTTTGATGTGGTCCGGGTTTGTGTACCGATTTGCAAACCCGGACCACCCCTGGAACTGTCAAAATTTACAGTTTTTGATCAGTTTCAACCCCTAATTCACCTCTAATCATTCCTAATCTTTCCACACATTTCCTACATGTTTAAACACCTCAAAACATGCACTAAACCCTCCTCAAATCATTAGTCAAATCCCTACTCGAATCCTTGCTCGAATTCACAATTCTTTCCATTCCCACTGTTACATTTTGCACACTAGTGCTACAGATTTTACCCCTTGGCACTTGCATTATTGTTCTTACTCTATTTGCCCATTCCATATCATTCCTAGACAAAGGCATCAACTACACCCAAGTTCACTCTCCATTTCCAAAGTCTTGCACACTTGCTCTTTTCTAGTTTTTTCCAAAGCATTTCAAAACCTATTTGCTACAGATTTTTACCTCTCTTCTTCTAGTTCTCTAAATACCATTTCAAGGCTATCAATCCCCTCTACTCAACACTACAAAACCTAGGTTCTCCCATTTCATTAAACCACCTTAAAACACTTACTTTCTACCAAAATTTCACCATAGTTTCCCATAAACCTAACATCTCCAAAATCATCCTTCATCACCAAAATCAAATCAATCTAGCCACACCCACAAGGGGTCCTACCAGCACACATAAGTCCTCAAAATTTCATCAAACGACAATACCAACATATATACTCAATCCACTTGGCTCTAAGGCCCTTAGTTCACAATTATGTTCACAAATCCATCAACTTTCAACCAAGCACACTATCACTCATATTTTGGGTTTATTATTCAATTTAACCCACCCCAAATTCTTAAGCAATCAAAACAAGCATTAATGTGAGTTTCTTACCTTAAGCTCACAAATTCCACTTTTGATTCTCCTCTTGTTCCTCATCTTCTCAAACTCGGTCAAGGGAATGGAGTTTTGGAGTTTCCAAACTCCATCCCAACATTCAAGAAACACAAAAACATACTCAATTAATTATCTAAACCCTTAGGAAATCTTAATTCAATCAAAGGGCTTAGAAGACAAAAGTTAGGGTTTACCTTTTTGGGCCTTTTAAGAGAGGTTCTCACCCTTGAATCAAGAAGGGGATTACTCCACCATTGGAGGGTTTAAATGAAGCTCAAAATCAAGAAGAAAAACAAGGTAAGAGAGGGAGGAAAAATCAGCCATACTTAAGAGATGGAGAAAAGTGAGGTCTTTCATGGAGATTTTTACCTTGTTTGAAAGAGGAGACTCCAAGCTTCATAATGGTGTGCTTTTCTCTTCAAATGGGGAAAACCCATGGAGGTCAATTTCATCCTTTTGGAATTTTAAAAAGAGGGAATGATAGAGGAGGATGAGAGAAGAAGAATATGTGATTATTTTTATGATTGGAGCTCGTATGAAGCTTGGGCATGGCATTGAAGTTGGAGTAGCCATTGGAGAAGAAGGAGAGAAATCGGCAGCTTGGGGGAGAAGATGGAGCCGGCTGGGAAGAAAGAGAGGGAGGAAAGAGAAAAGGAAAGAAAGAAATGAGAGGAAAGAGAGGGTGAGGGCACTTTTTACTTTTCTTTCTTTTCTTTCTAGTCTATTAGGTGTGTGAGAGGGATGTCTCACAATTAAAAACCGGCCCACTTAATTGTTACAAGCTGGAGCATTTTTCTCCTTTTACAGAAAACGCTCGTTTATTACCCGGTTTAGCACTATTCACTAACGGGCCCGTTTTCCAGAATTTTCTCGTTTCTTTAATTTTAATGGATATTAAGCTCCCATTAATGTTTATTTATATTTATTTAATGAACTATAATTTTTACGGGTTCATTTGACCACTTAAAGTCACGTTTTCGGGTTTTCTCGAAAAACGTGCGCTAAAGCTTCATTAGCGTTTTTAATTCGTTTTATGGATTCGTTTTCTTCGGGTATCGTTCCCATATATTATTTAGGCATTATTAAGCCTTTTAAATTTCTTCAATACCCTTTCTAAGGTTGTATTTCTCCTAGGGTCACATAACGCTCAATTTAGCGTTTTTTCGCTTTTTAAGCGTTTTTCTTGTTTCTTTTGGATTTATTCTTTTTACCAAAATTCATTAGGCACTAATGGGCCCTCAATATCGTATTAGAGTAATTTAATCACCCTACTTAAGTCCGGGGTATTTCACGCTTCCGCTGCGCTAATCTGATGGCGGACAACCATAGAGCAGGCACACACAACTGACACTAGATAGCAATCAAACCAAGTAGTAGATAGGAAACAAAAATAATAGACACACGACACGAAAGCGTAGACATGCAGACACACCAACAAACCCATGAAAGCCAAACCTGGCTGTGATACCACTAAATGTAACGACCCTAAAACCACCTTGGTTCTGAGACCGTCACACGCCGTGCACTTATTACCTAAGACACGCAAGGCTACACTTATGAAGCCCAAAACAGAAACAAATGCTCATATATTAACTGAATAACAATACAAAGCTTAACCATTTGTTTACAAGTGGAAGCCAAACTTAAAATACATAGCAGATGCCAAAATACAGATGGGCCTCAAGCCAACATTATAGAATACAAAACTGATAAGTGAGAAATACATAGACATTTAAGGGTTTAATTTACCTTATATTCACTTGCTTTCAGGATAATATTACTCAATTATCATATGTTTTTCCGAGATTTAATCTTGATATGGACTGATATATTTTATGTGACAAAAACATGAAATAGTCTTGGAATCACATAGTTTACTTCACAAGCTTTCCAACGCAACAAACGGCGAGTAAAACAGAGTTCAAACGAAGAATCTAAGCCCAGTTGAAGTTGCAGAAAAATGAGGAAAATACACACGTCCGCGTAGCCCCACTCGGACGCTTATCCGGACAGACGTGTCCTCACGCGGACACAGACTCGGACAACACACGTCCGCATAGCGCCCACGCGGACTCAAACCCGGACAGGTGTGTCCGCATTGCGGACTCAAATTCGGACATCAAACGTCCGCGTAGCCCCCACGAGGACAGAACTCGGACACGTGTAAAGTCTCGCCAGGACATATGTGTCCGTATACGAACAGAAACTCGGACGTCACACGTCCGCGTAGCCCCCTATCCGGACATAAATCCGGACACGTGTAAAGTGCGGCACCGATTTTCAGATTTCACGCGTTGTAACTATCGGTGCCGCTTTCTTCTTCTCTTATCTACGGCGCCTACAATTATCCATCTACTACCACCGCCTACCTTATATCCCATCCACCCTTGTCTTCTTCCCTTCCTCTGCTCTATAAAAGCCCACGCTCCTTCAATCTTCTTCATCAATCCCTTCCTGAATCCAAATTCTCCAGTTTTCTTCTTTTCTCTTTCTTCTCCTCCTAAATCCCTACAACCACCCCATCGATCAAGTTCCACATCTCCAAACAAAGTTACGTTGTTATTTTCCAGATTTCTAGAGGAAGAAGACGATCTGCACAAACCCAGGCTGTGTCCGGATTGGCGTCCGCGTTTGTGTCCGCACAGACCCCACACGGACAGGAGTTGTCCGCGTTTGTGTCTGCGTGGCCCCACACGGACAGGACCAACTTGTGCCTGTTTGTTCGTTATTCTTTGTTTTACCTGTTTATCATCGTTTTGAGTCGGCATAATCACGGAGACAACCCGGAAGCGGAACAACTCTCCCCAAATAGAGTTCTTTCTTTCCTTAACTTTACTCTGTTTTAATGTCTATCTTATTTATGATGTCTGTTTTTATAATTATGTGTGTAGTAATAAACCTAGCCTTCCGGGTTTGGAAGCGAGCCTATTTTATATAATTGTGTTATGTAAACTTTCCACTATAATTTACCTAAATAGTATTTTGATTCTTGTCCTTAATGCGCTTTAATCTTCTTGTACAATTATTAAAGTGATATTTGTAGTTCTCTTGTTAAATACGTTGCTGAGATAAGGTTCTAGACAAAGGAAGTCAAAACAGGTTAACGACTAGAAGCGTGTCTCGCCTATAGGTTAATCTGTGTCCAATAGGAATTGGTAATAAAGCGAGTAATTTATAATGACTTGGGCAAGGATTGCGGCTTGTTGTTAAGTTAGTCAGGGTTTATGTACAAGGGACCGGTCAATGAACTAATTAAGATCCTGAGTTTATTGCTAAAGTGGGAAAGTTTATATTGATATAATTGGATAAAAGTAGGTGAGCAGAACAACCCATGATGCTTCTTTAAAAACAAAAAGATTTACAATTTCTATCTCTATTTTGTTTTGATTAATTGTTTGTAATACTGTTCAAATTAAGTTTTCAACCTCTTCTTTCTTTCAAAAAATGATAAAATCTGTTTACTAGAAATCTCAGTCAATTTACTACACTATCAGTTATCCACAGCGAGGTCCCCAAGAGTACGACAACCCCACAAATCCACTATTCCGCAAAACGATAGGTACACTGCCTAAGTTGTAGAAGTAGTCATATATTTCTCCAACAAAAACCAATCTCAAAACGAAAGACAAAAGCTGAAGGGTCCAGCCAGAAGCTAAAACCTGAAAATCAGAAGGATAAAAGGGGTGAGCAACCACATCTCAGCAGGTGATAAAAATCATCAGGTGAGCATGCTCAAAACAGATTACAGAACATATAAACATATATATGGATATGAAAGCGCTTAGGCAAAACAGAATTAGAGTCAAGCGAAAGACTTTCAAACAACAGAAGTCCAAACAGAACGGAGCTAAACGATGTTCAAACAGTCCTTAAACAGCGGAAGAAGACATAAAGTGGAAGCTTTACAAATCAAAAGTATTTTAGAAGACAAAAAGCATATAGCAGTTCATTAGAGATTAGACACAGACAGAGCAGACGGAAACATATCACTTTACAAAATAGAGGTGAGACCTAGCTCATAGAACACACAAACAGAAAGGGCAAAGTCCCAAGGATTGAAAGATCCATCGATAATGCGAAAATGGTCCGAAGACCAATGGACCCGCCAGCCCCAGAACAGAAATGGCTCAAAGATTAAAGAACCCGTCGGCCCCACAAAAATAGAATGACGTCTACATAGCATGCTACGTGTTAACCCGACCCAGTCAACCACGACTCAGAAGACACAGAAACTAGGTCCTAAAACAGAAGCTTAAACATTCAGAACAAAAGGTGTTGCAAAACACAAACACCAAAGCACTAAGGCTTTAAACATAATGAAACTGAGATCATAGCTGAAACATAAGTCTCACGCTAAGACTAGAAAAACACAGAAAACCGAATGGAAACAAAAACTGAAATCATACTCTCAAAATCATTCAAAGGTTATAAACAGAACGGAGCACTTTAGAAGCATAAATACACATAAACACATGCTACAACATGTAAAAACATATTATACACACTTAGGGGGATTATAACCTCACAAACGAAATTCAAAACAGAGCTCAAACGAACATTTTAGGCTAAAACAAGGGGTGTCTAGACATGTGTCCGAACATCATGCCGAACCTTAAAATACACACGTCCATCCAAATATACAAGTTTGGACGCATGCCGAGTTGAAAATACAGAGGCATTCGAACGTCTTTTCGAACTTACAAGTTCAGACATAGTTCGAGAAAGAGAGCAAACAAGGTGTCCGGACTTGTGTCCGGACTTGCATGTTTGGACATAAGTTGAACTGCAAGCCAGGATCCATCCTCGCACCCCGTCTGAACTTATATTCGGATGGAAGTCCGGACATCACTAAAAACTGCAAAGCTAGAGGCATCCGCGCATGCTATCCGAACTTACAAGTTCGGACGCATGTTCGGACACAACAAAGTCTTCAAAATCAAAGGCAAAATCAGACGTGAACAAAGCTCCAAATCTCCATTAACATATACATAGCATCTAATAACAAAGTATGTGATCGAAAACACATCCCACGGGGTTAGCGGAGCGAAAACACAACTTAAATACCAGTCAAAATCACCATAAAATCATAGAGCAGATCAACACATACAGAAACGAAAATCAGAAACCCCCGTGGGTGAACACACACAACCAAATCCATTTATCACCTAGCTCACATCCGAAGACTTGCACGATTCGACGGACTCCGTAACGCACACTCCTCGAATCTCCACTCGACACAACGAACGACAAACTGAATCGATCAAAGATCAAAACTTGAAAATCAGAAATGGGGAAGAAACTAACAAAGAACATATATCGACAATTCCTCAAACTACAAACCTGAGGGACGACCAAGAACAGAATCCACGAACATAATTTCCTAGCAATTAGACATTGGGAGAAAAAGGAGATGAAGAGGAAAACAAAGAGAGAAGTTACTGGAGAAGAGAAAGAAGAGCAGAGCAGGAGCGATGAAAATGAATGGAAAAGAATTGGGAAGGAGGAAATAAGAAAAGAAAATAACTCCTTCCTAACTTAAAATAAATATCAAAGGATAATGATGTTTCTAACCCTCATTCCTTCTAACTTAGGAAATTATGTCACCAATGACATGAACTCAGGATAAGATAAGAATAACATGGAACTCCCTTTACGAATCAGAAACAAAATTAAGAAAACTGGGGCACAACAAGAGTGGGCTACTCTTATAAGCATCATGTTCCTTGCTCAATTGATCAAGAAAGCTATAACCATAACTTGTTTGAGTGCCACGAGAATAAGAAGTAGCATGATCATAAAAGTTAAGTGGTGTCCACCTAAATTTCCTTTTGTTAAGTGCTACTCGACGGAGTAAGACAGGACTCAACTGAAATGGCAACATCGAGGGGAGTGCTTAGAGACGACATAAGAGGTTGGATTGTCTACTTGTGCAAGAAGCTAGGCAATGTTTCTGTCCTGGATACTGAAGTTAAATAAATCATCATTCACAAAGAAAGCTTGGAGGATAAAGTTCAAAATTTCCAGTTTTTGATTTGACTCAAAATTTAGATAAATTATGAGTATATATTATAAATTAATTTTGGTTAACTATGGTTGTTAATTGGTGAATTCTGGAATAATAATAATGATTTAATTAATCTGAATATAGAAGTTACTCTTTAAGTGAGGGTAAGAAAGCAAATTGGGATAATAAGGAAATTAATCTTCTTTTTATTTTCTTCCTTTTATTTTCCTTGTTTTCTTTTCTTTATTCTTTCTTTTTCCTGACAAATCACACCATTTTCATTCTCTTATCTTCTGCGCCTCTCTTCAACTTATTCTTCTTCCTCTCACTCAAAATCTTCTTCTCCATTGCTGGCTCAGATTAATTCAAAGGGTAAGTATGCCTATGTTAGTTAGGGTTTACGAATTTATGGATCGATTGTTTTGGTGGAGGGATTATTGAAGTGGTTGTGTTAAATTCTAGATCCAGAATTCATCGACAGTGGTTGCTAGTGGTTTTGCGTGATCTTTAATTGAGGTTGAACGTGGATTCTAGGTAAGGTACTGCGTTCGCTTAAACTTTCTAGTGTGAACATTGATTGATTGTCGGATGAATTGTTTTTCTGGTCGATTATTTTATTAATGGATGTGGAAATTAGGGTTTTGGTTACAATTGGGAATCTGGTGGAATAAGATGAATATTATATCTGGATTTGGTGATATTTGGTTTGGGAGACTTCCACTGGGATTATTAGTACACTTTGGTGCATTGGAACTAAACATATTGCGTTGCGATGACTATATCGTAGTTTAAGCTGTATAGATCTGCTTCTTCATGGTCAGAAGTACCCTTGGAAGGGTGTGCACACTTAAGAACTTAGAGTGAGGTGGAACTCAGTTTTGCGGCCCTACTTTGTTAGGTGTCCGTTGGTGGAATTTGCGGCCCCATTATTAGGTGTCTGTTGGTGGATATTTTGGTTACCATTGAAAGGATCCCATGTACTAGATTGTGTTATGATAATGGTTGTATTGGAGTATTGGACATTGCTCTATGTTCAACTGTTGTGTGGAATTAAAACTCAGTGTTTTCCAAGTAAAATGAATTTTACACTGCGAATTTGTGGTTTACTTAGTTTATCTGATTTGTGCGATCCCTTTTGTGTGTTGTTGTGTACTTTTCTGAACGCAAGTATTGATGACAATGGCAATGGGACTGGAGAATATGTCACCACCTAGTAATTGATATTAGATTGGACTAACGGTTGAACTAACGTTAATTGAGAATTGGTTTAGTAGTATTGATGTTACTTGGGTTGGATTTTTGTTTGAAGCGTTTCAAGTTGTGGAGTAGCCTTAGCACCCATGGGTATGGGTGTGGCGATAATGCCTTGAATTTGGGTTGGTTTCCGTTGCGGTTGTTTAAGAGTTGGTTTGTCATTGAATGACTGCTGGGAGTTACTATTTTCGAATCATTGTTGTTGCTATTGAATATGGGTGTGTTTAAAAAGGGTTTTTGACATTGACTTTTAAGGTTTTGGACCTATCCGATCATCCGTCTAGATGTACAAGTTCGGACAGGTCCCGAGCAGAACTTGATTTCCTGAAGAACGTGGTGCCTGAACATCTGTCTGAACGTACATGTTCATACATCAAACGAGTCCATGTGAGTCTCGGCATTGGTCTGAACTTACATGTTTGGACGTATGTTCGAACCCACGTAAGTGGAAATTGTCGAAACTGGTGCCTGAACTTCAATGTTCAGACCGCGTAAGAGGATTTCATCAGATCTGGTGTACGAACTTTAATGTTCAGACAAAGATTCGGATGACACTTATTTTAAACTTCAACTTGTGTCAGAACTTCCATGTCCGGATCTGGGCATATACGTTTTGAGTTTCTAACCTTGTCCAAACTTCCATGTTCGGATAAAAGGTCGAACGGCTTTAAATCTCCGTTTTAAAACTCGTTTGACTTCCTTTTTTCAATCCGTTTGCGGCATTACTTCTCGAAACCTTTATACTATATATTTTGGTAAAATCCAGATTATTACAAAAACAGTCATGCACCCATCTTAGTGAAATAGCATGTTAGAAAAAAGCGTGAGTCACCCCCTCTTAGTGCTACTGTAAAGGAATTGGAATTTGACTTTGGTGCACATCTTTATCACAGTTGCGCGACTTTGGCTAAGGTAGCTTTTGATTTTGAGGAAAGGGAATGTTTTTTTGATGTTGTCCCTGATGTAGTAAACGACATGTACATTAAAGATGGGGCTTAGTCTGAGCCATATACCGCCCCTTCATTTACCAAAAGAATAAAGTAATCAACTAACTCTAGACTTCGATTCTCAAGTGATGACCAGAACCGGACTAAACAAACACCCTGCGAGGAAGATTTACTGCCCAAAGAACCAAGACATCGACAATCTTTTTATCTAGCACATATAAGACTAAACTAGGAAATTCACAAGGACCACCCAATAGTTCCAAACCAGAACAGAAACTACTGCAATTTTACTCGGAACAACTACATGATAATTTACATTATGGAGCAGGAGCGCATGCAATGAAGACATGCGGGTAAGACACACAAGTACAGATGAAACTGGCTTGGAAATTGTTATATTTTCCCGTTAGCAGATGCTCTTCCATTCCGATACCAGAGTACTAACGACAAAGCAGCAATATTCGTGATAGCCCGATAAGATTAAGAATTCACAGTTGAATAGTAAGTGAAGATTCAGAGAAGCAGACTCCGGCAGATGGGATGACACTTCCGGCAAATTCAGATCACCTTTCTATGTCCTCCGAATCCCCAAATCTGACAAAATCAATCAAAAGTTCATTAGATGGTTTGTCGTTGACATGACTATGGATTACACCAGCTACTAACTGGAAGTCTCAAACATTTTGATATGATGGCACGGGTTTTATTGGGTTTTTAAACAATTTGCAGTACAAGATGAATCAACAATAAAAAAGAAATGGATGACAAGAAAAACGGTTACCGAACTTCCAACACAACAGATGAATACTTGATCCATTCAACTCAAAAGCACTAACCTTTAGATTGTTGTCCCAACTCCCAGTGCAAAGGGCACTCCCATCAGCTGACAAACCCAAACAGCTGATCCGCCCCTCATGAGAGTTCTGGAGAGATCCCAAATTTAATACCATCTGCAACAAAAAGCAAAAGCAATAATTGGTACCCCAAATGATCAATTTCTTTAAGCGACTCACAACCCAGGCCTACTCCTACCCCCAAGGAAGAAGGGTGTTTACGGCATCAAGAAACATTTTCCTGTGCATTAATATCAATGCCATCCAGGCCTCGTATACTTCATAAACACCAAGATTGGGAAAATCACATGCATCTGTTCTGTGCAGCTTATTAAGAGAGTACGTCCACCACAACTGAAAGAACAATGAATAATGCAGGGGCAGCTCAAGTCCAGATCGCTATTTTCTACCCTTCTCCCCTATGACTCTTTAAATAGGGGCACTCTGCCATTACTAATATAGACTTAGTTGCTTACCTTAGCAAGTAAAGTATCCCAGACAAAGCAATGTCCATTTGAGTAGCCGGCAAACAGAAGCCTTCCGGAGATGGAGAAAGCTATGGAGGTCACAAGAGGAAGATTGTTTTCACCCTGTTGTTGCTGGCAATAAACCTGGAGTTGGTGCCCGGTTCTAATGTCAAACAACCTACACGTTCCATCATCTGAGCCAGTACCAAACCTATTTCCGTCTGGGAAGAACTGGACGGCATTAACATCTCCCTTATGACCATAAAAAGTTCTAACTGCTCGACTAGCAATCCGGGTGTCCCACAACCGAGCAGTTGAGTCACATGATCCGGAGACAAACATTTTAGAGTCGGACCGGCTAATTGAGACACTGAAATGTTAAATAAAAATAAATCAAGAAAATTCTAATGATAGGAATCTAAACAAGCACAGAAGTAATTTCTTGATGAAATCACGATACCAAATACAAACAGTGGGCAGAATCTAAGATGATATGGTTCGTCAGGCCTCTCAATATGTGGTTGAAGGTAAGAGGATAATTGCAAATTGTCTAGAACCCCAGGAGAATGAAACAAATTCAAACGCCTAGTAGCTAAGAATCTAAGATGATATGGTTCGTCAGGCCTCTCAATATGTGGTTGAAGGTAAGAGGATAATTGCAAATTGTCTAGAACCCCAGGAGAATGAAACAAATTCAAACGCCTAGTAGCTAAGAACACTCCAAATATAGATGAAGAGCCCCTCCCATCAGATCATCATCAAACGGATCTGATGAGCACAAGAATGAGGGAAAGCATGTGTTACAAACTACAAGCTAGTGGCTAGTAGCATGTGGAGAGCTGCATCTACTCGAATCCATTCAGAGAGTAAGCGCACAAAATGAAAGTAGAAGTCCATCAAGTACCTCAGAACATCAGCACTGTGACCAGATTGAAATTCACCTCCGAATACAGAGGTTTTTAGTCCAGTAGTGATATCCCACAAAATGCACGTATGATCACCCGAACTGGTAATTAAGTGGGTGTCTTGATCTGGAAGATACTGGCAAGATGATACATAACCTTTGTGCCCACTAAGAGTTCTTGCCACAGGTATATTCCCATCTTTATCGGTGGAAGAATTCAAATTGAAGATTGAGCATACACTATCCAGGCCACCACATGCAACAGACTGACCAGTTGGAGAAAAAGCACATGTCATCACCCATGGACATGGTAGTTTAATGGCATGAGTTTTCTGGCTTGTTAGAGCATTCCACACAATCAACCTCCCATCTTGGGAGGCACTCACAATCCGGTTCCTTTCAGGCGTCCAATCTAGTGAATATACCTAACATGTTTCAAACCAATTAGAATTGCCTACATAATTGAACATCGTCGCAAAAATTATAGCACGAATAGCATGCGAGATAAGCATGCACTTTCAGATACTAGTTATCCTGAATAAATTAGCTGGAAGTTAATTACATCATAGGCTCATCTAAAGGCACCTAAAACTAGATAAGAATCTATAGCTTCCTGGGCTATATCTTTCCTCCAGATTTCTCCGTATGTAACAATGTATGCCTAGCCTTGATAGGTAGTAACAAGAATCCGGTACGAATTTATGGCTAAGCAAAGTTTTCTTGAGAAAAGCTCATGCAAAAGATTCATCTAAGGAGCACTAAACCCATCAACAAAAAAACTAGGATCCTCAAAAGGCCCGGTTTCTATCAAACAATAAAATCACAGAGTAAACACCCTGTAGAGATTTGATACTAGAGAAAGGCTAGTAGTGCAGAAGGACATGAACTCCACAAACAGAGGGTAAAATACCCTCCACTCCTTATTAATATAAACCCGTACAGAACTTTACCCTAAACTCCCTTAATTATAGATTTAGGAATAATAATTACCCCTCAACGCTCTCTAGAATACTGCCTACACACATACAAGGCAGGAACAGCCACATAACCACCCACGCACTCCTGCTCCTAACTTCCTAAAATTCATCGTCATGAATGTGATTATGGAATAAAAAGCTCATGTCCTAAAGGAAAGGGCTCATAGAGTAGAATGCAAATATTTAAGTCCAAACTACAAGTTACAAAGGACCACCTTTAGAAGCAACAAATGATTTCTGGACAGGATCTAGATCCATGAGTTTAACTATACGGTTGCTTCAAGATAAATCATGTTCCAGTTTCATATATCCTCGGTAAACCCTAATTATTATGAGATTAGCAGCCACATGCAAAAATATGACTTATGATGAGGCTTCTTGTTTCGAAACCCTGACGCTTTATGGCTACTAATTTCTATCAGCACTAACCATAAATAAGCACGGATGACGCAGAAAAGAATTTAAACTTATGAAACGCCTGATTCACCATTTGCTCATGTGTCATTAAGAGCTTAGACTACGCAGGTGGCATTAAGGTAAGAAACATTCTTAAATACATTTTTCAGTTTCTAGCCTCAATCCATATCGAAGGACACTGTTTCAGATTGTCACGCTAACGCACAAAGGTAGAAGAAAGAATCGAGAAAGTACACACCTTCCCAGTATGACCTTGCAGTGTTCGACGGCAGACCAAATCGGTTGGCCCGAAGCTTAATGGTGCTTTACCCTGTGCCGCCGCATAGCCAGCAACTGCGAACAATTTTAATACACAAAGAAAAAGATCAAATCTTCATTCGATAAAAATTCGGATAATGAGCAGACGGGAAAATATGAAATTAGAAATTATAGAAAGGCGAACTATGAAATCGAAAACTCTCACCGTCCGTATCTAGCAACAGCTGGCGCTTCTGCTTGATCTGCTCTCTAAGAGCATTAACCGTCTCCGTGGCCGCCGAATGGCGCTCTTTCAGGTCCGACACTGACAACTTCTCCTTCGCCTCGACCGCTGACATTGGCTACTATCCTGCAAATGTACTCTTGGCTACTATCCTACAGTTTACTCTCGTCCGTCTACCTCGCCTACTTTGGCAGCATAACCATTGGAGATTTCAGAGGAAAGGAAAGGACTATTATTTCAAGGAGACGCCCAATGTTGTTTGGATCCTGCAGGTTTAGAAAAGCAAAAGGTAAAAACCAAAATCAAAAAGATGAATGGTCTTTGGGAACTTTTAGGGTTTTAGTTAGAGATCGGAGAGCTGAGGTCTCCGAGGAAGGCAATTATGGCGACGAGTTGATAAAAAAATAAGAGGAGATGAGACTTGAGAGTATAGTAGCTGTTTTTGGATTTTTATTTTTCCATAAAGTTCACAACTCAGATTGCACTGGCGAGAGTTTATCACTGTATTCATTAGCTTCAAATGATTGCTGCATGAGAAAAAGATTCCTATGGTCAATCTACATTCTTTTTTTGTAGTGGCCGGATCAAACGTAAAACATTTGACTTACAATCGGCCCAATATCTATATTTCTCTTAGGGGTATTTGATGATTCTATCCGTTAAATAATGTTATTATAATTGTCTTCTCTCCCACTTTTCTGTAAACATCTTTTATTTTCCGGATTTTTAAGTAAGTAATTCTCTTTTACTCTTATTCTTTTCCATCAATATTAACTTTTTTTCTATTTTAATCTTTACTTATGTAATCATGTTAATAAATACTAGGGAAAATTCATAAAATGTCACGATTTGAGTTTGTAATTCACAATATACCACTGTTATTTTCGTAATTCAACTTTAAACATGTTTAAATGTTGTTCAAAATTGATAAAACTTTACATGGACGATGTTAAAGTGTTATATTTTTATCTAATATCAAATTTGAAGTTTTTTAGGCTCATATGTCACATGTTCATTGGGTCCCTGTAACACCCCTACCGCTAATCACACCATTAGCTCGTAATCATCACGTTCATTAATACAACCGCAGCGGAGAATTCCACAAACAACGGGGGTGATACAATGTCGTTAGCCACCCACGTGGCTAACAAGGCCTAATAATAAATACAGTACCAGTCTGATGGACTAGCAATACCCGAGTACTTATACAAATACAATAATGTTATCTTACATATTCCAAACCGAGTCTCGTACAATACCTAATCAATAACATACATATACAATTACATCCTCAATTCAATTCTATACCGAGTCTACTATGTTCCTCAAATCGCCGATAACATTTCGGACTCCAATTCAACATTTCAATACAAATACAGTTCCCTTAATCAACTACCCATGCTTAAGTAGCAACCCCGTCCTACTCTCGAACGGTAAACGACAATTTACCTGGAAAATAAAAACAGCGCCCCAAGGGGCTCAGCGAATTGCTGGCATGAAATTCACATACCCCGGGTGCTAACGGGGTACGCCGACTACTTGGTCGAGAACATGGGGTTCATTTTAATTCAACAATCATGCTCGATAACAATACATTAATCATGCACAACAGCGCAAACATGCTCGCATTCAAAGAGATTCAAACAAGGAATACAATCCACACAGATATCACATCAAGCTCGGTAAATTCATTTACCTTATTCTTAAACCTTGAGAAACCGTATCTCAATTGAGTTTCATTCTCGTTAATCACCAACTTATCCATCCCAACCGGATGGATTACTTGTCTCCTAGATCTTTAGACACTTTCGGTCCTGATCTAGTTTCCTTAATTATTCTACCCTTGAATAATTTTAGGTTAAGCCTCATAGGCCTCCGGCCAGAGATGTATATAGGTCTCACCACCGGGCTTTTATAATCTCAATACGGGATTAGAAACATTCTCTCATGTTCCCTCTTTCCTATCCCATAATACCCAACTTACCTCTTTAGACAGGTAAGCTCTGCCAGTCTCACTCCAATCGGGCACAACATATACTCATGTATATAAATATATATTAGTCAGTACATCTCTCTCGATGTCATCTCACAACTTAGGAGGCTTTCTTATTTCGTTGTATTCACCGATTTATGGGTCGCCCCTACACTTCCATTACTTAGAAGTTATGTTTGTTTTCTCAGAATGAGTCACATCCTTGTATAGGAGGTCGACTATTCTTTATAAGGACGTTCACTAGTCCCGTGTGTCTCTTTTTCTTATTCCGAGTAAATTCATAAGTTTGATTTATCGTTATTCACTAATCAATGGTTTTCGTGTGTTTCCACGTTTTCATTAATTTGCGAAATGACTCTTTGTACGAGTCACTAACCAAACGATACTCATCTACGAGTCGGTCTATAACACTAAGTTAGACCACCCAATCATTCACGTATGTTAGTTCATACATCATGCATCAAGGCATACATATCAAATGCAATAAATCATTTGCATGCTTTTATCTTGATTTAGTCGGCACACAACACAAAAGCACACAAATCAGTGTAACCACGTTAGCATACAGAACTTTACCGGGTCATACCTTACCCAGGTTACTTTCGGGTCACCTCACATTGCTCGGTTCACACTTGATCCACTGATAACATTCCAAGTGTTCTTATTAACATGAAGGCATTACGGTATGTTGATAAGTGTGAAATTTATGTAGATTTATAGGTATTAAATCCTTATTTTGTGTAACTTTTTACACACTTTCTCACACTTATCCTATGTTTTTCATGACTCTTACTTTGGTCAAGAACTGATGACAATTTATATGATTAAATCAGGAAATGATGGTGGAAATGCATAGTTCTCCTCACAAGCTTTCCAACGCCGCAAATGGGGAACAAATCGGAGCTCAAACGAAGAATCTAAGGGCTGTCAAGAGAAGACTGGCGCCGAAAATAATTTAATAAAAAAAATAATAATTAAAAAAAAGAAGAAGACTTCAAACGTCCGCGTGAGAGTTTTGTAAAAAAAAAAATCAAAATCAATCAGGCGCCGGAAGTTGAAAAAAAAAATCAATCAGGCGACGGAAGTTGAAAAAAAAAATCAAAACTGAACGCGTGTTTCAAAAAAAAAAAAAACAAAGTCCGTTTTGCAGACTCTACTTTTGCAGACTCTACTTTTTGAAAAAGAAACAAAAACGACTGCAAAATAATAGCTCCAGCACGCGCGCCGAAACAGCAGATTTTGAGGAAAAATTGAGCACCGCCCTGCAGCTTTCCTGTACCAAATTAGGCAGCGCCTCCAGAATTTCCCCCCATAAATTACTCATCTACCAGCCGTCTATTACCTTGTCTTTTCCCTCTTTTCCATTCTATAAAAACCCACATCTGCTACACAGACGGGGGATCATCGATCAGCAGAAGGAGACACCAGACCCCCACATCAGACCATCACACTAGCACACTCCCCCCACCATTCACTTTCTCCATTTCAATCCATTTTCTCTACGTAACACATTTCTCCATTTTATTTTATTTTCAATTCACCTTTTACTTTATTCTCCATTCCACCACTCAACTCCATTTATTTACATATCACCCACAAAATATCCATTTTATCCAACCTCTAGTCCGGTGTATTAAATAGCAGAGCAAATTCAGGAGTCCACTACAGATGATTTCTTCTACTCTTGTATCTGTCTATTTATTTAATATGACAGGCTAGAATATTATACTCTGGGGAATGGTTATTATTAGTTTGTTTTAATTATGCAATTTATTTTACCGGTTTAAATTAATTATAATTTGATACAATTAATGTTATTCTCTCGCTTTACAATAAATTACATGAGTTTATTGAATTGCCTTACGAAATCTATTTTGATCAGGTCCGTGATAAATGGATAGGTCATATTAATTGTTATGTCTGTGGAAAAGCTTATTCTGGTTGAATAAGTCTAGTATTTCAGATGCAAAATATATTTTCTTTTACTTAGCCGTTTACATGTGTTTTGCTTGAGTCTATATCAGATCTTGCATGTTCTGGTAAACGTGGTTAT
The DNA here is from genome assembly GCA_023374045.1 of Limonium bicolor. Classification (NCBI taxonomy): domain Eukaryota; kingdom Viridiplantae; phylum Streptophyta; class Magnoliopsida; order Caryophyllales; family Plumbaginaceae; genus Limonium; species Limonium bicolor. The sequence continues at coordinate 98,441,875 of CM041778.1, forward strand.
TAGGATTTATGGTTTAAATCTGAAGACTCTAAAAGAAACTTTGCCAATTTATTCTTAATTAAACCGGTAGATTAGCATAATTAATCAAAGTAAAACCTAAACCCAGAGTCCGTTCTTCCATATTTACAACCACTTTTAATATTCTGTTATTTTAATTCTTAGCTGTTATTTAAATTCTTGTTGTCTTTATTTTAATTTACAGATCAGAACAAACAACTTCCCCCTTTATAACCTTTGCTAAGATTAGATTATTTTTCACATAGTCCCTCGGTTCGATACCTGGTTTCTCACAAACTCTACTACAATAACCGGGATTTTTATAACCTGACGGTCTTTTGATTTGTTATTTTCTAGGATTATTTCTTAGTATTTAATATATCAAATTTATCGTTTGCAAATTGGCGCCGTTGCCGGGGACTAGATTTCTGTCTAGTCCTTAGCTTGGGTTAAAAATTTGTTTTACTACATTTATTTAATTTTTACTATTGTTATTTCTATCTATTTTATTTTATTTTATTTTTGTTTCCAGTTTTAAGTTAACTTTTCTTTATTTAGCTGTACTATTTTTATTTTATTTTACTCTACTTTTAAACTTTTGTGGAGTCTATTTTTCTCTTTTGCAGACAGTTGATGGTGTACACCCGTTCTTGGTCAGACACTCATCTCGATTGGGACAAAATCCTTGGCCCAGAAATCGAGCGTACCTCTCAGCTAGCCAGACGCCAACAAAGGTTCCAAAGAGAAATACAAATGGCAACTCCTACGAACGGTGGTCAAGCAATGAGGCAATTTAACAGACCAGCGGCCATTCCTAGAAGAAGCCTAGTAGCTCTTCCTACGCTAACACCCGACTTAGTAAAGGAATGGAAGGATCTGAAGCCTTCACATCAGAACAAGGTCATACGGATATGCCCTCTGGCACATTTGACGGCTCCGACCCCAACGACGCCCTAGATCATGTCAACCGATTTCTAATTAATGTTGATCAAATTGGGTGCTCCGATAGTCTCCTGGAGTATGCTAGAATGAGTTTATTCCCTAGCAGCCTCACTGGTGAAGCGATGAAATGGTTCTACTCTTCCTTCTTCTGGTATTATCACTACTTGGGGGGAGATGACAACCAGGTTCTATGAAAAGTATTATCCGATTTCTAGAACTATGAATTTGGTTGCTACCTTACTTGCTTTCAAACAGGGAGGTCTGAGACTATTTGTGAAGCATGGGATCGTTTTAAAGAGATGCTCCGACAGTGTCCTCATCACGGACAGGACCTCACTTGTATTGCTATGACATTCTTTCATGGATTACAGCATATACATAAGGCCGAGGTTAGATCAGCTTTGGGAGGAAACATCCTCAACCGATCTGGCACTGATTTCATGGCGGCCATGGAGACGTATATTGAAGAGGTTCGTCAGTGGGGCACCGAGGGAGGCAGGACTATGACAATGGGTGCTAAAGGTGCTAGAATATGGATCCTTGGATGGAGCAGATAGCAGAGTCTCAGGCTCAGCAGTCGACATTGGTAAGCTCACTGGTAAAAAGGTTTGATGATTTTTTAATTAATGGTCAACCTTCTCAGCAGGTAAAGAGGATAGCTTCCTCATCTTCATCTGAGCCTCTTTGTTCTCATTGTGGTGGTGACCACTCATTTGAAATATGCCCTCATCTGGAGGAAATACGGATTGCTGAAGAAGCAAACTTTTTGGGACAAGGGAATTACCAACAACCCTGGAACCGGAATCAACACCAGAATCTCAGGTATGGTAATCCCAACAATGCTTTAAATTCTAACCTTTTACAAAGTAATATGCAGGGTCCCCCAGGCTTCTCTAGGCAACCATACAACCAAGCGTCCCAGTCCTCAGATGGGACAGGGCCAGAATTCCTACCAGCCACCCGTTAAGTCAGCTTCTGATGAAAAGATGGAACATCTCCAGGATATAATTACTTCGATGGCTACCACCCAGAAGGAGCAACAGACTCTGAACCAATCCTTGATGAATAGTCAAAGAAATTTAGAGCAGCAGATGAACCAGATACTTACCAACCAACAAAGGCAGCCTGGCTCGTTTCCATCTCAACCTCAGCAGAATCCGAGGGAGACAGCCAAGGCCTTAAAGATCTGCAACTGTGGTGTATCTTCGGAGGTCCAATCTGAGGGTGAGTTTAGTGCAGCTGTGACGTTAAGAAGTGGGAAGCAGTTGGGAAACTATCATCACAATCAAGTGGCTGTAGATCAAACTGGTGAAAAGATCACCCCTTCTCTTTCAGACATACCATCAGGGCCTACAGTCCCACCTGTGGTAGTTTCTGAGGAGATACAGGCTCCTAATCTTCCACCCTCTTCTCCCTCCCCCTCTACTATTCATGTTGATGTGCCTTCTTCTACTCCTAAGCAAGTAGAACTTCCATTTCCAAATAGGATGAAAAAGAAGCATTTAGACGAACAGTTTACTAAATTTTTAAGTATTTTTAAGAAAACTCTTGATATTCCTCTTATTGATGCTCTACAGGAGATGCCAAATTATGCAAAATTTCTGAAGGATCTCCTCACTCAAAAGAAGAAAAAAGGACAAAGAGACTGTCCACCTGACTGAGGAATGCTCTGCCGCTTTACTTCGAGCACTTCCTCCTAAGCAGAAAGATCCGGGCAATCCCATTGTTCCTTGCTTTATTGGGGATGTAGACTGCGGCAGTGGTCTGTGTGACCTGGGTGCGAGTATCAACATTATGCCTTATGCCACCTTCTTGAAGGTGAGAGGAGGAGAGCTACACCCGGTCCCTTTCAAGCTCCAGCTGGCCGACAGATCCGAGATTAAACCAATGGGGATTGTGCGAGATCTCGTGGTGGGGGTTGACCGCTTCATCTTTCCTGCAGACTTTGTGGTTCTCGACATGGATGACGATGTAGAGGTTCCCTCATTCTGGGACGTCCTTTCCTAAGTACTGCCAAGGCTGTCATTGACGTTCATGATGGTAAAATCACCTTGCGGTATGAGGACGAAAAGATTGAATTTGATATGAAAAGATGATGAAGTCCAGCTCCACCTCAGCTCATTCGGTTAGGTCGGTAAGTCTCCTAGATGAGGATGGCGAGGTATGTGAACTTTCTGCTGATGAGGAGGTTTATTCTATACCTTCTTCCCCTTTTTCTGATTTTGAGCCCTTGGAGCATGTTCTTGTCTCTTCTGTTGAAAATAAGACTTTTAATATGGATGTTAATACAGCTCTAGCTCATGTCGAGAGAGGAAAGACAGGTTTTCAAGCCTATCGCCCTCCTTTGGAGAAGCTTGATAGAGATATCCAACGACCTATTCCTTCTATAGAGCAGCCTCCAGTACTTGAGCTTAAGGAGCTCCCCTCTAATCTCAAATATGTTTTTCTTGCTGATAACAATTCTTTGCCTGTCATTGTCTCTTCTACTTTGACTTCTGGGCAGGAGACTAGGTTGCTAGAGGTGCTCAGGAAGCATAAGAGAGCCATTGGATGGACCTTGGCTGATATCAAAGGGATTGATCCAGCCTTCTGCACTCATATCTATATGGAGGAGGATTACAAGCCGGTCAGACAGCCCCAGCGTCGACTGAACCCTAACATGAAGGAAGTTGTCAAGACAGAGGTGTTGAAGCTTTTAGATGCTGGAATCATTTACCCCATATCGGACAGTCCATGGGTGAGTCCTGTACAGGTAGTTCCTAAGAAAGGGGGTTTTGAGGCTGTTCTGAACAACAAAGGTGAGTCTATTCCTCAGAGAAAGATCACTGGATGGCGTATGTGCATAGACTATAGGCGTTTGAATTGTGCTACAAGGAAAGATCATTTCCCTCTCCCTTTTATTGATCAAATGCTTGAGAGGTTGGCCGGGCAGGAATATTATTGCTTTTTAGATGGTTTTTCAGGGTACTTTCAAATTCCTATTGCACCTAAGGACCAGGACAAGACTACTTTCACTTGTCCATATGGTACCTTTGCATATAAACGGATGCCCTTTGGATTATGCAATGCCCCTGCCACTTTCCAGCGTTGCATGCAGGCTATCTTTGCAGACTTCATTGAGCAGAGTATAGAGGTATTTATGGATGATTTTTCTGTCTATGGTTCTGACTTTGATGTTTGTCTGGCTCAGCTTGACCTTATCCTTGGACGTTGCGAAGAGACCAACCTGGTTCTAAACTGGGAGAAATGTCAATTCATGGTAAAGGATGGATTGTGCTTGGCCACAAGGTGTCTGGCAAAGGGATTGAGGTGGATAGAGCTAAAGTAGAAGTTATAGAGAAGCTGCCAGTGCCTACTTGTGTAAAGGATATAAGAGCTTTTCTTGGGCATGCTGGTTTCTATCGACGGTTTATTCAAGACTTCTCTAACATAGCTAAACCGTTGACTGATTTGCTTATGAAAGATGTCCCTTTTATCTTCTCTGAAAATTGTCTGGACGCTTTCAATTTGCAAAAGTTGGTAGTTGCTCCTATTGTTGTTTCTCCTGACTGGTCATTGCCATTTGAGATTATGTGTGATGCTAGTGATTTTGCAGTAGGTGCAGCCCTGTGCCAAAAGAAAAATAAGGTGTTGAGAGTTATTGCTTATGCGAGTAAAACTCTTAATGACGCTCAGAGAAACTACACAACCACTGAGAAAGAGCTCCTGGCTGTGGTCTTCTCCTTAGATAGATTCAGATCATATTTATGGGGAAGTAAAGTGATTATTCACACTGACCACTCTGCTCTTAAATATTTGTTTACAAAGAAAGAGGCCAAGCCTCGTTTGCTGCGTTGGATTCTTCTTCTACAAGAATTTGACATTGAAGTGAAAGACAAGAGTGGTAAGCTCAATGGCGTGGCTGATCATCTCTCTAGGATGGTAACTCCTGATGACGGTATTCCTATAAACGAATTCTTTCCTGATGAAACCGTCTTCAGTTTGAAAAAGGTGCAAGAGCCATGGTATGCGGATATGGCTAATTTTATTGTTTCTGGAATTGTTCCTCATGATTTTCATATGCTCAGAAAAAGAAATTCCTTTCTGATTCACGCCATTATATCTGGGAAGACCCTCACTTGTTTCGAGTTTGTGCAGATAGCTTAATTCGCAGGTGCCTCCCTGATGATGAAGTACCCAGTGTTCTAGAGTTTTGTCACTCCCGAGAAGCTGGCGGTCATCATGGCTCTCATAGGACGGCAGCCAAGGTTTTGGAATCCGGATTTTATTGGCCACACTACATAAGGATTGCCAAGCCTTTGTGGCTAGTTGTGACAGTTGTCAACGCATGGGCAATACTTCTAGGCGACATGAGATGCCTCAGCAGGCATTTTGGAGGTCGAACTTTTTGACTGCTGGGGTATAGATTTTATGGGACCATTTCCTCTTCTCAGGTTTCCAATACATTCTAGTAGCAGTGGACTATGTGTCCAAGTTGGTTGAAGCAATTCCTTGCCAGCATGCTGATTCCAAGACTGTGGTCAAATTCTTAAAGAAGCACATCTTTACACGCTTTGGAGTCCCTCGAGCTATTATAAGTGATGGGGCACACATTTCTGCAATCGAAGCATTGATGCATTGATGGTAAAATATGGGGTACACCACAAAGTTGTCCTTGCTTACCATCCTTAGACGAATGGGCAAGCAGAAGTGTCCCATAGGGAGTTGATGTGGATCCTCCAAAAGACGGTGAACGCCTCACGAAAAGATTGGGCTCTGAAACTAGATGATGTTTTTTGGGCCTATCGCACAGCCTATAAGACCCCCATTGGTATGTCACCTTTTAAATTGGTTTATGGGAAGGCTTGCCATCTCCCTGTGGAGCTTGAGCACAAGGCTTATTGGGCTATCAAGGCCTTAAATTTTGATATGACTGCTGCTGGTGAGAAGAGGAAGCTGCAACTCTCTGAGCTAGAAGAGCTTAGGGATCAAGCTTACCTCAATGCTAAAATTTATAAGGAGCAAACCAAGAGGGTCCATGACAAGTTGATCCTCAAGAAAGATTTCAAAATAGGTGACTTGGTTCTACTCTACAATTCTAGGTTGAAGCTTTTTCCTGGGAAGCTCAAGTCTCAATGGGCTGGCCCTTTCCGGATTGTTGGTGTGACCTCATATGGTGCCTTTGAACTACAGAACAAGAAGGGCGACACCTTCAAAGTTAATGGGGCCTGTCTAAAGAGGTATACTTGTCCTGCTGATGTTTCTACTGACTTGTTTAGAGTTTCTTTTGTCCAGGAACAGCACGACGTTTCTACCCCTGTTTCTGAGCCAGCACCACCTAAGAAGAAGTCTCTCCCATGGCGGTTAAAGCATAAATTCCGAAAGCTGCGCAACTTTGTTCTAGGAAGTTATGGGACCCTTTCCCACTCCCCTTCCTCTTTATCCTAATCGGACTGATGAGTCTAGCTTGAGACTTTAAACCAGAGCAACTTGGTGGGAGGCAACCCACCACTTCTTTTAAATTTTCCAGGAAGCATTCTCTCCTCTCTTTATTTTTGCTTAACTTACATTTAGTTTTTGTGTGTTTGCTTTCCCTTTATTAATTTAAGTTTTATGTGTGCTTAAATAATATGTCTAATATTACAAAAAAAAGTCTGTTTTCACATTTGTAGTTTATTTTGCTCTTTTCTTTTTAGATTGTGGTGTGTCAGCTGGTACTATGCTTCTTGAAGAGCCTTGCTCTTATTTTTATACTAATGGTTTGTATGATTCCACTTGAGTTCTTCTTGCTTTGCAGATTATATTTCTCAGCTTACTTACTTTGTCGCTTAGCTGAACTCAAGTGTGGGGTAGGCCTTGCTACACACCCTGAGCGGACTCTGGGGAGTATTCTTACCTTTTCCTCTCTTGAATATTTTATATGCTCCTATGAACTGTTATGTGTAATTTTGTTTCCCCGTTGGATTGCTTGCTAATGCTAATTCTTCCTAAGCAATGAGGACATTGCTTCACTTTAAGTGTGGGGTGGGGTAAGCTCCTTCGCCACTTGTTTTTGTGTGTCTTTGAGCTCTTCTCTCTTGCATTTGTTTAAACCTTGCTGTGTTGCTCAACTTGGAAGGAAGCCATAGAGGAAGTATAATTGGTTAGCTGATCTTGGGGTGCAAAATTTTTAAAATTTTCTGGTTTTAATTGATTAAAATGAAGTCTATGTTCTGTGAATGCTATAATGATTGAGAATACTCACCATCTGAACCCTGTTTTTAGCCTTGAGCCTTGGAATGTCTGGATTGAAATGGTTGGAAAAAGAACAAGGCAAGGTACTCCGCTGATCCAAAGCATGTTTTAATTTTAATTCTGATCCAAAGTCGGGCCTCGTCCACTTGGTTATTAAGTCCTTTGGGGTGCCTCATCACCTAGCTACCTAAGGTCCTTGTGATCTGGGATAGTTGACCCAAAGCCGTTACATAGGTGGAGAGAAAAGTCTGTAGTGAAAGAAATTAAAAGCGCTTAAATTAGAAAAAATGTGCAATCGCTGAGCTGAATGAAAATTTAATTCTCTTTATGGATTAAGAGTATGTGGCATTGAAAGGTATGATGGAATAAGATCTTACTTCATGCCCCTTGTCGTTCTAATGGTTTGTGAATGAAAAAGATGGATTGACTCATTGCTAAAGGCGAGGTTCTTATGGTTTTGTTTCTCTATTGTTAACTTTGATTGACTTCTTGTATTGAAAAAAAATGAATTGTGCTTAATAAATTGAATTGCCCCCTTGATTGGTAAAGCTAGTAGTGTCTATCTTCTGTGCTCTTCCTTTTGAGTTGAGTTTCATTAGCTTGGGTTGGACTTATGTTTGAGAGTTTTCCTTGAGGACAAGCAAAAAGCTAAGTGTGGGGTGATTTTATAAGAGTGAAATTTATGTAGTTTTATTGTAACACCCCGATTTAACCAATCAATAGTCCGAACGATGCGCCAAGGATGACCTAGCAAGTCTAAACAACGGATTCACAACTTCTACTCGGGTGTCACAGACGCCAACCACCCACGTGGTTGACACAACAACAACATCAATACTAAGCTGCGGTCCGAATGACTGGAATTAAACCACGATCAAATCCAAGTACAATAGAAATTACAGACCAAGTACCGAGAATTCTACAACATAAGTTCTTAGTTCAACAACATGATCCGAAAGTACAACAAAGTCATAACCCATACATTAACAACATACTACTAAAAGTCCTGCCCATATAGACTACCCCTATGGTAGTCACCCGTGCCTACTCTCCGCTTGCTTCTCGTTTCATACCTGTAAAAATAAAGGACTCAACAAAACTATGCCGAGTATGAACGTGTGAAGCCCGCATGTTACCGGGCTACACGACTACTTGGTCGAATATGATTAAGTCCAATTTCATGCAATAGAAAAGCAATAACTCATAGCATACAACATCACAAGGCAACACACACATGCTGGCATAGAGATAACACCAAGCATCTCAAGCATGCAAAACAAGTAGAGTTTTCGTAGAATTCGAATAATGATGATCCACACAGTGGGATCATTCAATGTTGAGTGTTTTCGTCTCTTTCTCTTTGTTTCCATCAAGTGCACTTCTCTTTCTCTTTCTTGCACCAGGTCTGGGGATGTAGTTTGATTCCCGTGACCATATAGTGTGGGTGCCCATCTTTCTCTGATTCTCATAGATTAATTGTGTGTTCTTCTGTTACCGCACGTTGGAGGACGTCTCCTCTATAGCTAGTCCCCCATTCCCGACGTCATGCACCGAGAAAGCGGAGTCGCCTCTTGACTCCAGGATAAGCTCCACCAAGTTGTCACTCCCCCATTCCCGACGTCATGCGCCGGGAAAGCGGAGTCGTCTCTAGACTCCAAGATGTGCTCCACATAGAAGGGCGAAGGATCTGATGCAGATACCAACTCCCGCATATTCCATACCGCGCGGCCCGAGATGTCGTCTTCCCGGGTTATCCTCATGTCCCACCAATTGAGATTCGCTCTCCATTATTATTCATGAGTAGACACCATAGTGGGTGTCGTGGTACGTCCTCCATAGTTAGGGAGGAGTTCCCCTTTAAAGCATTTTCTTTGTTTTTCATAGTTCTCGGTATTTCATCTCAAATTTCATAAACGCGAAGGGACTAAACTACTGTGTGCGCGCAACGATATACAACAATGTTATAAAATCATACAACATGATAAGCAAGCAAACCAATTTCATGCTTTGATCTTAAGGTCTTTTCACACAGAGCACACAGCACACAAGCCGTGTAACACGGCAACATACGAACCACACATGTCCATACCTTTTTCACAAGTACGACTTGTCTCACACTCGGGGTCCCGGTCGGAGCTCGCTACGGTCCTAGAGTTAGTTAAAACAACGTGTCAGTTTATTATTTTATGTGACATACTTTATATCGTATGTTATTCCCTAGGTATGTTGTCACATGCTTAGTTTATATTGACTCTTAGAACTTCACATGCATTAATCCTAGGCTCAACTTACTCCTAGGATATTCATACCTATAGTTACATGTTAACTAAGTCCTTTTTCCTTAGCTTCGTTTTAAAGCATCTTAAGCGTTATTTATGTAACAAGTTTGTATAAAATAGACATAACTTGTCTAGGGTGTTTTCCCTCCTTAGATAAGTAGATGAGAAATGTTTTAATCCTTGTTTAATGGTAATATAGACCATAGAGTATCCCTAAGCTCATTTATACAGCAGTCCAAAAGTTTCCAAGTTTAAAACACAAACATATCGTCTAACGTCACCTTTAAGGTAATAATTGATGCTCAACCTTCTCTCCATGATTTGCTAACCTAGTTATGTTTATTAGCTATCATTTGGGTTCCTATTAAACTTGAATCCCACTTATAATACCCTTGTGACAGAACCCTAATATCAACGAAAACTGAAACCACAATCTAATGTTGTTTCTTGTATCTTGTTACTCTTTAGTTCCATGAATGTTTCACTCCTTCCCTCAGTTTTACCCTACTAGGTACATGTGTTAATAATGTTTTAAACTCCAAACCACCCTAGTAAAACACTCATCCAACTGCTGTACTCAAATGCACAGAAACAGAAGCTACCAAAAAAAAAACTGAAACCGAAACACACTCCAAATATTTCCTCTTGACTTCTCCCTTCTTCTCTGATCAGTTAGGATCCTATCCTGTCCTAATTGTTTATAATCTTGTTTTAAGTGTATTAGTTAGGTTCTGAATTGATCATTAACCACCACCAGCCACCCATATCTACTGTGATAGTTTATACAGAGACCTCATCGATGAAACCTACAAAAACTGAAGTGAGCTGAAAACAGAAAAATCAGGTTGTTGCATCCTACCACTGTTATATTATTTTCTGAGGTGTAAATTGATTTCTCTTGTACTCCCCATCTTATAGACACCTAGGCTTGTGGATTAGTCAAGTCTGAGACTCAAAGTTACTACAGAACAACACTGATAACTACTTTGGAAATTCAGTCGACAGAGAGCAGACAGTGGAGAAATCTGAAACATTAACCTGGTTATGTTTCCTGTTGGTTCATCCTATCCCTCACCAAATTGCCTCTCATTATCACTCCTATGTGCTACTTACATCAGTTAAAAGTTTTAACTTCATTCTACACTCAAAACTACTTCAATAACCATCACTTACTCCCTGTACAGAAACAGATACACCTCCTGATCAAACAAAAAGAAATAAACTGAAAACAGCATCAGATATGTCTTTCCATATTTCCCAGTTTAACTATACCTTGGTTTATGTGTTAACATATTTATAGACTCAAGACTAATCCTAAACCACAAGGACAACTCTTCTGAATATCATTGTACAGACCTACAAAACTGAAACTGAACAGGAAGAACCAATTTTGTAACTTGAAACTGAAAGACTGATAGCTCTCCTTGTTTTTCTTTTATGTTCTGAATCTATTTTTTTTCTTGTTTCCTTCTTAAGTATTTATACCCAGTCAAGTGTGTTAATGAGTTTTGAACCTTCAAGAACAGGCCAATATTAACCTAGATAGTGCCCCCCGAAAACCCCCTGCACAAAACCAGAAAATCTAATAAGCTAAACCCTAAAACCTGATAAGCCCTCTTTCTGTTTTCATTTTCTTTTCTGTTTCTTCCCAACTTGCTCAACTACTAGTTAAGTGTTTAGTTCAGTCTTAATCTCAAACAACCCAATAAACTTGTTAGACTTACAGGAGCTGCTACTGAGGTAAAAACTTCAGAACTGAAACATGACTAATGCATTCCCTTTCTGTCATATTTTTTTTCTTCTGTTACAGATCGGGGTCTTCTTTCTTTTGTTTTTTTTTTCTCTCATCCAATAACCTAGCTACTTAATTAAATGTCTTGATACAATTTTAATCACTAAAACAACCCAAAACAATATAGTGTAGCCGAGATTCCTCGCACCATCTGAAATACTAGGAATTAGAAAACTGATAGAATGCAGAAAGAAAAGTTTTTAGAACTGCAGTTGATGCCTTTTCTTTTGTTATCAGTTTCTGCTATTCTGTTTAATTTGATCTCTAGCTTCTCCAGGTTGTCTAACTATGTAGTTAGTAGAGCTGATCAGTCGGCGCGGGCGGGCCGGGTTCGGGCCGGGCCGACGGAAAATTTTAGGCCCGTCGGGCCTATTTTGAAAAACCAAGCCCGGTTTTTTACATGCTCGGGCCGGGCCGGGCTAGGCCCGGTTTTTTCCAGGTTTTGCCGAAGCCCGGCCCGCCCGCCCGGTTTTTTTAATTTTTTTATATAAATTAAGAAAAAAAAATTAATTAATATATTTTAATATAGATTCATATATTATATATATAACTTAATTACATTTATATATTATATATAATTTTCGTATATACTATATAAAATTAAATATGTATAATTACATTTTAAAAAATAATAATAATAATATAAAATCGGGCCGGGCCGGGCTTGCCCACGGGCTCAAAAAATGTGCCGCGGCCCGGCCCGGTTTTTTTTTCGGGCCTGGTTTTATGTCCAGGCCCGCCCGGAAGCCCAATCGGGCTCGGGCCTGTCGGGCTTTTTTACGGCCGGGTCGGACCGGGCTGCCGGGCCGGACACATTATGATCACCTCTAGTAGTTAGGTATCTTTAGTACAGTCTTAACATACAAAGCAAACCCAAACAGTGGGGAACATGCCACTGTAAAAATTTATACAGAACTGCAATATGTTGCAGAAACTGGAGTATAATCGATGTCTAGTTTTTCTGTTGCTTTTTTCTTCAGTTTCTTTTAATTTGTTTTCTGTCTGCTCACTTAGTTTCAGGTTCTATTAACACTTTAAACCTAACCATAGCAGTCACCCCCCCTGAGAAGCTCGTATACAGAAATGAAAAAAAAGAAACACAGCATTCGAATGTCTGCTGCTGTAGCACTTTTCTATTGCTTGATTTTCTGTTACCTAATCTTCCTTCTCTGTTCCTTTATTTCCCAGTTCCTTAACCTGACATGTAGTTCCCCTTTTAGTTTTCTATCTACATGTTTAAGTGTTCCCAACCCAAGCTGGAACTCTAACCCACTCAGAACAGCAATGATTCAACCTCGGGAACAATTATTGTACAGAAGCAAAATAGTTAAAGGTTTGCATGTTTTGTTTCTGATTATAGGAGTTGTTACTGAATGGCTCACCTCCTTGGCTTAGTTTGTTTCTCCTTGTAGTTCCTTGGCACAGTGTGAACTCCCTGGCCCTTGAATTCTCGACCTCACTGAGATGATTACCCAAGAATTACTTCTTTGACAAAACGGGAAGAAAACATGGCAAGTTGAAGTGGGGTTCTGTTCTGGATTTACCTGAAGCTTGTTACCCAGCCAGAGAGTTGGCTCTGTACTGGTTATGTTGTTGGGATGAAGATGCAGTGACTTGTAAGATTATCTCCCTCAGCTTTAGCTCCAAAAGGGAAGGAAATCAGGAAGGTAGAAGGACAGAAGTCAGGAATGGAAACAGAACCCAGAAGGGAAGAGCATAAGGGAAATGGCTTATATTCTCACCGTGAATGAATCTTTTTTTTTCTTCAGGCTGTCGTGTGTTTTACCTCAACAATGTCCCAGCACAGCCCACAAGATTTTCCAGCAGCTTCCATGCGTGAAGGAAGGAAAAAGAAAACAGAGAGATCAATAACCATGGTTGTCTTTTCTTTTCTTAATCGAAGTAATGAAGGAAGAAGATGAAGGAGTTGATCGTGGCTTACCTTGCTCTTTGTTTCAGATTTCAGAACTGGAGTCACGGTCTACAGACAGGGAGGGAGTAAGGAAGCATGGACTATTAATGCAGGTGTTGGTCACTACCGGTTTCCAGAGGCATAGGAGTTTGGAAAGGGAAGACAACGTCTGAATTCGCTGGCCTGTCTTTACTGAGATCAAGAAGGGGACATGCTCAGCATGGAGTTCCAAGTTACAAGAGAGTATGGGCTCTTGAAGAAAGGAAGAATTTCTGTCGCACTAGAGTGGGAGTAAGGAGGTAACGGTGGGATTCTGCATGGAATTCTGTCTGTCGGTTCACTCGATTTTTGCTGTATCGAAGAAGGAGAAATCAATACAGTTCCAGAGATGCGGATGATACACTTGTTTTTCTGTGTAGTTAGTTTAGTTGTTTTACTACTAGTTTTAGTTTGTTAGGTTTATTTACCTAAATTGAGCATAGCTCAGCCGGTTAAAGCGTTTATAAGGTATACGAGAGGTCTCGGGTTCGAGCCTCAACGGGAGCGTCTTTGCTCCCTTTTTTTTCTTTCTTTTTATTTGAATAAGTTATATATGTTTACTTATATATATGTGACTATATATTATTTCGTGTTGTTATTATTATTATTATTTTCTTTTGTTATGAAGTTAGGTGACGACATTGTCACTTATTTACAACGTTACAATATCGTAACGTTACGTACGTGTGTTTTCGTATTCGTGCGTATATATATATATATACTAGGTTTAATTGTTCGTACATTATTTTATGTCCGAATTATAACACACGTCATGATTTTATGCGTTTAATATTTAGGGGTATTTAAGCTTACCCCCCTTAAAAGAGACTTCTATTTTCCACTCTTGGTAATCTTAGGGATCCAGTCCCGCATTCATTCACGATACCCAAGGGATTAAGTTCATAATTAACGCTCTCAGTGCTTCTAAGCACCATGCCACATCAGTGGCTCCACACGAGTTCTCATAGTAGACCCAGAAGTTAGCAATGTGCATAACATGCTAAAGTGCAAGCCATGACACACAATATTCATTCATACAGTGCATACAACATGCTAGAGTGCAAACCATGGCACACCACATTCATTCATACAAAGCGTACATATACGTACATAACATTTTCACACCCAAGTCTACCAACCATCACATGTGGTTGTAGGATTACAACATAGTGACACACGCAAAAACATCCAAAACGAAACGCGCTTACCCCCCTTAAAAGAGGGGTACGCCCTCGTACCCTACACTAAACTGAAGTATCGGTGAAAAGATGGGGGTACATATCTCTCATCTTATTTTCGAGCTCCCATGTGGCTTCCTCTATATCTTGATTTGACCATAACACCTTCACTAGTCTAATTGACTTGTTCCGGGTCTCTCGGGTCTTAGTGTCTAGAATTCTCTGAGGGGTCTCCACTGATCTCAATGTGGGCTCTAGGACTAGCCTCTCGGGCTGTAGTACATGTGAGGGATCAGACATGTATTTCTTGAGCTGAGAGACGTGGAAAATATCATGAACTCGTCCCAACTCTGAGGGTAGATCAAGTCGATAAGCAACTGGGCCCACACGCTCCCTAATACTGTAGGGGCCTACGAATTTCGGGCTCAACTTCCCTTTTTGCCCAAATCTAAAGATTCCTTTCATCGGCGATACTCGCAAGAACACCTGGTCGCCCACGGCGAACTCCAGGTCTCGATGTCTGTTATCTGCATATGCTTTCTGTCTATCCTGTGCGGCCTTTATGTTCTTTCGGATCTGCTGAACCTCTGCCTGAACCTGCTGCAAATATTCTGGGCCTATGATAAAAGCTTCGCTGGACTCGTCCCAGCACAACGGTGTATGGCAAGGTCTACCATATAACGCCTGGAAAGGTGGCATCTTAATTGAGGCGTGATAACTGTTATTATAAGCAAACTCGATGAGGTGTAGCTTATCCAACCAACTTCCCTGGAAGTCCAAGGCACATGCTCTAAGCATGTCCTCTAGGGTTTGGATGGTTCTCTCCGTCTGACCGTCGGTCTGCGGGTGAAAAGCAGTGCTCAGCTTCAGTTCGGTGCCTAACGCTTCTCGTGAAGCCCTCCAATATCTCGAGAGGAATCTCGTGTCCCTATCCGACACTATGGTCTTTGGCACTCCATCGTATCTTAAAATCTCCTTATCAAAAAGCTCGGCTAGTTTCAACACCTTCCATGTGTCCTTCATTGGGATGAATCGTGCTACCTTAGTGAGGCGGTCAACAATTACCCATATCATATTCAATCCTCCTTGGGTCGGTGGCAGTCCAACTACAAAATCCATCGATAGATCATAGAATTTCCACTCTGGGATAGGCATTGGTTGCACTGTGCCTCCAGGTTTTCGGTGTTCAAATTTTATTTTCTGGCAGGTGAGGCATCTGATAACGAGTTCAAGACGTCGTTCGTTCTGCCAACCCACCAAAAGTATCGCTTCATGTCTTTGTACATTTTTGAAGCTCCAGGGTGAATAGAAGTAGTAGAAGAATGAGACTCTCTCATGATGCGCTCCTTGAGCTCTGCACTCTTGTGGGGAATACATAATCTGCCATTCACACGTATTAGGCCATCCTCATGAAGCTGGTAGTCATATTTCTTCTTATCTAATGTGCCATCGACTAACTTCCATATAATATCAGCCATTACTCTGTCGTTCTGCTGAGCATTACGGACTTCTTCAACTAGGCTGGTGCCTGCTATGAGTGTATGCAATGTGTGAGCTCTGCGGCTGAGTGCATCGGCAACTACATTGGCTTTGCCCTCCTTATACTGAAGGTCGATATCATAATCCTTGAGGAACTCCATCCATCTGCGCTGTCTCATATTCAGTTCTTTCTGGGTGAACACATACTTTAAGCTTTTGTGATCGTAGATGGTGATCTGTGAACCGTAAAGGTAATGACGCCAAATTTTGAGTGCAAACACAACTGCTCCAAGCTCAAGGTCATGTGTGGGGTAGTGTCTTCGTGCTTCTTCAACTGACGGGAGGCGTAGGCGACAACTTTCCCGTGCTGCATGAGGACACATCCCATACCTATATCGGATGCATCACAGTAAACTTCGTATCCATCGGTACCTTCGGGAATCGTGAGGATGGGGGCTGAGGTCAATGCGTTTTTCAACTTCTGAAAAGCTGCCTCACAGTCTCCTGTCCAAGTGAAAGGGGTATCTTTCTTGATGAGGTTTGTCATTGGTTTTTCTATGCGGGAGAAGTCCTTAACAAACCGTCGGTAGTAGCCTGCTAGACCAAGGAAACTTCGTATGTCCGTCACAGACTTCGGTCTCGGCCATGTACGTACTGCCTCCACTTTAGCCGGATCAACTGCTATCCCGGCATTAGAAATAGTATGCCCAAGAAATGCTACCTGTTCTAACCAGAATTCACACTTAGAGAATTTGGCGTACAGCTGGTTGGTTATGAGAATCTCGAGTACCTGCCTGAGATGGTGCTGATGCTCTTCCTTGGTTCTCGAATATACCAGTATGTCATCAATAAATACCACGACTGTCTTGTCCTACTGATCTCTGAAAACTCGGTGCATCAAGTCCATAAACCTCGCTGGAGCATTAGTCAGTCCAAACAGCATAACGGTGAATTCATAGTGGCCGTATCGGGTCCTGAATACGGTCTTTTCGATGTCGCTCTCCTTCACTGGGATCTGATGGTATCCTGATCTGAGGTCGATCTTCGAAAATACTGTCGCTCCTCTGAGCTGGTCAAACAGATCATCTATGCGTGGCAAAGGGTAGAGGTTCTTCACTGTCACTGCATTCAACTCACGATAATCAATGCATAACCGGAGTCTGCCGTCTTTCTTCATGACAAATAATACGGGTGCGCCCCAAGGGGATACGCTCGGGCGTATGAATCCCTTATCTAACAATTCCCTCAATTGCTCCTTTAATTCGACCATCTCTGCCGAGGCCATTCTGTACGGGGCCTTGGCAATGGGTCCTGTCCCGGGTACTAAGTCAATAGTGAACTCAACCTCTCGTGGTGGTGGCATGCCGGGAAGCTCCTTAGGGAAGAGATCTGGAAACTCCCCAACCACTGGTACATCAGGGCTAAACTCTGGGTCTTGCTGGATGTCCTGTACATAACAGAAGTACACCTCCTGCTGCTTCTGAATCTCCTTGGCCATGGTCATGGCTGAAATGACTTTCACAGACGGCTGCCGGGGGTGCTGGCGATAGGATACAGTAACGCCGGACGGGCTCTTTAGCAGTAGTCTGTGCTCGGCACACAATATACGGCCTCGATGTTTCTCTAACCAATTCATGCCCACGATGACATCAAAACCCAGGCCTCTGAACTCTATCAGGTCCAACGGGAAATCCTCCGCTCGGATTCTGATGGTGGCTCCACGGAAATACCGGGTACAACGAACTCTTTCTTTAGAAGGTAATGTCACACTGAAGTCTTCTAACTCCGCGGGCTCGAGGTGCAACTGCTCGGCTAACGTCGGGGATACAAAAGTGTGTGAGGCTCCAGAGTCAAATAATACTGAGGCGGGGACTCCATTCACCGGGAATGTACTAGTGATAATATGGCCGCTGTCGCTGGCTTGAGCCTGTGTGAGAATGCTCAGGGTACCCTCTCTCCAGGGTTCGACACCTGCAGCTGTGGGTGAGTCTGGTCCCTCAGTGCGGTCCATGATGTGTAACACCGCCTTCCCTGGCCTCGAGGTAGATGCCTTCTGGGAGTCTCGGGATCCCGCTCCATGTGTAGACTGGGTGTGTGGGGCTCCACGCTGGCCTCCGGGTCCCGATCTCTGGTCACCTCTCGCACCATAGTCGGGCTTGTAATTCTTGCTCTGGGGATTCGCGAAGCACTCAAAGGCCCTGTGTCCGTGCTTCTTGCAGTGAAAACACTCTACTTGGTTGCCCTGACAGTCAACACCGGGGTGGTTCTTCGAGCATCATCCACAGATATATCGGCGCTCGGTCCACTTGCTCGGACCGGCTCCAGTCCCCCTGGGTGGGTATGAGCGGTGCGGCTTAGCCGCAGTGGCCGGGTGGCTCAACTGAAGTCTCTCAGTAGGCTGGTTCCCATGGTATCTCGCCCGCTTCCTATTCGGGTAGCGCTTACTCCTGTCAGCTCCCTTTTGTCTACGGTCCTCTGAGTCACCGTCCTTCACCTTCCTTTTCCTAGCGAATTCCTCATCCCGCATCTGGACGGTGATCTCGACCTGGGATGCTGCATGGTAGCAATCCTGTACAAAATAGGGTTTAGTAAAACTCTTCACAAAATAATACTCAGTCTAAATTTATAGTTCAAGTGCAACCTGGATCGTGGCATAACGGCTGGGTCCCATGCCGTATCTGATGCGGTAGTTCAGCCCACTGTAGAAATGCTCCACCAAGATCTGATCTGAATATCCCAAGCCGGGAAGTACATGAAGTAGAGCAGTGAACGCCGAGTAGTAATTGTCAACTGTCATCCCCTCGGTCTGTCTAGCTCAAGCCGCTTCTTCGTCCGGAGATGGGCGGGGTAGTACTTAGCCCTCAGTAATGCAGTGTAAGCATCCCATCCAAAAGTGGGGTCGGCTAGGTGAGCATCCTTCACAAGCTTCCACTAGT
Organism: Limonium bicolor; assembly: GCA_023374045.1. Taxonomy (NCBI): domain Eukaryota; kingdom Viridiplantae; phylum Streptophyta; class Magnoliopsida; order Caryophyllales; family Plumbaginaceae; genus Limonium; species Limonium bicolor. Next base: position 98,460,642 of record CM041778.1, read on the forward strand.
TGCTCGCTGACTCTCGTAGGTAGTAGGCGGCGAGTCTGACCTTAACCTCAGCCGGAACATTCAAGGTGTCGAAAGCAGTCTCAGGATGCTGATGTAGTTCTCTAAGTAGGTGGGGTCCGTCTCTCCTCGGAACTCCGCCGGTCGAAGGTCTGCTAAGCTCTTCACCCAGTTCGTCTCTCTAGGTGGGTGAGGTGGTGGTGGCGGTGGTGCCTGCTGGGCTCCTGGCTGGAAACCCATGTGACCAAGGGCCACTGCTACTATCTCAGCGATGGTCTGCCCTGCTGCTACGCTATCTTGCTCCATCTGGCCACGACCTCGTCCTCGACCTCGTCGTCCAGACATCTGAAAAGGTCGTTGTTAGCTTAGAACATTCACAAGAACTTACTGCAAGTTATTATCGCCCTTGCTAGCGGTTTAATTTGATAAAGTCGTGCCTCACATTACTAACCCTTAACCCCGTTTCCCAAATTAGGTTTCCCTATTCCCGGTACTCCTTTATTCCAGTCATCAGAGCGCAACTACGCTCTGATACCACTTTCTGTAACACCGCGATTTAACCAATCAATAGTCCGAACGATGCGCCAAGGATGACCTAGCAAGTCTAAACAACGGATTCACAACTTCTACTCGGGTGTCACAGACGCCAACCACCCACGTGGTTGACACAACAACAACATCAATACTAAGCTGCGGTCCGAATGACTGGAATTAAACCACGATCAAATCCAAGTACAATAGAAATTACAGACCAAGTACCGAGAATTCTACAACATAAGTTCTTAGTTCCACAACATGATCCGAAAGTACAACAAAGTCATAACCCATACATTAACAACATACTACTAAAAGTCCTGCCCATATAGACTACCCCTATGGTAGTCACCCGTGCCTACTCTCCGCTTGCTTCTCGTTTCATACCTGTAAAAATAAAGGACTCAGCAAAACTATGCCGAGTATGAACGTGTGAAGCCCGCATGTTACCGGGCTACACGACTACTTGGTCGAATATGATTAAGTCCAATTTCATGCAATAGAAAAGCAATAACACATAGCATACAACATCACAAGGCAACACACACATGCTGGCATAGAGATAACACCAAGCATCTCAAGCATGCAAAACAAGTAGAGTTTTCATAGAATTCGAATAATGATGATCCACACAGTGGGATCATTCAATGTTGAGTGTTTTCGTCTCTTTCTCTTTGTTTCCATCAAGTGCACTTCTCTTTCTCTTTCTTGCACCAGGTCTGGGGATGTAGTTTGATTCCCGTGACCATATAGTGTGGGTGCCCATCTTTCTCTGCTTCTCATAGATTAATTGTGTGTTCTTCTGTTACCGCACGTTGGAGGACGTCTCCTCCATAGCTAGTCCCCCATTCCCGACGTCATGCGCCGAGAAAGCGGAGTCGCCTCTTGACTCCAGGATAAGCTCCACCAAGTTGTCACTCCCTCATTCCCGACGTCATGCGCCGGGAAAGCGGAGTCGTCTCTAGACTCCAGGATGTGCTCCAAATAGAAGGGCGAAGGATCTGATGCAGATACCAACCGCATATTCCATACCGCGCGGCCCGAGATGTCGTCTTCCCGGGTTATCCTCATGTCCCACCAATTGAGTTTCGCTCTCCATTATTATTCATGAGTAGACACCATAGTGGGTGTCGTGGTACGTCCTCCATAGTTAGGGAGGAGTTCCCCTTTAAAGCATTTTCTTTGTTTTTCGTAGTTCTCGGTATTTCATCTCAAATTTCATAAACGGAAGGGACTAAACTACTGTGTGCGCGCAACGATATACAACAATGTTATAAAATCATACAACATGATAAGCAAGCAAACCAATTTCATGCTTTGATCTTAAGGTCTTTTCACACAGAGCACACAGTACACAAGCCGTGTAACACGGCAACATACGAACCACACATGTCCATACCTTTTTCGCAAGTACGACTTGTCTCACACTCGGGGTCCCGGTCGGAGCTCGCTACGGTCCTAGAGTTAGTTAAAACAACGTGTCAGTTTATTATTTTATGAGACGATACTTTATATTGTATGTTATTCCCTAGGTATGTTGTCACATGCTTAGTTTATATTGACTCTTAGAACTTCACATGCATTAATCCTAGGCTCAACTTACTCCTAGGATATTCATACCTTTAGTTACATGTTAACTAAGTCCTTTTTCCTTAGCTTCGTTTTAAAGCATCTTAAGCGTTATTTATGTAACAAGTTTGTATAAAATAGACATAACTTGTCTAGGGTGTTTTCCCTCCTTAGATAAGTAGATGAGAAATGTTTTAATCCTTGTTTAATGGTAATATAGACCATAGAGTATCCCTAAGCTCATTTACACAGCAGTCCAAAAGTTTCCAAGTTTAAAACACAACATATCGTCTAACGTCACCTTTAAGGTAATTGATGCTCAACCTTCTCTCCATGATTTGCTAACCTAGTTATGTTTAATAGCTATCATTTGGGTTCCTATTAAACTTGAATCCCACATATAATACCCTTGTGACAGAACCCTAATATCAACGAAAACTGAAACCACAATCTAATGTTGTTTCTTGTATCTTGCTACTCTTTAGTTCCATGAATGTTTCACTCCTTCCCTCAGTTTTACCCTACTAGGTACATGTGTTAATAATGTTTTAAACTCCAAACCACCCTAGTAAAACACTCATCCAACTGCTGTACTCAAATGCACAGAAACATAAGCTACCAAAAAAAAAAACTGAAACCGAAACACACTCCAAATATTTCCTCTTGACTTCTCCCTTCTTCTCTGATCAGTTAGGATCCTATCCTGTCCTAATTGTTTATAATCTTGTTTTAAGTGTATTAGTTAGGTTCTGAATTGATCATTAACCACCACCAGCCACCCACATCTACTGTGATAGTTTATACAGAGACCTCATCGATGAAACCTACAAAAACTGAAGTGAGCTGAAAATAGAAAAATCAGGTTGTTGCATCCTACCACTATTATATTATTTTCTGAGGTGTAAATTGATTTCTCTAGTACTCCCCATCTTATAGACACCTAGGCTTGTGGATTAGTCAAGTCTAAGACTCAAAGTTACTCCAGAACAACACTGATAACTACTTTGGAAATTCAGTCGACAGAGAGCAGACAGTGGAGAAATCTGAAACATTAACCTGGTTATGTTTCCTGTTGGTTCATCCTATCCCTCACCAAATTGCCTCTCATTATCACTCCTATGTGCTACTTACATCAGTTAAAAGTTTTAGCTCCATTCTACACTCAAAACTACTTCAATAACCACTCACTTACTCCCTGTACAGAAACAGATACACCTCCTGATCAAACAAAAAGAAATAAACTGAAAACAGCATCAGATATGTCTTTCCATATTTCCCAGTTTAAGTATACCTTGGTTTATGTGTTTACAGATTTTTAGACTCAAGACTAATCCTAAACCACAAGGACAACTCTTCTGAATATCATTGTACAGACCTACAAAACTGAAACTGAACAGGAAGAACCAATTTTGTAACTTGAAACTAAAAGACTGATAGCTCTCCTTGTTTTTCTTTTATGTTCTGAATCTATTTTTTTTTCTTGTTTCCTTCTTAAGTATTTATACCCAGTCAAGTGTGTTAATGAGTTTTGAACCTTCAAGAACAGGCCAATATTAACCTAGATAGTGCCCCCCGAAAACCCCCTGCACAAAACCAGAAAATCTGATAAGCTAAACCCCAAGACCTGATAAGCCCTCTTTCTGTTTTCATTTTCTTTTCTGTTTCTTCCCAACTTGCTCAACTACTAGTTAAGTGTTTAGTTCAGTCTTAATCTCAAACAACCCAATAAACTTGTTAGACTTACAGGAGCTGCTACTGAGGTAAAAACTTCAGAACTGAAACATGACTAATGCATTCCCTTTCTGTCATATTTTTTTTCTTCTGTTACAGATCGGGGTCTTCTTTCTTTTGTTTTTTTTCTCTCATCCAATAACCTAGCTACTTAGTTAAATGTCTTGATACAGTTTTAATCACTAAAACAACCCAAAACAATATAGTGTAGCCGAGATTCCTCGCACCATCTAAAATACTAGGAATTAGAAAACTGATAGAATGCAGAAAGCAAAGTTTTTAGAACTGCAGTTGATGCCTTTTCTTTTGTTATCAGTTTCTGCTATTCTGTTTAATTTGGTCTCTAGCTTCTCCAGGTTGTCTAACTATGTAGTTAGGTATCTTTAGTACAGTCTTAAAATACAAAGAAAACCCAAACAGTGGGGAACATGCCACTATAAAAATTTATACAGAACTGCAATATGTTGCAGAAACTGGAGTATAATCGATGTCTAGTTTTTTTGTTGCTATTTTCTTCAGTTTCTTTTAATTTGTTTTCTGTCTGCTCACTTAGTTTCAGGTTCTATTAACACTTTAAACCTAACCATAGCAGTCACCCCCCCTGAGAAGCTCGTATACAAAAATGAAAAAAAAAGAAACACAGCATTCGAATGTCTGCTGCTGTAGCACATTTCTATTGCTTGGTTTACTGTTACCTAATCTTCCTTCTCTGTTCCTTTCTTTCCCAGTTCCTTAACCTGGCATGTAGTTCCCCTTTTAGTTTTCTATCTACATGTTTAAGTGTTCCCAACCCAAGCTGGAACTCTAACCCACTCAGAACAGCAATGATTCAACCTCGGGAACAATTATTGTACAGAAGCAAAATAGTTAAAGGTTTGCATGTTTTGTTTCTGATTATAGGAGTTGTTACTGAATGGCTCACCTCCTTGGCTTAGTTTGTTTCTCCTTGTAGTTCCTTGGCACAGTGTGAACTCCCTGGCCCTTGAATTCTTGACCTCACTGAGATGATTACCCAAGAATTACTTCTTTGACAAACCGGGAAGAAACATGGCAAGTTGAAGTGGGGTTCTGTTCTGGATTTACCTGAAGCTTGTTACCCAGCCAGAGAGTTGGCTCTGTACTGGTTATGTTGTTGGGATGAAGATGCAGTGACTTGTAAGATTATCTCCCTCAGCTTTAGCTCCAAAAGGGAAGGAAATCAGGAAGGTAGAAGGACAGAAGTCAGGAATGGAAACAGAACCCAGAAGGGAAGAGCATAAGGGAAATGGCTTATATTCTCACCGTGAATGAATCTTCTTTTTTTTTCTTCAGGCTGTCGTGGGTTTTACCTCAACAATGTCCCAGCACAGCCCACAAGATTTTCCAGCAGCTTCCATGCGTGAAGGAAGGAAAAAGAAAACAGAGAGATCAATAACCATGGTTGTCTTTTCTTTTCTTAATCGAAGTAATGAAGGAAGAAGATGAAGGAGTTGATCGTGGCTTACCTTGCTCTTCGTTTCAGATTTCAGAACTGGAGTCACGGTCTACAGACAGGGAGGGAGTAAGGAAGCATGAACTATTAATGCAGGTGTTGGTCACTACTGGTTTCCAGAGGCATAGGAGTTTGGAAAGGGAAGACAACGTCTGAATTCGCTGGCCTGTCTTTACTGAGATCAAGAAGGGGACATGCTCAGCATGGAGTTCCAAGTTACAAGAGAGTATGGGCTCTTGAAGAAAGGAAGAATTTCTGTCACACTAGAGTGGGAGTAAGGAGGTAACGGTGGGATTCTGCATGGAATTCTGTCTGTCGGTTCACTCGATTTTTGCTGTATTGAAGAAGGAGAAATCAATACAGTTCCAAAGATGCGGATGATACACTTGTTTTTCTGTGTAGTTAGTTTAGTTGTTTTATTACTAGTTTTAGTTTGTTAGGTTTATTTACCGAAATTGAGCATAGCTCAGCCGGTTAAAGCCTTTATAAGGTATACGAGAGTTCTCGGGTTTGAGCCTCAACGGGAGCGTGCTTGCTCCCTTTTTTTTCTTTCTTTTTATTTGAATAAGTTATATATGTTTACTTATATATGTGTGACTATATATTATTTCGTGTTGTTATTATTATTATTATTATTATTATTTTCTTTTGTTACGAAGTTAGGTGACGACATTGTCACTTATTTACAACGTTACAATATCGTAACGTTACGTACGTGTGTTTTCGTATTTGTGCATATATATATATATATATATATATACTAGGTTTAATTGTTCGTACGTTATTTTATGTCCGAATTATAACACACGTCATGATTTTATGCGTTTAATATTTAGGGGTATTTCATTTATAGGTATTAAATCCTTATTTTGTGTAACCTTTTACACACTTTCTCACACTTATCCTATGTTTTTCATGACTCTTACTTTGGTCAAGAACTGATGCCAATTTATATGATTAAATCAGGAAATGATGGTGGAAATGCATAGTTCTCCTCACAAGCTTTCCAACGCCGCAAACGGGGTACAAATCGGAGCTCAAACGAAGAATCTAAGGGCTGTCAAGAGAAGACTGGCGCCGAAAATAATTTAATAAAAAAAAAATTAAAAAAAAGAAGAAGACTTCAAACGTCCGCGTGAGAGTTTTGTAAAAAAAAAATCAAAATCAATCAGGCGCCGGAAGTTGAAAAAAAAATCAAAATCAATCAGGCGACGGAAGTTGAAAAAAAAATCAAAACTGAACGCGTGTTTCAAAAAAAAAAACAAAGTCCGTTTTGCAGACTCTACTTTTGCAGACTCTACTTTTTGAAAAAGAAACAAAAACGACTGCAAAATAATAGCTCCAGCACGCGCGCCGAAACAGCAGATTTTGAGGAAGAAAATTGAGCACCGCCCTGCAGCTTTCCTGTACCAATATTAGGCAGCGCCTCCAGAATTTTCCCCCATAAATTACTCACTTACCAGCCGTCTATTACCTTGTCTTTTTCCTCTTTTTCATTCTATAAAAACCCACATCTGCTACACAGACGGGGGATCATCGATCAGCAGAAGGAGACACCAGACCCCCACATCAGACCACCACACTAGCACACTCCCCCACCATTCACTTTTCTATTTCAATCCCATTTTCTCTACGTAACACACTTCTCCATTTTTATTTTATTTTCAATTCCACACACACTTTTACTTTATTCTCCATTCCACCACACAACTCTCATTTATTTACATATCACCCACAAAAAGTATCCATTTTATCCAACCTCTAGTCCGGTGTATTAAATAGCAGAGCAAATTCAGGAGTCCACTACAGATGATTTCTTCTACTCTTGTATCTGTCTATTTATTTAATATGACAGGCTAGAATATTATACTCCGGGGAATGGTTATTATTAGTTTGTTTTAATTATGCAATTTATTTTACCGGTTTAAATTAATTATAATTTGATACAATTAATGTTATTCTCTCGCTTTACAATAAATTACATGAGTTTATTGAATTGCCTTACGAAGTCTATTTTGAACAGGTCCGTGATAAATGGATAGGTCATATTAATTGTTATGTCTGTGGAAAAGCTTATTCTGGTTGAATAAGTCTAGTATTTCAGATGCAAAATTATATTTTCTTTTACTTAGCCGTTTACATGTGTTTTGCTTGAGTCTATATCAGATCTTGCATGTTCTGGTAAACGAGGTTATTAGGATTTATGGTTTAAATCTGAAGACTCTAAAAGAAACTTTGCCAATTTATTCTTAATTAAATAGGTAGATTAGCATAATTAATCAAACGAGTAAAATCTAAACCCAGAGTCCATTCTTCCATATTTACAACCACTTTTAATATTCTGTTATTTTAATTCTTAGCTGTTATTTAAATTCTTGTTGTCTTTATTTTAATTTACAGATCAGAACAAACAACTTCCCCCCGATTTATAACCTTTGCTAAGATTAGATTATTTTTCACATAGTCCCTCGGTTCGATACCTGGTTTCTCACAAACTCTACTACAATAGCCGGGATTTTTGCAACCTGACGGTCTTTTGATTTGTTATTTTCTAGGATTATTTCTTAGTATTTAATATATCAAATTTATCGTTTGCATATGTAAATAACTACTACTCCCGTACTTACCTCGTTTTCCCGTTATCCTTAGTTTTACTCTTGTCAATTTAAGTTCTTACTTCTCACTCACTTCTAGCACTTGTTTATACTTCTTAGGACATTTATATGCCACCAAACAAGTCCTAAACAACATCTAAAACCAATACCCATCAATCCCCCATGTTTTGAAGCCTTAAAAACATATACGGCTGAATTTTACACTTGGTCCGGGACATGGTTCGGGTCCCTAGTCCCGGACCAATGCATGAATGTACTCTCGGGTGGATTTTACCTCTGGTTCGGGACATGGTCCGGGTCCCTAGTCCCGGACCACTTCATTTCTCAACTTTCAGGGTGTTTTTGGGGTTGGTCCGAGACTTGGTCCGGCCCCTAAGTCCCGGACCCTGCGAAAAAATTGCTAAAAATGCATTTTTCAACCCCTAATCTTTCCACATGTTTTCTACAGGTTTAAACACCCTAAAACACACCTTAAACCTTCTTAAATCATTGGTCCAACTCACTACCCAATTCTTGTTCAATTCCACAAATTTCAATTCTCACATTTTGCTTTTTGCACACCAATGATCTAAAAACATTTCCATGATAGTTTGCACTTCTACCATTCATCACCAATTCATCTCATGACTATAACCATTCATTCCTATTCATTCGCACTTCATTGCTAAGTTCAAACCTTCATTTTCAAAGCCACATACACTAGGTCTTTTTCTAGAAATTCAAGACACTAAAACACCCATTTTGCTACAGATTTTGCTCACTTCTTAACTCACCTCTAAAATAGCTCCTAGGTGGTTAACTAACCAAATTGGTTACTCTCCAAACACCTAGTTAACCCTCGGTCATTCCTTACTCGTGAAATCTCTTAAAACACCATAATTCCTACCGAAATTTTATCATGGTTCACCTACAATTCTAACATTCCCAAATGCTCATTTCATTCACCTAATTTACTTCAAAGCTAACCAAACCCATATCGGGTTCTACCAGCACACAACATTTCATCAATACTCATCCAAAATCTCATCAAGCACCATATAATGCAATAACTTAAATGCTTGGCACTTAGGCCCTTAATTCATCCCACAAGTTCTTATTACACTAACATAATCACAATTCTTTCTCCCACAATCAAATACATGTTCCAACACAATTTTGATTCATTCTTTAATTACCCTTCCCAAGTTCTTAGACATTAAGATAATTTCAACGTAGATTTCTTACCTTGAGCTTTCAATTAATCCTTTTTCACTTCTCTTCTTCTCTTCTCCATCTCTCTTGCTCAATTATCTTGATTCCCAAAATCGGCCAGGGCAAATCACTTGCCCAATTCTCTAGCCAACATTCAAGGATGGAATGGGACTAAGTCAAGACACTTAGACTCATAAAATAACTCTAGAATTTAAAGAGGGAGATTAGAGCACAAAATTAGGTCATTACCTTTGAAGCTCTAAGATGGATCTTTATCCATGAATCAAAAGAGGGCATCCAACCACCATTTGAGGCTTGGAAAAATTTCTCAAAGAAAGAAGGAAAGTGCCACTGTAAGGGCTGAAATCGGCCAAAGAAGAAGGATAGAGAAAAATGAAATTTTCTTGGATATTTTTACCTTGAATGTAAGAGGAGACTCCAAGCTTCAAGAATATGCCATTTTATTCACCAATGGGGTATACCCATGGAGGTCAACTTTCTCCATTTGAGATTTTGAAAAGAGAGGAAGATAGAGCTTGGTGAGAGGAGCAAGAATATGTACTTAATTTTCCATTTGGAGCTTTATCAAAGCTCGGGCAAGGCAAAGAAGGGAGGAAGCCATTGTTGGCTTCTTCAAAATCGCATGAAGGAGAAGATGGGGGGGAATACGACAGAAAAGAAGAAGGAAGGAAAGAGAGGGAGAAGAGAGAAATGAGGGAGGATAGAGAGTAACTACCTTTTTCTACTGTTTCCTTTTCCACTTTTGCTTTCCTTTCTTTTCTTTTCTAGCTAGGTGTGTGAGAGAGAGGCTGATTAACTACAAAAACCGGCCCCCACTGTATGCACATAAGCTGGGGCATTTTTTGTCTTTTACAGAAAATGCTCGTTAATTTACCCGGTTTGACCCTATTCACAAACGGGCCCCCCGTTTTCCGGATTTTTCTTGTTTCTTTAATTTTAATGGATCTTAAGCTTCCATTAATGTTTAATCATAGTTATTTGATTCACTATAATTTTTACAGGTCCATTTGATCACTCAAAGTCACTCTTTCGGGTTTTATCGAAAAACGTGCTCTAAAGCTTTATTAGCGTTTTTAATCCATTTTATGGACCCGTTTTCTTCGGGAATTGTTTCCATACATTAATTAGGCCTAACCAAGCCTTAGGAATCCATCTAGAACCGTTGTCGAGGTCGTATTCCTCCTATGGTCACGTAACGCTCATTTTTACGTTTTACGCTTTTTAAGCGTTTTCTCTTTTCTTTTGGCTTTATTTTCTTCACCAATATTCTTTAGGCACTATTAAGCCTCTAAAAAATTCATATTAGAATAATTTAATCACCATTTTTAGGTTCGGGGTATTTTAGTCTCACATGTCACATATGAGCTTAAAAAACTTCAAATTTGATATTGGATCAAAATATAACATTGTAACATCGTGCATGTAAAGTTTCATCACTTTTGGACAGCATTTAAGCATGTTTAAAGTTGAATTATGAAAAAAAAAGTGGTATATTGTGAATTATAAACTCAAATCGTGGCATTTTGTGATCCCTAAATACTATTATGAATGCCCTATGAAATAATCCCTTCATTGGTGGATATTGAGTGTTTTAGGTACTGGGTTTTGTTAGAATGTATTAGACGTATTAGACTTTTTTATCAAAATATTTTGTTTATACCAATTTCAACTTTTTTAAAAATATTGAACAAATCTCTATTTATGTTTGTGATGAAAATATGGTTTCTATAATATTAAGAGAAATTTCATTAATATGACCGAGTTTTTACTTAATTCACTGTGTTTTTAAATTACTTAGGATAACACTAAGTTTTTACTTATTTCAGCAGATAGCACTTTATCTCATATTCTGTTAAATACTCTGTTAATAATCATAAAAAGTGACTAAACTATCCTTGTTAATAATTAACAACCTGATAATGATTTATCATATTGATAAATTTCATAAGATACCACTTTCGTTTAACTATTCAGAGGGATAGTTAGTCTTTTTTCTAGGGATATTAATGGAGAAGCTGACGATATATGGGAGTGTTATAGGTAAATAAGTAAAAACTCAGTGTTATCCTGTGTAATTTTAAAAATATGTTGGTATATCATGAATTAAGCAAAAACCCAGTGGTATTGATGAAATTTCACATATTATTAATGTTCTCTCTCTTATTAATATGATTAAATTGATAGGTTAACACATAGTTAACTTCCTGATAACAAAGTTATAGTTCGGGGGCTCGTAGTCAAAGATACCTTACCTCAAGGTGGTTACCAGTAATTATGATAAACACAAGGGGTTAACTGTAATATCCTAAATCCTCAAGGGGGTTTTGAGTAATTTACTCTTTTCATTTTTTTGGATGTGTTTAGATTTTACCGTGTAGAAGAGTAAAAGATCTTCACTTTTTTAGCTGATATTGGTGGAAAAAAAGCTAATAATACGGGTTTCTTCCAATAGAAAAAGAATAAATTATAGTTTGGAAATAAAGAAAAGTAATTGTTGGTATGGTATAATTGGCTTTACCTTAACCATACTATTTAGAGAACTGCTCTTGTTTTTGTGCCCTTAAAACATGTACTTGATGAAGAGCCAGTAACCGAAATCCACGCAACCTCTAACCGGCCACCAAAGTAACTGAATCCTGGGTAAACTATAGTCGGTCCTTATCAACGTATCCACCTCAAGACAAGAGCAAAGCCTGGCGATAGCCGGTCAGAACCACTCGCTTCTTCCAGCAGAGATCTTGGTCAGCTTCTTGCTACTACGACTTAGGTTTCGCCACCTAGAAGCAATCATGACTTAGCACGTGCGACGTTGACATCCCGTCCCATTGATCATGTCGTACAACTCATTATTACCACCCACACATCTCCTTAACACATCATTAAATACCCGAGATTGATGTGTCTTTTCAGGGAGAACATACAAAAGAAGGAAGTTTTGTATCTGACAAACCCATCCCGGATGACGTCAACCCTACTCCACGTGGACATAGCCCGCATCATCCGCCTGAAAAGGAGATGAGCAGCGAGCTGGCTTCATCTGTCGTTTCTCTATAAATAACAATCAATACCCCTCATATATGACTCACACATGCATTATTAATCTCTCTCCATATTTTTATCCACCCATTTATGGTAAAGAACCTCTATCAAACCCTAGTGGACTAAATCATTCATAATCAACCACGTAAACCACACTGTCTCACTAGTAATCATTACTTTGACAACAATTAATAAATTAGGGTGATTTTGGTCATTTTATGACCCTTCTTAATATATGTGCACTGACCTAAAACGTCTAATATTACAGAACTGAGGAACTATATACTTTTCCATATGAGGTGATGCGTTAAACGTAAGACTCTCCATAATTGGTCCGATAACAATTGGAGTAGACTAGTTCATGGTGTGGTGTTAATTAAGAGCTGATTTAGAAATGGGTTAATAATTCTAAACTGTTTAAAATATTGTGGGAGGAAGAGACCCAACGGAAGGAATTATATAAAATACTTATATAGACCGTAAGGCCCAATAATTTATGAGGTTCTATCCCAAAACCAATTGACATTAGGTGGAGATCGTGACAAAAAAACGTTTCTACTCGGGTATCCATTAAATACCCATATGGACTAGTAAGGCTCAATAACCCATGAGGTTTCATCCTAAAACTAATTGACATTAGGTGAAGTAGCTCATAAGCTATATGAACTACTTATTAGCTATATAATTTTTCAATATGGAACTCACACTTATTCTCCAACACAAACTTGTAACTTTTGTACAACTATATATTTTTTAAAACCTATACCGTGCATATTTAGGGGAAAAAGTATCTTATATATCTCACAATATATATATTTTTAGTGTATATATATTTGCTTTAGAAACAAATATTCCATCTAAGTATGCACGTATATTTTTGTACGATAAGATAGACAATTTCTATAATGTAGTTGTTGAAAATGAATTATATTGGTTTAGGATGCTAATGTCCCAAATTTTACCCTACATGTATATAGTTGTAATTTTTTTTGTAATATTTTATGAATTAGCCACAAATCTAGTGACATTTAATGAAATTTCCTAATATTTTTATTGTAAAATTTCATAAAATGCTTATGAATAAAAAAGGCATATTTTGAACATGAAGCATGAGCTACAATGTTAAGTGTAAAATCATCATTATCTAAGATCATCCTACGTCGAAACTTTTTAGGGGTATCTTGTGACCATGTTTTACAAAAAAGATATATTGTAAATTAAAAAAATTTTAGGAGTATATTATAAATTTTCCCTATAAAATATCAAGCTAAAAAAACAAACCAACAACACATTCAATAGCATAAATCAACAACACAATCAAGAGAAACGCATCAGCTATCTCATTTCATCAGAAAAGGTACAATATACTCTCATTTGAGTGTTTGGATGATGAATTATGATATATACTGGCTGAATAATGAGTTGAACGTAATGGTGGCCATCGGGTCCGGTTCTACCCGGAACCGGCGGTTCTACCCGGAACCGATTGGAACCGGAACCGGCCGGGAACCGGTGGGAACCGGAACCGGAACCGAACTGCCTCAGCCGGTTCCGAATACGAATACATGTTTTGAGATTCGGGCCCGAACCGGGTCCGGAACCGGAACCGCTTGGAACCGCCTGGAACCGTCGTCGGATTCGGAACCGGGAACCGGAACTGGAACTGCAACCGGTGGAACAGGAACCGGAACCGCCCCGGAACCGGTTGAAGTTACCATTGTAATCAGGCCAAAACGACGTCGTTTTGGGTCTCGGGCGCGCGCTCCTCTGAAGAAAATAGCCGCTAGATCCCAAGCACGAGCATTGCAATATGAAGGCCAACATGATGATTGGTATGAGATGAATGGGGATAACACCACTTAGGACTTCTATCTTGTAATATTTTAGAATGTATTAGTAATTTAGTAATACTTTCTTTCCATGTAATCTCTTTTTTAAGATGTGCAAATTGAAATCATGTAACCTCTTAGTAGCTGTACTCTTTTTCCTTATTAGGGGTTTCCCAATAGGTTTTTACCTAATAAGGTTTTAATGAGGCAGTGAATCATATAATAAAATTCTCTTTGTTCCTTATTTTTTGTAATTTCAATAAAAATTCCTAAGTCTTTGTTTCTTACACATTTAAGATTATAAACTTGAAGAATAACCTATCTAGGAGTAAAGTGGATGAAAAGAGCAACGTGTGCGCTCAAACGGATCTCAAATCGGAGCTAAAACGAAGCAACTGGAGCCGATCGAATCTTTCTGGAACCGCTCCGGAACCGGTTGGAACCGATCAGAATCGGAACCGGAACCGGAACCGGCCGGAACCGACCGGAACCGGTTTTTTGACCGAATCCGAAGCGAATCCAGATTTCAGAACCGGAACCGGAACCGGAACCGGAACCGCCCGAACCGGTTCCGAATACGAATACACATTTTTCGGAACCAGAACCGGTGGAACCGGACCCGTGGCCACCATTAGTTGAACGCGTGAATCAAAACGTAAAAGTTGTAGGCTTAAAAAAATCACCAAAAAAATTGACATGTTTTGGTGATTGTGTTCTAGAAACCATTGAAATAAAGTTAAAAAATAAATAGAATTCCTATTTTGATAGGGTTTAATTAATAACACTTATCAGTAATATGTCAAATATGTTCTATTTTGAGCTCAATTTTCGTAAAAATACCGATCTCAGTAAAAAATTACATACTGTGGTCTTTTTCCTAAAAAATAACACGGATGTACCAATCAGATGCAAAGAAGTAGCCCCGGGGTCACGGCTTCTTGCCAGAAACCGCCCCAAGTGTGGGCATGTTTCTAATTTTTTTGCTTGAAGCCGTCCTAGTGCCGGAGCGGTTTCCGGTTATTTTTGTTGAAAGCAGCCTTGGAGCCGGGGCGGCTTCATGAAGTAGCCCTGACCCCGGGGCGGCTTCTTTGCAAACCAATCCAGGAATTTTTTTCAATGTTTGCACCGTTCGTGCGATGCTTAAACGGTTCCCGGACTTGATCAAATTTTGTAAGTTTATAGTTGAACAATTATACTTTGGTTGTAAGTCATTTGTCTAGAGTCTTGGGACCATATGAGACCCACATGAGTTCATTTAAACGGCACTAGAGTTAATGTTTTCTCTGTATTCAAAATTTCTGGTACGGTTATATTTTGTGTTATTAACAAATTTTGCACTTATAATCATATCCTATGATACATTCGCAGCCTCTACAACTTCATACGGGACCAAGATGACTTCATTAAGTTGCCCACTAGAGTTAGCGTTTTTTCCAATGTTAGTGAGCTTGCCCGATAATTATATGGTCTTCAAAACAAATGAAATTTTATAAGACGACAGTCAAACACCAATACTTTTGTTATATGCCTTTGTGTAACACCCCTACCACTAATCTTATCATTAATGTCAAATCGCCTCATTCGTCATTCTGTTCGCAGCGGAAAATTCTATTACAAACGGTTGGGTGATATAATGCCAGTAGCCACCCACGTGACTAACCAAGCTTAAACTAAAACAGTCACGGTCTGATGGACCAGAATTCCCGAGTCACATTTACAAGACATACTCATTCCATTTCTAAACTGAGTCACATACAATCTATTGCCGACAACAGATTCGGTCTTACTCTACTAACAAATACATATGTAATTAACAAATTACCCTTGCAACAACAGCCCCCGTCCTACTCTTGAACGATAGTCAGCTCCAATGTACCCGAAAAGTAATGGATGGCCCCAAAGGGGCTCAGCACCTTTGCTGGCATGATAATCGTGCAACCTGCATACTACCGGGCTACACTCGACTAATTGTTGTCTAAACATGCGATTGATTTTATTTAAATCATAACATGAAATGCGATAAACACTCAACATGCTCGCATTCAGACAAGTATTCAAACAATGGAATACCAACAACAAGGATAACACATCAAGTTTGTTAGATTATATTACCTTGTTCTTTAGGCCTTGAGATTCTCTACCTCAGTAACGCCTCAATCGTATTAGTCAATAACTTATCCATCTTAGTCAAATAGTTTTTACTTGCTCTCTTAGATCTATAGACACTCTCTGGTCTTGATCTCGTATTCTTAATTATTCTACTCTTAAATAATTCTTAAGTCAAGTCTCTTAGACCTCCGAGCAGAGACACATATAGATCTCACCACCGGGCTTTTAGGTGCTAGTCTTACTTCCCCGATTTCGACCCTTCCGGGTCTAGCATGGTGGGAAGGTTCAACTAGAAACCGGAACCACTCTCTTGTTTCCTCTTCATCTCATAACCCATAATATCCAGCTATCTCTTTAGATGGATAAGCTCTGCCAGTCTTACTCCATCAAGCACCACATTGTGGCTCATGACCCTGGACTAAGGAGTTTGACCACGAAATCAGAAACAATCTCTATTGTTTCGTCTTCCATACACGCGTGACTCACATTCCCCTAACCCATTCCCAAGGTCAGTAATAGTATATACTAGTTTAGAAGCATCTCTCTTGATGTCATCTAACAATCTTAGGGAGTTTTCCTAAGTTATTGTATTCTCATATTTAAGGGTTGCCCCTACATTTCCAATACTTAGAAGTTTTTGGTTATTGTCTCACGTTGGGTCGAATCCTCATGTAGAAGGTTGACCCATTAGAAGGGAGTTTAATAGCCCCGTATATCTCTTTTCACGTTCAAGTGAGTTCATAAGGTTGAACTATAGTTGTTCTCTAGTTGAGATTTCTTATGTGTTTCTCCATGTTTAGTTATTTCATGGATCGACTCTCTACGAGTCCCTAACCAAAATGTTATTCTTTTGTGAGTTGGTCTACAATACTCAGTTAGATCACAAACTCAAACAATGATGGTTAGCTCACACAGGAGGCATCAAGATATTAATTGCAATAAACGTTTTTGTGCATTTATCTTATTGGGTCGGTGTATATAAACAAGTAGCACACAAGCAGAGTGTAACTCGGTAGGACATAGATTGCAAGAAAACTATTGGTGTCACCTTGACGTTGGCTAGCCTAAGATGATGATCTCCTAATCTCGGTTGTCGTCTCGTCTAAATCTTGTTCCTGTTATTCATTCAGCCGAACAGTTAATTTCTTTATTAACCTCGACTTCTTGTTATTACCTACGACACTTACTTGTCATCTTTTATATTTCTTCTAACTGTCATAATTTACCACCATAACCAACATTAAACTTATGTTTCCAACTAATCACTTTAGTCCACTCTTAGACTTCTTAATCTCCAAATATTAACCTTTCTTATCTCAAGGTTTCACTTCCTTTTTCACTTGTGATTATAAGTTCCTAATGTATTCATTAACATTAAACTTATAATTCTAAACTCCACATTCTATCTTTTACTTGTTCACACTTCTAATGACCTTTTCATGTCACCAAACAAGTCCTAATAATCATCTAAGGACAATACCATTCATTTAGTTGCATTTATACACTCACAGCTGTAAAATTCATCTGGTCCGGGACGTGGTCCAGACCTATACTCACGGACCAACATGTCTCGGCAACTGTCGGGTGGTTTTTCACAATGGTCCGGGACTACATACAAGTACAAGGTCCTGGACCATTGTAAAAGGTTAATTTCGGCCAGTTTTTGATAGTGGTCCAGGACTTTATGCTGGACTCAAGTCCCGGACCAATGTCACAGGTCAGTTTCGGCTGGTTTTTGTGAATGGTCCGGGACCTTATACAAGGACCAAGTCCCGGACCCTGCAGCTTCCTGCTACATTTGACATTTTGATTTTGCTATTCTAATCTCAATTCTTGCTCATTTCCTTTCTAATCTTTCCCCATGTATCAAAACATGTTCTAACACCATAATTATGCAATAAACCTTCCTAATCTATTGACCAAACCCATTACTTAACCCTTTATCAATTATACAAGTTTCCACTTTCATTTCCTCCACCTGCAACTTAGTTTCTAGGTTTCTAAGATGCACATTTTCTCACCACTTCACTAACTCGATTGTTTTACTCGCAGTTGCTTATACATTATACTTACACATCTTGGTCATGCTAAACCTTCATAACTAATTTCACTTCCTCTACACATTATACTCCTCATTCTCAACATTATGCACACTAGTGCATTACTAAACATTCTCGTGACAGTTCATATCCTTTTCACTCATTTTGTTAAGGTTTCACCACTAATGCATCATTAGTCACTCTCATGCAACCTTACCTCATTATTACTCCAAGTCTTACACAACTAACTAATGTTCTTCTAATATAGTCCAAAGGTGAGTAGTTAACCAAATTGATCTCCAAAAATACCTAGTTAACCCTAGGTCATCTCTACTCACAAATACACTTAAAACACTTGGTTTCTACACAAATTTTGCCATAGCTTCTCTGCTATATTGTTATGCCCAACTGCATAGTTTTTCTTCCCTAACCAACTCAAGCTAACCAAATCCTTAGTGGATATTCCCAACACACAAATTCCACTCAGATTACATCAATTCACATTATAATGCATAAATCTTAAATTGTTTGGCACTTAGGCCCTTAAATGACATAATTTAAACACTGAAGCTAACATCATTTACAGTTATTAACCTGCATTTTCCTCAATTCATTTTCGGTCCCAATTATATCAACCTAGATATAATTCCCATAAGACATTAACACAAGCTTTAAGGTAGAACATTTATCTTAGCTTTCCACTTCTTTTCTTTCTCTTCTCCTCTTCTCTTCTCTCTTTTGATTTTCGGTCATGGGGCAATGTAGTTGCCAAAACTCTAAACCAATACCCAAACGGAGGAAATGAGAACTAAGCAACGCACGTAAACTCATGAATTACTCTAGAATACAAGAGGAAGTGCTTAGAGAACTAAAATGAGTATTTACCTTAGAAACCCTAGATTGGTTTTCTGTAAGGAATCAAGGTAAGGCTTCCACTAAGCTTTTGAAGCTTCAATAAATGATAATACAAAGAAAGGAACAGAGTAATTTGAGGTGCCAATTTCGGTCAAGTAAGGAATGAAGGAAATTTTGGGTTTTTGAGTTTTTTCTTACCCTGAACCAAAGAGAATGTAGCCTAGCTCTAGAAAATGTATTTTACTCCTCTAATGGAGCTCCTTCAATGGTGTCTAACTTTATCTTTGGATATTTTAAAAGGTACAAAAGGATGCCCTTGACTCAACTAGCAAAAATATGTATTTTGTTTTTGATTTGGAGCTTTGTAGTGGCTTGGGCAAGCAAAAGAAATCAAGCAGCCATGGAAGCTCATCTTTAACATGGGGAAGAAGAAGAGAAGGGAGCAAACTGGCTGGGAGAGAAGGGAATGAGGAGGGAGAGTATACCTTTGGACTTTTAAGTGTAAAGTGAGAATAAGTAAAGTAAAGGTAGCAATTTTCTTTTTGTTTACTTGGCTGGAAAAATAGATCTGAGTCACCACTAAGAAAACTGGCCCCCTGTAGGTATTTAGGGGAGGGGTATTTTCATCTTTTCGCAAGAAATGCTCATAAATCCCCGTTTGGTACTATTCATCAATCCGAGCCACTTTCCGGCTTTTTTTATTTAATTTTTATTGGTTATAGACCTTAGTTAGTATTTAATTATGGTTACGTGATCAACTATAATGTACACAATTCCATTAAACCGTTTAAAGTCATATTTCTGGGTTTTCCCAAAAAAATGTGCATTAAGACTTCATTTACGTTTTTAACCCACTATGTGGATTCGGTTTCTTTGAAAATTATTCCCACATGTTCTTAGTGTGTAAATAAGTCCTAGGAATCCATCTAGGACCCTAGTTGAGGTCATATGCCTCCTATGGTTGCGTAACACACGTTTTTACGTTTTGTGTCTTTTAAGCGTTTTCCTCTTTCTTTTGGTTTTACTTTCTTCACCAATGTTCTTTAGGTATCATTAGGCCTCTAAATATCATATTAGATTAATTAATCATCTTATTTGAGTAAGGGGTATTTCACTTTGGTATGGCTGCTTTAACCTAAACATTGTATATTGTAATTCTTAAAATAAAAGTACATATTTATTATACACTAAACATAAAACATACTTCATTCTTATTTATAAAAAACATACATTTTTTTGTGCTTGCTAAAGGCACAACCTGTCTATGCAGGAGCACGGTTAATCATTTAACACCTAAAGATTACAATCAATTGTATCCTCTACCAGGGCAGTTCTTCCTTGTTATGACCTGTTTGCAAACAAGAAGGCAACATTTACGTTCGGCAGTCGGTTCGTTGTTGTCATCCATTTCATTCTAAATCCTCGAATACCTTGGTCTTCCCCTAATAGTTCGAATAACATCTAATTGTGGTACCACCTTCACCCTTGTATATGTTGGCCAGTTGTGTACATTACATAGCAGTGTAAAAGGGTCACCACCATATGCCTTGATCATTGTTTCCAGCTTGTACACCGGATGAACATAATTTTCCCACAGTATGCCAGTTCTGTAACAGATGACCATCACATGAGATCATGGGTATTTAAAGGCTTGCCACTCCCTGCACTCACAACTCATGTCATCAAAATCAACCTTGTACTTCCCTTTGTTTTTTCTCATAGCAACTAACCCAAAATATTTGACCTCATACACTGGGTTGACCTCATTATAGCGAGTTACATTGTGACTATTAGATAGTCTACGGTTTTCTTCTATCTTGGAAGTTGCATGATCTGTATACAATGTTTAACCCGCTATTTGTTGACCGTAGTATGTGTCAAGGTTGTCATTAAAATAAGTGACCAACTTGTATAGTGTGCTGGTGACAATGGCGGTGATCGGTAGAGTTCGGACACTTTTTAGCACTCCATTTATGCACTTGACCAGGTTTGTTGTCATGTGCCCCCACCTCTTTCCTTCATCATATGCCATGGACCACTTCTCAAATGGTAGGTCATTGAAGAAACGTTCGATGTCGGTATTCTGCGATGGAAGGTGATTATATCTTCTCTTGACATGATGTCTTCTGGATTCGTACACTAAATACGTGATAATAACTCGATGTTAAACATTGTAAAAACTCAATTAAATTAGTAAAGTACGTTCATTGATAAATTAGGATACATGTGTTGATCAGATACTTCTTCAACTTTTTGTTGTGGAACCGTGAGTTAAAATTTGATGCAATATGTCTTATGCAGTAGAAATGGCGAGCCATTAAGGGGTCTCCAATAATCGTCTCACTCAATGATGCTTATGATAGTAGACGCAGAGACACCAGATCCAAACCCTAACCTTTTGTGCTGGATATTTTTTTATTATTTTTCTTTTATTTGTTCTATATTGCTTGAACTATATTGTTTTTCATCTATTTGTTACATTAATATCACGTGAGGCATCACGCCAGAAAACATTATCACGTGTCGCATCACGCTAGAATTTATTTATTATTTTATTTTATTTTATTTTTTAAGTTATTATGCTTTACACTTTTTCGTTTATATATTAATGTGAGGCAACATGCCAAATATTAATTTCACGTGAGGCATCATGTTAGATATTAAATTATCACGTGAGGCACCAAGCTAGATTTTGTTTATTGTTAATTATTTCATTAATTCTAAAATGTTTAATTTATCAAGTTTCACTTTTGTTTATTTAATCAATCATTCTGTCAGATTCTTATTTACTATTAATCATTTAATTTATTATGTGTTTTTTAATTTATCCAATTTCTCTTTTATTTATTTATTAAGTATGACATGAGGCATCATGTTTGATATTAGTATCACGTGAGGCATCGTGCCCGATATTAGTATCACGTGAGGCATCGTGTCAGAAATAATTATCACGTGAGGCATCATGCCAGATATACATTTTCACACGAGACATTGTGCCAGATATAATTATCACGTGAGACATCGTGCCAGAAATAAACATCACATGAGGTATTGTGCCACATTTTATTTTATTACATTATTTTTTTATTCTATGTTATTTGATTTATTTTATTGTGATTTATATAATACATTTATTATTATTATTATTTTTATTTATATTGTTTACGCCAATATATACGACATTGTGTCTGTTAAAATTAATTTTAATATTATTTGAAGAAAGAATGGCATTGCGAGGCTTTGATTTTGATAGAAAGTGATATAATGAAAACGATACATGTAGGATCGTTTCTAATACCCGTTTATCTTTATGTTATGTTAGAAACAATGTCCAATATTTTCGAACTTGATTTAACGCCTTGGACATCACTAAGAAGGGCATCACATTTGGAACTTTGACGTCAATAAGCTATAAAAGGCATTGTGCCTGATTTTTTTTATATGCTATAAAAGGCATCACACTTGAAAGTTTTAATATGATCAATATAAAGGGTATAGTGCAAAATTTTCTTTTAACACTTTAAAAATGACAAGAGTAAAGAAATTGACATTGTGCCATAAAATTTGAACATAATATGATGTAACTTTAGCATTGTGCTGGAAAAGTTTGAAAATATTTGAAAAATAATTGATCATATCATTGGTATAAAAGATGCTGCAACACCTGGAAAATTCATATACTGAAGTATCTATTTTTACGTATAAGGTGAACATTGTATAATAATTCATGAAAAATCAATGATGGTATTGCACCAGGAAATTTTTGAAAATCATTTTAAATTAGTTCTTGGAAAACCACATAAGTAATATACCATGATGATCAATATTCATATGTGAAGTTTGACCTCTATGATGAAATATATGTATGATATCATACAAATATTCTGATTCAAATGTGAGTTTACAAATGATTCTTAATGAATCATAAGTTCGCCTTCTTTAGGATAGTGCTAAAATGCAAAATGAGTGACTTTGGCGAATCACCCAAATATTGTTCATCTATTAAAGAAAACAATTGGCATGACAACTATAGAATGGTTCTTGTCAAATCATTTTATTACTTGTTTTGTCATGCATAGTCAAATATCATGACCAGAATGTGAAAGAAGATGAACATCTATTGATATCATAGAAAGTATAATAATTATCATGGTTGGATATTATTATGATTACAAGACTTTAGGTCATTGTATACATAACTCCGCTTATTTCAAAGCTAGCTCAAAATTGAAGCTATGCGGATTTTTTTAATAACAAATTATGTTGAGGATGAAAATTTAAATTTTTATACATTATTCTAAGTTTTATACATTCTATATTATTATTGTTCCTTGTGTATAATATATATATATATATATTCGTTTACATTAATGAGATTTATCTTTTTACGAAGAATTTATACACCCCGAAGGGGTCATGAAAGGCATATGTCCAGGAACGCGTATGCTCTCGATGAGATTTATCCATTTACGAAGACTTTGTGTGCATCTTGAAGGGGTCAGAAAAGGCATATGTCTAGGTAGGCGTATGTCTTGAGAAGCACTTGTTTGGAATACATTGAAGTTGTAGATCTTTGCACTTTTTGAAGGATTATAGTCGAGCTATAAGCATGTGACCTGATGCCACCGCATTAGTCTTATGTGTGAAAATGATTTTCTATGATTGAAAATAATAAGATAACGATCAATAAGCTATAGAAGAGCAGCTAAAATACCACATGGAGAATGATTTTTTTTTAGAAAACTTTGTATATAACAAGTTTCATCAAAAGTGGTATTGATATACCTGATGCTGATATCACATTAAAACCACAAAAAAGAGAATATTAATGTATGTTTTGAAAAAATATAAGTCATGATTATAGCTGCTTGCTTTCTTCTTTGGATTGTATCACATGTATGCTGGTACGATTGAGAAATTGAGATATATGATAAGAAAACTATAAGTTGTCCAATGTTCTTTTTTTTTATGACCAGCTAGACCATCCCATTTCAATAATGATGTTGATTATACCCACTGTGTGGACACTTGTGGAAGGATAAGAAGGATCTTCAACCAATGATATGTTGCTAATTTTGAAAAATATTTTATAAGGCTATCACCAGTTGATATTATGAGTAAACCAGGATCTTTGTACGAGTGAATTCAGGTGAGATATGGTGACCTTTTTGGACCATTAAGATTTGGTTTAAATTGATGCATTAATCAAATGGTCATTAAAGCTAAAGGTTGTAAGATTGAATGATAAAGTCCATAAGATTGAACAATGCTGGTGAAATATATGTTAACGCCTTAATATAAACATTACATGCAACGCCCCTAACTACCATCATTACATCGGAAATAAAACTCTAAGGCGATTACAGACCATCGGGTCCCAAACACCCGACACCAAACCTCATCAATTACAACTTACAATTCACAAAAGCTACGGTCTGAACCCCGAGAAAAACTTAACACAAACATAATAGAAATTAAACACATTAACTCTCCACAAAACCTAGTCCTATCCCAAATACTCATACTCTTCGTGGCCACCTGTAAATCAATTCGTACCTGCAAGATGAAACCAAGCAGCCCACCCCGAAAGGGGTGAGTCAATTCCCTGGAATAGAACTGGTACTAATCTCCAAAACAGAACTTTAAAAATAACCTTTAAACAAGCAGTAACTTGGAATCAATATTTAAAACAAAACAGAGAAACAAGCACTTTAAAAAAAAATCACCAAGTCAAAGATAGCAAGTTAAAGATAGAGACAACAATAGAAAGGAAAGTTAGTAAACAAATTCACACCATGAGTTAGTGAGTGTCCAATGCCTTAGTTAGATTAAGTTCCAGTTAGGAGTAGAAAGACCAAGTAGTCACCAGGACTAGGAAGGATTGATAGATAACGAAGAATCCAAAAACCCAAGAGTAGAATAAACCCCAACGCCAAGTACGTCCTTTTAGGACAGGGGATATACAGCCCCTCTCTGTTAACTACGTCCACTAAGGACAGGGGATATACAGCCCCTCTCTGTTAACTACGTCCACTAAGGATAGGGGATATACAGCCCCTCTCTGTTACCGATGAAGACGCGTGCACGTCACCCAAACAAGACCCAGCTCATGGATGAAACGATATCCAGAGTCAAAGAAGAATTACCAAGATTGTCATTTCCAAAATTCCCACCAGATCATTAACTGCACCAGAGCGATACCAAAACACTCAGTCCTACAGAGTGCAGAGGCGTAAACCCCGGGCAGATAATATCTAATGAAACAACCAGATAGAAGGAACCAGTAACCATGTATGTTGTTCATCCAAGGCTCAGTTAGTCATACAGTTGAGTTAGTCACACAAACCATTTTTCCTTAATAAAACCATTTAGGCTCAGTTAGCATTTTTCAAAAACGTCCCTTAAGTCTGTTAGCAAGCATATGAGTACGAGAAATCGTACCTGGTATGTGTAGAGCAGTAGCCAAACAGAAAGTGCGAACTTCCACTAATCACCTATAATTAAGGTGTTCCAAGTATTGATCAGTTAAGTAGCTCACAGAGCTAAACACCTTTTACTCTTACTGGTTAATAGTTTACAATTATCCTCACGTAGTATCTGGGCCAGGTTCAGTTAATTAACTCTTTTGTTAGGCCCATTTCATTTAATCCGGAATGATTTGAAGTTTTAACCTGAGAGCGGCCCAAACTCTCTTGGACTGTTTAAATGGGCTTTTGAAGTTCATAGACTTGGGCTCAGTAGGTCAGTCCAAGACCGTGTTACGTTTTGCTATTTAAACTAAATTCCCTAAAAGGATTATGCGAGGTTTCGAACGTGCAACCTCGACTCAGTTCCAGGTTTATCTTGACCAACTACGCCATTGAATTTCTTGTCTAAAAGATACGTCTAATTTTATTTTAATTACTTACTCTTAGCCATGGGATTAGTTTAATCAAACTTTTAAGTTATCGTTGGCTAATTATTACAACATTGATTAAAGACCTAAAGTTTAGCACAAGTATATATATATTCTTCTAATTAGGTTTCCCACAGGGAATGTTAACATTATCTCTTAATATTTCAAATATATTTATATGCATATACTAGGATTTATCCCAAAACATTCTTTAAGAAATTTTATTAAATTTAATTACTTTTAATAACTCTTACACATCTAGTATTCACAAAGCATTTTATCTGCTTAGTTATTACCTATAGGATAAGGTATTTTATTTCTTTTAGTGATGCCTAATATATATATATATACATACTAGGATTTACTTAAAACATTATTTATGTAGTTTTATTGTATTTAATTATCTCTATTAACTTTTACACATATTAACATCTGATATATGGTTTAAAAATAAGATATTTCCTCAAGCTTTAATCAAGTATATTAACTTCCACATTATATAATAAATAAAAATGTAGACTAGTTTAATTCCTTGATTTAATATAAATTTCTATTTTATTTCTCTCATATAAGTATATATATATATATGTAAACAATTTTTACTTCACTTAAAGGTAATACCCAAAATTATATTATAAATACTGGTATAAAATGTTAATTTAGGTTTTCTTATTTTCCCCAACCTAAAAAGTTTATTAACAAACCATACTTTAATTTTTGTTACATTAAAACCATATATTATAAGTTATTCTTATGAAAATTTCATAAACATAATTTTTAAACCCATTTACCCTTGTCCAAAATTCCCAAATTTAATATATAATAACTATAACATTTTACATATTATAAAATTTTTATTTCATAAAATATCTTTTTAAATTATCCAAATAATTCCATAATACTCAGAAGTTGCAAAAATTATAACTTACGTTTAAAAAGTCAAAACCCATATTAATTTATATCAAAATAAACTAGATTTTATAAGGAATCGATGGTTAAAATTTCATGTTAAAATACATTCGGGAAGACCATTAACTAAATCCAACAAGTTAGGTTTAAATTCTGGAATTATTATAAAAACTTATACTTTTAATTTGAAACGATCTAATCTCGGCCGTCCGTTTCTTATAACTACAATCGGACGGCTGCTGAAACCCGAGTTCTTCATCCCCCCAAATCGACTCGAGTACTAAATTCACAATTTCTCTCAATCCACAGAACGAAATCGAGTGATTCTTGTTCCATTGAACTCGAAATTTCCTTGCGGTTCTAATGATACCAATTTCTCTAGCTAACATTCCGTATACAGCAAGAACGATTCTGGGTTCGTGAGTTAGGTTTCTATGGGTTTCGAATTCGATTTTAGCAAATTCTCTTAATCTAATACATAATAGATGAAATTGGTACATGGGTTAGGTCGACAATACAATACCGATCAGCTACATCGGAGGAATTGAAAGGATAACTCACCGGAATTGCAATAACGGAGGAATTCAAATTCGGATTCTGAAAAAGTTCAAACTTTCGAGCTGTTCGTGAAGCCGACTTTGAAGCTCTATAAATTTCATTACAGATCGAGTCAGACTATGTGGGTGGGCTTAATCGAAAGAAAAAACTTATCTCTACATATTGATAACAAGAACTCACTCTAACTCGCAACACACAAGAAGAAATCAAAGTCGAAAGTTACGAGTTTATACCTTGCAGTTTTCTATGATTTTATGTGATGTTGAATCGGAAACTTAAGGCAACTATATCCTCCAAACGGTTACGAATCAGCCTTGGTCATCAACATGAAAATTGTAGAGGGATTAGAGATCTTCAAAACAAGCTAAAGAAATCAAATTTTGGTTGAGAGACGAAGAAGTTATGATCGAACGAAGTTTACCTGAATTCGGTGAAAAGCTGGAAAACTGGGTACAGGTTTCGCAAGTAGGCAACTTTAGATCGAATTTGCGGCTGATGTATAATGAATTAGGGTATGTGTGAGTAATGGTTGGAAAGAGGACGTTTTGGAGAAGAGAATGAAAAAGACGGCATTGAAAAATACTGAGAGATGAGTGAGATATAGCCGTCTAAAGTTAGGGCAAAATCACTGATGGAAGTTCCGATTTTTATGCTAAGTGTAGGCGACCCGTGACAGTGTGACACGTGGCATATTTCAAATTTTTGGCTCTAAACTTCAATCTATCATAACTTTGGCTAGGATGATCCGTTTTTGACGTTCTTTTTATCGATCTTCATGGTTTTCCATAACCTATTTATTGGTATAGGTTTCATGGGCTGGTTTGACCATTCTCAAAAAGTCAACCCTAGCAAGGCTTAATAAGCTTTAGGGTTTCTAGGATTTTATATTGACTTTTGTGCTTCAAATCATGCTCCAAATATTTCTAAAATCTTTATAATATAATTAGTGTCTAGGAATTTTCCCAAGATTTATTGACTTATAAATCTTGTTGTTAAATTCATATTACTATATAATAAATTAATTTAATTTGTATTATTATTTAGGGTTTAAAATAAGAAGTCCCCTAAATAATTTTTAAATAATACTATATATTAAGTTGGTGTGTAATAATAATATTTAGGGTTTTTATAAAAGAAATCCCCTAAATTAATGTAAATTAATTTAGGGGTATTTCAGTATATCCCCCTTAAAAGAAACTTCGACTCGAAGTTTAGAATCAACTAACAGTTCCAATAAACATTCCCATTTGTAACTTCCATACCAAACCTTTAATTTCCATCCATTCCCATTTCCAATTTTCACACAAGATACTCAGAATCAAACCGAACCAAGATATACCAAAATATTTCATAGATAGAAATCACAAAACACATCACGTGTAGCTCAAGTACATACATACACCTCTCCTTCATCCCACTAATAAAGCAACCGGGCATAATCTGGATGAGGTAACGAAGGAGGATATGCACCAGTTCCCCCTAAACAGAGCTAAGGTACGCCCTCGTACCTCTACTAACGAGAACCCATATAGACTAAATGTAGGGAACTATCATGTAAAAAGATGTGGGTACTTCACTCTCATGGAGTCCTCAGTCTCCCAAGTAGCTTCCTCGACCCCATGGTGTTCCCAAAGAACCTTCACTAGTTTAACTGATCTGCCTCTCGTTTCTCGGACCTTCGTGTCCAAGATCTGAATAGGAGTCTCCTCATATCTCAGTGTAGGCTCTATTTCCAATCTCTCTGGCTGCAGTACGTGAGAAGGGTCAGGCATATACTTCTTCAGCTGAGATACATGAAACACGTCGTGTACCTTCCCCAACTCTGCTGGTAGATCCAATCTGTATGCAGCTGGGCCCACTCGCTCCGTAATCCTGTACGGGCCGACATACTTAGGGCTTAGCTTCCCCCTCATCCCAAATCTGAAGATGCCTCTCATCGGAGACACTCGTAAGAAGACCATGTCTCCCAACTGAAACTCGAGCTCTCTGGTGCGCTGATCCCCGTAAGATTTCTGTCTGGACTGCGCTGCCCTCATGTGCTGCTGAATAACTCTGACGTCATCCTGCAGTGTCTGAATATACTCGGGCCCAATCAAGACTGCCTCAGTAGGGTCACTCCATGATAAGGGAGTCCGGCACGGCCTGCCATATAGAGCCTGGAATGGTGCCATGCCGATAGACGCATGGTAAGAGTTATTGTAGGAGAACTCTACCAGGTGTAGACGCTCTACCCAACTCCCCTGATAGTCTAGCGACTGCTCGCAACATATCCTCCAATGTCTGAATAGTCCTCTCAGTCTGCCCATCAGTCTGCGGGTGAAAAGCTGTGCTAAGTCGTAGCTGAGTCCCAAATGCCTCCTGCACCTGACGCCAAAATCTACTGAGGAAACGAGTGTCACGATCGGAGACGATCGTCTTCGGTACCCCATGGTACCGGATATGCTCTGTGGTGAACACCTCAGCTAGTTTGGGCACCTTCCATGTGTCCTTGATAGGTATGAACCTAGCTGTCTTGGTCAACCTATCGACTATAACCCATATTGCGTTCAGTCCACCTCTAGCTGGAGGGAGACCGACCACAAAATCCATGCTGATGTCGTCAAACTTCCAGCACGGTACTGGTAGTGACTGAATCTGGCCTCCTGGTCGACGATGCTCAAACTTCACCTTCTGACAAGTGAGGCACCGAGAGACGAAATCAGCTACATCCCTCTTCATCCCGCTCCACCAGAATAATTGCTTCAAGTCCTTGTACATCTTGGTGGCTCCAGGGTGTACTGATAATGTCGAGGAATGAGCCTCTGAAAGAATCCTGGTCTGAAGTTCTGTCGCATCCTGAGGAACGCAGAGTCTGCCTCTGACTCGAAGGTGTCCCTCGCTGTCCAGCTCGTAGTCATACTTCGACCATCAGTCAAACCGTCTGCTAACTTCTGCCTGACGCCCTGTAGACATCACTGTCCTGGGCTGTACTCCTCAGCTATCGTGGTCGTCTCTATCAAGGAGAGTGAATAAGCTCTTCTGCTCAAGCGTCTGCCACACATTCCTTTCCTTCTGTGTACTGAGGTTGATGTCATAATCGCCAGTAGCTCGACCCATCTCGTGTCTCAGGTTCAGCTCCTTCTGGGTCCAGATGTACTTCAGACTCTTATGGTCTGTCATAATCCGGACTGTGGCTCCATGCAAGTAATGTCGCCAGATCTTCAAGGCGAAGACTATGGCGAGGAGCTCAAGGTCGTGTGTGGGGTAATTTTCTTCGTGCTTCTTCAGCTGTCTAGAAGCATACGCTACTACTCGGCCATGCTGCATCAGTACTCCACCAATCCCTCTGCCTGAAGCATCGCAATATACCTCGTACCCCTCGTTCCCCTCTGGAATTATCAATACTGGAGCTGTGGTCAAGGCATCCTTCAGCGCCTGGAAGGAGACCTCACAAGCCTCTGTCCATACAAACAGTCTGTCCTTCTTCATCAGAGAGGTCAAGGGCTTGGCTAGCCTGGAGAAGTCCTTCACAAAGCGTCTATAGTAGCCAGCCAACCCAAGGAAACTCCTAACCTCTGTCACAGTGCGAGGTCTATGCCAGCTCTTCACTGCCTCAATCTTAGCTGGGTCTACTGAAACTCCCTCAGCTGAGATCACATGTCCAAGAAATGACACCTTGTCCAGCCGAAATTCACACTTGCTGAACTTGGCATATAGCTTCTTCTCTCTTAGAGTCTCCAAGGCTGTCCTCAAATGCTGCTCGTGTTCCTCCCGACTCTTGGAGAATATCAAGATGTCGTCTATGAACACGACTACTGACTTATCCAACTGGGCTTGGAAGACTCTCTGCATCAGATCCATGAATCTCGCGGGTGCATTGGTCAGTCCAAACGGCATCACTGTGAACTCGTAGTGGCCGTATCTGGCCCGGAAGGCTGTCTTCTCTATATCTGACTCAGCTACAGCTATCTGATGATATCCGGAACGTAGGTCAATCTTGGAGAACACCTTAGCTCCCCTCAGCTGGTCGAACAAGTCATCGATCCTGGGCAGTGGGCATTGTTCAGCTCCCTATAGTCAATGCAGAGTCTCATGCTTCCGTCCTTCTTCTTGACGAAATGCACTGGAGCACCCCAAGGTGAGACACTGGGTCTGATAAAACCCTTATCTAGTAGCTCCTGCAACTGCTTCTTCAACTCGACCATCTCTGCAGGGCCCATCCGGTAGGGAGCCTTAGCAATCGGTCCCGTGCCAGGTACGAGGTCGATGTTGAATTCAACCTCTCTCAGCGGTGGTAGTCCAGGTAGCTCCTCTGGAA
Organism: Limonium bicolor; assembly: GCA_023374045.1. Lineage (NCBI taxonomy): Eukaryota > Viridiplantae > Streptophyta > Magnoliopsida > Caryophyllales > Plumbaginaceae > Limonium > Limonium bicolor. The sequence continues at coordinate 98,492,301 of CM041778.1, forward strand.
AAACATCGGGGTACTCCGACACAATGGGAACGTCGCTCCTGAACTTCGGATCCGTCCTCAGATCCTGGGCATAACAGTAGTAGGCAGTCGCACCCTTGGACACTTCCTTCATCAGGGATAATGCCGATACAACCTTCACAGTCGGCTGCTTGGGCTGCATTCGGTATGATACTGTGATCCCTGTGGCTGACTTCAAGAGGAGACGATGCTCTGCACAGTGTAGTCTACCTCTGTACCGCTGTAGCGTGTCCATGCCCACAATTATGTCAAATCCCATGCCAGGGAAGACAATGGCATCGAGAAGAAAGTCTGCTCCCTTGATGTGTATGCTCAGATTCTTGCACTATTTACTGCATTTGATCAACTCTCTGGATGGCAACAAAACAGAGCAATCATGGATATCCTCTGTGGGGGCATTTATCTTAGTATAAAATGCTTGGGATATGAAGGAGTGGGAGGCTCCAGAATCAAACAGGACGGTGGCCTCCACTCCATTAATTTGGAATGTGCCTGCAATTATTGAGTGAAGTTTTAAGGTTTCTAGTTAACTCTTCCAAAGTAGTTGTTCAAGGTTAATTGGTATACCTTGATGACCGTTCCATTGCTCTTTGCTTGAGCCTGGTCCAACACATTCAGCCTGATCTCTAAATTTCTAGCTCCTACACGAAGAAATAAATTCTTAGAATTTCCATTCTTATTGAAAGCTTTATGAGTAGTTTAATGATTACAAAGCTGAAATTGTAAAGTACATGGCTAGATCTGTCTAAAGGTCAGGTTTAATCGGCCAGGTTTCAGGTGAGTCTGGTTAATAATAGGTGTGGGGGCTGTGTTAGGCTTGATTCTCTTCACCCCATGGTAAATTAGTCTGGCTGCTCCTCCAAATATTAGCACATCACCTGAATTCAGGAGGATCTTGGTAGCAAGGTCCATCATCTTCTGGTCACCGAATAGGAACTCCGCGTCGTCTCCAAGTGATATGGAAACCTGTAACACCCCTACCACTAATACAATGCTTACCGTCCAATCTCCTTACACATCAGATACACACAGCGGATACATACTTACATACAGTGGGTGATACAATGCCGTTAGTCACCCACGTGACTAACAAGGCTACTACTTCTACATACAGCATCGGTCTGATGGACCGGAATCCCGAGTACTACACATCTATAATACATACTCCATTCATCAATCATACAACAATGCTCCATTCAATACTTACTCCTCCGTAATCCATACAATACAATATACTTAACCGAGTCCACTAGGATCCTTATACAATTATAATATCTCTTCCAAATTCAACATACTAAGAGTCTACATCTACCCATTCCCCACAACTACTTACTTTCTAAGTACAAGGGTGTGCCGCCGGTCTCTTATCTTGACCACATCCGCTTCGGGTACCTGCACACTAAAAACGTTCCCTCTAGGGGGTCAGCTTTTGCTGCGCATGATAACCGCATACCCCGCGTACTAGTGAGGGTAAGCCGACCACTTGGTCGAATACATGTGGTTCATTTTCATTCAAACATACATGCATACATGCTCTTATACACCATACAATAACACTTACGCAAGGCATACATACATACACTTCACTACATACAAGGAATACAATATAACCATCCAATACATACTTACCTTCTTCCGAATGCACATACTCATTTCATACACAATATACAATACTTGTTAGCTTCATTGGTCCACCCGGGTTAATCGGGTGGAGATTACTCTTTTACTCGTTACTTCATACATACGCATACATACTCTATACTCATACTCATACATACTTGCTTACTTACTCTTACTCATGTTAAGTCGTCGGGACCTCCGGCCCGGGGACTACACGGTCCCACCACCGGGATTTACTTGGTTCACTAATCCAGGATGCTACCCACTTAAGGGATTTGGGCCGTGGACCAGCTTACGAACCAGGAATCGGATCCAACCTCTTGTGTCTCCTCATCCTCACGCGTGGCCGAAACTATATCGGACTTCTACTCATTCAATTTACTCACACTTAAGTTAGGAGTTAGGTAGTTAGGAATTAGTAGAAGTCATTCACTCAAGCCATATACAAATACTTTGCTCAATACACATCCATACGATACAATACAATACATAAGTACAATACAAGATACAGTTACACATCATCATTCATATATTTCATGAATTATACAAACTATTGTTCAAGACAAATATCGAGAACAATGTAAAAAGCACAAGTAAGTGCAATATGGTCCGATTCATGCACTTATCTTATTAGGTGATCAAATAGGCACACAAATCGGGTAACCAGATTAGGATACAGGGCATGAAGAAATCATACCTTTCACCGTTGTACTTGTATCCCAACGTTCCTCCGGTGTTCACAATTCAAATCCTATGATATACATACAATCGAATAATTAATCTAACTATTATTAATTTAATTCGATTATCCTTACGCTTCCTAACTCATACTTACTAAGTCTTTACATTCCTATACTTACATTTCATTTACTTATTTTTCATGGCTTAACAATGGTATACTTACATATATATGCACATATGTATAGGTGGGTATACATATACACATATATATATACTAATCATAGTCTTATATTTTATTTTTACTATTTTTTTTTAAGTTTTGGCTCGACCGACCCACCCTGGGTCGGACCCATGGTCGGTCAGCTGCAGAGACTTCGATTACAGAAAATTCCAGCCCGACCGACCCAGCCAGGGTCGGTCCATTGGGTCGGTCCGTTACAGAAGCAATCCAACTAACAATTTCCACTCGACCGACCCAAGCAGGGTCAGTCGGATGCAGAAGCATTTCCGACTAAAAGTTTCTACTCGACCGACCCAGGCAGGGTCGGTCCCCTGGGTCGGTCGGATGCAGAAGCTTCCGAGATTGCAGATTTTCAGGTTGACCGACCCTGCTAGGATCGGTCCTAGGGTCGGTCCAGCCCAGTACCCATTTTAATTACTTATTTTGAATCCCAAACTCTACTCAATTCACACCCAATCTTTTCCTACTCATTTCCACATGTTTCCTACATGTTTAAACACCATTTAAATCCTCTAATTCACCTTAGTTCATCCATCAAATTCATTGCTAAATCCATCAATCCACTTACACAATTTTCCTCACTTCATCCCAGCACTTATACCAATTTTCTTTCTTCATTGCTACAGATTTTTAAACCAACTTCTACCATCCAATACTTCCTCTACCAATGTCACTCCTAGCATCCCAAATACCTCCTCTTACCATGCCAATTCATTTCCAAGCAATTGTACCATCTATACCCAAGTCCAACATTCATTTTACCAAGTCTTACGCTCTAATCTTTTCTAACTTCTCCAATGCATGTTAATACACTTTGCTACAGATTTTGCACTTCTTACTTCTCATACTACTACTACCTCTTCATTACTACTAAACATCTCTACTATCCCCAATACATACCTTGGTTCTCCCATTCACCAAGTCATCCACAAGTGCACATTTCCTACTAAAATTTTGCCATAGTTCACCTACAATTCTAACTTATCCATACACACATTTTCTCACCAAGTTCATACCTATTCTAGCCACACCCATACAAGGGTCCTACCAGAAATCAATACAATGTACATTCACCAATACTTCTTCAAATACCAATACTAATACTCATACACAATCCTTTGGCTCCAAGGCCCACAATTCACATACCAATTCACAATACTCAAACTTCCTCACAAATACTCAAACTTCCAATACTACAATACCAATACAATAGTTTAGGTTCTTTTATTTGCTTACTTATTTCCATTACACTAATGCATTAAATTGAGCATTAAGATGGAGCTCTTACCTTGAGCTTATATTTCCTTCAATTCTTTTTCACTCTCCTCTTCTTTCTTTCTTGCCCAAATCGGCCATGTGGGGAATGGAGTTGCCAAACTCCATTCCCATCACCCCATGAACACAAAACAACTACAATCAATATACTAATCCTTAAATTAACACTAATTCATTGAAGTGTTTAAAATAAAAATCCTAGGGTTTACCTTTGGAGTGTTTTAGGAGGGGTTTTAGCCCTTGGTTCAAGAAGGTGAATCCACCACCATTGCAAGATTGATATTATGCCCAAAAGAGAGAGAGAAAACAAGGCATTACACAAGGGTAAAAATTGGTTATGAAGGGAGATGGAGAAAACATGAGTTTTTCATGTAGATTTTTACCTTGTTGGAAAGAGGAGACTCCAAGCTCCATAATGGTGTGCTTTTCTCTTCAAATGGAGAAAACCCACGAAAATGAACTTCCTCCTTTTCGGATTTTGAAAAGAGAGAAGTGTAGAGGAGGAGGGGAGTTCAAATATGTAGTTATTTTTACCTTTGGAGTTCAAGTGGAGCTAGAGCATGTGGAGAAAGAGGAGAAGCCATGGGAGGCTTGTGGAGCTTCTTGAAATCGCCCAAACCAGAGAGAGAGGAGGGAGAAATCGGTGGAAGGGGAGAGGAAAGAGAGAGGTGAGTGAGTTGTGAGAGTGAGGTGAGAGGAAAGGGAATAAAGTAATTCTTTTACTTTATTACTTTTTGCTTTTGCTCTCTCTTATTTAATTAGCTAGTTACATGTGTGTGTGTGAGGGGTTATTTAACTAGTAAAAACCGGCCCCCAACAGTTACACTAGTTGGAGCGTTTTTCGTCTTTTACAGAAAACGCTCGTTATTTTACCCGGTTTAGGTACTTTCACTAACCGGGCCCGTTTTCCGGAATTTCCTCATTTAATTATTTTTATTGGCTATTAAGCTCCCATAAATGCTTAATAATTATTATTTAATGATTTATAATTTTTACGGTCCGTTTGACCACTTACAGTCACGTTTTCGGGTTTTCTCGAAAAACGTGCACTAAAGCTCTATTAGCGTTTTAATTCATTATTTGGATCCGTTTTCTTCGGGAGTTGTTCCCACATATTATTTAGGTCCTATTAAACTCTTGGAATCCATATAACACGCTAACCGAGGTCTCATACCGCCTATGGTTACTTAACGCTTATTTAGCGTTTTCCGCTTTTAAGCGTTTCTTTATTTCTTTTGGATTTATTTTTCCTTACCAATATTAATTAGGTACCATTAGGCCTTTAAATACGTATTAGATTAATTTTAATCCCTATATTTAAGTTCGGGGTATTTCAATCTACCCCCCTTAAGAACTTTGTCCTCAAAGTTGTTCGAGGTTATGGGATTACTATACTTACTCCTTTATACTTGTCTAGTGCCAAAGTCATACATCCTTCATCCTTACAATTCCCAAATGCATCAAGGTTCCTACCTACCATACTATACCAATATACAATAGTTACTCCAATCCGCACTACTACTAACTATCCGGTTCCTCATTACAAGGTTCATACATACATACGGTGCAAAGCTATCCCCAAAGCGATGCAATACACATACAATCCCGCAGGCACTCCGGTCATCTCGACACAGGACTCCTCTATGTCCCACTGCCTTTGGAATAATACAACATACTACATTACTATCTTCTTCGGTACACACTTCTAGCAAATCCTCAGTCTCCATACTAAAGGAAATTCTTTCACTACTACCAATTAAAAATTTTCTAAAACACACAACTCCATATTCCAATTTATATTCATTACTTCTATCCTATGTGTGATTCTTGTGACCACTTGAGGGGACCTTCAAGAATCATTCGACCCTGATGTGATCAGCATCAGTGTTGAACTGTCTTTCCACCCCAATTGTGTTCGGTTTCCCTTGATCTGATCAGGACCAAGTTTGACTTCCCACATCAGTTTCAACAAGCAAATAATTTGGTTGTTTTCATTTTCTATATTTTTACTCTTCTAGTCATGATTACGAATTCATACATCTCCAAAGGATGGAATCAGTCCATCGATCGTCCTCACTCTACTTCCCAAATGCTTTACTCCGTGGTTCAATACCTAAATGCTCACTTCATCGACTGTTACTACTTCCATTCACTACTCTCCTTCATCTCAAATATTCTAGCTAAGGACTACAGTACTTATGAAATTTAGTTGTTCTCAATTCACTTCAAATGACGTACTTACGAATACACTACTCATGGCTACATTCCTCTACTACTCTTAATCCATTCGTACTACTTCCTTAAGGGTTACAATACTTGTGGAGCTCCGTCCACTACTCATTACTCTTCTTTGCTAATACTCTTACTCTGGGTTACAAGATGGGTATATTCGCCCTATGGTATTTGCATGTCTAATGCTTAGTTACCATAATTTCACTATGAATGGATACGTATGTTTATATAACGTAAGTACCACTCATCGAATCGATTATCATTTGTGCTATGCACATTATAGTTTTTATGTGTTTTATTTATAAAACTTGCATTAAGCGGTTTTCGCTCTACCCCCCCTTAAAAGGGATTACGCCCACGTAATCTCCCGTATGTTAATATTAAACATTGGTTATTTAATCCGGGCAATCCGAAGCGTTTAGCTTCACTACGGTATACTATACTATGCTCTGGTCAAAGGGTCTTAACCATACCATGGTTTAGTCTTTGCACCAAGATCCTAATGAGTTTATTTAACTCATAATTATAATTCGGTTCTAGCCTAACCGCTTCAAGGCATTAATAGCCATTCTATTATACTTACTAGGTATATTGTCTCCTAGCTAGGGCCCACTAGCTTCTTCTGCTGCGCGACCCTGATAGCTTGGGTTACTTACCCTTCGTGTTATCATTAATGTGCTATACATCACCTTTTTATCCGTCTATTATGGGAATAAGGTTTACTAGACAAATGCGGTATTCTTTTACCGTGGTTGAACTCAATGTTTAAGATTTATAACCAGCTCTCTGGTAATCTACTGCATATGCTATTTGCTTCCACGATTATTCGTTAAGTTCCTCCGACTTATTGTCGGGCGAGGTTAAGCCACTATTTAGTTATAGCGCTTCCTCTGTTGTCATAGCTTCTGGATTACACACCAGTTCTTCTGGTTCAGTACAAGTGTTTCTTTACTTGTATGACCTTGCACTGATAGGCGTTGGTCCTAGTGGCTTTCTTAAGTCTCCTTTCACCTTTATTCCATTGGAATTCACATTTTTGTGATTGTTAGTGTATTGTACACTCTTCATGTTTGTTGGTGAAAAGAAGGGTTTACTACAGTTTACATTCTATATATCCTTAGCCATCCCATTAGATCATTAGCTGCGCAGGTGCAATACCAAAACACTCAGTCGTACAGAGTGCAGAGGCGTAAACGCTTGACAGTAAGTCACTTATGTGATAGGAAAGAATATTTCTGCCTGTCATCTCGTACTTATACTCCGTGTCATTATCTGCTACTTCCTCATATCGGTCGCTTGTTGAGCACCGTATTCTTACTCATTATACAACATCGTTTTTACTGTTTCTGTTACTGTGATAGTTTCTCTTTACTCATTGCCATTGTCATTGGCACCATTCCCGTATGGTATGTATACCCTGGGGTTTCCAATGTTCGTGTGTATGACGGTTGTCATAGCATACCACAATATTAATATCTTCCCAATGTGGAGATGTTCTTCCATTTTAGGTTTCATGTGTAGGTTAGCTTACCTCACATTCCATCATCATTTATGATACAACTTACCAAGTATCTTGGTTGACCAAGGGTGAGATAACTCATCGGGTTATAAGCTCTCTTGAGCGTTAGTCATTCGTGATGTTCAATGTGTATTCACATTAATTGCTTTGATAATTATTGCCTTTCAGTTCTGAGCATTGGTTTAGGCTCTAGCTGTGTAGTTTTGCTTGTATGTATATTACCAGGACATCCCAAGAACCTTCAAGGGTTTTCTGGCCCCGTTCTCCAATTGGAGGGTATTCTATCACTGACAAGTGAAGGTTCTTGTTGAGGGGTATGCTTCCACTCATAAGTCTCGTGACGAGGTTTACCATGTTGGTGTTTATACAGTGGTTCACACATGCTTAGGTGCATATGGGGTATGCTTATTCCTTTACGTCGTAATGGTTTGGAAATTTCATTTCCTTATTCCATCGCCCCTTGGCAATATCTATTGCGTGGGATTTATTGTTATTGTAGATGGAAGCCTTTCCTTATGGGTTCACATCTTCACCACATTGGTGGTCTTCGGTTAACGAGGGGTACCTTCCCTTGGGTTTCTCGTAGTGTCCAAATATGGACTAGGCCAACGTTGGCATCATCCTGATTCTTATGCCTCTGTGTTATTATTGCTACCGAAGGCATGAGGGGTAATTAAACTCCGTCAACTGTATACTAGACTGGTGCTCTAGCGACAGTGACACTGAGGTGGCCATTACTCCAAGCCACTCAGGATGTTGGGTTTGAACTGATGGTCCAGTTGCTGATTTCTTGTCGTATGAGACAATATCTCTTGCAAGTCTTGTTATCAAATGGTGTGGGTTATGCAACCATTAAGGTTTACATAACATAGTTGGTTGATGGCTTTTAAGCCGTATTGCTGCGAGCTATGCTCTTGCAAGCTGCTAACCTGTTTCCACTCCTTGTATACCATCACAGGATGGAGATATTGCTGGGCTCCGTGGTAAGTCGTGACATCATGCTTCCGTTTATAGGAGGCCCTTTAGGCAAAATGGTATTAATAGGTGCCTCTCAGTACTTTAGGGTATTTCCTGTTATGCGAAATCTCTTCGGTGTCCTAACCGAGTGTTCGGTTTTAGCTCCCGTACTCATATCATTACGCTTGTTCAACTGTTGTTAACGCAGACACCCTTCGAGGATCGCTCTTGGGTGTTGGTAGTTATGCCGTTACATCCGGCTAATATTTATAACATGTGTTGTCCTCTATACCGTCTTATGGTATTGTATTAAGCTATTCCCTTTAGGTTTATAACGTCTCCCGTCGTTGGGTAGACCGTTTATACTTGCTCCTAGCGCTTGAGACTAGGTTTAATATTCCCTTCAATGATGGATTCTACTTTATGGTAATCTTGTAATTGCTCTTGGGAGTTCTGTCCCATTTGTCGAGCATTGTGGTGTTCACGTTTAGGCAACTGCCTTACCGTGTTTAGGCTGGGTATACTTTCCAGCTATCACGTATTCGTTTGATGTCCTCGAGGCGTATCCAATGTCTATACTTACTAGTTTGTGCTCTTTGCACTTCTAGTTCCTATTCCTTACTTTCAGATGGGTTCTCTAAGTTCCTTTATGCTTGATTGTCTGAGGTGTCCAGCTGTTCTGGTTGAATTCACTCATGATCCGTAGAACGGAGTTGACTACTTCCCGTGTGCGTACACTACATGTATACATACGTGGGGTACCATGTTGATACGTTACCACTTACCCGACTATGTGTCCGGCCTGCAAGCTCCTTCGGAGTGCGGTTGTCCCACATCCCGTAATTGGGTACACTCGTAGTGCTCGTCACACGCCTAGGTGAAGTATTCTATTGTCAACTCCTCTTGTATCACTTTATGATACCCACCGTAATTCTGTTGGTCTGGTTTTAAAATCCAAGGTTTTAAAAGAAGGTTTGTGGTTTTGAAAGAAAACTTGGTTTGAAAATAATGGTTCGGTGTTAAAAGATGTTCTGCATGGCATAGCCATGTTGAGGTCTTGACCAAGTCTAGTTCCTCGCTGACTGGTATGTACTAAGTACAGTGGTCGGGCCGTTCGGCCTTCCCAAGATTCCATACTTCTAGTTGTTAGGATTTGCGATCCTGTAGTTGTTTCATTACGGTCACCGTACATTACTATGTACTTGTGACGTGTTAGTACTCCTTCACGTATTCATGTTCTTACTGCACTTGCCGTGGCAAGTGCGTGGTACTGGTGGTTTTTGAGTAATCCTATACCGATCACGGTATGGTTTCCGCTCGCATTTGTTAGTCTTGTTGTCTCTTCCCTCGATCTTATTGATCTATAATTGGTATACTCAATCCCTTAGGTAGCTTCTTGGTGGTCTAGACATGGCTGTCGTAAATTGGATACTTCTCCACTCCTTGGAGATTCCCGTTCTATTGGTTTAGTGTCGTTCCTTGTGGCTCGTTCCCACGCATTTGTGGTGGTTGCTGAGCCTTCCTTTTTAAGGTACTACCCTTGTAGTCCTATTGGGTTATATCTCATGGTTGTTCTTGTAGTTGTCTGAGCTATATTGGCCAGGTATTGCAACCCTTTTGGCGTTGCAGTTGGAGTTAATCGCTTCCGACTATGTCCTTAGTCAGTTAGCATACCGTTGGTGGTATTATTCAAGTACTATTATCCCGTAGACTTATGTCTCGGGTTCTGTTATTACTCCTTTTTCCATTTCATTCCACAGTTAGTGCTTCTTTCCTGCTGCTGGTTGACTAGCTAGGTCTCGCGACTGCTAAGCACGTCGCCCATGCTGTTGTAAGTTGCAGCCTCCTCGTGGTTGGAGTGCTCGTTCAACCGCTATTGAGTGCGGGTGTTATTGTTCAACCGGGTTCCATCTCCGGGACTTCCAATTCTGGGAACCCACCGTATGTCGGCTCTTGTTTACTGTGTGATTGCTTCACAACTACCAGATCGGGTTTCCCCGAGTATGAGAGGACTTTCCTTCTCTCTGGCGTCCTTTCCCAAGTTATACAAAGGGATTTGTGGAGGGCGGGTCTGGTATTGTAGGTATCCGGTACTCATCGGAGTTCCTAACTAGCATATCTCTAATGCTAACACTCAGCCCTTAGCCCTAAGCTTCTAAATCCTAACTCGGTATTTCCTAAACTCGGTATTTCCAGTCATCAGAGCGATACTTTGCTCTGATACCACTTTTTGTAACACCCCTACCATTAGTACAATGCTTACCGTCCAATCTCCTTACACATCAGATACACGCAGCGGATACATACTTACATACAGTGGGTGATACAATGCCGTTAGTCACCCACGTGACTAACAAGGCTACTACTTCTACATACAACATCGGTTTGATGGACCGGAATCCCGAGTACTACACATCTATAATACATACTCCATTCATCAATCAAATACAACAATGCTCCATTCAATACTTACTCCTCCGTAATCCATACAATACAATATACTTAACCGAGTCCACTAGGATCCTTATACAATTATAATATCTCTTCCAAGTTCATACATACTCACTAAGAGTCTACATCTACCCATTCCTCACAACTACTTACTTTCTAAGTACAAGGGTGTGCCGCCGGTCTCTTATCTTGACCACATCCGCTTCGGGTACCTGCACACTAAAAACGTTCCCTCTAGGGGGTCAGCTTTCGCTGCGCATGATAACCGCATACCCCGCGTACTAGTGAGGGTACGCCGACCACTTGGTCGAATACATGCGGTTCATTTTCATTCAAACATACATGCATACATGCTCTTATACACCATACAATAACACTTACGCAAGGCATACATACATACACTTCACTACATACAAGGAATACAATATAACCATCCAATACATACTTACCTTCTTCCGAATGCACATACTCATTTCATACACAATATACAATACTTGTTAGCTTCATTGGTCCACCCGGGTTAATCGGGTGGAGATTACTCTTTTACTCGTTACTTCATACATACGCATACATACTCATACTCATACTCATACATACTTGCTTACTTACTCTTACTCATGTTAAGTCGTCGGGACCTCCGGCCCGGGGACTACACGGTCCCACCACCGGGATTTACTTGGTTCACTAATCCAGGATGCTACCCACTTAAGGGATTTGGGCCGTGGACCAGCTTACGAACCAGGAATCGGATCCAACCTCTTGTGTCTCCTCATCCTCACGCGTGGCCGAAACTATATCGGACTTCTACTCATTCCAATTTACTCACACTTAAGTTAGGAGTTAGGTAGTTAGGAATTAGTAGAAGTCATTCACTCAAGCCACATATACAAATACTTTGCTCAATACACATCCAAACGAAATACAATACAATACATAAGTACAATACAAGATACAGTTACATCATCATCATTCATATATTTCATGAATTATACAAACTATTGTTCAAGACAAATATCGAGAACAATGTAAACAAGCACAAGTAAGTGCAATATGGTCCGATTCATGCACTTATCTTATTAGGTGATCAAATAGGCACACAAATCGGGGTAACCAGATTAGGATACAGGGCATGAAGAAATCATACCTTTCACCGTTGTACTTGTATCCCAACGTTCCTCCGGTGTTCACAATTCAAATCCTATGATATACATACAATCGAATAATTAATCTAACTATTATTAATTTAATTCGATTATCCTTACGCATCCTAACTCATACTTACTAAGTCTTTACATTCCTATACTTACATTTCATTTACTTATTTTTCATTGCTTAACAATGGTATACTTACATATATATGCACATATGTATAGGTGGGTATACATATACACATATATATACTAATCATAGTCTTATATTTTATTTTTACTATTTTTTTTAAGTTTTGGCTCGACCGACCCACCCTGGGTCGGACCCATGGGTCGGTCGGCTGCAGAGACTTCGATTACAGAAAATTCCAGCCCGACCGACCCAGCCAGGGTCGGTCCATTGGGTCGGTCCGTTACAGTAGCAATCCAACTAACAATTTCCACTCGACCGACCCAGGCAGGGTCGGTCGGATGCAGAAGCATTTCCGACTAAAAGTTTCTACTCGACCGACCCAGGCAGGGTCGGTCCCCTGGGTCGGTCGGATGCAGAAGCTTCCAAGATTGCAGATTTTCGGGTCGACCGACCCTGCTAGGATCGGTCCTAGGGTCGGTCCAGCCCAGTACCCATTTTAATTACTTATTTTGAATCCCAAACTCTACTCAATTCACACCCAATCTTTTCCTACTCATTTCCACATGTTTCCTACATGTTTAAACACCACTTAAATCCTCTAATTCACCTTAGTTCATCCATCAAATTCATTGCTAAATCCATCAATCCACTTACACAATTTTCCTCACTTCATCCCAGCACTTATACCAATTTTCTTTCTTTATTGCTACAGATTTTTAAACCAACTTCTACCATCCAATACTTCCTCTACCAATGTCACTCCTAGCATCCCAAATACCTCCTCTTACCATGCCAATTCATTTCCAAGCAATTGTACCATCTATACCCAAGTCCAACATTCATTTTACCAAGTCTTACGCTCTAATCTTTTCTAACTTCTCCAATGCATGTTAATACACTTTGCTACAGATTTTGCACTTCTTACTTCTCATACTACTACTACCTCTTCATTACTACTAAACATCTCTACTATCCCCAATACATACCTTGGTTCTCCCATTCACCAAGTCATCCACAAGTGCACATTTCCTACTAAAATTTTGCCATAGTTCACCTATAATTCTAACTTATCCATACACGCATTTTCTCACCAAGTTCATACCTATTCTAGCCACACCCATACAAGGGTCCTACCAGAAATCAATACAATGTACATTCACCAATACTTCTTCAATTACCAATACTAATTCTCATACACAATCCTTTGGCTCCAAGGCCCACAATTCACATACCAATTCACAATACTCAAACTTCCTCACAAATACTCAAACTTCCAATACTACAAACCAATACAATAGTTTAGGTTCTTTTATTTGCTTACTTATTTCCATTACACTAATGCATTAAATTGAGCATTAAGATGGAGCTCTTACCTTGAGCTTATATTTCCTTCAATTCTTTTTCACTCTCCTCTTCTTTCTTTCTTGCCCAAATCGGCCATGTGGGGAATGGAGTTGCCAAACTCCATTCCCATCACCCCATGAACACAAAACAACTACAATCAATATACTAATCCTTAAATTAACACTAATTCATTGAAGTGTTTAAAATAAAAATCCTAGGGTTTACCATTGGAGTGTTTTAGGAGGGGTTTTAGCCCTTGGTTCAAGAAGGTGAATCCACCACCATTGCAAGATTGATATTATGCCCAAAAGAGAGAGAGAAAACAAGGCATTACACAAGGGTAAAAATCGGTTATGAAGGGAGATGGAGAAAACATGAGTTTTTCATGTAGATTTTTACCTTGTTGGAAAGAGGAGACTCCAAGCTCCATAATGGTGTGCTTTTCTCTTCAAATGGAGAAAACCCACGAAAATGAACTTCCTCCTTTTCGGATTTTGAAAAGAGAGAAGTGTAGAGGAGGATGAGGGGAGTTCAAATATGTAGTTATTTTTACCTTTGGAGTTCAAGTGGAGCTAGAGCATGTGGATAAAGAGGAGAAGCCATGGGAGGCTTGTGGAGCTTCTTGAAATCGCCCAAACCAGAGAGAGAGGAGGGAGAAATCGTTGGAAGGGGAGAGGAAAGAGAGAGGTGAGTGAGTTGTGAGAGTGAGGTGAGAGGAAAGGGAATAAAGTAATTCTTTTACTTTATTACTTTTTGCTTTTGCTCTCTCTTATTTAATTAGCTAGTTACATGTGTGTGTGTGAGGGGTTATTTAACTAGTAAAAACCGGCCCCCAACAGTTACACTAGTTGGAGCGTTTTTTGTCTTTTACAGAAAACGCTCGTTATTTTACCCGGTTTAGGTACTGTTCACTAACCGGGCCCGTTTTCTGGAATTTCCTCATTTAATTATTTTTATTGGCTATTAAGCTCCCATAAATGCTTAATAATTATTATTTAATGATTTATAATTTTACGGTCCGTTTGACCACTTACAGTCACGTTTTCGGGTTTTCTCGAAAAACGTGCACTAAAGCTCTATTAGTGTTTTAATTCATTATTTGGATCCGTTTTCTTCGGGAGTTGTTCCCACATATTATTTAGGTCCTATTAAACCCTTGGAATCCATATAACATGCTAACCGAGGTCTCATACCTCCTATGGTTACTTAACGCTTATTTAACGTTTTCCGCTTTTAAGCGTTTCTTTATTTCTTTTGGATTTATTTTTCCTTACCAATATTAATTAGGTACCATTAGGCCTTTAAATACGTATTAGATTAATTTTAATCCCTATATTTAAGTTCGGGGTATTTCAAAACCACTAGAACTCCTTTGGTGATGGATTCTAGGGATTCATCCTTATCTTGATGCAACCCTAGCTTACCTTCTTTTCCATAAAAATTGATGATGCAGACGTATGAGGTTATGTCTGGAACGGGCTCATCCTCCAATTCTTGTGCTGTCTTAACTGCAGCTCCAATGATGGTCTGCAACTCTTCCGGGATTGGTGGCACCTCCACCTCTTCATAACTCTTGGTGGTGTGGTTCCACTGCTTACCTAGGCACATGATCTTCACCTTCATGGTTGAACCGTTCTTGAAGGTAGGGGTGTAAAAGTTTCCACCTTTCACACCTAACTCCCTGATCATGAGGATCAATGCATACTGGACTGCTGGGGTCAAAAACTCCCGTAATAGAATCATCCCGGGTCTCAACATCTCACACTTCTCAGGTGGGTGTGGTTTGGCTTCAAAGGGGATGGTGAGTGTGGAGATAGGTAATATAGGAAAGCAAATATCGAAGCTGAATGAAAACAATGATTCTTATTAAGCAATTTAGGATAAGGTTCACATCTGGCAATGAAAAGTGCACAATAAAAGAGGGATTTATAGTTCATCCCTTTTACATTAAGAAGGAAAAAAAATAGCTAGTGAGATGTAAAGAAAGTAACATCTAAGCTTCACTAGGATAATAGTCCTCACCATGTGTACTCGGGTCATCCCTCGCTGCTTCAACACGGTCCACCAGGTTGAGGACCGGTGCGTTGCCTGGCCTCTGAGGGTAATTTTGTCCCGGCCTTTATGATTGGTTCTGGGTAGGGCGGCTGGTAGAGGGTCCAGCACCTCCCATGCCACCTCTACCTCCTCCTCTTCCTGTAGCATTGGTAGTTGGGCCTCTAGTCGCCGACCCGGTGCGTGGCTTGTAGTTCCTGGAATCTGGGTTCGCGAAGCATTCGAATCCCCAGTGTCCCATCCTACCGCAGTAGTTGCACTCCACCAGGTTTCCCTTACAGTCCTTGCCCGGGTGGTCTTTCTGGCACCACTTGCAGAAATACCTTCTCACCGGGTTGTCTCCTGTTTCAGTGCAAGGTTAGTGACGTGATAGCATAAATGTAACCATATTATAGATTCTAACTTTTCTCACCCCTGGGTGGTTCGTAGCGGAGAGGCTTAACATTAGCATTAGAAGGGACGATGGCCTTCTCGTTCCCTCCCTTGAAAAATTTTCCCATCCTTTCATGAGTCTGAGGGGGTCCTCTTCCATTTCCTCCTCTATTGTCATTCACCCTCTTGCCTAGCATAGAATCCTGATAGGCAATGGTGGTCTCGCAATCGTTCGCATCATCAGCTAGTTCCTGTAAGGTCACCCCTCTGGTGGAACCGATCATAGTCATGATTTTGAAGTTCAAGCCGATATGGAATTTGTCCACCAGATATCTTGGAGCGTAAGCTCCCTCTCCAATGACAGAAAGTAACTCCACACATTTATTGTAGTACTCAGCAACAGAGAAATTCCCTTGCTTCAGCTGCTCGAACTCACTCCTCATCCTCTTCTGTAGATAGGATGGATAGAATTTAGCTCTCAGGGCCACTAGAAATGCCTGAAAGTCAAAGTTCGCCTGGGCCGTCAGCTCGGCTCTAGCAGTCTGCCACCATCGATGCGCGGGTCCTTGAAGAAAGTAGGCCGCTATGTCCACCTGGCGATTCACTGGAACATGAAGAGAGGTGAAGGCCTTCTGCATCTCGTCTATGTATTTCTCTAAGGTCTTCAGTTCTGGTTGGCCTTCATAGATTGGAGGACGAAGGTCGTTAACCGCCTTCAGCCAGTTGAACTCCCGGGGACCGTTGGGTGGTGGCGGTGGTGGTTGTTGAACTTGAGCCTGCTGCTGAGCCAGTGCAGCCGTCATAATCTGCGCGATGACCTCTGGGGTGACAACGTCGGGTCCATAGCCGCCTGAAAACCCTGCTCCCCTTCCTCCTCTTCGAGACATTTAGCTGATATTGACGAATTTTTGTTACTCAGTAGATATGTCGTTAGGTCTAAGTATCTACGTAGTAAAGTATGTAATATTTATAACGTCCTAAGGACGGTTCGTAGGTACGTGAAGTAAAACGTAAGTAGTAAAGTAAGTATGGGGTAAAGGTCACGCGCCTTTCTGGAATTCTCACTTCCCAATTCTACCCCAGTTCCCCAGTTTTAAGTGCACCTATAATCTAAGTATTTCACTCGGCTTGTTTTCTCGGGTTCAGAGCGTAACTACGCTCTGATACCACTTTCCTGTAACGCCTCTATCTACCATAATTACAGCGGAAATAAAACTCTAAGGCGATTACAGACCATCGGGTTCCAAACACCCGGCACCAAACCTCATCAATTACAACTTACAATTTACAAAAGCTACGGTCTGAACCCTGAGAAAAACTTAACACAAACATAATAGAAATTAAACACATTAACTCTCCACAAAACCTAGTCCCATCCCCAACACTCATTCTCTTCGTGGCCACCTGTAAATCAATTTGTACCTGCAAGATGAAACCAAGCAGCCCACCCCGAAAGGGGTGAGTCAGTTCCTTGGAATGGAACTGGTACTAATCTCCAAAACAGAACTTTAAAAATAACCTTTAAACAAGCAGTAACTTGGAATCAATATTTAAAACAAAACAGAGAAACAAGCACTTTTAAAAAAATCACCAAGTCAAAGATAGCAAGTTAAAGATAGAGACAACAATAGAAAGGAAAGTTAGTAAACAAATTCACACCATGAGTTAGTGAGTGTCCAATGCCTTAGTTAGATTAAGTTCCAGTTAGGAGTAGAAAGACCAAGTAGTCACCAGGACTAGGAATGATTGATAGATAACGAAGAATCCAAAAACCCAAGAGTAGAATAAACCTCAACGCCAAGTACGTCCTTTTAGGACATGGGATATACAACCCCTCTCTGTTAACTACGTCCACTAAGGACAGGGGATATACAACCCCTCTCTGTTAACTATGTCCACTAAGGACAGGGGATATACAGCCCCTCTCTGTTACCGATGAAGACGCGCGCACGTCACCCAAACAAGACCCAACTCATGGATGAAACGATATCCAGAGTCAAAGAAGAATTACCAAGATTGACATTTCCAAAATTCCCACCAGATCATTAACTGCACCAGAGCGATACCAAAACACTAAGTCCTACAGAGTGCAGAGGCGTAAACCCCGGGCATATAATATCTAATGAAACAACCAGATAGAAGGAACCAGTAACCATGTATGTTGTTCTTCCAAGGCTCAGTTAGTCATACAGGCTGAGTTAGTCACACAAACCATTTTTCCTTAATAAAACCATTTAGGCTCAGTTAGCATTTTTCAAAAACGTCCCTTAAGTCTGTTAGCAAGCATATGAGTACGAGAAATTGTACCTGGTATGTGTAGAGCAGTAGCCAAACAGAAAGTGCGAACTTCCACTAATCACCTATAATTAAGGTGTTCCAAGTATTGATCAGTTAAGTAGCTCACAGAGCTAAACACCTTTTACTCTTACTGGTTAATAGTTTAAAATTTACAATTATCCTCTGATAAGTGCGAAACATATAGACTTTTAGGGTTAATTACCTTATTATTTGCAACACTTTAAAGTAATGTTTCCCACTTGCTATGTGAATTCTCTTAGATTTATGTTTTTATATGAACTGATACATTTTATGTATCAAATGCAGGAAAAAGTCTTGGAATCACATAGTACACTTCACAAGCTTCGCAACACAACAAACGGGGATCAAATCGGAGCTGAAACGAATATTTTAGAGGCAATTGAATTCTCGTCCGGACCAGTGTCCGGATGAGCTGGTCCGGACGCATACACGCGGAGCGCGCCCGTACAAAAATCGACATGTCCGAACCACCCTGATTCGGACGGTGGTTCGGACAGCACAAAAATGACAGCAATCAGGCTGCATCGACATGGTGTGAAAAGATAAATTATATTTTATCTTTTCACACCGACACCCCCTTCATTTCTACCCCATTTTCACTATAAATACACCTATTACCCTCCATTAATACATATCTCATTCCACCCCAAAAACCATGTCAATTTTCCTCCACAAAATCACCATCTCACTCCATTTTCATCCACAAAAACCACTGCGTTATTATTATGTCCAACCTCTGACCAACATATTACCAGTTAATATGTCAGGCTAAGAGGATATACTCTGGGTGAAGGTTAATTTATAGTCTGTTTAATTATGTAATCTATATTTTTATCGGTTTAATTTAAATACAGTTTGTTACGATTAAAGCTTATCTCTCGCCTTTTTAATAAATTTCATGAATTTATTAAAATGCTTTACTAAATCTATTTTGATCAGATCTGTGATAAATAGACAGGTTAATTAAGCCGTAAATCTGTAGAAAACTTATTATGATTTAATAAGTTAGTATTTTCAGACGCAAATATAATTTCTCATTCCGTTTACAAGTGTTTTGCTCGAATCTGGAATAGACCGAGCATGTTCTGGTAAACGAGATCTTTTGAGTCTAATATTTAGTCCTCAAGATAATAACAGGAATTTTGCCAAACTATCACAATAAAACCGGTAGACATAGCATAAAAGAGCAGACTATATAAACCTGAACCCAGAGTCCCGTTTAATTTACCTTTTACTCAGTTTATTTTATCTTTCCTTTTATTTATAAAAACAAGTCAATTAATCCCCCCTTTTGTGACACCGCTTAGGAATTAGATAATTCCCCTTTAGTCCCACGGTTCGATATCCGGTCACTTTACTATACTACTGCGACCGGGATTTTGTTTGCAGCCCGTAAGGTATTTTGAGTTTTTAATTTCTTTTTCATTTGTTTTAAAAACACCAGTTCCAACCACTCTCATTTTCCTGTCTGCATCCTCACGTAGTATCTGGGCCAGGTTCAGTTAATTAACTCTTTTGTTAGGCCCATTTCATTTAATCCGGAATGATTTGAAGTTTTAACCTGAGAGCGGCCCAAACTCTCTTGGACTGTTTAAATGGGCTTTTGAAGTTCATAGACTTGGGCTCAGTAGGTCAGTCCAAGACCGTGTTACTTTTGCTATTTAAACTAAATTCCCTAAAAGTAGGTCAGTCCAAGACCGTGTTACTTTTGCTATTTAAACTAAATTCCCTAAAAGGATTATGCGAGGTTTCGAACGTGCAACCTCGACTCAGTTCCAGATTTATCTTGACCAACTACGCCATTGAATTTCTTGTCCAAAAGATACTTTTAATTTTATTTTAATTAATTACTTACTCTTAGCCATGGGATTAGTTTAATCAAACTTTTAAGTTATCGTTGGCTAATTATTACAACATTGATTAAAGACCTAAAGTTTAGCACAAGTATATATGTATTCTTCTAATTAGGTTTCCCACAGGGAATGTTAACATTATCTCTTAATATTTCTAATATATTTATATGCATATATTAGGATTTATCCCAAAACATTCTTTAAGAAATTTTATTAAATTTTATTACTTTTAATAACTCTTACACATCAAGTATTCACAAAGCATTTTATCTGCTTAGTTATTACCTATAGGATAAGGTATTTTATTTCTTTTAGTGATGCCTAATATATATATATACTAGGATTTACTTAAAACATTATTTATGTAGTTTTATTGTATTTAATTATCTCTATTAACTTTTACACATATTAACATCTGATATATGGTTTAAAAATAAGGTATTTCCTCAAGCTTTAATTAAGTATATTAACTTCCACATTATATAATAAATAAAAATGTAGACTAGTTTAATTCCTTGATTTAATATAAGTTTCTATTTTATTTCTCTCATATAAGTATATATATATGTAAACAATTTTTACTTCACTTAAAAGGTAATACCCAAAATATTTATAAACATACTGGTATAAAATGTTAATTTAGGTTTTCTTATTTTCCCCAACCTAAAAATTTTATTAACAAACCATACTTTAATTTGTGTTACATTAAAACCATATATTATAAGTTATTCTTATGAAAATTTCATAAACATAATTTTTAAACCCATTTACCCTTGTCCAAAAATTCCCAAATTTAATATATAATAACTATAACATTTTAGACATATTATAAAATTTTTATTTCATAAAAAATCTTTTTAAATTAACCAAATAATTCCATAGAACTCAGAAGTTGCAAAAATGATAACTTACGTTTAAAAACTCAAAACCCATATTAATTTATATCAAAATAAACTAGATTTAATAAGGAATCTATGGTTAAAATTTCGTGTTAAAATACATTCGGGAAGACCATTAACTAAATCTAACAAGTTAGGTTTAAATTCTGGAATTATTATAAAAACTTATACTTTTAATTTGAAACGATCTAATCTCGGCCGTCCGTTTCTTATAACTAAAATCGGACGGCTGCTGAAACCCGAGTTCTTCATCCGCCCCCAAATCGACTCGAGTACTAAATTCACAATTTCTCTCAATCCACAGAACGAAATCTAGTGATTCTTGTTTCATTGAACTCGAAATTTCCTTGCGGTTCTAATGATACCAATTTCTCTAGCTAACATTCCGTATACAGCAAGAACGATTATGGGTTCGTGAGTTAGGTTTCTATGGGTTTCGAATTCGATTTTAGCAAAATTCTCTTAATCTAATACATAATAGATGAAATTGGTACATGGGTTAGGTCGACAATACAATACCGATCAGCTACATCGGAGGAATTGAAAGGATAACTCACCGGAATTGCAATAACGGAGGAATTCGAATTTGGATTCTGGAAAAGTTCAAACTTTCGAGCTGTTCGTGAAGCCGACTTTGAAGCTCTATAAATTTCAGTACAGATCGAGTCAGACTATGTGGGTGGGCTTAATCGAAAGAAGAAACTTATCTCTACATATTGATAACAAGAACTCACTCTAACTCGCAACACACAGAAGAAATCAAAGTCGAAAGTTACGAGTTTATACCTTGCAGTTTTCTATGATTTTATGTGATGTTGAATCGGAAAATTAAGGCAACTATATCCTCCAAACGGTTACGAATCAGCCTTGGTCATCAACATGAAAATTGTAGAGGGATTAGAGATCTTCAAAACAAGCTAAAGAAATCAAATTTTGGTTGAGAGACGAAGAAGTTATGATCGAACGAAGTTTACCTGAATTCGGTGAAAAGCTGGAAAACTGGGTACAGGTTTCGCAAGTAGGCAACTTTAGATCGAATTTGCGGCTGATGTATAATGAATTAGGGTATGTGTGAGTAATGGTTGGAAAGAGGACGTTTTGGAGAAGAGAATGAAAAAGACGGCATTGAAAAATACTGAGAGATGAGTGAGATATAGCCGTCTAAAGTTAGGGCAAAATCACTGATGGAAGTTCCGATTTTTATGCTAAGTGTAGGCGACCCGTGACAGTGTGACACGTGGCATATTTCAAATTTTTGGCTCTAAACTTCAATCTATCATAACTTTGGCTAGGATGATCCATTTTTGACGTTCTTTTTATCGATCTTCATGGTTTCCCATAACCTATTTATTGGTATAGGTTTCATGGGCTGGTTTGACCATTCTCAAAAAGTCAACCCTAGCAAGGCATAATAAGCTTTAGGGTTTCTAGGATTTTATATTGACTTTTGTGCTTCAAATCATGCTCCAAATATTTCTAAAATCTTTATAATATAATTGGAGTGTCTAGGAATTTTCCCAAGATTTATTGACTTATAAATCTTGTTGTTAAATTCATATTACTATATAATAAATTAATTTAATTTGTATTATTATTTAGGGTTTAAAATAAGAAGTCCCCTAAATAATTTTTAGATAATACTATATATTAAGTTGGTGTGTAATAATAATATTTAGGGTTTTTATAAAAGAAATCCCATAAATTAATGTAAATTAATTTAGGGGTATTTCATTACATGTTCATTGGGATAAATTAATGGTTAAGAATTAACCATCGACCAAAAATCTGTAATGAATTGTAAGATTTTTTTTGGGTTTGAGAATCACAATATGTATTTAAAGACATGGCATATACATAAAGCAACATTGATTTGCATCAAGCCAAATAGATTAGTTGAACTCTCACTATTGCAAATGGCTTTGTGTTAATAGCTATATATTCCCCCATACATTTGAAACATTTATATACTATGCTTCAGTGGATCAATTAATTCCTTGAAGATGTTGGGATTGTATGTTGAGTTCATATTTTGATATCTTGAACTAACAGTTGGGGATATCTTTATGACTCGATTGTCATGTAGGCGAATACTTTTTCCAACATCAGAGGGAGAAATGAAGCAATTGAAAAGTGAAATGATAGGATATGACATGTAGAATTGCAGCATCCTCATCACATATAGTATGAACTTTTAAGTTCAAAATATTATTCATTTCAAAAAAAAGTTGGCACACCAATTGCTTAATGTTTAGTGAAAATATATATGTGTCAACGTCTAATTGTAACACCCCTACTAATAACACCACACTTAACCATTAATCGCAGCGGAAATCACATCATAAACACTGACTATTTCAATGGGTGTTACACGCCGTTAGCCACCCACGTGGCTAACAAGGCTATTACTTACACAACGTACCGGTCTGATGGACAAGATTACCGAGCATTACACTTTACATTTACAAATCCATTATAAACTGAATACAAATACATCTACAATCCAAACTGTACCGAGTCTAATACATTCCATCATCGATATCACGCTAAACTAAATAACCACTCATACATAAACAGTTACCCCGTCCTACTCTCGAACGGCTACCAGCTTCATTGTACCTGAAAAGTAATGGGGGCCCCCAAAGGGGGTCAGCACCTTTGCTGGTATGGTAATCCTGCAGCCCGCATGCTACCGAGCCACGCACAACTAATTGTCGAGGAGCATGCAGGTTATTTTATTTTAAGCACGCAAGAAAACTATAAACACATAACATACTTATAAGCACACACATCCAATAAAAAGGATACGACATAACATTCATACATCACATTGGTTAGATCACCTTATTGTGTTCCTTGTCCCTTGAGGGCTCTACCTTAACGGGACTTAATTCTTATTAAGCACACACTCACCGAATTGATCGGGCTACACTATTCTCTTTCACTGAATTTGGGTTGATTTTGGTTATCAACTTACACCACATCACCGCCGTTCTTCTTAGAGAACGTACACCTCACTTAAGGTGTGTCGACTAAGTATAAGTCCGCACACCGTACATATTTACTTTAATTAGATGAGTCGGTCTTAATATAGATCCGTACCCATTATACACATATTCCCCTAGTCCGACATGAGTCAATAAATAGCCTTGGTCTATTCCGGTCTTAATATAGAACCATACACATTATACACATATCCCTCTAGTCCGACGTGAGTCAGATAAATAGCCTTTTAAGCTTGAGGGTGGTTGTAATCCAAGAAGGAAAAACAACCATAACATAACAGAGTGGGAGTTAATTCACATATATACATCAACTCCCAAACAACACGCGCGACCGGAACGACCGGATTCCTCACCCCCCATAATATATACTATTGTTAGAAGTTCCTTTATGGAACTTATCACATACATGCACCATTTGGTGTTACAAGTTTGGTTAATCACACACAAGGGAGGTAACATCCCATTCGACAAACATGGACAACAACATTCGTTAAACAACGATACATTAAACAAAGGCAACACACAACACCTAACCACAATATACAACTAAAGCACGGATAGCCATAGTTAGTACGTTCCCGTGGGTTGGGACGTTTAATCCGGATACCGAACTCTTATGTGATCCTATTGTCGGTTCCCTATGGTTTAACACATAAATAAGGTTAAACGGTATCGGAATTATTTACGCTACATTAATGAATTACTATAAACTCATTTCATGCGTTATCTTGCAAGGTGGCAAACACACCGAAAAAAGTTGGCATACAAGCCGGTGTAACCCGGTAGGACACAAGTTGCAAGAAAACCATACCTGTCACCGCAGGGAATTACTTAACCGGGGGTTCTCACGCTCCTTGGTTCACACTTGTTCATCATGTCTTACTCTTGAACCACTATTTACATGTCAAATGGTTCAATTAACATTAAGGTGTTACGGTAGGTACATAATTGCTATTCCCGTACTTACCCCGTTATCCCGTTATTTCGGTTTAACTTTGTGTACTTAAACTCACAACTTTCCCAATCATTCCAACACTTGTTTATACTTATTAGGACCTTAAAAGTCACCAAACAAGGCCTTAACAACATCCAAAACCATTACCCATCAATCCCCCACCTTTAGAACACTTTAAAACACATTTTAGGCCATTTTTGGTCTGGTCCGGGACTTGGTCCAGACCCAAGGTCCCGGACCACCTTTGTAATGCACTTTCGCCTCATTTTTGACATTGGTCCTGGACTTGGTCCTGGACTTAAGTCCCGGACCAATTCCTGCATTCACTCTCAGCATGTTTTTTGATGCGGTCCGGGACTTGGTACATGTCCTAGGTCCCGGACCCTGCTAAAAACTGCTACAAAGGTCATTTTTCAACCCCAAATCAACCCTTAATCCACCCCTAATCATTCCATAAACTTTCCATAAGTTTCCTACATAATTAAACACATCAAAACATGCTCTAAACCTCTCCAAATCTTTGGTTTAATCCACCACCCAATTCTTGCTCAAATTCAACAAACTCACTTTTCACATTCTTGCATTTTGCACACTTGTGCATTTCTATTCCTTTTGATAGTTCTTACCTCCTACCAAACTTACCAAATCCATCAATGACCATTACCAATCATTCCTACATAAATGCACTTCTAAAACCCACATTCACTCCTTGTTTCACAAGTTACAAACACCAACTCTTTTTCTTAAGATTCCAAGTTACCAAGCATCATTATGCTACAGATTTTGTACTCTCTTATCTCCATTCTCCATGTACCATTATAAGGCCATTAATCCACTCTACTCAACACTATAAACACCAAGGTTCTCCCATTCACCAAGCCATCATCAAAACACTCATTTTCTACCAAAATTTCGCCATAACCTCCCCATAAACCTAACACATCCATTTCCATCAATTCTTATCATTTTCATTCTTAATCTAGCCACACCCTTACAAGGGTCCTACCAGCACATAATAAATCCTCAAAGTCCATCGACAATAACATAACTCCAAAGTCTCCATAAACCACAATATAAACACAAACTCAAAACACTTGGCTCCGAGGCCCTTTAATTCACAATTAATTTCACAAATCTCTCTAAAATCAACTAAACACATAATTGTTTTTTCTTTTTATTTTGGGGTTCATCATTCAATT
The DNA here is from genome assembly GCA_023374045.1 of Limonium bicolor. Lineage (NCBI taxonomy): Eukaryota > Viridiplantae > Streptophyta > Magnoliopsida > Caryophyllales > Plumbaginaceae > Limonium > Limonium bicolor. The sequence goes on from CM041778.1 coordinate 98,518,571, forward strand.
TAACCCATCCCAAATTCTCAAACAATTATAACAAGACTTAAGGTAGATTTTTCTTACCTTGAACATTCAAGTCCTCTTTTAAATTCTCCTCTCCTCTTGATGCAAAAATCGGTCAAGGCAATGTGGTTGCCCAACTCTAACCCAACATTCAAAACAAAGAATGAGTTTAAGCAAAACACTTAACCTCATTAACTAAGAATGCTTAAGGCACTAATTAAGAGATTACCTTGTGAAACCCTAGAGTTGGTTTCTTGCCATAAATCAAAGGAGGGCTCTAATCCACCGTTGGAGGGTTGAATTGAAGCTCAAAAGAGGGAGAAAAGCAAGGCATTACAAGGGTGAAGAAATCGGTCACCAAAGGAAGGAGAACAAAAATGAGTTTTTCAATGAAATTTTTACCTTGGAAGAAAGAGGAGACTCCAAGCTTCAAGATGGTGCCCTTTTCTCTTCAAATGGGGAAAACCCATGGATATGAAGTTCATCCTTTCGAAATTTTGAAAAGAGAGAAAGATAGAGGATGATGAGAGGAGTTCAAATATGTAATTTATTCTTGATTTGGAGCTTAAATGGAGCTTGGGCAAGCAAGGAAAGAGAGGGAGCCATGGGAGGAGCTTGTGCTGTCGCAAGGTAGAAGAAGAACCAGGAAAGAGAGGAAGAGAGGGGGCTTCACGTGAGGAAATGAGAGAATGGGAGGAGAGAGAGTGTGGGTGGGGGTATAAGTCACTTTTTCACTTTTTGTTTTTTGTTTACTTTTTAGCTAATTAGCTAGTTTGTAAATTGAGAGAGAGGAGTGCTGACTACCCATATAAAACCGGCCCACTATAGATTATAACCTGGGGCGTTTTTTATCTTTTACAGAAAACGCTCGTTTATTTACCCGGTTTAGCACTATTCACTAACCTGGACCGTTTTCCGGAATTTTCTCGTTTCTTTTATTTTAATGGTTATTAAGATCCCATTTATGTTTATTTATAGTTATATAATCACCTATAATTTTTACGGGGTCGTTTGACTATTTAAAGTCGCGTTTCCGGGTTTTCTCGAAAAACGCGCTTTGAGACTCCGTTAGCGTTTTAACGCATTATTTAGATCCGTTTTCTTCAGGAATTGTTCCCATATATTATTTAGGCCTTATTAAGCCTTTAAAATCCATTTAATACTCTTGTAGAGGTCATATTCCTCTTAGGGTCGCTTAACGCTCAATTTAGCATTTTTCGCTTTTTAAGCGTTTTTCTTGTTTCTTTTGGATTTATTCTTTTTACCAAAATTCTTAAGGACTTAATTAGCCTTAGAAAATAATAATCACATAATTAATTAATACATTAAGGTTTGGGGTATTTCAATCTACCCCCCTTAAAAGAACTTTGTCCCCAAAGTTCATAACATCTCATGCATCCTATAATCAGAATATCGGGTTTACTTGTATGATACAACTTCCATACTAAAACACACTTTTACATAACAACCTCGGACTTAATGGTCCGGGTAACATATCCACATCCATACATGACATACTTACATAACAACCCTCAGACTCTCAGGTCTGGGTCACATAACAACATTCAGACTCATAGGTCTGGGTAATATTTATTACACATATCACACAACATGTCTTAGCGTGTATAACAAACAGAAATACCTTTTCCATCTCTTCATGGGCTCGAGTCCCATGTTGAGTACATATACACTGTGATCCCGCAGAACCCGGTCGCGATGGACACCTTCTGGTCCCCGTTCCTTTGGGAGATCAAAACAGTCACATACATTTTCAAAATATACTTCTCATGTCACCGGTCCGAAGACAAAGGCTCATACGTCCTCAGCTCGTGAGCAAGTAATACGAAAATATTCTTTATGGGGTTAAGTAGAACGAAATCCTTTATTTGAAAGGTACTAATTGAAAGTTTGAAAACACCAATTTAAAATCCTTTTGAAAACGCAATACAACTCCAAGTCCAATTTTTTATGCTCTTTGCATCTTTTCTTAGCGCGGGTATTTGTGACCACTTATAGGGAGCTTCCAGAGTCATCCAACCCTGATGTGATCAGCATCAGTGTTGAAATATCCTTCCACCCCAATTTGTGTTCGGCTTCCCTTGATCGCATGCAAATCAAGTTCCACCTCCCACATCCATTTCAAACAACAACTAATTCACGCATTTACCATTTTCTATCTTCCAATCCTTCTAGTCATAATCATTACATCTCCAAGGGTGGAACTCTGTCCATCGATCATCTTCCAGATTCATCTTAAATCAAGTTACCTATGGAATTTAATTCCCACTAGGTTCTATGTTGGTGTCACACCTCTTCATAAATCACAATACTGTATATATATATATATATATATATATATATATATTATATATATATATATATATACTTTTATCAAAATACAATACACGGTTTTACATTTAGTATTATATGAACATACATAGTCGAGGGTTTTAGTTCCCCGGGAGTTTCTCTCCTTACACTTGTACTCTCACACCTAACAGTTAACAAGGTATATACATTTATCACAATGGTATTCGCATCTTCTGTGCGCAATTACCACAATTAAACTATGAATGAATGCACATGTTCATATTACATACGCACCAATCATCAACACAAATTATTTTGTGCTATGCACAACATAGTTCACATACACTTGTACGTTAAAACACACTAAGCGGTTTTAGGCTCTACCCCCCTTAAAAGGGATTACGCCCACGTAATCAATCACTGAACATTGGTTTAAAATGTTCTGTCGCCGTGAAGTGTCTTAACTTCCACGCGGTCTGTTATACCATGCGTTCTGGTTAGCGGATCTTAACCATATTGGCGGTTTAGTCCCTAAACCAAGAATTCTCATTGGAGTTTGTTTAACTCATAATCGGTTTCGGTTCTGGCCTGTGAGGCTTCTGGGCATTAACAATTAGCCATTCACTCATATTCACTATGCACATTCAACATTCGAGCCATTGGCTCACTAGCTTCTGCTGCGCGACTCTGATAACTTTGGAGGTTATTTTTCCCCATTCATTGTTCATAATGTATTGTACATTTCCCATTTATCACCTTCATCTTGTGAAGAATGGTTTTCTCAACCGACGCATGGTATCTCTTACCGTGAGCGAATTCGGTGAGTTATTAAACTTTCCATCCACATCTCTGACCATTTATTGTGTATACTGCTATGTGTTTCACGATTATTCATTAGGCCTCTTTCGACTTACTGTCGGTTGAGGTCGAGCTACTACCTAATATGTAGTGCTCCCTCGGTTATTTCCAACACTTAAGGTATATTGCATATCGGTATTTGGTATTCCGTGTTACTGCAGTCACTTATTGCTAATCATGCCTCCATATTTGGTTCTGTACCAGTACTCTTTCCTTGGTACGACCTTGCATTCCCTACGCCTCGGTCTTATAACGTTATAAGTCCTTTGTTGTTCTACCACAATTAACATCTTCCCAACTTCCTAGCTATCTCACTCGATCATTACCGCATAAGCGCAATACCAAAACACTCAGTCATACAGAGTGCAGAGGCGTAAACTCTTGGCAGTAAATCTCTTACGCGATTGCAACAGGAATTCACACTGTGCTTCACTAAGATTCTTATCACATAGTATTGGCTACTGGCTTACTGCCTAGTTTATTTGCTATCACTTACCGTTGTGTCTCCACTGGGTTTAACTCATAACTGTGCTCAGTTGCCATATTATCGTTTAACAGTGCTTATACAACGGTTGCTTATTGCGCGTCGTGTTCTTATTTCTTGCACAACAATAACTTACATGATATCCACTGCCATGTTAGCTTCTACACATGTACTTCATCATTCGCGTTACGGCACATCATTCATTTGGATGACCACTGAATACGCTATTCCTCGAGTCTTTATGCTCCTTGAGCGTTGTTCACTTTACACTTAGCATCACACACCTATGGTGGTTGCTATCAAACTTACTACTCTTCCGGTCTCCACAATTGATACAAACACTTCTATTCGTGTAATTCAACCCTCAACATGTTTCTTAAGCTTGGTTCACATAACTACCGCTCCCGCGGTTTCACCACATTGAGGGTATCCCCACTCTTAAAGTAGTGGTTCGTTCTCCACTCTATTCACTTGTACAACATAAACTTTCTTAATCAATTAAATTCGCATAACACATTTGGTCTGTGGCTTATAAGCCTCATTGCCTCGAGCTCTGCTCATTATAGGCTGTTCACACAATTTTTTTTCTCCGTACACCATCACATGGTTTGGAGGTTGTATTGGGCTCCCTGACAAGGTCGTTGCATCACGCTTCCTTATATGGGATGCCCCTTAAGAATGTCTGTTTACCTCCTGACGACTTATGTTTAAACTGGGTATTAGCTTCAACTGTTGTGTTTCTATCACGACATTTCGTTCAACAATTGTTGACTCAAACACCCTTCAGGACCGCTCCTGGGTGTTACTAAGTAATGCCATTACGTCTAGCTCCCACTTATTGGTATGTTTAGTTAGCTACTCTGTTTTACGTTCTTAACTGGGTTTACTATCCTCTTATGTGAAGGTCGATATTCCCTGGTAGTCCAGATGATCATTCTGGGAGTTTCATCCCGTTTGTTACACATTAACTTGTCCATATCAGGCATTGGCCTTACTATGTATAGGCTGGGTATTTGTCCCAGCTATCATGTTTTATTCCTCAGAACTCTCGAGACATATGTGATGTCTTTACTTACTAGTCAGTGCGCTCCACACTTCTTAACTCTCAAACATTTCCTTGAAATGGATTCACTAATTCTTTTAGTCTCGTTAACTTAACTGGGTTCCTTTACTTCAACCATTCTTGGCAGTTCGTTGCTCTTGTTTAACTTTCACTGCTGACCGTAGTATGGAGTCGACTACTTCCCGTGTACCTGACTCCACTCGTATACATATGTGGGGTACCCTACTGATACATTGCTACTTGCCCGACTAACCCATAAGAAGGTCTGTCAGGCCCACAAGCTCCTATCGGAGTGCGGTCGTCCCACACTTCAGTTAGTACACTCGTAGTGTCCGTCACACGCCTAGGTGAAGTATTCTGTTGTCAACTCCCTCATATCGTCCTATGATAATATGCCTTCCGTGCTTTCTGAACTACATATTAAGGGAGATTCGTCCACTGTCTGTATTTAGTATGAACTGGATCCCTTCCCTCGGGTTAATACCCTCGGGTTGTAGGATTGTTCTAAAGTTGCCCAAAAGCAAGTGGGTAAAACTTACCTACTGTGTGGCGCTGAGGCCGGTGTAGGTCTTATGGTTCCGGTTTTTAAAGAAAATATGAAATTTGAGAAAAGTTTGGACTTAAAAGAAGGTTTGAAATGAATATGAGTTGGAAGAAATTTTGGTCGTGAAAACGGTTTGAAATAAATCTGGGTTTCTAAGAAAATTCTTCCCGGTATTTAAAATGTCTTCACGCTTGACCAAGTCTAGCTTCTCGCTGACTGGTATATCTCCACATACAATGGTTAGGCCACTAAGCCCTTCCAGGTTTGACTCTTCAAATTCTTGGATTCTTGATTTCATAATCGCTTCCTTCAACAATAGGGTACCTTACTAGGTACTTTATAGTCATTAAAATTTTCCCGAATAAACCTGTTAAAGCAGCACTTGCAATAGCAAGTGCGCCATGCTGGCCGGCTATCGGTTCAACACCTACTGGTTGCGGTATTACTTTTATCATTACCGTGTTCGGTAGCCTTGTTGGCTCCTCCTTTGACCTTACAGTTTTGATAACAGAACATTCGAGCGACTCTCATTGGTCTTGACATGGTAGTCGTTAACTAGGGTGACTCTCCATTCACTTAACTCCGTATTCTTCCTTAATGTTCGTTCCCACGCATTTGCCGTGGTTACCGAGGCTTGATTCTCGTTCAGGTATTACTTCGTAGTCCTATTGAAGTACGTTTCACTAATACTCCATAGTGGTCTAAACTATGATAATCGGGTATTACAGCCTCTTTGGCGCTGTAGGTTTGGAATTATCCAACCTTGACTAGTTCCTTAGTCGGTTACTATACCATTGTCGGTATTATTTAACAATTGTGGTCCCGTAGACATGTGTCTCGGGTTTGTTGCTCCTCCATTGACCGCCTCTGTGCACAGTTATTGTTTTCTTTCTTGTTGACTGGGTTTCCTCGACTGCTAGGCATGTCGACCCTGGTCGCCGGAAATTTCAGTCCCTTGTAGATGGGACTCTTAATATTCCACTATTAAGTGCGGGTAAAGGTGTTCAAACAGGTTCCGTCTCTGGGATTCTCAGTTCTTGGAATCTCCCGTATGACAGGTTTTGGTTCTTACGAGAATAATTCATAACAGCCAGATCGGGTTGTTCCCGAGTATGAGAGGACTTTCCATCTCTCTGGTGTTCTTTCCCGAGTTATAAAACGGGGGTTGCGGAGGGCGGGAAGGAGGTTGTAGGTATCCAGTTTTCACTGGTAATCCCTAACTAGCGTACTTCTCACGCTATCACTCAACCCTTAACCCAAAGTCTTAAACTTCTAACTCGGTACCTCCTAAGCTCGGTATTTCTAGTCATCAGAGCGATACATCGCTCTGATACCACTTTTTGTAACACCCCTACTAATAACACCACACTTAACCATTAATCGCAGCGGAAATCACATCATAAACACTAACTATTTCAATGGGTGTTACACGCCGTTAGCCACCCACGTGGCTAACAAGGTTATTACTTACACAACGTACCGGTCTGATGGACAAGATTACCGAGCATTACACTTTACATTTACAAATCCATTATAAACTGAATACAAATACATCTACAATCCAAACTGTACCGAGTCTAATACATTCCATCATCGATATCACGCTAAACTAAATAACCACTCATACATAAACAGTTACCCCGTCCTACTCTCGAACGGCTACCAACTTCATTGTACCTTAAAAGTAATGGGGGCCCCCAAAGGGGGTCAGCACCTTTGCTGGTATGGTAATCCTGCAGCCCGCATGCTACCGAGCCACGCACAACTAATTGTCGAGTGAGCATGCAGGTTATTTTATTTTAAGCACGTAAGAAAACTATAAACACATAACATACTTATAAGCACACACATCCAATAAAAAGGATACAACATAACATTCATACATCACATTGGTTAGATCACCTTATTGTGTTCCTTGTCCCTTGAGGGCTCTACCTTAACGGGACTTAATTCTTATTAAGCAACACTCACCGAATTGATCGGGCTACAACTATTTCTTTCACTGAATTTGGGTTGATTTTGGTTATCAACTTACACCACATCACCGCCGTTCTTCTTAGAGAACGTACACCTTACTTAAGGTGTGTCGGACTAAGTATAAGTCCGCACACCGTACATATTTACTTTACTTAGATGAGTCGGTCTTAATATAGATCCGTACCCATTATACACATATTCCCCTAGTCCGACGTGAGTCAGATAAATAGCCTTGGTTAAGCTATTCCGGTCTTAATATAGAACCGTACACATTATACACATATCCCTCTAGTCCGACGTGAGTCAGATAAATAGCCTTGGTTAAGCTTGAGGGTGGTTGTAATCCAAGAAGGAAAAACAACCATAACATAACAGAGTGGGAGTTAATTCACATATATACATCAACTCCCAAACAACACGCGCGACTGGAACGACCGGATTCCTCACCCCCCATAATATATACATATTAGTAAGAAGTTCCTTTATGGAACTTATCACATACATGCACCATTTGGTGTTACAAGTTTGGTTAATCACACACAAGGGAGGTAACATCCCATTCGACAAACATGGACAACAACATTCGTTAAACAACGATACATTAAACAAAGGCAACACACAACACACCTAACCACAATATACAACTAAAGCACGGATAGCCGTAGTTAGTACGTTCCCGTGGGTTGGGACGTTTAATCCGGATACCGAACTCTTATGTGATCCTAGAGTCGGTTAGCTACGGTTTAACACATAAATAAGGTTAAACGGTATCAGAATTATTTACGCCACATTAATGAATTACTATAAACTCATTTCATGCGTTATCTTGCAAGGTGGAAAACACACAGAAAAACACGTTGGCATACAAGCCGGTGTAACCCGGTAGGACTCAGGTTGCAAGAAACCATACCTGTCACCGCAGGGAATTACTTTACCGGGTGTTCTCACGCTCCTTGGTTCACACTTGTTCATCATGTCTTACTCTTGAACCACTATTTACATGTCAAATGGTTCAATTAACATTAAGGTGTTACGGTAGGTACATAATTGCTATTCCCGTACTTACCCCGTTATCCCGTTATTTCGGTTTAACTTTGTGTACTTAAACTCACAACTTTCCCAATCACTTCCAACACTTGTTTATACTTATTAGGACCTTAAAAAGTCACCAAACAAGGCCTTAACAACATCCAAAACCATTACCCATCAATCCCCCACCTTTAGAACACTTTAAAACACATTTTAGGCCATTTTTGGTCTTGTCCGGGACTTGGTCTGTAATGCACTTTCGGCTCATTTTTTACATTGGTCCTGGACTTGGTCCTGGACTTAAGTCCCGGACCAATTCCTGTATTCACTCTCGGCATGTTTTTTGATGCGGTCCGGGACTTGGTACATGTCCTAGGTCCCGGACCCTGCTAAAAACTGCTACAAAGTCATTTTTCAACCCCAAATTAACCCTTAATCCACCCTAATCATTCCATAAACTTTCCATAAGTTTCCTACATATTAACACATCAAAACATGCTCTAAACCTCTCCAAATCTTTGGTTTAATCCACCACCCAATTCTTGCTCAAATTCAACAAACTCACTTTTCACATTCTGCATTTTGCACACTTGTGCATTTCTATTTCCTTTGATAGTTCTTACCTCCTACCAAACTTACCAAATCCATCAATGACCATTACCAATCATTCCTACATAAATGCACTTCTAAACCCCACATTCACTCCTTGTTTCACAAGTTACAAACAACCCCTTTTTCTGAGATTCCATTCTCCATCTACCATTATAAGGCCATTAATCCACTCTACTCAACACTATAACACCAAGGTTCTCCCATTCACCAAGCCAGCATCAAAAACACTCATTTTCTACCAAAATTTCACCATAACCTCCCATAAACCTAACACATCCATTTCCATCAATTCTCATCATTTTCATTCTTAATCTAGCCACACCCTTACAAGGGTCCTACCAGCACATAATAAATCCTCAAAGTCCATCGACAATAACATAACTCCAAAGTCTCCATAAACCACAATATAAACACAAACTCAAAACACACTTGCTCCGAGGCCCTTTAATTCATAATTAATTTCACAAATCTCTCTAAAATCAACTAAACACATAATTGTTTTTTCTTTTTATTTTGGGTTCATCATTCAATTTAACCCATCCCAAATTCTCAAACAATTATAACAAGACTTAAGGTAGATTTTTCTTACCTTGAACATTCAAGTCCTCTTTTAAATTCTCCTCTCCTCTTGATGCAAAAATCGGTCAAGGCAATGTGGTTGTGCCCAACTCTAACCCAACATTCAAAACAAGAATGAGTTTAAGCAAAACACTTAACCTCATTAACTAAGATGCTTAAGGCACTAATTAAGAGATTACCTTGTGAAACCCTAGAGTTGGTTTCTTGCCATAAATCAAAGGAGGGCTCTAATCCACCGTTGGAGGGTTGAATTGAAGCTCAAAAGAGGGAGAAAAGCAAGGCATTACAAGGGTGAAGAAATCGGTCACCAAAGGAAGGAGAACAAAAATGAGTTTTTCAGTGAAATTTTTACCTTGGAAGAAAGAGGAGACTCCAAGCTTCAAGATGGTGCCCTTTTCTCTTCAAATGGGAAAACCCATGGATATGAAGTTCATCCTTTCGAAATTTTGAAAAGAGAGAAAGATAGAGGATGATGAGAGGAGTTCAAATATGTAATTTATTCTTGATTTGGAGCTTAAATGGAGCTTGGGCAAGCAAGGAAAGAGAGGGAGCCATGGGAGGAGCTTGTGCTGTCGCAAGGTAGAAGAAGAACCAGGAAAGAGAGGAAGAGGGGGCTTCACGTGAGGAAATGAGAGAATGGGAGGAGAGAGTGTGGGTGGGGGTATAAGTCACTTTTTCACTTTTTGTTTTTTGTTTACTTTTTAGCTAATTAGCTAGTTTGTAAATTGAGAGAGAGGAGTGCTGACTACCCATATAAAACCGGCCCCCTATAGATTATAACCTGGGGCGTTTTTTATCTTTTACAGAAAACGCTCGTTTATTTACCCGGTTTAGCACTATTCACTAACTTGGACCGTTTTCCGGAATTTTCTCGTTTCTTTTCTTTTATTTTAAGGTTATTAAGCTCCCATTTATTTTATTTATAGTTATATAATCACCTATAATTTTTACGGGGTCGTTTGACTATTTAAAGTCGCGTTTCCGGGTTTTCTCGAAAAACGCGCTTTGAGACTCCGTTAGCGTTTTAACGCATTATTTAGATCTGTTTTCTTCGGAAATTGTTCCCATATATTATTTAGGCCTTATTAAGCCTTTAAAATCCATTTAATACTCTTGTAGAGGTCATATTCCTCTTAGGGTCGCTTAACGCTCAATTTAGCGTTTTTTGCTTTTTAAGCGTTTTTCTTGTTTCTTTTGGATTTATTCTTTTTACCAAAATTCTTAAGGACTTAATTAGCCTTAGAAAATAATAATCACATAATTAATTAACACATTAAGGTTTGGGGTATTTCACTAATGCTCCTATATTATATTGTCCTGTAAAGGCAAGAGGTAAAAAGTCTAACTTGAAGCTTGGTAGACTATATGGTTCTGTAGGGTCGGATGGCTGACTCAAACCAACTCAAGGTGTTAGTCTATGAGATGGTTTGACTCAATCGTGCTAAGTATGCGGAAACACTGATGATGTGGAGACACTTAGTCGAACTAAGTGCGAGGAAGCAATTACCCGAACTTGAAACGTGAAAAGACTCAGGCGAACTAATTTGAAAGAACACTCGAAAGATGGAAAGACTCAGTCGAACTCAGCAGGATACATAATATAAGTTATTTTATTTCCTGGTTAAAACAAAGCAACTTATAATGCCCACTTAGTAGATGAGATCTACTTCGTGGTTTTCACTCACTCACCCAATACAATCGCTGATCAGCTCAATGATAAGTGTAGTGAAAACTAGGTTCTACCTAGAATGACTCTGTCGATATGCACAAATGAAATACTTCTCTCTCTCTCTCTCTAGAATAGGCAAAGCTTTCTTTAAACAAATGCTCTGAATAATTCTCTCTGGAAAGCTGCAATAAGAAACGAAATGACAAGTCTCTTATATAGTTGTTTGGATCTGAACGTTGGAGAGAGCCTGTTCTGAAATTTCAGGGACCAACGACTCTTTCCTTGAATTTCGGAAGCTGAAGCCAAATTTTGGAAGTTGGAGCCAAGTCTTCTGATTAGTGTCAGGTTGAGAGAATTTTGGTCCAAGTATGAACGTTGATGACCGTTGTAGGTCAATGTAGTTGCTGTACTTGCTCCTTAAGTTTCGCATCTGACCGACAGACTCTCTCGAATTATCAGAAAGTCAAGGCTTTGGATTTTGCTCACATTTTGCATAAATTTCAGCCCAAGGATGATAGTTGATGACTGTTATGGCTTAGTGGACGTTGCTTCTTGAATTTCATAACTGATTGATGAATTCACATGGATGGACTCTCTCGCTCTTTCGGTAAGGACAGAGAGACTCATTCGATCTAAGAGCTCACTCGATCTTTCAAGTTTGACTGACTCTGTCTTATTTTGAGAAGTGTGATTGACTCGTTTGATCTGGTTGACTATCTCAGCAACACCTTCATACTCCAACAGTTTCCCCCTTGTTGCTGATGATAGCAAAATTCTCTTTGTGAATCTCAAATGAGTCAATCTGTAAAACAAGACAAGAACAAAGAGAATTTTGGGGAACCAACCCGGTCCAAGTTCCCCCTTAATCACAACGTAGATTGAATAACTCTGTTAAAGTTCCCCCTGAATTAATGAGCACAATTTGACAAACCACAACCTACTAAGAGAGATCAATAAAAGGAATATATGCCTAAAAACTGTAACCAACAAGATCTAGTACCACCAGAGTAAAAACGAAACAGAATATCCAAACTTCACCTAATACCTAAACGCACAGAGATAAAGTCAATCCAGAACATAACCAGAGTGACCCGTTCGTAGAGAGACGGGATTCACTACTTCCCCTTTTTTGCTGTCGTCGGTAAAAGAAGTTTGCAACAGAGTCTAAGTAAACCCTTACATTAATAAACAAATAGACTATATCCATAACGTAAACATACTCATGGACGACAAGGGGCATGAAGTATTGTCATATTCCACAATACCTTTCAATGCCACGTACTCATAACTTGTAATGATCCCTGTTGCATTGCATTGCAGTTTTGAAGATGTTATAGCTCTATATTTGCAATTCATAAATATTTAACAAGTTAAGAACACAGGGACTGTCTCCATCCCCCACTTTTCTCTCCACCCATGTAACAGCTTTGGGACAACTTTCCCAGGCTTCGCACCCTTACGAAGTTAGGTGATGAAGCACCCTAAAGGCTTAATAACCGAGTGGACGAGGTCCGTTTCGGTTCAGGAGAAGCAAGTTAGCCGAGTACCTTGCCTTTGTCCTCTCTCTTTTTTATGTTTTTGTTTTTTTAAATAAAAACCGCTAAGGGACACGAAGAACATACACAGTCTATCAATATGAGAACACGGATTGACTCAAACAGTATGCAAACAACACCTACTAATTATTATAGCCAAGGGAGGAGAGAGACTACTGTCTTACGTTGATTGAGTCATTCCGATTGCTGAATGGAGTGCCTCGAATCTGGTGGTAGGAAGAGGCTTGGCAAAGATATCTGCTAGACGATCCTCTATTGGAACAAAGTCAAGTTGAATTAGCTTTTTCTTAACACAATCCTTCAAGAAATGGAAACATATTTCAATGTGTCAGGTTCTTGAATGTTGGACTGGGTTTCCAGAGATTTTAAATGCGCAATGGTTATCATAGAAAATACCAATTTGATCTCAGCAAAATTTTGCTTTGTAGAGGACCAAGAGACTACGCATAGACAAAGGAATTGTGCATTGCTAGATGTACTCTTTCGATCATGGAGGGAATCTGTCTAGTCAGTTTCATTAAAACTAGATAAAGTAATATAGCGGAACGAAGGTACCATAGATGAAGTTGACTCATTCCTTTTTAGTATCAAAAGATTCACCTGACCGTCTTGAGATGGGAATGTTTAGGTGCTGCTTGAAAGCGAGCACATAGACAGCCTTGATCGTCAGAATTGATGGCATTTAGACACTTCTTGTACAGATTTCCTTCTTTACGTCCCGTGGCTTTTAGAGAGCCTGTACTTCATCAAAAACTTTGCAATTGACAGATGAGAAAAGTACTAAATTGAAACTTTCACAAATTTGAAAAATGCTTAACATACTATGTTGAAGTCCAGTGACCAGATGGACTCCATCTACCTTAAATTTGGAGGGGTTACCTATGGAGCCAACTCCCACGATTTCACCTTGGTTGTTGTTTCCGAAGGTGACCTTACCTCCTTTGTAGGACGAAAGTGAGCTGAATTTGTTCAGATCTCCAATCATGTGTTTGGAGCACCCAATGTCCAAGTACAAATAGTCCATCTCCACAATCGCTTATTCGCTTCCACCTGCAAAAAAATCACTTGGTAGTTTTGGGAACCCAAATATACTTGGGTCCCCTTTTTGAACCAGATTTTTTCAAGCTTTCTCATGCCTCAAGGATAAGGTTGAGTCGCTTGATATTAAATGACAAATCCTTGTGAAGCTTTTCACAGGCATTATCCCGATGTCCAAGACATCCACAATAACCACAAATCTTGGTGGGAGGAAGATTAACATACTTTTGTTGTTCTTTCCACCAAAAAAATCAAAAAATTCTTTTTGTTGTTGGTGCTTGGGTTGATTGTTGGATTTGGAAATGTTTTTCGGAATATCGAATTTACCTTTATGCCACTTGGGCTTGAATTGAGTGGATCCAACTCTATATCCTATATGGACTATCTCTTGGGAGAGTTTTTCAACTTCCTTTCGTAGATTATCACGATCTTGACTAACTTCCTTGATCTTGGAGTTGGCCCACTCCGACAATTCGAAGGGAGTGACATGTTTGATGAAATTGACTGGTTTGAAAGGGAGTGCATGTTCCTTTTCTTTCCGCTTTCGAGTGAGTTGCTCAACAGAAGAGGTTAGAGAGATAACTTGAGATTTTGAATTATTTAACTCATTTTGCAAAGAACAACACTTGTCAGCGAAAATAGTGAGGTCATGTTTGAGAGAGTCAATCTGAGTGAGTGACTATTCCTGTTCCCTTTGGTTAGATTCTGTAAGACTCTTAACTCTATTAAGCTCCTTTTTAAGGGAGTCAACATGACGCCGAGAGTCTTGCAGATCCAATCTAAGTGAGCAGAAAATAGTCTTATGCTCCTCAGCTTCATCTCCTAGAGCATACATAAGACTTTTTGAGATCTCAAGTTTCTCAGTTAACTCAAAGATTTTTCTGTTAAGATTAGCTTTAAGAGAGTTAGTTTTAAAAACCATTTTAGCAATCAAGTCATAAAACCCATAGGAGATATACGGTAAAGGCCTGTCTCTAAATGAGATCTCATTACCTTGTTGTATGGAATCATGGAATGAGTCTGGTCATGTGCCATGTCTTCTTGATTGGAATGTCAGCTAAACGAGGCTCTGGTACCACATGTAGGATCGGATGGCTGACTCAAACCAACTCAAGGTGTTAGTCTGTAAGATGGTTTGACTCAATCGTTCTAAGTATGCGGAAACACTGATGATGTGGAGACACTTAGTCGAACTAAGTGCGCGGAAGCAATTACCCGAACTTGAAACGTGAAAAGACTCAGATGAACTAATTTGAAAGAACACTCGAAAGATGGAAAGACTCAATCGAACTCAACAGAATACTCAATATAAGTTATTTTATTTCCTGGTCAAAACAAAACAACTTATAATGCCCACTTAGTAGATGAGATCTACTTCGTGGTTTTCACTCACTCACCCAATACAATCTCTGATCAGCTCAATGATAAGTGTAGTGAAAACTAGGTTCTACCTAGAATGACTCTATCGATATGCACAAACAAATCTAGTACTTCTCTCTCTCTCTCTAAAATAGGCAACACTTTCTTTAAATAAATGCTCTGAATAATTCTCTCTAGAAAGCTACAATTGTAACACCCCAACCGTTAATCCTATGCTTACCGTCTAATCGTCCTGTTAATTCAATGAGTTCGCAGCAGAAGAATACTACTTACTTACTACGGCGGGTGAAACAATGCCGCTAACCGCCCATACGGCTAGCAAGGCTACTAATACTTACAGTGACGGTCTGATGGCCAATAGATACCGAGCTACTAAAACAAACTTACCAATTACAAATACATTCACTACCAAAGGATTACCGAGTATTCGAAGTGCATTCATTACAACCTTCCAGTTTCCCAAAAGAATGAGTATCTACCAACTACTCATCTATACCAATCAATCCCTTCACAAATCCCAAAAAGGTGTACCCCATGGTACACCGGCTATTCAAAAATCTAAGCCATGTACTACTCAGTACACCGATCTCAAATTCATTGTTTACAAAAAGAAGACAAGAAATTAAACTAAGTCTTCATCAGCTTCACCCTTCTCTTGCACCTGCATTTATATTAAAAATGGTGCCCCAAGGGGCTCAGCAAATTGCTGCGCATAAACTCCGCATATACCGATTGCTAGCAAGGGTACGCCGACTAATTGGCGACCGCTAAACATGCTTGTTCATTACTCATACATACATGCTTTACATACAATCATACATACATTACAATACATCATTCACTTCAAGGCAACAATACAATAGAGTTCACAATACTTACCTTCACAAGGTTAGCCAAATTGTGCATCCGGGTTAATCGGAATGCATATTACTCTTTTACTCATTACTTACTTCTTCTTACTTACAATTACTTACTTCCTTTTTACTTTACTTACTCATTCTTACTTACTTACTTATACTCAAGTCAAGTCGTCGGGACCTCCGGCCTTGGGGACTACACCGTCCCACATCCGGGATTTACTTGACTCACTAATCCGGGATGCTACCCACTTAAGGGATTTGGGCCGCGGACCAGTTTAAGAGTCAGGAATTGGAGCCAACCTCTCGTGACTCCGCATCCTCACGCGTGGCCGAAACTATATCGGACTTCTACTCATTCCAATTTAATTACCAATTTAAGTTAGGAGTTAGCTTGTTAGGAACAAGTTAGAAGTCCATCATCAATATCGGTCACAGTACAATCAACATACATCACACATTCATATCATCCATACATTTCATGAATTATACAAACTAAGATTTAAGAAATATACATCATACAACACTACATATTCACAAGTAAGCATATTAACTCCGATTCGTGCATTTATCTTTATTGGTGATCAATTAGCACACAACACACAAATCAGAGTAGCCATGATAGCATTCGGGGCATGAGGAATTCATACCGTTCACCGTTTACGTACTTCCAAACGTCCTTCCGGTGTCACAAATCAAATCCTATTATTACATACAATTAAATGATTAATTTACTATCATCTTAACTCCTACTTACTATGTCCTTACTTCTTACATTTACTTTTACTTACTTATTTTCCTTTACTTAGTTTTCTTCTTACTTAAGGTTTGCATGCTTACACCATATACATATACTATATGTATGGGTATACATATACATATATATATACAATTATATTTAAATTAAAATAATTTTTTTTTTTTTTTTGTCAGGACCGGACTTGCGACCGACCTTGCAAGTCCGGTCCATTCCAGTAGCTACCAGTACCGAAAATTCCTGGCCCGACCGAACTTGCAAGTCCGGTCGCAAGTTCGGTCGCTTCCAGTAGCTCAGGTTGCGGAATTCTTCTGGCCGACCGAACTTGCAAGTCCGGTCGCAAGTTCGGTCGATTCCAGTAGCTATCCTCGGGAAATTTTTCTGGGCCGACCGAACTTGCATGTCCGGTCGCAAGTCCGGTCGATTCCAGTAGGTTACAGGATGGAAATTTTTCTGGCCGACCGAACTTGCAAGTCCGGTCGCAAGTTCGGTCGATTCCAGTAGGTTACAGACGGGAAAATTCTGGTCCGACCGAACTTGCAAGTCCGGTCGCAAGTCGGTCATTCCAGTAGCTCACCCGTCTTTGTAAGCTGGGCTCGACCGAACTTGCAAGTCCGGTCGCAAGTTCGGTCCGGCCCAGTATTTGCATTTTAAATTCTGTTTTCAGTCCTCTTTACCCAATACTTCCCCATTGTTCCTACACTTATCCCATGTTTTAACACTAATTAACCTCCTAATACACCTTAGTTTATTAATCCTTACAATTTTATACTCATTCACTCATAATTTCCAAGTTTCACTCAACACTCAACTAGTTTCTTCTCTAGTTACCTTATGCTACAGATTTTAACACTTACACTTCTCCTCTACATCTCCCTCTCTAATGTCATTTCTAACACTCTTACTATATCTAGAATCCATTATCTAGCTCTCTCTCAACTTACCCTCTAACTATCCAAATCAAAATCTGTTACAACACATTAGTCACCTAGTTTTAATTCTCTAAGTGTTCTAATCCTAGGCAAATTTTGCCATAGTCTCCCTTGTATTTTTACACTCACCACATTCTAGTTCACATTTCAACACTTTTCACCTGTTACAATCAAAACACAAGCTCCCAATACAATAAACAAACAAACAAACTAAAATTCCTGCACTCAACACTCATTCCCAATCTGTTTTATAACAGTTTTTACAATGTTTCAAAGGTTTCAAAATGCTTAGTTTCTCTTACCCATTATACTACTAATACATTACTATTTTATAATACCAATTTTCATTCTAGAAAATCTGTTACATACACAAATACAAGACTACACAAAGGTGAGCATTCCTTACCTTGTTTTTCCTTCTAGGTTTCTTTCTCTTCTTCCTTCTTCTCTCTTTCGGTTTTGCAAACTCTACAAATCTAACATAATCACCCATACATAAATACACACTCAATACTAAAACTACCCTTAGCATTATTTAAGCCTTAAGTGTAGGTTTCTAGGGTTTAGAACTTCATTACCTTCCAAGGTTTCAAATGTTGTTTGGAGTGGCTCAACAAACAAATTCCAACTCCACCAAGCCAAAATCGGCTAGAACAACAAGGAACAACAAGGGTTTAGTTAAATCGTTTTGTTGCCATTTAGGCTAGAAAAAGATGGAGTTTTGAGATGTTTTTACCTTAGAAGAACAAGGAGACCAAGGTGGCTCTAATGGTGGTGTTGAAACTTCAAATGGGATATACCCACAAAATCGAAATTGTTTTTGGATTTTGGAAAGATGGATGTAGCTCTTGAGAGGGAACACAATGGTGGTGTTTTTATAATTTTTGGAGAGGTGAGAGTTACAAAGGAGAGAAGGGAGTTTTGTGTGGGTTTCTTCTTTTCACCATGGAATCGCATGGAGAAGGAGGAAGAAGAGAGTGTGAGGGCTTGTTCACGTGAGAAGTGAGGATGGGAGGAGAGAAAAGTGAGGTGGGTAGTTTTTATTATTTTTGTTTTTGTATATAAAAGTGAGGAGAGTGAGAGAGAGGGTCCAAATCGGCACACACACACACACACACTACTTTTTATTTTCAAATGGACACATAATTTGTTATTTATATTCTACCCCACAACTTCCCGTTTTTTACAGTTTTCACTAATCTCTCGTTTTATTGATTTTATTGGTCCTAAAGCTTCACTAATATTTATTAATGAATATTTAGTTGACCAAAACTGTTACGAGTCTATTTGACCCGTCTAAAGACACGTTTTCCCGGTTACCTCGAAAAACGCGCTTTAGGTTCGTTAGTGATTTTAATCCATTTTAAGGATCCGTTTTCTTCGGGATTTGTTCCCTAATAATTATTTACACTTAATTAAGCTTCTAAATTACTTATTAGCCTAATTAATCACTATTTTTAAATACGGGGTATTTCAATCTACCCCCCTTAAGAAACTTTGCCCTCAAAGTTGCTCAAGGTTAATAGTTTCATTATTCTACTCATTAGGCAAACCAATTGTCCTAATGTGTCTTACTACACCTATGAGGTGTTTACTTCATTCACATTGTAAGCATGCACAATTCAAGTACAGTACACAATTCACAATTCACATACACAATGCATCATTCTCATTCATACCATACCACAATACACAATACATACATCATTACCATTCACAATACAATTATACACATACATTACATACACATCATTCATACACATTACATACATACACATCCATACCAAGTTCACTTGCACTACATGTGCCATACAAAATGCAATGCTTACCCCGAAGCAATGCAAAAGCAAAAGGGCTCTACCCCCCTTAAAAGGGGTACGACCCGTACCCGTATTACATACTAGACTAACTAGTCTACGAATAACTGTGGATACTTAGCCTTCATGGCATCTTCCAACTCCCATGTCGCTTCTTCGACATCATGGTTAGACCATAGGACCTTCACCATTCGTATCGACTTATGGCGAGTGTCTCTGGTCTTCCTATCCAAGATTCTCACTGGGGTTTCACATATCTCATGTTCGGCTCAATGGAAAGTCTCTCGGGCTCTAAGACATGAGAAGGATCAGCCATATACTTCTTGAGTTGTGACACATGAAATACATCATGGACACGTCCCAAGTCCTCAGGTAATGCCAACCTGTAGGCTACTGAACCAACTCTTTCGGTGATAGTGTACGGCCCTACAAACTTCGGGCTTAGCTTGCCCTTCTGACCAAAACGGAAGACACCCTTCATAGGTGAAACGCGCAAGAACACTTGGTCGCCCACGGCGAACTCAAGGTCGCGTCGTCTCACATCCGCATAGGATTTCTGTCTATCTTGGGCTGCCTTCATGTTAGCTCGTTGTTGCACTTCGGCTTGCACTTGCTCAAGGTATTCCGGTCCTATTATGACCGCTTCACTTGACTCATCCCAACACAAGGGTGTACGGCAAGGTCTACCGTATAGAGCTTGGAAAGGCGACATCTTAATCGAGGCGTGATAACTATTATTATACGAGAACTCGATAAGATGAAGCTTATCTAACCAACTCCCCTGAAAGTCCAAGGCACATGCCCGAAGCATGTCCTCCAGTGTCTGGATGGTCCTTTCTGTCTGACCGTCGGTCTGAGGATGGAAGGCGGTACTCAGCTTCAATTCTGTACCCAGCGCTTCCCTTGTAGCTCTCCAGTATCTCGAAAGAAATCTGGTGTCGCGGTCAGATACTATGGTCTTAGGGACTCCGTGGTGTCTGATAATCTCCTTATCAAAAAGCTCAGCTAGCTTTACTACCTTCCAGGTGTCCTTCATCGGTATGAATCTGGCAACCTTGGTAAGGCGATCTACTACGACCCAGATCATGTTGAGTCCTCCCCTAGCAGGTGGGAGTCCTACAACAAAATCCATGGAGATATCATGAAATTTCCACTCCGGAATTGGCATTGATTGTACCATTCCGCCCGGTCTACGATGTTCAAATTTCACCTTCTGACATGTTAAGCATCTTAGCACAAATTCTGTCACATCTGACTTCATTCCAGACCACCAGAAGTACCTCTTCATGTCTTTGTACATCTTGGAGGCTCCCGGATGGACTGACAATGTAGAACTATGTGACTCTCGCAGGATGCGATCCCTTAGCTCTGCATTGCTTCGGGGGACGCATAGCCTGCCATTCAACCGAATCAAACCATCTTCGTGTAGTTTGAAGTCATACTTTTTCTTTCAAATGTACCATTTCGATCTTTTGTCTGATTTCGGTTAGGTAAGGGTCGCTCAACTGAGCATCTCGCACCTCGTCAACCAAGCTAGAAGAAGCGAGTAGCGAATGGAGCGAGTGTGCTCGACGGCTCAGGGCGTCGGCTACCACATTAGCCTTCCCTTCCTTACTGCAGATTGATGTCGTAGTCTGAGAGAAACTCCATCCATCTTCTCTGTCTCAAGTTGAGTTCTTTCTGAGTGAATACATACTGTAAGCTCTTATGATCGGAGTAGATGGTGATGCTTACCCCATAGAGATAGTGTCGCCATATCTTCAAGGCGAAGACAATGGCTCCTAACTCTAAGTCGTGAGTCGGGTAATTCTCCTCATGTTTCTTCAGCTGGCGGGAGGCATAAGCAACAACCTTGCCATGCTGCATGAGTACGCATCCCATTCCTTTGCCTGATGCATCACAGTATACCTCAAATCCCTCTGTGCCCTCTGGAAGAGTAAGGATGGGCGCTGAGGTCAATGAGTCTTTCAATCTGAATGATACTCGCACTCGTCTGTCCATACAAACGGTGCATCCTTTTTTCATCAATGTAGTCATGGGCTTGCGACTTTCGAGAAGTCCTTACAATCTCCGGTAGTAACCGGCTAGACCAAGAAAGCTCCTAATGTCGGTAACAGTCTTGGTCTAGGCCATGATCGTACAGCTTCTATTTAGAAGGGTCAACTGAGATACCTGCGCTCGAGATGACATGTCCAAGGAATGATACCTGATCAAGCCAAACTCGCATTTGGAGAACTTCGCATACAGCTGGTTCTCGCGCAGTGTCTCAGCACTTTCCTCAAGTGAATTTCATGTTCCTCTGGTGACTTAGAATATACAAGGATGTCGTCGATGAAGACCACAACCGAAGTGTCCAACTGCTCACTGAATAAACGATTCATGAGGTCCATGAATTTTGCCGGTGCGTTTGACAAACCGAATGGCATCACTGTGAATTCGTAGTGGCCATATCTGGTACGGAATGCCGTTTTCTCGATGTCTTGCTCTTTGATTGCAATCTGATGATACCCAGAACGGAGGTCAATCTTGGAAAAGACCGATGCTCCTTTCAACTGGTCAAATAGGTCGTCGATGCGTGGCAATGGGTATTTGTTTTTGACTGTGACCGCATTCAGCTCGCGGTAGTCAATACAAAGGCGGAGACTACCGTCCTTCTTCTTCACGAAGAGGACCGGTGCTCCCCAGGGTGATACGCTCGGGCGTATAAACCCTTTGTCTAGAAGATCTCTCAATTGTTCTTTCAGTTCGGTCATCTGCTGGTGCCATGCGGTACGGTGCCCTAGCAATGGGACCGGTACCTGGCAATAGATCAATTTCGAATTCAACTGCTCTCGGTGGTGGCATGCCGGGTAGCTCCTTAGGGAATACATCGGGATACTCGATACAATGGTACTCATCACTGAACTCTGGATCTCTCCAGGTCTTGTACATAACAGATACACTTCTGGCCCTTTCTGAGCTCCCGGTACATAGCCATAGCAGATATAAGGGTGGTCGAAGGCTCTCTCGGTCTCTGGCGGTAAGATACGGTAACCCCAGAAGGACTCTTGAGCAGCATCGATGCTCGGCGCAGAGGATTCTACCCTTGTGCCGCTCCAACCAATTCATTCCAATGATTAAGGTCGAATCCCAATCCATTGAATTCGATGAAGGAAATGGGAAACGCTCCTTTTTAATTTCGATGGTGGCTGATTGGTAGTATTTGGTACACTTTACTCGCTCCTTCGATGGGAGAGTAACCATGAAGTTCGGTATCTCATCCGCATCTAGCTTCAACCTCTTCACAAAGGATGGTGATACGAAGGTGTGAGAGGCGCCGGAGTCGAATAACACATTGGCATCAATGCCATTTACTGGGAAGGTTCCCGTTAGAATGGTGCCGCTTCTGCCGGCTTGTGCTTCGGTGAGGATGCTCAGGTTACCTTCGGTACCGAGTCCACAACCTATTGGATTCACAATTGGATAAGTATTGATGGTGGACACAAGTGGAATTAAATCAACACTGCTCTTTATTGATAAACCAACCATCATACATGTCGTGTCTCTAATACACGTTACTAATAGATTACATGATACTATGAATTTAATACTTCCTAAAGGTAAGGTTCAGGCGTCCTGGTTTCATGTGTGTGGCATTGATTATTGCCGGCGGTGCCGTATTCAACTTGATCTTGTTGATCCCGTGATACAGCATCCGTGAGTTTCCACCCATGATGAGGACATCTCCTGATCTCAATACCAATTTCTCTGCGAGGTCCACACGCTTCTGCTCGCTATACAGGAATATGGCGTCATCACCAATGGACCAAGACACTACGGGCACTCCTTGTTCAAGAGATTCCGCTGTCTCGTCCTTGTCTTGGTGTAACCCAAGTCGTCCTTCTTTTTCATAGAAGTTGACGATACAAAGGTCCGCTTCAAGTGCGGGGATTGGTTCAGGTTCACATTGCTGTGCAAGTTCTACTGCTTGAGTGATGAGGGTCTGAAACTCTGGTGGTATTGTCGGTGGCGTCGCTCCATCGTGTTGTCGTGTCTCCTGGTATGTCTTGGTATAAGGATTCCAGTCCTTTCCCAAGCACATCATCTTCAGCTTCATCTTCGCTCCACCGGGGAATTCGGGTGTGTAAAATCCACCTTGACCCGTTCCTAGCTCGTTGCATCGTCGAATAATTGAGATTTGCGCTTCGGGTGTCAGGTATCCCCTTAATAAGATCATACCTGGGCGGATGACCTGACACTGTTTGTTGGTGTAGTCGTTGTTGGTGATGTCGATCTCTTCTTGATTCAAGGTTACCGGTATTGGGTAACAGATACTAAAGCTTCCTATGGTTACAAATTCATCTACGGTGAGTACTAGTTTTAACTACTTCATTTCATGCTCAATATACACTTCATTGATTTACTCATGCATTCACTCATACAATTACTCTGCTACTAGGCATGCTATTTCAAGGATTAAAGGTTTAGGTGATTACCTTGGCCGGATTTCGAACCGGGCCCATCACGGTCAATCACATGCAGAACAGGCTGCCTCTGAGGTGCCTCTCTGAGGACCCCGGGATCCCTGTCCCTGAGGTGCCTGCTGGGCCGGTGCATCGCCGGATGCCACCTCCTTGCCCTCTCTCTGCTTATAGCTCTGGAAGTTTCCTTTGGGCTTCCCATTCTCCGGGCATCGATTAGCAGTGTGCCCCAACTTCTGACAGTTGTAACACTTGATCTCCCTCCCAGCAATCCTTACCAGGGTGGTCCTGGTTGCACTTCCTGCACACATAGGTGCGGCCGTCGGAGAAGGTTTTGGCGGCTCCGGAGCTAGAACCTGAGGTTAGAGGGTTAGCACATGTGTGCGTGGGTATACTAGAAATGATACTTATATGAATACAATTGGAAGTAGAATTTACCCTTAGGAGGGTGTGATCTCAGTGGCTTAGCTGCCACCGGTGCAGAATAACCAAGCTGAAGGATCTCAGCTGGTTTGCCCTGCTCAGCATGGGCACTGCTCTCACTTGGGGACTTCTTCTGAGAAAAGAAGTTCCCTTTCTTCTTCTTCCAGCTTTTTACCCTGGTTCTGCTCCTCGGTGCTGGTGTTTTTGTTGTTAGCCTTGCGCTTCAGCGCGGTTTCCTCATCCCTATCGTGGCAAGTGATCTCAACGCGGAGGCCGCGTGATAACACTCCTGAAGTTTCAGGTATTAGCCGGGATGATGTTTAAGAAAGAATAAGGAAAAGATTCAAGGAATTCAAGGAATTGAAGAATTGATGATACTAAGGGTCAACCGATATTTACCTGAAGGGAGGTAAATCTGGTATAGCCCATACCGTACCGAAGGCGATGGCTCAGACCGCCATAGAAGCGATCGACCAACACCTGGCCGGTGTATCCAAGATCGGGGAGGAGACGGAGAATGGAGGTGAAGGTGCGGTAGTACTCATCCACAGACATCTTGTCTGTCATCTTTAAGGCGTCAGTCAGCCTTTTCTTCGTTTTTACATGCTCCGGATAGTACTTGGATCGGAGGAGAGATGCGAAGGAATCCCAATCGAAGGTGGGGTCGCTGACATGCTCGTGCTTCACCAATTTCCACCAATCCATGGCCGCATCCTTCAAGTAGTAGGCGGCTACTCTGACTCGAACTCCAGCAGGAGCTTCGAGTGTCTCAAAAGCGGTCTCCATTTCGGAGATGTACGCTTCTAGCTTAGCCGGATCACTCTCGCCCCTAAAGCAAGGAGGGCGGAGTTCCGCTACAGCTTTTACCCAGTTAGCTTCTCTGGGTGGAGGGGGAGGGGTTGGTCCCGTTTGAGTTTGGTTCTGCTGTGTTTGTTGTACAGCTTGGATTACTTGGGGTAGCATCTGCGCTACCGTGGCGGCACGATCTCGCTATCGTCTGCGCGCCGTTCCATCTGAGGCTTCGCCTCTAGTCGGCCTCGGCCTCTGACATCTGAATGTTTAACAGTTACATTAGGCTCCGCAAGAATGACTCAAAGGTCTTGGAATTAAAACATGGTATCGTTCTTAAGAACGTCAAGGGTATCCGTTTTAACAACGGTAGTTCCTAGTTAGGTTTCTAAGTATCCGTCTTATGACGGTTGAAATCCTAACTCGGTAATCTCCTATGCTCGGTACTTTAGGACATCAGAGCGTAACTACGCTCTGATACCACTTTTTGTAACACCCCAACCGTTATCCT
Organism: Limonium bicolor; assembly: GCA_023374045.1. NCBI lineage: Eukaryota > Viridiplantae > Streptophyta > Magnoliopsida > Caryophyllales > Plumbaginaceae > Limonium > Limonium bicolor. Next base: position 98,544,213 of record CM041778.1, read on the forward strand.
ATGCTTACCGTCTAATCGTCCTGTTAATTCAATGAGTTCGCAGCGGAAGAATACTACTTACTTACTACGCGGGTGAAACAATGCCGCTAACCGCCCATACGGCTAGCAAGGCTACTAATACTTACAGTGACGGTCTGATGGCCAATAGATACCGAGCTACTAAAACAAACTTACCAATTACAAATACATTCACTACCAAAGGATTACCGAGTATTCGAAGTGCATTCATTACAATTCTCCAGATTTCCCAAAAGAATGAGTATCTACCAACTACTCATCTATACCAATCAATCCCTTCACAAAATCCCAAAAAGGTGTACCCCATGGTACACCGGCTATTCAAAAATCTAAGCCATGTACTACTCAGTACACCGATCTCAAATTCATTGTTTATAGACAAAAAGAAGACAAGAAATTAAACTAAGTCTTCATCAGCTTCACCCTTCTCTTGCACCTGCATTTATATTAAAAATGGTGCCCCAAGGGGCTCAGCAAATTGCTGCGCATAAACTCCGCATATACCGATTGCTAGCAAGGGTACGCCGACTAATTGGCGACCGCTAAACATGCTTGTTCATTACTCATACATACATGCTTTACATACAATCATACATACATTACAATACATCATTCACTTCAAGGCAACAATACAATAGAGTTCACAAGGTTAGCCAAATTGTGCATCCGGGTTAATCGGAATGCATATTACTCTTTTACTCATTACTTACTTCTTCTTACTTACAATTACTTACTTCCTTTTTACTTTACTTACTCATTCTTACTTACTTACTTATACTCAAGTCAAGTCGTCGGGACCTCCGGCCTTGGGGACTACACCGTCCCACATCCGGGATTTACTTGACTCACTAATCCGGGATGCTACCCACTTAAGGGATTTGGGCCGCGGACCAGTTTAAGAGTCAGGAATTGGAGCCAACCTCTCGTGACTCCGCATCCTCACGCGTGGCCGAAACTATATCGGACTTCTACTCATTCCAATTTAATTACCAATTTAGGTTAGGAGTTAGCTTGTTAGGAATAAGTTAGAAGTCCATTCATAAACATATTCGGTCACAGTACAATGCAACATACATGCACACATTCCTATCATCCATACATTTCATGAATTATACAAACTAAGATTTAAGAAGATATACATCATACAACACTACATATTCACAAGTAAGCATATTAACTCCGATTCGTGCATTTATCTTTATTGGTGATCAATTAGCACACAACACACAAATCAGAGTAGCCATGATAGCATTCGGGGCATGAGGAATTCATACCGTTCACCGTTGTACGTACTTCCAAACGTCCTTCCGGTGTCACAAATCAAATCCTATTATATACATACAATTAAATGATTAATCTAACTATCATTACTTAACACATACTCACTATGTCCTTATACTTCTTACATTTGCTCTTTACTTACTTACTTTCCTTTACTTAGGTTTTACTTCCTTACTTAACTTTGGCATGCTTCCATCCATGTACATATACCTATATGTATGGGTATGCATATACATATATATATACAATTACTATTTAAATTAAAATAAATTTTTTTTTTTTTTTTTTGTCAGGACCGGACTTGCGACCGACCTTGCAAGTCCGGTCCATTCCAGTAGCTACCAGTACCGAAAATTCCTGGCCCGACCGAACTTGCAAGTCCGGTCGCAAGTTCGGTCGCTTCCAGTAGCTCAGGTTGCGGGAATTCTTCTGGCCGACCGAACTTGCAAGTCCGGTCGCAAGTTCGGTCGATTCCAGTAGCTATCCTCGGGAAATTTTTCTGGGCCGACCGAACTTGCATGTCCGGTCGCAAGTCCGGTCGATTCCAGTAGGTTACAGGATGGAAATTTTTCTGGCCGACCGAACTTGCAAGTCCGGTCGCAAGTTCGGTCGATTCCAGTAGGTTACAGACGGGGAAAATCTCTGGTCCGACCGAACTTGCAAGTCCGGTCGCAAGTTCGGTCAATTCCAGTAGCTCACCCGTCTTTGTAAGCCTGGGCTCGACCGAACTTGCAAGTCCGGTCGCAAGTTCGGTCCGGCCCAGTATTTGCATTTTAAATTCTGTTTTCAGTCCTCTCTTTCACCCATTACTTCCCCATTGTTCCTACACTTATTCCCACATGTTATAACACTAATTACACCTCCTAATACACCTTAGTTTATTAATTAACCCCTTACACAATTTTATACTCATTCACTCATCAAATTTCCTAATTTCAACTCAACACTCAAACTAGTTCCTTCTCTAGTTACCTTATGCTACAGATTTCAACACTTACACTTCTCCTCTACATCTCCCTCTCCTAATGTCATTTCTAACACTCTTACTATATCTAGAATCCATTATCTAGCTCTCTCTCAACTTACCCTTTAACTATCCAAATCAAAATCTGTTACAACACACATTAGTCACCTAGTTTTAATTCTCTAAGTGTTCTAATCCTAGGCAAATTTTGCCATAGTCTCCCTTGTATTTTTATACACTCACCACATGTTCTAGTTCGCATTTCAACACTCATTTCACCTGTTTTCAACAATCAAAATGCACAAGCTCTCACATACCATACCAACACTAAAACAACACTAAAACACTACAAAATTCCTGCACTCAAGATACCATTCCCAATCTGTTTTATAACAGTTTTTACAATGTTTCAAAGGTTTCAAAATGCTTAGTTTCTCTTACCCATTATACTACTAATACATTACTATTTTATAATACCAATTTTCATTCTAGAAAATCTGTTACATACACAAATACAAGACTACACAAAGGTGAGCATTCCTTACCTTGTTTTTCCTTCTAGGTTTCTTTCTCTTCTTCCTTCTTCTCTCTTTCGGTTTTGCAAACTCTACAAATCTAACATAATCACCCATACATAATACACACTCAATACTAAAACTACCCTTAGCATTATTTAAGCCTTAAGTGTAGGTTTCTAGGGTTTAGAACTTCATTACCTTCCAAGGTTTCAAATGTTGTTTGGAGTGGCTCAACAAACAAAATTCCAACTCCACCAAGATGCCAAAATCGGCTAGAACAACAAGGAACAACAAGGTTTTAGTTATGAATCTCGTTTTGCCATTTAGGCTAGAAAAAAGATGGAGTTTTTGGAGATGTTTTTACCTTAGAAGAACAAGGAGACCAAGGTGGCTCCAATGGTGGTGTTGAAACTTCAAATGGGATATACCCACAAAATCGAAAGTTGGTGTTTTCGGATTTTGGAAAGATAGGATTGTAGCCTTTGATGAGGGGATTCCAATGGTGGTGTTTTTATAATTTTTGGAAGAGGTTTGCTAGAGTTTCAAGAGGAGAGAAGGGAGTTTTGTGTGGGTTCTCTTCTTTTCACCATGGGAATCGCATGGAGCAAGGAGGAAGAAGAAGAGAGTGAATGAGGGCTTGTTCCACGTGAGAAGAGAATGAGAGAATGGGGAGAGAGAGAATAAAGGTGGGGTGGGGTATGTTTTATTATTTTTGTCTTGTAGTATATTAGACAAGTGAGGAGAGTGAGAGAGAGGGCTCCAAATCGGCCCACACTACCACTCACACACACACTCTACTTTTTATTTTCTAAATGGACACATAAGTTTGGTCTATTTATATTTCTACCCCACAACTTCCCGTTTTTGACAGTTTTTACTAATCTCTCGTTTTATTGATTTTATTGGTCCTACAGCTTCACTAATATTTATTAATGAATATTTAGTTGACCAAAACTGTTACGAGTCTATTTGACCCGTTTAAAGACACGTTTTCCCGGTTACCTCGAAAAACGCGCTTTAGGGTTCGTTAGTGATTTTAATCCATTTTAAGGATCCGTTTTCTTCGGGATTTGTTCCCTAATAATTATTTACACTTAATTAAGCTTCTAAATTACTTATTAGCCTAATTAATCACTATTTTTAAATACGGGGTATTTCAACAATAAGAAATGAAATGACAAGTCTCTTATATAGTTGTTTGGATCTGAACATTGGAGAGAGTCTGTTCCAAAGTTTCAGGGACCAACGACTCTTTCCTTGAATTTCGGAAGCCGGAGCCAAATTTCAGAAGCTGGAGCCAAGTCTTCTGATTAGTGCCACGTTGAGAGAATTTTGGTCCAAGTCTGAATGTTGATGACCGTTGTAAGTCAATGTAGTTGCTGTACTTGCTCCTTAATTTTTGCAATTGACCGACAGACTCTCTCGAATTATCAGAAAGTCAAGGCTTTGGATTTTGCTCACATTTTGCATGAATTTCGGCCCAAGGATGATAGTTGATGACTGTTATGGTTTAGTGGACATTGCTCCTTGAATTTCATAATTGATTGATGAATTCACATGGATGGACTCTCTCGTTCTTTCGGTAAGGACAGAGAGACTCATTCGATCTAAGAGCTCACTCGATCTTTCAAGGTTGACTGACTCTGTCTTGTTTTGAGAAGTGTGAATGACTCGTTTGATCTGGTTGACTATCTCAACAACACCTTCATACTCCAACAGGTTCCGATGTCAAAGCCCTTAAAAGGAGCATAGAATAAAGATGGTCATATTAAAAGGGTATAGCTCTAGATGAGCCGTTAGACATGACAAATTACCGGTATATAAGGTAATCAGGTACCAGATGATGATATAAATCTTGAGATATTATGTCATGTCGATGTAGTGAAGCCAATACGAAATTAACGTTGATGATATTTGTATATATGCATGCAAACTTATGTAGCGCTACATGTCATAATGATGATGAGGATATTAATTGATTCGTCAAAAGTACTTGAAAGATGCAAATGAGAAGAAGAATTTAACACATTCAAGTTGTGAATGTTGTGGAATTGATGTCCTCACAATGAAGTGAGTCCAGCTGGATATAAATGAGTGGTTGTATGAAAATGAAAATGAGTGGTTCAAACTCTTTTAATATACAACCTGTGTCGGTGTATATAGATTAATCAAAAGTATTGTCATTGATTATAAGGCTTTATCCCAAATATTTGATTATTTTTGAAGATATAAGTGGTTAAAATTATAGATCATGTTGATAGTGAGTTTATATGAGATTCGAAAGGGATTAACTCCTGGATGATTTTGGTGAATTCTTAAAGGGACTGCCCCAATACTTTACTCATGGAGGTACAACTATATCACAGAAATCTATAAAGCAAAATACCGTCGTCACCTCCTTCAACCATGCAGAAATTTCAGCAATGCACAAAGCCAGTTCGAGAATGTGTTGGACAAGATATGTGCGGCCTACTTACTTATTTGCTGATTAGAAAATTCCCACAATATTATATGAAGACAATGCTGTCTGTATATCTCAGATGAGAGACGGGTACATCACATGAGATAGAACGAAGCACATATCTCCCAAGTTTTTTCTAAACCCATGGGCTTCAGAAGAATGGAGAAAATGATATCAAACAAATCCGCTCCAGCCAGAATTTGGTAGATATATATTCTCTATGTCACTCTGTACTTCAACTTTCGAAAATTAAATCACAAGATTGGACTATGCAAATTTAGAGATATGAAGTCATGTTTTGTTTAGGGGGAGAATATATGATTGCACTTTTTTTCCTTAGTCTTGTTTTTTATCCCACTGGGTTTTTCCAAGAAAGGTTTTTAATGAGACAATCAATAACAGACATTCAAGGGGGGGTGGTTGTTATAACCTGGATTTTTGTTACGGTTTGTTCTTGTCGGCTTTGCATTCTATTCCTCAAGTTAGTCCATCTTATGTCAGTTGGGACGCACGTGGAATTTTAATAAAGGGCAAGGGCAAGGAGGTCTTTCCCTATCTAATAATTAAGGTAAATAATTATATTTCTAATAAGGAGAAGGATTCCTTATTTTCCTTTCCACGATCTATTCAACGCTAGTTTCCTCCCAGTTGACAACGTTAGTTTCCTTGTGTTTGCCGAGCGATGGTTTGCTCTTTTCCTCCTAACTTCTCTGCTGTTGATTTTGAGAATTCGACTGTGTGTGACCATTGGGATCAACTTTGGGTTGCGCTTCATCTCTATTTTGCGCATCAATTCAATGTAGGTGGTGATTCTGATTCGGTGGGGGGGGGGGGGGGTTTCACCCTTGGGGAGTTATTGCAAGGTTCTGAATTCTGGTTTGCGTGTGTGGATTTCATTGTTGTTTTTGACGTTGTTTGAAGTGTGATTTGCCTACTCAAACCCCCATGGTTACTTCCCTTTTAATTCTGGAAGCATTGATGATTTTGGTGAATTATTTGTGTGGATTTCATGCTGTTTTCGCTGTTCTGAATTGCTGGTATTGCGACGTCCAAACATCTGTCCGAACATGTATGTTCGGATACTGCATTTGGACGTCTTCTGATTTTTGAATTTTGAATGTGTCCAAACATCTGTTTGAACATGTAAGTTTGGACAGGGTGCGAGGACGGATCTGAACTACAAGTCTCGGCATGTGTCTGAACTTGTACACCCGAACATATGTTCGAACACCCCTTCTGTTTTCCCTCTGATTTTAGTTCGACTTGTGTCTGAACATTGATGTTTGGACACATGTTTAGACGCCACCATGAATGAATTTCTAAAAACTTGTCCGAACTTCTAACGTTCGGACATAAGTCCGGACAACTTTGGTTTTAACTCTCGGTATGTGTTCGAACATTGATGTGTGGACAAATGTTCGGACATTTGACTAATTTTCGCTTTTGAGTCTCGACTTGTGTTTGAACATGCACGTTCGGACACATATTCGGACAGACCTTCAAGTTTGCTCAAATGGCTATTGATCTTTGTTTTGCTATCCGTTGGTGGGGTTACACTCCCCTAAGTCTATACTACCTACTTCATTGTGTTTCAGGAGTGTTGACCGCATATTTGCAATGGTTTTGCAATATTCTGTTTTGGGACCTAGTTACAGTGCTTCTGAGCCATGGATGGCTGGGTTGAGCTATCCCGTGGCATGTCATGTACACGTCTTATCTGAGTGTTGGGTCATTCCCATTTCTGTTATGTGGGGTCGACGGGCCCTTTGGCCTTTGGGCCATTTATGCGTTGCCGAGGGATCTTTTAGATCCATGGGTCTCCAACCATTTCTTAGTGTTATGCTTGATGCTAGTGTCCCCTCTATTTTGTGAAGCTTCTAAGTGGTTATGATTTGGGAACCTGTGCGTTCCATTATGTTTATTGAGACCGTTCTTCATCTGTCTGTTTTGGAACTACTGCTATTATTATTCTGCCCTGCTTCCGCTTCTCTTTTCAAATGTTTTGAGCGACCTCATTAATGACAGCCACTACCTGCTGAGCATGTGGTTGCTCACCCCTTTCCACAATATATTACTTTTCAGATTGTTCAGAGTGGTTTATGAGCTGGGTGTTTAGTAGACTTTACTTATATTGTCTTATCCATTTGAACATGTGATTTGGGACACCTTTACCTTGAGTTGTATTTGACTAGACCTCAGTATTAGTAGCCTTCGGGAGTTAGTATGTTTTGGTACTTACTTTGGTTTCAAATCTTGTAAACCTTTGGCATTTATACAATTGGTTTCACTTTGGGTTTATGGGCAATTCGAGTTAGAGCCTTGCGTACCTTAGGTAATATAGTGCGTGGCATGTAGCAACCCTAGAACTAGGTCGTGTTTGCGGTCGTTATAGTGTTATAAATGATGAATGTCTATATTACCCTTATTAGGTTATCTCTTTACTTCTCCGTAAATAGAAATCATTACACCCACTTATTACGTAATGAAAAACTCTAGTATCGTTCTACCTTTTCTTCATTCTCTCTCATTTACAACAAGAACGAATATTAACTTCTAGTTTTATCGTTACAAAATGTATTACTAACCTATTTAACAAAAGGGAAAATTACAATCCCTTTGGTGAAATTATACACCCCACCAACGAGGTTTCAAAAATTACTTTCCCCAACCATGTGGTTTCCCTTTTTTACATCTGACAACGTTTCTAATCTTCATTCAACTTAAGAGATGCTTAAATGTTGTCCAAATTTGATGAATCAATATGGATGATGCTAAATTGTTATATTTTGGTCCAATGCCAAATTCAAAGTTTTTTAAGCTCACATGTGACATGTGGGACCCAATGAACACACATTCATATGTCACATGTTTTGTTGGGTCCCACGAATTACATATGAGCTTAAAAAGCTTTGGATTTCGTGTCAGACTAAAATATAACATTTTAACATCATTCGTGTAAAGTTTTATCAACTTTGGACAACATTTAAACATCTCTTAAATTGAAAAAAAATAGAATAGTTTTTAGATTAAAAAAGGGAAAATCACATGGATGACAAAAGTAATTTTTCAAGCTACATGAATGAGGTATGTAATTTCACCAAACGTTATGGATGAGAGGTACAGATATCCTAACCGCTGGACCACAATGGATTTGAGGCACAACTTATCTTTTGATTATTTATAAGCTAGTATTTAAGTTATTATTAGATGCCAATTCCCAAAGGTAGGTGTTTACTCTGCAAGTTGGAGAGTGATGCTCTCGGGGTATTCGAATATAGGAGTACTAAATTACTTGTACACGTTTATATAATGACATATAGTTTACAATTGTCACTTTCACAAATCCATCTTCTCTATATAAATATATATGCCTAATAGAGAAACATCGACGGCCAAGGCGGACTCATTCCCCCAATCTCCACCATTTTATATAAAGGAAAAAGAAAGTTAACATCTCTACATTGGGAGTACAGGCAAGAACAACCAGACCGCACCCAGCCACCACCACGGGCTGATCCTTATCAGGCCATAAGCGTCATTCGATCTCGCTTCTTCCTTTTGGGAGGTGGAGGTTCGTGATATTACTGAGGCGCTCCCACCACCAGGATAAACGCAGGAGTTGTAACCTGTGAACAAAAAAGTTAGAACAAAAGTCAGACATTGATCGCATGCGATTGGTGAAACAGAGAGATCGAATTGATACAAAATGAGACTTACTGGGATTGGTCGATGAAAGCACAGCAGTTTGGGTGAAATCACAGTCAATTGGCTTCTTCTCCGACTTCTGATAGTACTGGTTCATCGCGAACGTCGCGTGGGACGCTACAGTGTTCGGGTCAAAGCATGAACCGCCCGGCTGGATAGGTCCGCAGTCGATATCTGGTTGGCCGCAAGCGAAGTCTAAATTGGCTTGCAACTGGGCATCCGATACTCCTTGTTTAGGCACACACCAACAGCCGCTCGATTGAACTGGTTTCGTACTAGGTGGAGACGATGACTGGCTGCTGTTACTACTGCTCGTAGTGGAGAGACCGATGTCATAAGTCATGGTGAGGTCAGGCTTGAACAGACCGAAGAAACGCTCGGAAGTGGGACCGGGTTTTAAATCCTCATCGTAGAGAGCGAAGATGTAAGTGTCTACTGATTTCCCGGGCATTAATGGGGTTCCGACGCCGGATCTTAGATGGGAGATGAGTCCTCCATTGTAAGCCTTGGCGTTATCGACACTGGGTCCGGGTTCATTGGTGTCACCATTGTACGGCCAGCCTGTTTCAGCTACGACAATGTCGATGTCCTTGAATCCTATTGCGTTCAGCGCTGAGTACACGGCGTCAACCTGGGAGAGAGGGATTCATGATTGAAGTTTCTGGAACAGTAACAGTAATAGGAATAGTTTCAACTGATGATCCTATCAAACAGTGAGACTGATGATAAAATCAACAATGATGAGTAGCCACCACACTCACCATTGACTCCTACCCGTACCTTACAAAATGCGGTAAATGATGACTAGGACATAAAGATTCCTAACGCAAGGGCCCCTGCCCCAACTTAAGGAAGGAAGAGATTTATGATCGTGCCAGGCTGTTTTACTCTTTGAATTGTATACCTAATGGGCCCCGTCATAGTAATGCATTCATGGTCCAGTACTTGAATTGACATTGACTGCGTTCAGTATGGTTATTTTATGGTTGTTTTGGTCTGGTTGTTTTATATGTGACAGTATACTATTGAAATAGAACATAGGACTCACGTGGGACCCACACAGGGACCACACCCAAAACTACCATACTTATGCGAAGGGCGAACGCAGCCAATTATGATCACAAAAATCCAAGAACTATAAGACAAACGCATTCCACAGAAAAACCGCGTACAACTTGTAATCAGTTTCCAGTTAACCCGTTGATTGTTGAATGCATAACAAGGAGAAGACACCACACATTATATGATTTCTAACTAGCAAGCATAATTCATTCAATTATTTAACTTACTACTACTACTACCTAATTATAAGGAACCTAACAAACACATGGGGCAGTCTATTGATTGGTATTTAAGTACAGTTTAAGGTAAAGCCGCAGTACCTCTGCCACGATGAACACCGTTTCCGTGGAAAATTTTCCACCAGAAGACAGCATCATTCAATTCAGAAAAAGCAAATAAAACTCACCAATCAGTAACAATTCATAAATGAGAGTGAAGCCCACCAAAGGGTATGAATGGTAATTCGGCAGAAGAACCATTCTTCTTCATCAACCAATCAAAACTACTATCTTTTCGCTGGATTCGTAGAACTTTCCATGTGATTGCTTACCATCAAAAAGGAAAAAGCCAAAAGGTAAAAGAAGAAAGGCCAAAACAGAAAGAGAGGATAAATGCACATGTCACTTGTCAAGCAATCGGGACAAACAAATCAAACATGGCTACTCTTCAGTCTTCACAAACTACAGCCCAAACATTATTCTCTTACAGTAATAACTAGAGAATATAAATGATGACAGCATTGACTTGAAGTTGATCGGTTTACTCACCTGAGCATCAAACATGTTCATGTACTTGATATTCGTATTCCCGTCGACCCGACCCGCGTTGGGTTGAAACAGGCAGAAAGCTAACGTCTCAGGTCTTGGGTCACTCGCGTAAGCGAAGTACGGGTACGGGTTGATAGTAAGAGGTGAACCACCGTTCTCGCGCTGGAACTTCAACATCCCTTTCATTGCATCGGCAATCGCCGGGGTGAACGCGCCGCTTGATGGCGGCTCGGATTGGCCCAGCACCGCCATGGAATGAACAGTTGAGACCTTAATCTTCCCTCCGAATCCCTTCGCGGTCAGCGCGGTTTGGATGTTCTGCATCGCCGGTAGGAGTTGGGAGATTAGATTCTGGTCCCCTGTGTGTCAGATGTTTGGATTCGAGTCAGTGGCGGCAGAGTAAGTAAGAGGAATATTGTACTGCTACTCTGTGTACAGTGAGTTAGTAAGAGAAATTTTAATTGTTTGGGGAAGCGTGAGATTGCAGCTTGATTGATTTACTCCGAAAGCATGCCGATAGAGATTCATCAGACACAGAGACTTACAGAAAGAGATCTAGATGTCATAGACCTGACCTGAAGACATAACCTCATTGCCGACGGTGATAAGGATGATGTCGGTGGCGGGGTAAAACGGCGATACATTAGACTCCACCCATTGAGCTGCGTGTCCCGGATCACTTACAAGAGCTGGTATATCTCCATTTGCGGCACCAATAATCACACTAATCCCAGACCCAGCAAGCGCCTTGAGCATTACCGGGTCGGCGCCGTACAACCTGAGCTTGGATATAGCCGGGAGGGACTTGAGTAGCTTCGCCGTCTGATCAGGCGGTGGCAGGTTGTCCGCCACTTCGCCATAGTTGATGCCGATGAAGGACTCCGCCTCTGCTCCGTGGATAATAGTAAAAGAAAATTAGTACAGTGAGATAACATTTGCTTAAAAGAAGAGATGGAGAAGGATGAATCGAGAATTTGAAGGGGCGGAGGGGAGGACTTACTGGAGTTGGTGGGGAAGAAGGTGACGGCAGTGAAATAAAGGAAAGTGAACAGAATGAAGGGATTTGCCATGGTTGAACGGCTAGTAAACCATGAATGAAGCGCCTCTGCTTTCCTCCGCAACTATCGATGTATCGATTATTCTTTCTTTCCTTTTTAGGAGAAAGGAAAATTATCTGTCTGCGAGTTTTAATCACTAAATGACTCGACTTCTTCTTCTTCTTCTTAAAAAAAAAAGGTCGACTTGACCAAGAAAGGCAAGTTGTAGTGTAGTCTTTACGTGGAAGCAGAGCAAGCAGACAATTTAGCTATATGGCCGTCTGTGGACCAAATTGAGGAAAAAAATTTACAGTCCCACAGTGAGAAGTTTTGTTGTCTTGTGGGTGTGGCGAGGTTGGTGTATGTGACCCATTTGCGTGTATACCACGAGACGGTCTGAAATCAATATTTCGGTTCATTTTTCTTTTAAAAAACCATATTATTATTTTGATATAAACAATACAGCCAATTTTATTATGAGAATATGTATTTAAACATAACTATATTTGTATATATAATATAAAGAAAAGTTTGTACTAGATTATATTGAAATTATTATTTTTGTGTATATTATTTATTATATAAATAATGTATAAATTTTATAGATGTAATGTATATATTTTATTTATTACATATACATGTAATATATTTGTCTTTGACTAGATGAGATGCCAAGACATATTGTATACTCCCTCCGTCCTAAATTGACCGTCCTGTTTACTATTTGGATATGTCGTTTGACTTCAATTTTTAACATATAAGATAAATTAATTTTGAAAATTTAAGTTTTGCATATGATTCTTTACATGATAAACTATATGTTACAAAATTTAATTTTATAAAATTATTTATCTTATATACTTAATATTGAAGTGGAAAAGCGTGTCATAAAGCAAACAGGACAGTCAATTCAGGACGGAGGGAGTATTAATTAAGAGATAAAGCAAGTTCCTGAAATAGAGTAAATTGGGGATATGAAGTTTCAAAGCAGATATTCGTATTTCGTCCCTTCGCCCCGAATCTAGTTGTTTCACCTAAATGTCGAATTCGAAGGAAATGTTCCTTTCAGTTTGCATTTCATGCTGCAACACTGGTTGTACCCTTTTTTTTGAAGCTATCGTAGGATATTAAATTATGTTTGATTTTCAATTAGCAAAGTTTCTAAATATATATAAATGATAATATTATAAACAAAGATCTTAGAATTAAGGGATTGTGGGAGTAGTGGGTAGTATGTTGGTTTTATTAATGAATTATATATATATATATATTTTGAGGAATATCCTCAATACTTCCCTGTAAGTTGGACGATGTTTGAAAGGTCAAACTTGGATACTAAAGAGGTGTAATTTGGTTCTTTACACTCCAACTTCGAAAGATTACTACATATAAACCAAACACCGAGAATTATAATGATTCCGTCAATAAACCAGCCTAAGCCTATGACCACTTTTCCACCATATATTTATTCATCTCTTGGTATTTTAGTGATACAATCTTTGAGAGCTTTCTTATGTATTTCTCTCTCTTTTTTTTGTGTTCCCCTACAAATGACGCCCTTCACTTTTATTTATAGACTTTCTGAGATAAAATCTATCTTTAAGCTCTTATACATGTGACACTAATCTATTGGAGCAACCTTTCTACCTTTATTACTTTTCTCCTTATAAAGCCTTCTGGCCCTGGGGCGTGAGGCGCGGGGCTCGAGTGCGAGGCCCGGGGCCAGGACTAGGGTCTGGGCAGGGGCTTGGACTGGAACCGAGGGCCTGGACCGGCTTGGCTCTCTTGTCTCGTCATATTTTCCCCTTCTCAGATACATTGTGATAAAACTAAGGACATGGTAATGATTTAGTCAACATGTCGGCAAGCTGATCACGGGTAGAGATATGTTGGACACTTAAGACACCTTCTTGCACCTTTTGTCGGACAAAGTGGTAGGTAACAACCATGTGCTTCATGCGGGAATGGAATACCAGATTGGAGGAAAGAAACATGGCGTCCATGTTGTCTTAGTGGAGGACGGGCTGGCTGACCTTGTGATTTAGCTCCATGAGGAGAGATAGGAGCCAGAAAATCTTGGACGCTGTGTCAGCAAGCGCACGATATTCTACTTCAGTGGAGGAGTGACCATTTCAGTGAATTGTGTGCTTAATTGCTTAATCTTTTTGCTTATATTGTGGTTGTCCAAAATTAAAAACTTGGACCCTTATGTTGTGAGTCGGTCTCATTAAGAACAAATACTATTATGTATTGTGGGATAAATGCTCAAATTTTTCTTTTTGATTGCTTTTGACGAGCATTTTTCATGCAGTGTGACCAAATGATCTTGAATGGTTGGATTTTTATTGCTTAGAGGTTATTTCTGTCTTCTCTCTTAGGGATTGCTAAGGGGTGCTTCTTTGTAAAAATCCTTAAGGGACTTGTGAGACACCATTGGTAGCCAACAATGAGAGTTGAGTGTTCTTAATTGCAAATGCTTGATGCCAAAATTTTATCTTCTCATCTCTTATGCAAAAGTGAAACAAATGCATAAATCTATTTTTTCTTTTGTTTTCTTCTCAATGCCCATTCTTGAGAAGTTGGCCATGGTAAAAGTTCTTCAAGTCTCCTAATCTTTAGAACTTTGAATTACTCTGGATCATACCCCGAAACTCTAAATTTTATTTTGCCCTAAGCACACCCATGCCACCACTAAGAGATGGTTTACACTCCTCAAAATTTTTAATCACTTTTTGCTTCTTCTCTTATCCTACAATTCATGTTAATATTTGTTAGTCTTGAGCATTCCTTACTTGCTTGGGTGCTTGGTTTTGTTTGAGGACAAGCAAAAAGGTAAGTGTGGGGGTGTGATAGGTGTCCAAATGAGCATGTTTTAGAGGTGTATTTCATATGTTTTATCAACACTTTTCATGCTCATTTCTCCACTCTAGCTAGTTTTCCTCTACTTTTGTGTTTTATTGGTGTTTTACACAATTATTATTCGAGTAGGAGAAATAAAATATCTAGGATTAAATTTGACGAAGAGACAAACGCGTGGGCGTAAACGGATCCAAAATCGGAGCTAAAATGAAGAAGATACAACTTTTTGAAGATTAGCTTATCCACAGACCGACCATATGACCGACCCTAGGTGGCTCGGTTGGTAGTTCCGAAGGCCGGAATCGCTCGTTCAGGGGGCCGAAAGGGCTTCTGGTCCTGAACGACACTGTATCTTCTTCGTTTTAGCTAAGCTTCACCATGGTTTCTTCCTTTATTTTTGACGTTCGATGATGTTGATCTTTGGCATAATATAAGTGGGGAATTGGGTTGGTGTTCTCCTTGCTTGGTTGATGAAGATTTGCTTAGAAAGGAAATGTATTCAAGAAGATAAGTAAGGGTATGAATGAGGGACTTGTCTAGAACTTTTGTGTTCTTCCATGGGAGCAAAAAAAAAAAGAAGAAAATGGGAGGAAGAAGATGAGTTTGGTCAGTTGCATTAGGTAGGATAGGGAGTAAGTAAGTTAAGTTCCCAAGTTAAGAAGAAGTAAAGTTAGACTTTAAGACATAAAGCAATCTTGTTCAATAAGCAAAGTTGGATTTGTGTCTTAAAAGACTATTCACTTGGCCGTCCATATGGAGATATTAGGGGGGGTAGTTTGGTTATAAGGTGGTCATTAAGGGATACTGAGTTTATGGCCTTAAGAGCTTGATTAGTTTGTTCATTAGGACTCTCTCATGTGTTATACTATAATCTAGTTGATTGTCTTGTCTCATTAGCCTTAAAGGTTCATAATTGATCCTTAATCATTCTATACTTATTAGGGGTATTTCAGAGTTACATTACCATAAACGACACAATCATCTGCGAAGAAAAGTCTATTAATATTTGAAGCAAGCCCTTTGATAGAGACACCTCAAATGATATCCGATGATGCAACTACTCTCAAGATGAAAGAAATAGCTTCTAGGAAATAGACAGAGAGAAAGGGTGACAAGGAATCTCTTTGTCTCAGCCCTCTCCATGGGTAAAAAGTTCTTTTTGGGTATCCATTTATCAAAACAGCGTATGTGCCCAACGTGATACATTTTTGGATGACTCACACCTAGTTTTTCATGAAAGCGCATGCTCCTCGGAACTTCTAACATGAAAGACCATTCCACACTGTCAAAGCATTTAGCCATGTCCAACTTGAGGGCAAAACTGCCCATTTGTGAAGCCTTAGATAACTTCATAAGATGACTGATTTCATGAGCAATTACAATATTATCACAAATTAATATACATGGGACAAAGGCACCTTGGTCCTCTAAGATAACATGTGGAATCACCCCCTAATCCTGTTAACTAAGACTCTGGAGATCACCCTATACAAGGTATTGAACAAAAAAATTGGATGGAAATCTTTCATTTGCGTCGCACCCTTCTTTTTTGAGCATAGAACAATGTGAGTGTGATTGAGGCCACTGGGCATTATGTCCATATTAAGGACAGAGAGAGCAGTGCTAACAAAGTCATCGCTCATAATGTCCCATAACTTTGTTAGGAAGAAACCATTTATACTATCTAGCCCTGTGACCTTATTCGGATTCATCCTTTAGAGCCTCTACTACTTCCTCACAAGAAAAGGCCTTCCTAAATCATCATATTTGTCAATTGAGACTCTATCCTCCACAACTACAAAAAGGTTATAATTTGGTCATGGGAGAGTTGACCTAACCAACTGATAAGTCGGGAATTTATCTATGTCTATGGGGTTTATTTGTGCTTAATTCGTTATTGTTTGTTATTAAATTCCCGCCTTATGGTTATTTTTATGCTTTTACTTGCAATTGTCTTCTATGATGGGTTTATGTGTTATTTTAGGTGAAATCTCAAGAAAACGCATTCCCGATCATTATAATGTTTTTCTGGACTGTCAAACATGTTGAACAGAGTGAAGACATGCAATTTTAGGTTGGGTTTGGGACCTTACACAAACCTTAAGTCCCGGACCAACCATTGGTGTTACTCTCGACCTGTTTTGAAGACTAGTCCGGGACTTGATACACATCTTAAGTCCTGGACCATGCTTGAAGACGAATTCTCGGCGGATTTTAAAGACTGGTCCGGGACTTTATACATGGACCAAGTCCCGGACCAATTAGATAAAATGCAGCCAGAATCTATGTGGAAGGTAGAAATTAAAGATAGAATTCTGAATGTTATAAAAGCAGAGCCCTGCCAACGTGAGAGGGAGGCTGGGATACACCAGAGAGCTTAGTTTTACACAGAAGAGGAAGAAGAGAGAGAAAGGTTGAGTCTTGGGCATATCTTGAAGACTATCAGAAAGAGAAGGCTGAAGAAAGAACAGAGAATCCACGACGGCTACTGACATTAGAGTTTCTTCTTGTTCTTGCTTCCCTGAGTCTTTACTATTAAACTTGTGCATTGTCATTATAGATATGTCTGAGTAGTCTCTTTTAATTCCGGTTTTCTCTGTATCCCTAGATTGATTATTCTTGTACCTTTGTGATTTTCTGCAATTCGATTGAATAAAGTTATTTTCCTTGCTTAATTTCCTTAATCGTTATAATCTGGCCAATTATAAAGATTAGTATTTTGTTAGCTTAAAAGTGATGACTGCGGCTTTCAATTGAATACAGGAAAATAACTGGTTAGTATAGAGATGGTAATTCCTCTAAATTGCTAATTGACCGTTAGACTAGATTGTTCTTAAGGCGGTTAGTAAATAGTGGTTTCGTAACGAGAGTTAGAATTCGTTCTTTACTAACTAGAATTTGCTAAGCGGGAGACTGGAGGTAAATTGTCTTCGTTCTAGGGTTTTATTCAGAATTGTCTTGGAAATCGCTTAGGGATAGGAATTACAGATTTAGGGAGAAGTAGTAAACCGGGATTTCTCTCCCAAATCAGTTTCGAAACAATTATTTTCTTGCTTTTTACTGTTTTACATTCTGTTTATAGTTTCAATTTCTCATCAAATCAAAACCCCCCAATTTCCTGTTTTAATCTGTTAATTAGTATTTTTATTTCTTTTCCGGTTAGTAAAGATTATAACTAGACATCGCCTCCTCTGGTTCGATACTTAGGGAATACTCTCTATTAAAACTTGCTAGAATTGACCGGTACACTTGCCGTTAGGTTTAATCCCAACAAGTTTTTGGCGCCGTTGCCGGGGAGGCACAGTTATTTAGTTTAATCTTTAATTTGTTAATTCTGTGTTTATCATACTTTTATCTGATTTTTAATTAACTTATTTTTTTTGAACGACTAGCGATTAGGTTAGTACAGTTTTTGTTCACTTTTTCATTCTTCTGTTACGTTTTAGATTTTACTGTTTATTTTATTTTTAATATTTTCTAATTTGTTTGGTTAGTCGTTGTTAAGTTCGATTGTAGAATTTTATCCTTTAATTTCCTTTCTGTTTTTTTATTATCGCTAAAGATTCTGTTAGTTTTAGTTAATTTATTCTGTTTTTATTTCTAGTTTGATTTTGCCTAGATTTTCTTTTATCTTCCAGATTTATTCCAGATTTTATTTCCTTATTCTAAATAAATATTCTGTGTTAGGATTTTTATCTGCATATTGTGTGAGTTAATTTCTTTTTGTCTCTTTCTAGTTTTTGTTGTTTTGATTCAATTGCTACTGTTCTTTTAATTTACGCTATTACAGTTTCAGTTTACTAACTTTCGGTTTATGGTTAAAACCCGCTCTGCAGGAGAACCGGAGTTCGAACTCAACCTCGAGATCGAAAGATTAGCAAGACAGCTTCGTAAGGGTTTGAATCTGGATCCACCGGTTAAGGAGAAGGTCCCTGAACCACCTGTTGTCGAGGAAGAACCAGAAGTCCAACCAGAAGCTAACATGGCAAACAACCAGAGGCAGATGAGGGACTACACCCGTCCAAGTGTTGAAGGTCTGGTTTTGCCGATAGTGATTCCTGCATTGCCAGCAGGGGTGCAGTGGCAGTTTAAGACCCACTACGTGACTATGGTGATGAACGCACCTCAGTTCAGCGGGACGGTTACTGAAGATCCTAATGTTCACCTCACTACATTCCTGAGATTGGTAGGAGCATGTTCGACATTAGTTTCGTAGGAGGTTGCTCGGCTCACTCTGTTTCCATTCTCCCTGAGGGATAGAGCAGCTGAATGGTTAAATTCACTGGCGCCTGATAGCATTACCACTTGGGAAGAACTGGCTAATGCGTTCCTGGCGAAATATTTTCCACCCTCTCGGATGCTGACCATGAGAGGTGAAATTACCAACTTCAAACAGTTCGCTGGTGAGACCTTATCTGAAGCTTGGGAGCGTTTTAAGGGGATAGTAAGGAAAGTACCGCATCACGGATTAGGAGAAGAGGTTGTACTGCAGTAGTTTTACAAAGACTTGGACCCTTCTAGCCGGTTGTTGGTTGATACATGCGCTGGAGGAAGTTTAATGGAGCTTCCCATTACAAGAATCAAAGAGCTGTTAGAGACTTACTACAGCAGCTAATTAGTGGGGAGGTACGAGAACCGGAGAAGCTGCACCGAAGAAAACTGCTGGAGTTTATGAAGTAGATTCGAACACTTTTCTGGCTGCCAAGATAGAAGCAATGTCGAAGAAGTTTGAGCGTATGTGTGCAGTGATGAATCCACAGTCAAATGCAGCAGCTGCTCCTGAGGTATACCCACCTTGTGAATATTGTGGTAGAGGTTCTGACATGTGCCAGTGTGCTCCACCACAAGAAGAGACAGCGAATTATGTTGGTAACAGTCCGGGTAATTATTTCGGGAATCAAGGCAACTCGGGTTACCATTCTTAGCAGCAGAATCGTTACCAAGCTGGCGGTAACAACAATTACAATCAGAGACCCCAACAGCAGTACAATTCCTCTTATCAGAAGCAGCCACTGCAGAATCAGCAAGCACAGAATTCGGGTGCTGGTGCGTCCTCTAGTATGGATGAAGTTCTGGCCAGAATGAATGATTTCATCTCAGTTAACACGAAGAAATTTAATGAGCTGGAAGCTTTCAATCAGGAGCAGAGGACCTTCAATAATGATCAAAGGACGTTCAATAGAAACATCGAGACTCAGCTATCTCTGCAGTTAGCTCAGCGTCCTTTGGGTTCTTTGCCTAGTCAGTCAGAGTAGAATCCAAGAGAGCATGCCAAGGCAATCACATTAAGGAGTGGTACACAGCTTGACCCGATGGTCCCTGAAGCTGAGGCTCCTCTTCTTAATGTTGAGCAGAATGAAGAAACTGCACCAGCAGGTTCTCAAGAGGAACCACCTGAAGAAGAGGTGACAGCTAACAAGACTCCTAAGACTTCCACACCTCCACGATGCGCAATTGCTGAAGCGCCGGTTCCTTTTCCAAACCGGTTGAAGAAGAGAGACTTGGATGAGCAGTTTGGTAAGTTTTTAAGTATCTTTAAGAAACTAATTATTAACATTCCTTTTTCTGAAGCTTTGAAGCAGATGCTGATATATGCAAAGTTCATGAAGGACATCCTGTCCAACATACGGTCTTTAGTGGAGAAAGATACTTTGCAGCTTACCGAAAGCGTTTCAGCTGTTTTTTCGATGAAGCTTCCACCTAAGCTTGATGATCCAGGTACTCCGGTCATACCTTGCGTGATAGGTAATGTGAATTGTGGTAAGGGTTTATGTGATTTAGGTGCGAGTATTAATTTAATGCCTTTATCCATGTATTTGAAGCTTGGTTTAGGAGAATGTGAACCTACCCGAATTACTTTGCAATTAGCTGATAGGTCAATCATTTTACCTAGAGGGGTGGTAAGAGATTTAATTGTTTCGATTGGTACTTTTGCTTTCCCTGCTGACTTTGTTATTTTAGACATGGAGGAAGACAAGGTAGTACTGCTTATCTTAGGTCGGTCATTCATACGAACAACAAGGACTCTCATTGATGTTGAAGGGGGGAAAATAATACCGCGGTTACATGATGAGCAGCTTGTATTTGATATGACCAAGGCTGCTACCCACCCTTCTGATGTTCACGCTTGTTTCAGTTTAGATTGTATTGACACCTTGATGCAGGACTATTCTTACAGCCCCACGGAGCTGGATGCATTGGAGAAGTGCTTGGTAGATTCCATAGAAACCTCTCATGATGACTCTGGGGATTCTGCTACAGCATTCCAACTTTCTGCTGGAAGGCCATATAGGAAGATTCACAGGATCGAGGAGGAACCGCTGGACCGAGTTCCAAAGACGCTAGCTCCTTCTGTGGAATCACCACCTTCTCTTGAACTTAAACCTCTTCCTAGTCACCTTAAATATGCTTTCTTAGTTCCTCCATCTGATTTGCCTGTCATTATTTCTAATAGTTTAACCGATGAACAGGAGGAAGCTTTGTTGCAGGTTCTAAAGAGGAACAAAGAGGCATTAGGATGGTCCATTGCTGACATCAAGGGTATTGCTCCTACGTTCTACACTCACCGCATTTATCTTGAGGAGAATTACAAGCCAATGAGACAGCCTCAGCGAAGACTGAACCCGCACATGAAAGAGGTAGTTAAGAAGGAGGTTATCAAGCTCTTGGATGCAGGTATCATCTACCCGATCTCTGACAGCGAATGGGTAAGTCCTACACAGGTAGTACCTAAGAAGGGAGGTTTAACTGTGGTACCTAATGATAAAGGTGAATTAATTCCTCAGCGTACTATTACTGGGCATATAGTTTGTACTGGTTATAGTAAATTAAATGCCGCCACTAGGAAAGACCACTTTCCCCTTCCCTTTATTGACCAGATGTTAGAAAGGCTTGCAGGACAAGAATATTACTGTTTCCTAGATGGTTACTCTGGTTATTTTCAAATTCCAATTGCTAAAGAAGATCAGGAGAAAACCACTTTTACATGTCCGTATGGTACTTATGCTTATCGATGCATGCCCTTTGGTTTATGTAATGCACCAGCTACGTTTCAACGATGCATGACTGCTATCTTTACTGACTTTATTAAAAAGTGCATCGAAATCTTTATGGATGATTTTTGGACCTACTTTTGATTCATGTTTGAGAGATTTGGATTTAATCTTAGCCAGATGCAGGGAAACTAACTTGGTGCTTAATTGGGAGAAGTGCCACTTCATGGTGCAGGAAGGCATCGTGCTCGGACATAAGATTTCTAGGAAGGGGATCGAGGTAGACAAAGCCAAGGTTGAAGTAATAGAGCAACTGCCACCACCATCATCGGTAAAGGATGTCCGGAGTTTTCTCGGTCAAGCAGGTTTTTATAGGCGTTTTGTTAAGGATTTTTCTAAGATCTCTAAGCCTCTTTGTGATTTGTTAATTAAGGATGCTAAATTTGAGTTTACGAAAGAGTGCTTAGATGCTTTTAATTTGCTTAAAGCTAAATTGGTTTCTGCACCTTTTATTGTTGCTCCTGATTGGTCATTACCTTTCGAGATTATGTGTGATGCTAGTAATTACGCATTGGGAGCCGCTTTGAGTCAGAGGCATGACAAGGTGTTGAGGATAGTCTACTATGCTAGTAAGACTATGAATGAGTGTTGGAAAAATATGTGACTACTTCTACAACTTAGACAGTGTACCTATCGTTTTGCGGAATAGTGGATTTATGGGGTTGTCGTACTCTTGGGGACCTCGCTGTGGATAACTGATAGTGTAGTAAATTGACTGAGACTTCTAGCAAACAGGTTTTATCATTTTTTTGAAAGAGTATGATTGAAAACTAACTTATAAGACAATAATAAAAATAATTAATCAAAACAAAATAGAAATAGAAATTGTAAATCTTTTTGTTTTTAAAGAAGCATCATGGGTTGTTCTGCTCACCTATTTTATCCAATTATATCAATATAAACTTTCCCACTTTAACAATAAACTCAGGAATCTTAATTAGTTCATTGACCGGTCTTGTACCATAAACCCTGACTAATTTAAACAACAAGCCGCAATCCTTGCCCAAGTCATTATAAATTAATCGCTTTATTACCAATTCCTATTGGAGACAGATTAACCTATAGGCGAGACACGCTTCTAGTCGTTAACCCGTTTTGACTTCCTCTGTCTAGAACCTTGTCTTAGCACCACATTTCAACAAGAGACTACAAATATCACTTTAATAATTGTACAAGAAGATTAAAGCGCATTAAGGACAAGAATCAAAATATTGCTTAAATAGATTATAGTGGGGAGTCTACATAACACAATTATACAAAATAGGCTCGCTTCCAAACCCGGGAGGATAGGTTTATTACTCAGACATTAACAAGAATGAAAATAAAATAAAGATAGAAATAGCCATTATTTTGGAGACTGCTGAAGGAGACGGGACTGCGACTCGCTTCTGCTCCAGCTGCTTTTCTTCTCTCCTTTTTATCCTGGTTCTGCTGAGTGGTGGAATGAAGAATAAAAATAAAATGGAGAAGTGGGGGATAAGAGGATGGAATGGGTCGTAGGTGTGGTTTGTATTGTGGTGTTCGATTCTGTTGTGAACGATGGTGTCTTTTCTGATGAAGAAGTAGTGGGTTTATATAGAAGAAAAGAGGAGGAAGAAGACAGGGCTGAAGCACGCGTGAGGAATTTAAGGAGTGCGGCGCCTGATATTGCTGATGGGGTAGATAGATGTGTTTGTAGGCGCCGCAAATGAAGAAGGAAATGGGGAAGACGGCGCCGAAAGAAATCAGTCGCGTCAATTTCTGGATCGGGTTGCATTTACACGCGTCCACATTTGTGTCCTTGGTTGTGTCCTTGCATAAATGGGCGGACAGGTTTTGTGTCCTTGTTTGTGTCCGGCCATTTATCCCCGGACGTCTCTATCTCTTGTCCGGCCTTATTTGGGCGGACACGTTTGTTGTGTAAATGCCCGCGTGAATGTCTTGTTTATGTCCTTGTTTGTGTCTGGCCTTTTATGGCCGGACGTCTCTAGCGCATCTCTTTTCAGTCTTGTCCGGCCTTTTATGGGCGGACGTCTCTAGCCATCTTGTCCGGCCTTATTTCCATGGACAAGCCTTTTCTTGTCCGGCCTTATATCCACGGACAGGCATCTCTTGTTTTCTGTCCTTGTTTGTGTCCTGCCTTTTATCCCCGGACACAAACAAGGACGTGTATATTTTCTTTGCAAAATTCGATAGGCTCCAGATTCTTCGTTTTAACTCCGTTTCACTCGCCGTTTGTTGCGTTGGAAAGCTTGTGAAATAAACTATGTGATTCCAAGACTTTTTACTGCATTTGACACATAAAATGTATCAGTTCTTATCAAAACATAAATCTAAGAAAAACATATGATAAGGAAGAAATACGACATGATTTGTTATGAAAATGGGAAGAATTATAGCCCTAAAAATAGATGTATTTCTCACTTATCAATGAGGCACAGAAGAACTACGCCACAACGGAGAAGGAGCTGCTGCCAATTGTCTTTGCATGTGATAAGTTTCGACCGTACATTATTGGCAGCAGAGTCATTGTGCACACTGACCATTCCGCTCTCAGGTATCACTTTGGAAAGGTTGATGCTAAACCACGTTTGATCAGATGGATTCTACTTTTGCAGGAATTTGACATTGAGATTAGAGACAAGTCTGGAGCGCAGAACGGAGTGGCGGATCACTTATCCCGTATGGAAGTTCCAGATGATGGCAGACCGATCAATGAGTATTTCCCTGATGAGTATGTCTATATGATCGGTCATTCCACGAACCCTTGGTATGCTGATATTGTGAACTTCCTAGCTAAGGGCATCGTTCCTCCAGAGTTGACATATCAGCAGAAGAAGAAGTTTTCTCCTCCACGGCAAGCATTACCTTTGGGATGACCCTTTCTGTTCAAGGTCTGTGAAGATGGTATGATTCATCGGTGCGTTTCTAAGGATGAAGCTAGAGACATCCTGCCGCATTGTCATTCTAGAGAAGCAGGGGGTCATTTTGGTCCGGCTAGGATAGCCGTGAAAGTTTTGGAGGCTGGCTTCTTTTGGAAGAACTTGAACAAAGATTGTTATCAATTTGTTTCCACTTGTGATCAATGTCAGAGGTAGGGGAATTTATCTAGACGTCACGAGATGCCATTTAATTCGATCTTGGAGGTTGAGCCGTTCGATCTTTGGGGCATTGATTTCATGGGACCATTCCCATCATCTCAAGGTAACCTCTACATCTTGGTAGCAGTAGATTATGTCACTAAGTGGGCTGAAGCAATAGCTGCACCTACCAATGATGCAAGAGTGGTGCTTAAGTTTTTAAAGAGGAATATCTTTACCTGTTTTGGTGTCCCACGAGCGATCATTAGTGACGGAGGTACCCACTTCTGCAATAAACTTTGAGGCTCTTCTACAGAAATATGGTTACGGCATAAGGTTTTCTCTACCGTATCATCCACAAATGACGGGCAAGCCGAGATCACCAACAGGGAACTTAAGTGGATTCTCCAGAAATCTGTCACACTCCTCGAGGCGAGACTGGTCACTTAAGTTAGATGACGCCTTGGGCATACCGCACTACCTTTAAACACCTTTAGGTATGTCCCCATACACAGTTGGTTTATGGCAAGGCGTGTCATTTCCTGTGGAGCTGGAGCACAAGTCTTTTTGGGCAATCAAGCATTGAATTTTTGATCTACAAAGGCTGGTGATAAGCGTAAGTTGCAGTTGTGTGATCTGGAGGAGTTTAGAGAGGAGGCTTATGAAAATGCCAAGATCTATAAGGAGAAAATGAAGAGGTGGCATGATAAGCTGTTGGCCAAGCGTGAGTTTCACGTTGGGGATAAGGTTCTTCTATTCAACTCCCGTTTGAAATTATTTCCAGGGAAGTTGAAGTCTCGTTGGTCTGGACCGTTCACAGTGACAAGTGTCTCGCCTTATGGAGCCATCGGTTTAATCAATACAGAAGTGGAGACATTCAAAGTCAACGGGTCTCAGCTGAAGCATTATCTAAGTGGTGATATCGCTGAAGTCCATTCGGTGATCACGGTGCATGATCCTCCATTCTGATCTTACAGTTGCACGGTCTAGCCAAAGACCGAAAAGACGGACATCTCATTGGGAGGCAACCCAATCTTCTTTCATTTATTTTCTTCCTTTTAGTTTTGATTAATGTTTTTACCTGTTCTAATTCTTCTTTCAGTTGTTTTTTCATGTTTAGTTCTGTTAAGTTATAGGATTGATGAAGGAAGAGAAACAGAGTTCCAGGGAGCAGACTCTCGACAGGAAAACATGGGGTGGTCCGGGACATTGTCCATACCCTAAGTCCTGGACCGACTAAAGAGCAGACTCTTGGCAGGAAAACATGGGGTGGTCCGGGACATTGTCCATACCCTAAGTCCCGGACAAACTAAAGAGCATACTCTCGGCAGGAAACCATGGGGTGGTCCAGGACATTGTCCATACCCTAAGTCCCGGACCGACTAAAGAGTAGACTCTCGGCGGAATTAAACGGGGTGGTCCGGGACATTATCCATACCCTAAGTCCCGGACCGGCAACAGAGGACAGTTTTGACATGAAAACAGGGGGTGGGCCGGGACCTGCTACATAACTTAAGTCCCGGACCCCAAGTGACTGAAACTTTCGGCCTATTTTACATTGCGGTCCGGGACCTCATACATATCTTAGGTCCCGGACCAACTCCACTTCCGAAAATAAAAAATAGCGTCATCTTCAATCTTCGCTTACCCCAAATTCACATCCTGAAATCCCTAGCCCTCACCCGACACATTCCCAGCTGCACCACCCGCTTCCCCAACCTGACGCCTGTTCCGACTCCACCCGACACCTGCGCCTCACCACTACTGTACTGCCGCCCTCCACACCCCACACCGCCACCACATATCCCTGTCGCCACAACCCCTCTCCGACTCCACCCGCCCTCTCGCCCAGCTCCCTCTGCAATCGCATCACACCACCTGACACCTGCTACCCAGTCCAATACCAGCCGCCACCACCACTTAATTCCTTTCTCCGTCGCTGCCCACTCCAGTCGCACCGCCACCTCACACCTCCACCACCTGCGCTTCCCCAGTTCTACCTCAGTCGGCCCTTCACACCACCTCACCACCGCCATCCCCAATTTCGATACCCACCGTCCCGGTCCGCATTCCACAACCACCAGACTCTAACCAGCCCAATTCAGAATACCACCCACACACAGCCCCAATTAACATTTCAGAATATCCCTGGCACCAAAACGTGCGCGACGATCTGTCACAGCCGGCGCTTCCTCATCCCGCCCGCTCTCCTCCGTCCCCCGAAGCCTCCAATTCGGGTCCGAGAGACGGTTGATTCAGAATTCATCAACGAAGCTGTTGCAAACTGGTTCCACGCACGCGAGAGGAAAATCATACCCGAAAGGTCAGTTTGCTCGACTTTAATTGCTGAGTTTGATCTGGATAGAATTTTTTGTGCACATAGTTGGTTGTGTCTGCTTAATAGAGGTGGAAAGTTCTATCCGAGACTGGTGAAATTATTTTATGCGAATGCAACGGTGAATGACGATACGAGTGCTATTAATTCTGTGGTAAAGGGGAAGGATATTACGGTGACTGCCTCCTACGTTAGGAGATTTTTGGATTTACCTGTGGCTATTCGGATCCCAACTCTAGAGAATAGGGCAAATATGCCTTTGCTAGAACGCCAAGCTAAGGAGCATTACATTAATCTGATTGTCAATGATCATGAGGTTCAAAACCACCAACGGAGGAATAATCGGGACAAGCAGGTAGTCATGGGGGATAAGTTACCGACACCGGCAGAGCGTCTGATTTTAGGGGTGCTGATGTATAATGTTCGCCCCTAGGAGTGCGCTGATTTGAATTCTTATGACTGCTTGCTGATGCGCTACATCCTGGACGATAATTTTGCCCAAGTTGGGGTTCCACCTTCTCTGCATCGCATCATCTTTAACTCCATGGTCCGGGTGGTTGAGACAGATAACACCGCTTCTCTCCCATTCCCACACTTCCTACAGTCGTTATTTGCTGATGCGGGGGTGGATTTGTCTGATGAGCAGCCTCAATTTCCTCGGTCTAGTCTCGATATGACTATGATGCGCTTCTTTCAATGGGAGAAGATTGACGGGCAGTGGGTGAAGCGTCGATGCGCTGCACGAGCCTCCCGAGTTGCTGACGCTGCTGAGGCTGATGCCGTTGGAGATGAGTCCCAGGACATTCCGATACCTGCTGGACCGGCCCCGGGTTATGACGAGCTGCTGCGTGAGTTTAGAGACTGGAGGGGGACGTCCGCAGCTCTCTTTGATGGTTTTTTGAATTATATGACTCAGATGGATAGTCGGGTGGACGGGATGAGTTTGACGATCTATGACTATGGTGCGCGACTCTCAGCTTTGGAGACTCGCTAGACAGAGTACGAGGCTCAGCAGGATGCACGGTTTGCTGAGTACCAGGCTCGCCAGGAGGCTCGTTTCCGTGACTATGATGAGCGCTTTGCACAGCTGGAGTCCTGGCGCCTACCCCGTCAGTAGTACATGTGTCGGTTTATGCCCTCTCCTTCATCGGTCTTCCTATCTTTTTTTTGATGTAATTTTGATCGGCAAACTCAGCTTCAAACTGATGAGCGTGAAGACGCAATATTGAGATCCGCGTACCAGTCCAAAACCGAGGAAATAAACAAAGCGGATAGAATTTCTTAAATGTGATTTTATCTATCTGTTAAAGATAAATAAAATCTATGCTTTTATGAGCTGTAATCTATAGTCTCGGTATCTATATATGAGACGGCAACTCTAGGGTTAGAGGTGTGGTTTTAAGAAGAGGCGAAAAGAGAAAGAACCGAAAAACAAAAAGGCAATACGCCGCATAGGAATTGAGCGATAGAAAATTACATGAGTGAGGTCAGTTTCATACTGAAACGTTATTAGTAATGCGAGATATACTTTGAGTGTGAGGGGTTAAGAGTGGATTGTACTCTTAACGTGTTGAGGTTTTAAATCTCGTGTAAAGGTGGTGTGGCGAACACACTACGTGCCCATTGTGTATCGATTGTGATACGTGATTCTAAGTAATAGTCTGAGTTTTCGAGTTCTTTTATTGTTATCATATCTTCTCAGTTATAGTCTCACACACAGTAGGTTTCTACAATTGGTATCAGAGCAAGGTTACCCTAAATTCAGAGAAAACCTTCTCAGGGTAGGTCGAGATGAATACCTACAGTGTCAAACCACCTAAGTTGACCAAGTTCAACTATACTAGTTGGTGTGAGCAGATGGAGGATCAACTAATTTCCATCGATCTTCAGCTTTGGGATGTAGTAACTGAAGGAGACCTAAAACCGAAATATGTTGAAGAAGGAGTCACCAAGGATAAGCCAAAGTCAAGCTGGGGTGAGAATGATAACAAGTTAATAAGCAAGAATCGACAAGCTCGGAGAGTTATGATGTCATCCCTGTTAGACTCAGACCAACAGAAAGTCTTGGGTTTACGCACTGCAAAAGAGGTCTGGGAATTCCTTAAGACGGCTTACGCAGGGACAGACTCAGTCAAGAAAGCAAAGGGAAAGCAACTCAAGAGACAACTTGATAATTATAAGATGGATGAGGGCGAAACAATTTCGGAGGCAATAGAAAAGTTTGATAAGATTTTATGTGAACTCAAGGCTGTCGGAGTAACTCTGGATAATGCTCAAATAAACGAGAGGTTTCTGGATAGTTTGTGCAAAGAATGGCTGAACTTCACTACCGTCTTGGAGTCTACAAAGGATTTGTCAAAATTGTCCTTTGAAGAACTGGGGTCTGAACTAACCGTGTATGAAGGCAAGATGAAAGGTGGACTTGTTGGTCTGAATGTCAATAAGGATTGGCACTAAAGGCGAAGAAGATATCAAGTGATAAGGAATGATGACGCAAATGAGGATGAAGAGATTACAATGATAGCTAACAGAATCAGGAAGATATTCGGCGGAAGAAGAGGGTCTGGGTCCAGATCTGACAGATTCAAGTCTAAGAAGGAACAAATCATTTGCTTCCGTTGTGTAACAAACCTGGACATGTGGTGAAGGACTGTATGTTAAAATCAAAGGATGATTTCCGTGACAAAATCAAGAAGTTTACTGAGGCTGCAGCAGCAGCGTGGGGACAGGAGGAGTCAGATGAGGACTCAGAGGCAGAAGAACACACAAGTGTGTATGACCGCTGTGGTTGAAGATGATGAAAGAATCAATACGGTGTCCGATAGGAACTTCTGCATGATGGCAAAAGACGGATGGCAAGAGGTCCTAGAAGCAGACGAGGTAAGTCCTGAACTCATTGAAGATGCTTTTAATTCTTTGTCAAAGAAGGAAATTTTTAGTCTATTAACAACTGCCGTCGCTAAGATAAAACTGCTGGAGTCTAAATTGTCAAGAATAGATAGTCCCATAGAGTCACAAACTGAATCTCTAGCTAAAGAAAAAACTACTATTAAGTTTTTCAAACCAATAAAAGAGAGAGTTGCATGTCTACCTGTTTGGGTTCAATCTGAATTCAAGACATTACAAGAAAGGCATGAGAATTTAAGAAAGCAAAACGAGGTGTTAGAGGATAATCTGTCTAGAGCTAGGAGAGAAAGAGAAATAGCTATGACACGAAATCCCGCTTGGTACACTGGGAAGGCAGATTTAACTCAGATGCTGACCGGGAAGAAGAGAAATGCTACACCTGTTCATACACCAGTGAGGAAGGTCTCATATGCCAAATATTCCAAGTCAACATCTTTCTGTCGATATTGCCATAAACACGGTCATAGTATTGGTTTTTGTAGGAGTTTGTACTTTAGGAAATCTTCCATTGACAATTCGCGTCAGTCTAGAGCCAATTTAAACACAATCATTTGCACTCTTATCATAAACAAGATCTAGGCTAGTTTGGGTACCTAAAGCTAAACAGTGATTGGATGTGTTTAGGCATTGGCTACCTCGTTATGTGAGAACTGGTGGCTGATGGACAGTGGATGCTCAAGACACATGAGTGGAGACAAAAAGAAGTTCAATACCTTAGTTGAACATCGAGGAGGAAAAGTTACATTCGGAAACAATGGCAAAGGGAGAATTATAGGGATAGGAACGATTGGCAAAGAGAACTGCATTGATCAAGTGAGTTTGGTAGAGGGTCTCAGTCATGATCTGTTGAGCGTATCACAAGTGTGCGACAAGGGTCCCTCAGAGGTTGTTTTTGATTCTAATGGGTTTCAAATACGCAACAAGGATACACAGGAGGTAATGTTACAAGGTTGTAGAGTAGGAAATCTTTACATGGTGGATGTGAATGACCAGGAAGATTTGACTTGTCTTACGGTCAAAGATGATGAAGAAATATTGTGGCATCGACGGTTAGGGCATGCTCATCACAGGTTGATTAACAAGTTGAGACTTAAGGAGTTAGTCACCGGGTTACCACAAAGGAGGATAGGTCACGATGTTATCTGTGCTGATTGTGCTCTGAACAAACAAACAAGGATTTCACATTCTCCGACTCATGCAGTCAGTAGTACCAAGACGTTAGAATTAATTCATATGGATTTAATGGGGTCGATGAGGATTCAGAGCAGGTCTGGCAAGAGATATATACTGGTGGTTGTTGATGATTTCTCTAGATTCACATGGGTGATTCTACTTCATAGTAAGGATCAAACATTTGGTGAGATTGCGAGTTTGTTTGCTAAGATTCAGACTCAAACAGAGAATAAGGTCAAGACTATTAGAACTGATCAGGGGACGGAATTCATAAATCAGAAGATGTCACAGTTCTGTACTGAAAAAGGAATCACACATACCTATTCCGCAGCCAGAACTCCTCAGCAAAATGGAGTGGTGGAACGTAAAAATAGGACTCTCCAAGAAATGGCTCGCACTATGTTGAATAGTAGTGGGCTTGCACCAAGTTTCTGGGGGGAGGCGATAAACACAGCATGTTACATTCTCAATAGAGCTTTGATTCGCCCAATTCTAATCAAGACTCCCTATGAACTGTACAAAGGGCGCAAGCCATCTATATCACATTTCAGGGTGTTTGGATGTACATGTTATATTCTTAATCATGGAAAGGATCCACTAGGGAAGTTTGATAAAAGAAGTGATGAAGGTGTATTTCTCGGTTATGCAAAGCAGCAAGGCTTATCGGGTTTTTAACAAGCGCACCTTGATTGTTGAAGAATCCGCAAATGTCAAGTTTGACGAAAATAACTTTGGTGGACGGGTGAGTCATCAGGAGATAAAGGATCTATTTCAGTATAAGGCTGACGATGTACCCATGGATAATGATTCAGACGCTGAATCAGAAGTAGAAGTTGTGCGAACTGAAGTTCTTCCATCATCAGTTCCGATCTCAGAAGCTGCATCACCAGAACTCACAGTCTTACCACCAGTAGTAAACCAGGAAGCCGGAGTCATGCTTCGTCTGACACCCGTAATGCCCCAGGTATAGAGATTAACAACATTTTGTCAGATTTGAACTCAGGAGTCCAAACCAGGTCGAATGCACAACGTTTTGTGCTTACTTTGGATTTGTATCAACGTGTAGAGCCGAAAAATGTGAAGGAAGCGTTAGAACATGAAAGTTGGATAAATGCTATGCATGAAGAGTTGAATGAATTTGTACGAAATGAGGTATGGGAACTTGTTGAGAACCTGAAAATCAGAATGTCATAGGAACAAAGTGGGTGTTTCGAAATAAACTGGACTCAAATGGTCAGATATCCAGACATAAAGCACGTCTAGTTGCCAAAGGATATAACCAACAGGAGGGATTGGACTTTGATGAAACCTATGCTCCTGTAGCATGACTTGAGGCTATTCGACTGCTCATAGCTTTTGCCACTTTACATAGGTTCACACTTTACCAGATGGATGTCAAGTGTGCTTTTCTAAATGGACACCTCAAGGAAGAGGTCTATGTTACTCAACCACCGGGATTTGAAGATCCTATCTATCCTACTCATGTCTATCGGTTGAAAAAGGCGTTGTATGGTCTTAAACAAGCACCAAGGGCATGGTATGAACAATTGACCACATTTCTTGTTAGCCAACAGTTTGTACGTGGACATGTTGATCGCACGTTGTTTATCAAACAATGTGGAACGGATAAGCTGCTGGTTCAGATATATGTGGATGACATTGTCTTTGGGTCCACCAGTCCACAACTGACAACAGAATTTGAGACCATGATGACAAAAGAGTTCCAAATGAGTAACATGGGCGAGTTAACCTATTTTCTTGGTTTACAGATTCGCCAAACAGCTGATGGCACTTTTGTCAGCCAAACTAAATATACTTTGGAGCTTTTGACTAAATATAAGTTCAATGAGTGTAAACCAATGTCTACTCCGATGTCAACTACTCTCAGTGTAATACTCCGTATTTTCGTTTTTTTCAGATTTCATGACATAACGTACCGGTTTATGTCATTACTTATGTTTGTGTGGTGCTGTGTTTAGTTGATGGGACGTCCGAGGCGTTTAGATAAAAGACAGGGGCAAGGAGGTCGTTTCCCTTTCTTTTATTTTGGTAAGTCATTAATAAAGAAAATAGAGTCCATCATGTTATTTCCTCGCTCAGTTTTTCCCGATCAGTTTCAAGACGTGGTGTGTTCTTCTCGCGACAGTTTTCAGCATCCCTCTCCTCTCCTTCTTCTTTGAGTGCTAATTCCTGGTGCATTGCTAGTGCGTTTGAGATCGAATTCCGGTTCTGTGTGATTGCTCTTCCTCTGCGGTGGTTCAGGTTTGGTTTCCCTTTCGGTTTTGGTGGTGTTCGCTTCTGTTTTGAGAGAGACAGTGTTCTGATTGATTGGATTGTTTGCTGGCTGAATTCAGTGTCGTCTGGTGCATTTCCTCTGCTGCGTTCTGTTCGCTGAGTTGCTGGTAACGTCTGGTCGGATTCTGCGCTTCGAATTCATGTAAGTGGGGGATGGAATCGGGGTAGTTTGCTCACCCTCGGGGATTGATTTTAATATCTGTTTCGTATCTGATTTCGTGTGTTGCTTGTGCGTTTTCTCATGGTTTTGTGTTGTTGATCGTTTGGCTAAACCCCCGAGGGTACTGATTTACCATTCTGTGATTTGGGTGAGTTTGGTATTGATTTTGGTTGATTTCTGCGTTGATCGTTCTGATTTCGACAGTTTCGCTCTGTCCGAACGTCTGTCCGAACTTGTAAGTTCGGACAGTCATCGGGCGTTGTTTTGTTTTTGAAGGTTTTGAAGTGTCCGAACATCGGTCCGAACTTCGTTCGGACCGACGCGAGGACGAATTTTGGTAAAGTTTCGACTGGTGTCCGAACTTGCAAGGTCGGACGCAAGTTCGGACACGAAGATGGTTCTGGCTTTTAACTCTCGACTTACGTCCGAACTTGACGTTCGGACGTAAGTTCGGACATTTGTATCTCCGCGACTTCTGACTCTCGACCTCTGTCCGAACTTGCAAGGTCGGACGCAAGTTCGGACATGCCACTGTTTTGAGCATAACTTCTCTGTTTTAGCTCCGTTTTGAGTTCCGTTTGCGGGGTTGGATTCCCCTATCTGTGTACAAGCTTCTTATGCTGTTTATATGCATTTATGCACTTAGATCTGTTTTGTGAGCTTTTGGTTTTGGGACCTAGTTACTTTGCTTCTGAGCCTTGGATAGTCGGGTCGGGCTGTCCCGTAGCATGCTGCGCAGGAATTCCTTCTGTTTATACTCCTTAGGGTCTCCCTTAGGACGTTATTTGACCGACGGGTCTGTTAGCTGTCTCTACGGCTTCTGTTGTGGGATCCTCGGATCCATAGGACCTTATGTGAGTCCTTCTGTTGTGTTAGCTTGTTACTAGTGTCCCACTCTTCTGCTGTTTCTGAAAGTCCGACTGTGATTTGAAGTGATATTCCGTTCTGCTCTGCCTCTGTTTTGTGGTTTCATTCAGTCTATTTAATTGACTCCGCTATCCTCTCTGTTTATAAGTATTCTTCTGCTTCTGTTTTGAGTGGGCTTCCTTGAGGAAGTCTTCTGCTTGCTGGGCTGTTTAGCTCACCCCTTTACTTTGTTGCAGATTGAGCTCGTGGGATCTTCTCTTCTCGTCCCCTTCTGGAGCTTCGTTATTTTATGTGTCTTTAGACTTTGTTGCTTGCGCTTTGGACGCTTTAGTACTTTGTGTAGCCTTCGGGCCTCTCTCTTTGTATTTGACTTATAAGTTTGGATCTTGTAAACTTTTGGTATTTATACAAGTTTCTTATTCGGTTTTGGGATTCGTTTGCTTAGAGCCTTGCGACGTTAGGTAGTAGACTCGCGGCGTGTAACGGCCCTAACTCCTAGGCCGGTTTTGGGGTCGTTACATTCTTTGGTGTCTGTGGGTTGTTTGCTCGTTCTTTGGTGTCTGTGGGGTTTTGTCTGCATGTGTGGGTGTCTAAAGGGTCTGCTGTTTGCTTGATGGTTTCTGATAAATTTTGATGTTGTATCTTCAGTATGCCTCCCCGACGTTCAGGACGTGGTACAGCTGCAGGCGATGCTCCCCAGGGGGACATTGCAGAGATTGTGCAGCAGGTGGTGACCCAGGTGCTGCAGACTGTAGGGGCCACTGCTGGTCAGGCGGCAGGAGCCGGTAACGCGGGGGGAACAACGTGAAGGCGCTTCAGGAGTTCCTGAAGCTGAAGCCACCTTCTTTTGATGCTAGTGGCGACCCACAGGAGGCGAGCCACTGGATCACTGCCATTGAGGACCTTCTGCGGGTCATGGGATGTGAGGAGGATCAGAAAGTCGGATTTGCTACCTTCATGTTTCAGAGTGAGGCGAAGGAGTGGTGGAAGTCGGTCGAAGGGAAGTACCCCCACCCATGGACATGGGAGCAGTTCAGGGGCTGCTTCAACCAGCAGTTCTATCCCGATCTTTCGTGATCAGAAGATTGTAGAGTATGGGAGGCTTCGCAGACGAAGGAGATGTCAGTGGACGACTATGTGAGGAAGTTTATTTCCCTTTCGAAGTTTGTGCCTGAGCCGGATGATAACCGGAAGGCTAGGAAGTTTGAGGCTGGGTTGAGGGGGACATTCGAGCTGCTGTGGCACCTTTTCGCCACAAGACTTTCCGGGATGTGGCCGATGTGGCGTTGGTGTGGAGTCTGAGCTGCAGGCTAGGCAGCGGTATGAGAAGAGGGACCAGAGGCCCGATAAGGGCAAGGACCAGAAGAGGAAGGGTCGTGTGGAGGAGCCCGAGAGGCGTGAGCAGACTTCTTCTCAGAAGAAGAAGTATAGAGGAGACCGGGGTTCTTCTTCATCAGCATCCCCTGCTGTGGAGAAGTGTGCAGTGTGACCGTTTCCATCCAGGACGGGAGTGCTACAGGAAGTCCGGGGCGTGCTTCAAGTGTGGTCGTTGATCACCGCATTGCCCAGTGTCCACAGGCTAGAGGTGGAGGTAGCAGTGGCGGTTCTGAGGGCCGAGGAGCTGGTTCAGGGTCCGGGCAGAAGGCTGACCAGAAGAAGCCCCAGACCCAGGCTCGTGTGTACGCTCTAGCTGGTGAGTGAGACCGTGACTCAGGCCGAGTAGTGTCAGGTATTCTTCAGATCTCTTCTCAGCCGGTTTTTTGCTTGTTTGATTCATGAGCTACCCACTCCTTTGTGTCTGCTGATTTAGTGGGTAGTCTCGGGTTGTCTGCTGTGCCCTGTGATGTGGATTTGTGTATTTCTAGCCCGCTGAGTGGCGTACCTGCTTGTGTACTTGATTCTGTGTGTAAGTCGGTTCCGATAGCGATTATGGATAGGAACTTGTCTGCTGATTTGATCCATATGCATATGTCTTGCTTCGATGTGATTTTGGGCATGGACTGGCTAGCAGAGCACCATGCCCATATAGATTGTGCAGCTAGGAGAGTTGTGTTTGATAGACCGGGTGAGACCCGTTTTTTTTGTGGGGAACTCCATTCCTTGTGCTCCTGTGTTGGTGTCTGCTATGCAGGCAGTCCGTTCCTTGAGGAAGGGCTGCCAGGGTTTTCTCTGCTTTGTACCTGAGGTTAAGGAGGGATCCCGGTTGGAGGATATACCCATTGTGTGTGAGTTTCCTGAGGTGTTCCAGGACGATGTGCCAGGACTACCACCTGATCGTGAGGTGGAGTTTTCTATTGAGTTAGCGCCAGGGACTCAGCCTATCTCTAAGGCTCCCTATCGCATGAGTCCGGCAGAGCTTAAGGAGCTGAAGGTGCAGCTGCAGGATCTTCTGGATAAGGGCTTCATTCGCCCTAGTGTGTCTCCATGGGGAGCACCTGTGTTGTTTGTGAAGAAGAAGGATGGCTCCTTCAGATTGTGCATTGACTATAGGGAATTGAATAAGGTTACCATCAAGAATCGGTATCCTCTTCCCCGCATTGATGATCTCTTGACCAGTTAGCAGGGGCGACAGTCTTCTCGAAGATCGACTTGCGTTCTGGATATCATCAGCTGAAGATTAAGGCCGAGGATGTGCTAAGTCTGCATTTAGGACCCGATATGGGCATTATGAGTTCTTGGTCATGCCTTTTGGTTTGACCAATGCCCCGTCGTTCTTCATGGATATGATGAACAGAGTCTTCAAACCTTTCTTGGATTCTTTCGTAGTTGTGTTTATTGACGACATCTTGGTGTACTCCAAGAGTGCTGAGGAGCATGAGGAGCATCTGAGGATGGTTCTACAGACGTTGAAGGAGAAGGAGTTGTATGCTAAATTGAAGAAGTGTGAGTTTTGGTTGGATAGAGTGGTGTTTCTTGGCCACGTGGTTTCGAAGGATGGTATTTCTGGACCCGAGAAGATTAAGGCAGTTATGGAGTGGGCGAAGCCCACTAGTGTGTCTGAGGTGCGCAGTTTTCTGGGATTGGCTGGGTATTATAGGAAGTTCGTGGAGGGCTTTTCTAAGATGTATCCCCTTGACTCGTCTTCTTAGGAAGGATGTCAAGTTTGATTGGAGTGAGGCGTGCCAGGAGAGCTTCCAGGAGTTGAAGAAGAGGTTGACTTCGGCTCCGATTTTGACGTTGCCTTCTGGGACAGAGGGCTTTGAGGTGTTCTGTGACGCTTCCCACAGAGGGTTGGGGTGTGTTCTGATGCAGCAGGGAAAGGTGGTAGCGTATGGGTCACGACAGTTGAAGCCGTATGAGAAGAATTATCCTACCCATGACTTGGAGCTAGCTGTTGTGGTCTTCGCCTTGAAGATCTGGCGGCACTATTTGTATGGGGTGACGTGTAAGGTCTACACGGATCACAAGAGTCTCAAATATCTGTTCACGCAGAAGGAATTGAATTTGAGACAGCGGCGCTGGTTGGAGCTGTTACATGACTACGACTGGAGATCCTCTACCATCCGGGTAGAGCGAATGTGGTGGCTGATGCCTTGAGCCGTAGGGGTGCTCCTGGTCTTCTTGTTCGTTGTCAGGGGTTCAGAGGTCTGCTTTTGAGCTTCAGCGTATGGGGTTTGGGTTGTTCGGTCCGACCGTGCTGGGATGATTGCTTCGATTCAGGTCCAGTCTACTTTGATTGAGCGGATCAGAGAGGGTCAGAAGGCTGATGCTGAGTTGTGCAAGATCAGGGAGAAGTTGGCAGATGAGCAGGAGTCAGAGTTTTCTGTGTCCAGCGATGATTGTCTACGCTTCAGGGGCAGAGTTTGTGTGCCTAGTGGAGGCGACCTTAGGCGGGAGATTATGCAGGAGGCTCATGGAGCTCCTTATTCTGTGCACCCAGGAGGGGTGAAGATGTACCGGGATCTCCGGAATCCTTTTGGTGGGCGAATATGAAGAGGGAGATTTCTGATTTTGTGGCTCGTTGCCAAACCTGTCAGCAGGTGAAGGCTGAGCATCAGCGACCTGCGGGTCTTCTGCAGCCTCTTCCCGTTCCTGAGTGGAAATGGGAGAGCGTTGGCATGGATTTCATTGTGGGGTTGCCTAGGACATCTTCTGGGTACGATGCGCTATGGGTGATTGTGGACCGGTTGACGAAGTCAGCTCATTTCTTGCCTGTGAGGAAGACCTTCAGCCTTGAGCGCCTGGCTCGGCTGTATATTGATGAGATTGTGAGGTTGCACGGTGTGCCGGCGACGATCGTTTCGGACAGAGATCCGAGATTTGTATCTCGCTTCTGGCGGAGCCTGCATAAGGCGTTAGGGACGAATTTGGCTTTCAGTTCGGCTTATCATCCTCAGACAGATGGGCAGACCGAGAGGACGAATCAGATTTTGGAGGACATGTTGAGGGCTTGTGTGCTCGACTTCGGGGGCAGCTGGGATCAGCATGTGACATTGATTGAGTTCGCCTACAACAATAGTTTCCAATCGAGCATTGGGATGGCTCCATATGAGGCGTTGTATGGTAGGCGCTGTAGATCTCCTATTTGTTGGGATGACCTGCGGGAGAGGGCGATTGTAGGTCCTGAGTTGGTGCAGGGAGCTGTGGACAAAGTCAAGACTATCAGGGAGCGTTTGTTGGTTGCCCAGAGCCGGCAGAAGAGTTATGCAGATCAGAGACGCCGTCCGCTTGAGTTTCAGGTGGGAGACCACGTGTATCTGAAGATCTCTCCAGTTCGGGGTGTAGTTCGTTTTGGTAAGCGGGGCAAGCTGAGTCCTCGGTTCGTAGGACCTTTTGAGGTGCTTGGGAAGGTTGGGCCGGTGGCTTACAGATTGGCATTGCCACCAGCTCT
Source organism: Limonium bicolor (assembly GCA_023374045.1). Classification (NCBI taxonomy): domain Eukaryota; kingdom Viridiplantae; phylum Streptophyta; class Magnoliopsida; order Caryophyllales; family Plumbaginaceae; genus Limonium; species Limonium bicolor. The sequence goes on from CM041778.1 coordinate 98,583,564, forward strand.
AGCAGGAGTGCATGACGTGTTCCATGTGTCGATGCTCAGGAAGTATCTACATGATCCTTCGCATGTGATTGACTATGGTCAGCTTCGACTCAGAGATGATTTCACTTATGAGGCAGTTCCGGTCGTATTTTAGCACGGGATGTTCGTCGGCTTCGTAGCAAGACACTGCCTATGGTTAAGTGCAGTGGTCTGACCAGTCCGAGCGTGAGGCGACGTGGGAACTCGAGGAGGAGTTGCGTGCCAAGTTCCCTTCCCTTTCGAGCAGTGAGGTATGTTGAATTTCGAGGACGAAATTCCTTTTAAGGGGGGAGTGATGTAATACTCCGTATTTTCGTTTTCAGATTTCATGACATAACGTTCCGGTTTATGTCATTACTTATGTTTGTGTGGTGCTGTTTAGTTGATGGGACGTCGAGGCGTTTAGATAAAAGACAGGGGCAAGGAGGTCGTTTCCCTTTCTTTTATTTTGGTAAGTCATTAATAAAGAAAATAGAGTCCATCATGTTATTTCCTCCTCAGTTTTTCCCGATCAGTTTCAAGACGTGGTGTGTTCTTCTCGCGACAGTTTTCAGCATCCCTCTCCTCTCCTTCTCTTTGAGTGCTAATTCCTGGTGCATTGCTAGTGCGTTTGAGATCGAATTCCGGTTCTGTGTGATTGCTCTTCCTCTGCGGTGGTTCAGGTTTGGTTTCCCTTTCGGTTTTGGTGGTGTTCGCTTCTGTTTTGAGAGAGACAGTGTTCTGATTGATTGGATTGTTTGCTGGCTGAATTCAGTGTCGTCTGGTGCATTTCCTCTGCTGCGTTCTGTTCGCTGAGTTGCTGGTAACGTCTGGTCGGATTCTGCGCTTCGAATTCATGTAAGTGGGGGATGGAATCGGGGTAGTTTGCTCACCCTCGGGGATTGATTTTAATATCTGTTTCGTATCTGATTTCGTGTGTTGCTTGTGTTTTCTCATCGGTTTTTGTTGTTATCGTTTGGCTAAACCCCCGAGGGTACTGATTTACCATTCTGTGGATTTGGGTGAGTTTGGTATTGATTTTGGTTGGATTTCTGCGCGTTTGTTCGTCTGATTTCGACAGTTTCGCCCTGTCCGAACGTCTGTCCGAACTTGTAAGTTCGGACAGGTCATCGGGCGCGTTTTGTTTTTGAAGGTTTTGAAGTGTCCGAACATCGGTCCGAACTTCGATGTTCGGACCGAACGCGAGGACGAATTCTTGGTACAAGTTTCGACTGGTGTCCGAACTTGCAAGGTCGGACGCAAGTTCGGACACGAAGATGGTTCTGGCTTTTAACTCTCGACTTACGTCCGAACTTTGACGTTCGGACGTAAGTTCGGACATTATCTCCGCGACTTCTGACTCTCGACCTCTGTCCGAACTTGCAAGGTCGGACGCAAGTTCGGACATGCCACTGTTTTGAGCATAACTTCTCTGTTTTAGCTCCGTTTTGAGTTCCGTTGGGGTTGGATTCCCCTATCTGTGTACAAGCTTCTTATGCTGTTTATATGCATTTCCATGCACTTAGATCTGTTTTGTGAGCTTTTGGTTTTGGGACCTAGTTACTTTGCTTCTGAGCCTTGGATAGTCGGGTCGGGCTGTCCCGTAGCATGCTGCGCAGGAATTCCTTCTGTTTATACTCCTTAGGGTCTCCCTTAGGACGTTATTTGACCGACGGGTCTGTTAGCTGTCTCTACGGCTTCTGTTTGGGATCCTCGGATCCATAGGACCTTATGTGAGTCCTTCTGTTGTGTTAGCTTTTACTAGTGTCCCACTCTTCTGCTCTGTTTCTGAAAGTCCGACTGATTTGAAGTGATATTCCGTTCTGCTCTGCCTCTGTTTTGTGGTTTCATTCTGTCTATTTAATTGACTCCGCTATCCTCTCTTTATAAGTATTCTTCTCTTCTGTTTTGAGTGGGCTTCCTTGAGGAAGTCTTCTGCTTGCTGGGCTGTTTAGCTCACCCCTTTACTTTGTTGCAGATTGAGCTCGTGGGATCTTCTCTTCTCGTCCCCTTCTGGAGCTTCGTTATTTTTATGTGTCTTTAGACTTTGTTGCTTGCGCTTTGGACGCTTTAGTACTTTGTGTAGCCTTCGGGCCTCTCTCTTTGTATTTGACTTATAAGCTTTGGATCTTGTAAACTCTTTTGGTATTTATACAAGTTTCTTATTCGGTTTTGGGATTCGTTTGCTTAGAGCCTTGCGACGTTAGGTAGTAGACTCGCGGCGTGTAACGGCCCTAACTCCTAGGCCGGTTTTGGGGTCGTTACACTCAGACTTGGACTGGAACCCATCGCAGAGTTGATAAGTGTCCAAATGAGCATGATTTATAGGTGTATTTTATATATAATATTAGCACTTTTCTTGCTCATTTCTCCACTTCGGTTAGTTTTCCTCTAGTTTATGTTTTATTGTTTATCTCACAAATTTATTGTTCAACATGAGGAAAACCAAGCTGGGAGTAAAGTGGATAAAGAGACGAACACATAGACGCAAACGGCTCAGAAAACGGACTTATAACGAAGAATGTAGAGCCGGTCAAACAGAGGCACGCGAGAGTCACGCGGTGGACTGTGCAACCGCCCCCCTAAGTCGCGGACGTCACAAGAGCAACCGCCGGGCGGACGAGGCACAGCAACCGCCTCGCGGTAAATATAGAGGCTACCGCCTCTTAACTCGCGGACGTGACACAGGCTACCGCCTAGCGGACGAGGCATTAACTCGCGGTCGACACAGAGGCTACCGCCTCTTTTCTCGCGGTCACCACACAGGCAACCGCCTCGCGGTAAACATAGAGGCTACCGCCTCTTAAGCTCGCGGACAACACTGAGGCTACCGCCTCCTTATCAGGCGGACGAGACACAGGCTACCGCCTGGTTCATTGGCGGACACAACAGAGGAGACCGCCTAATACCGGGCGGTTCTTCAGGCGCGATTAATTCAAGTCGCGACCAGTTCTTCTTGTTCTTCTTCGCGCCGTCGTCTGCAACTCGCCTTATCTATCTACTCCAGCATCGCCTACCATAAATCTCTCACGCGTACAGCTCTCTGTCCCCTCTACAATCAATGAGAGCAATCAATACTCAATCAATTTTTACGTACGGATGCCTCTTCCAATTCTCTATATAAACCCAACACCAATACTGCAACGAAGACCACACACGACGGGAGTCTGAAGAAACCATTCGCTTCCACTTATATTTCCTCCCGTATCACCACATCATTCCACACTCACGCAGTAACAAAAGAAATAGAAGAGCAGCAGTGAGAGGAGAACAGACCAGTTCTTCCTCTGAATTAATGTCAAAATCTATCTGTGTAATCTTCTTAACTCCGTTAATGTCTGAGTAATTTTCTTCTGTATCCTAGGATGGGGGTTTGATTTCTAATATTACGTAATTAATATTTATCACCTGTTTCTCTCATTTAACTTGTTTTAATTCCTTTTAACTAATATTGCTAAATGCTTTGCGCGACAAACGACTGCATTTATTTGGTAACTATCAACATATGATTTTGAGATAGTCTAGGTACCACAAAGGAATTAATCTTGATATTTACACTCCGGACTGAGCAGGAAAATATTAAGGCTTTTATTAAGAGTTCGTAACTGACAATTATTAACTCTAATAGGCAATAAATAATTGAAACATGGTTATAAATATGTTTAAGTAATTTAGGAAATTCCCCCGCTATCCTAGGATACATTTTTCCATCCACATCACTTAATTCACCTTTTTAACTGTTTTTATTATTTCTGTATTAATTTAACAACAAATCAAGCTTGCCTCCGGCTAAACCCCTTTTTACAGTTTTTAAGTAACTACCAAGACTAGGGTAAATTGAACAATCTCCCTGTGGATTCGACACTCGTTATACTACTACGACCGGGAATTGTTTGCAGCCCGACGTTTATAATTTGAGTTTTTAATTTCCTTTCTTTTAATTTTACACCATTTTCACCACTCAGAATTAACACTCTGCAAATTGGCGCCGTTGCCGGGGAGATTGATTCCATCAATTTCCCTAGTTTCCGGTAGTTCACCTGTTTTATTATAATAAACTGTCAATATTATCTTGTTAATAATCTAACCTTGGACATCGGACTTATAATCTGAATTGGACATCGGACTTCTGACCTGACTTGGACATTTGACTTCGGACTTTGGACATCTAACTCCTAACATCTTAATATTATTGTCATTTCGTTCCATTGTCATTTCGTTCCATTGTCATTTCGTTCCATTGTCTCTAACTACTAACTTTAAATTTCCTGTCATTTCGTTCCATTGTCCTTTCTTTCCATTGTCCTTAACATTTCATTTCCATTGTCCTTAATATTTCTTTCCATTGTATACTAACTACTAACTTATAATTTCTGTATACTAACCCCTAACGTTTATCAGCCTAACCAATATTTCTGTCTTTCTTTTTATTTACTAACTAATTTTGCAGCTTCTGATAAACCACAAGTTATCTTCTGTGCATGCCAAACACTCGAACCCGAGGCTCTCCACCAATCAGTCCGAGCCCCGAACCCGAGCGTACTTTATTTCAAGCGCAGAGAAACCTGAGAAACCAAGCCATGGCCAATAACGAAGTTATAAATGAAATGGACCATGCAATTCAACCAGAACACCGTGCCCTATCTGATTATCACCAACCTAACACCGAAGGAAGAGCATCAGCTATAGTTCTCCCTGAACTAACACCAGAAGAAGCCGGACGTTGGGTTTTCAAAACCCACTACATCACCGCCGTCCGGGATCTAGGCAAGTTTAGTGGAGCGAACCCAGATGAAGCCCCAAATCATCTGAGTCTCTTCCTAGACTTCTGCAATTCCTTTAGTCAAACCGGCATCGTCAAAGAAAGAATTCGACTCCAACTATTTCCTCACTCATTATCGGATTCAGCAAACCGGTGGTACCGAAGCCTTCCCTCCCGATCAATCACCACATGGCTTCAAATGGCCCAAAAATTCCTTGCCAAATACTACCCAACCAGTAGAACGAGGCAATTGATTGGTGAGATCAACACTTTCTGTCAAGAGCCGGGAGAAACGTTGTACGACGCATGGGACAGATTTAAAGATATGCTAATGAAATGTTCCCACCATGGTCTTGACGATCAATCCCTCTGCCTGTCATTCTTCAACGGTCTGGATGATGGGAACCGACTACTCGTCAATTCCTCTGCGGGAGGAAGTTTCATGATGAAATCTCCTAAAGAAGGAATGGATCTTCTCGAAACCATGACGAGCAATACCAGACAGTGGACGAGATCCAAAGGAAGAACACCACGAGCAGCAGGCCTACTCCATGTTGAGCCTACAGATCATTTATCGGCTCAGATCTCGTCCCTTGCAAAGATGGTGGAAAAGCTAACAACATCACAAAACGAAATTGTAAAGACAATAGCTACCCCGCCTACAAGTTCACCACCAGTTCCACCTGCAGAACGATGTGTCATATGCGCCGGTCCTCATGAAACTCATCAGTGCGAAGGTAAAAACCACTACGAAGATGTGAATTTCATAGGAAACCGCCCCGGTAATTCCTACAACAACAACTTCAACAACAACTATCCATGGAGAAATCACCCAAATTTCTCATGGAAAAATAATGATCAAAACCAAGGAGGGTAGAACAACAATTCCAACACCTATCAGGGGAACCGACCCCAACCAAACTCTAATATGGGTTATAGAGCACAAGGTGCCCCTCCAGGTTTCCAACAACAACAACAACAACAACAACAACAACAACCACCATCTTCATCCTCTTCTGATCCTAACGCAGAACTCAAAGAGATGATGAAGGGTTTCATGTCCATAACTCAGAACCAGCTCTCTGCACAAGAAGCCTTCAACCAGAAAATCGAAGGAAAATTCAATCAACTTGCAGAACATCTTGCTCGAAGACCGCCAGGGGCTCTCCCACGCCAAAATGAACCAAATCCAAGAGAGCAAGCCAAGTGCATCTATGTGAAGGAGCACGATGAAGAAACGACGGAGGTGGCTAAAACAGCTAAAGTTCTAGAACTACACCCTTCCCTCCAAGAATGGGTTGTAGCAATTGAGACTTCCAAAAGGAATGTAGCTGAATTGGAAAGCACCGCCAAAGTCTATAAAAATCGCATTCAATCTGAGAATACCTACCTCGAGAACTTGGTAGCCGGTTATGAACATGAGAAGCTCGAATTTGAAGAAGAAGGAGAAGAGGTTAAGGCGATAACCTTGAGAAGCGGTAAGAAAACCGACGAGATTCCCATCCCGCAACAATCAGAAGAATCCAAAGAGGATAGTGAAGAAAAAGCTGAGGCCCCAGCAGAAAAGACATCTCCAAACGTCCTCACTATTCCACCAGCTTCAGAACCTTCTTCACAAGAACCGCCTATACCATTTCCTCGCCGACTCCAGAAGCAGAAATTGGATAATGAATATGGTAAGTTTCTGGCAATGCTGAAGCAGCTAAACGTCAATGTACAGTTTGTAGACCTCATTGCCAAAATGCCAAACTACGCCAAATTCCTCAAACACCTCATATCCAACAAAACTAAATTGGCCGAAGTCGGTACGGTACCTCTCAATGTAGCTTGCTCAGCTACTCTACAAAAACCACTACCATCAAAATGCAATGATCCGGGCAGCTTCACTATTCCAGTCACAATTGGTAGCACCTCATTTCCATACTCCCTATGTGATCTGGGTGCTTCCATAAATTTGATGCCCCTCTCCACTTTCAAAAAGCTGGGAATTGGAGAGATGAAAAAGACTAAGATGACCCTGCAACTGGCAGATGGTTCGGTAACATACCCAAGCGGAGTGGTGGAGGATGTTATCATTAAAGTGGAGCACTTATACTTCCCATGCGATTTTGTCATTCTAGACATCGAAGAGAACCCCACTACACCTCTCATCCTTGGACGACCATTCCTTGCCACAGCCGATGTGCACATTTGGGTAGCCCAGGGGAAGATCACCCTTCAAGCTTATAACGAAAAGCTGGAGTTTGCATCAGGAAGATCTCCAGATAGCAAATCCAAAGATCTCAAGTTCATTAGGGATACTCGATCACCATCATCCCCACTTCTGTTTATCACCCTTCCAGATGGCATGTCTATTACAGAGATACCACCACCAATCCCGGACGAAGAGCGGGATAAGAAAAGAAAACATGCATCCAGGTGGACTCTCAAAAAAAACCATCGAGTCATGCTTTGGATCTCCTCCTCATAACCACCCCCCAGGATCGATCTAACGAAAAAGCGTCTAGCCAAAGACGTTAAAGAAGGGCAGCTTTCCGGGAGGCAACCCGGACGAACTTATCGTTTATATGCTTTTATGCTGTTTTAATTTTCAGATTCCCTTCAAATTTATTTTTGCTTACTTTTAACCCCGTTTATAGTATGGTTGCTTCTAGTGTTTTATGCAGGTGCAATTTCATGTCTACACCGCAACCAAGCTACGCTACTTGAGGCTGAAGCTCAAGTGTGGGGGAAGTCCAAAACACGCTAGCAAAAAATAAAATCAGGGGAGTACCAGTTTCTTTAAACTTGCTTTTATTTAAATAAATATGCAGAGGAGAGTTTATATGCTTAAATGAATATTTGTGACCAATGTGTTCTCTCTATTTTATCTACTTCCCGAAAAGGCCTTCTGAGGTTTTCCCTTGTTTTTCTGGTGAACAATGAGGACATTGTTCAAATTAAGTGTGGGGGAGTGTGCCCTTTTCGGTGACATTTTATGCTTAAATGCTTAATCTCTCTGCTTATCTTGCGTTTGTTCAAATTTAATATTGTGGACCCTTTATATGTGGGTTGTTCTCTTTAGGAATAAATACTGTTATGAATTGTGGGATAAATGGTACAAATTTTAAAATTTTGATTACTTTTGAGGAGCATTTTTGTGCGGTGTGACCAAATGATCTGAAATGGTTGGATTTTTATTACTCAGGGGTTCTTTCTGTCTTCTTTCTTAGGGATTGCTAAGGGGTGCTTCTCTGTCAAAAAGGAAAAAATAAAATAAATAAGGGACTTGTGAGACACCATTGGTAACCAACAAAGAGAGTTGAGTGTTCTTAAATACGAAGGCTTAATGCCTACATATTATCTTCTCATCTCTTATGCAAAAGTGAAACAAATGCTTAATTCTATTTTTCCTTTTGTTTTCTCCTCAATGCCCATTCTTGAGAGAAGTTGGCCATGGTAAAAGTTCTCAAAGTCACCTTAAATCAAGAAGCATTGTAGTACTCCGAATCATACCCCGAAACTCTCATTTTTATTTTTGCCCTGAGTACACCTATGCCACCAGTAGGTGATGGATCACACTCCTCTAAAAAGTTTAAGATCATGTACTATTGAGTTTTTTATCCTACCCTTCATAATAATATTTGTTAATATTGAGCATTCCCTACTTAGGGTACGTAGTTTTGCTTGAGGACAAGCAAAAAGATAAGTGTGGGGGTGTGATAAGTGTCCAAATGAGCATGATTTATAGGTGTATTTTATATATAATATTAGCACTTTTCTTGCTCATTTCTCCACTTCGGTTAATTTTCCTCTAGTTTATGTTTTATTGTTTATCTCACAAATTTATTGTTCAAACATGAGGAAAACCAAGCTGGGAGTAAAGTGGATAAAGAGACGAACACATAGACGCAAACGGCTCAGAAAACGGACTTATAACGAAGAATGTAGAGCCGGTCAAACAGAGGCACGCGAGAGTCACGCGGTGGACTGTGCAACCGCCCCCCTAAGTCGCGGACGTCACAAGAGCAACCGCCGGGCGGACGAGGCACAGGCAACCGCCTCGCGGTAAATATAGAGGCTACCGCCTCTTAACTCGCGGACGTGACACAGGCTACCGCCTAGCGGACGAGGCATTAACTCGCGGTCGACACAGAGGCTACCGCCTCTTTTCTCGCGGTCACCACACAGGCAACCGCCTCGCGGTAAACATAGAGGCTACCGCCTCTTAAGCTCGCGGACAACACTGAGGCTACCGCCTCCTTATCAGGCGGACGAGACACAGGCTACCGCCTGGTTCATTGGCGGACACAACAGAGGAGACCGCCTAATACCGGGCGGTTCTTCAGGCGCGATTAATTCAAGTCGCGACCAGTTCTTCGGTTCTTCTTCGCGCCGTCGTCTGCAACTCGCCTTATCTATCTACTCCAGCATCGCCTACCATAAATCTCTCACGCGTACAGCTCTCTGTCCCCTCTACAATCAATGAGAGCAATCAATACTCAATCAATTTTACGTACGGATGCCTCTTCCAATTCTCTATATAAACCCAACACCAATACTGCAACGAAGACTACACACACGACGGGAGTCTGAAGAAACCATTCGCTTCCACTTATATTTCCTCCCGAATCACCACATCATTCCACACTCACGCAGTAACAAAAGAAATAGAAGAGCAGCAGTGAGAGGAGAACAGACCAGTTCTTCCTCTGAATTAATGTCAAAATCTATCTGTGTAATCTTCTTAACTCCGTTAATGTCTGAGTAATTTTCTTCTGTATCCTAGGATGGGGGTTTGATTTCTAATATTACGTAATTAATATTTATCACCTGTTTCTCTCATTTAACTTGTTTTAATTCCTTTTAACTAATATTGCTAAATGCTTTGCGCGACAAACGACTGCATTTATTTGGTAACTATCAACATATGATTTTTGAGATAGTCTAGGTACCACAAAGGAATTAATCTTGATATTTACACTCCGGACTGAGCAGGAAAATATTAAGGCTTTTATTAAGAGTTCGTAACTGACAATTATTAACTCTAATAGGCAATAAATAATTGAAACATGGTTATAAATATGTTTAAGTAATTTAGGAAATTCCCCCGCTATCCTAGGATACATTTTTCCATCCACATCACTTAATTCACCTTTTTAACTGTTTTTATTATTTCTGTATTAATTTAACAAACAAATCAAGCTTGCCTCCGGCTAAACCCCTTTTTACAGTTTTTAAGTAACTACCAAGACTAGGGTAAATTGAACAATCTCCCTGTGGATTCGACACTCGTTATACTACTACGACCGGGAATTGTTTGCAGCCCGACGTTTATAATTTGAGTTTTTAATTTCCTTTCTTTTAATTTTACACCATTTTCACCACTCAGAATTAACACTCTACAAGAGTCTACAGATCCTTCCATCTATAGGGGGATGATAGGGTCTCTTCTCTATCTTACCGCGAGTCGTCCTGACATTATGCAAAGTGTGTGTTTCTGTGCTCGATTCCAATCCAATCCCAAAACACCTCATGTCAAAGCCGTCAAACGAATTTTCCGGTATCTACAAGGGACATCGTCTCTTGGACTTCTCTACACGGCTACCTCATTACCTACACTTTCTGGGTATACTGATGCAGATTTTGGTGGTTCTCTTACTGATAGGAAGAGTACAACGGGCACGGCTCAATTCTTGGGATCTAATCTCATAGCTTGGTCTTCTAGGAAACAAGCATCGGTTGCTCTGTCTACGACTGAAGCTGAATATGTGGCTGCGGCGGCGTGCTGTGCCCAGATCTTATGGCTTCAACAGCAGCTTGAGGATTATGGTCTATTCTTCATTCCAATTCCCATCTATTGCGATAATACCAGTGCAATTGAGCTAACCAAAAATCCAGTTCATCACTCACGTTCCAAACACATTGACATCCGTCATCATTTCATTCGCGATCATGTTGAACATGGAAATGTTATTCTTCTTCATTGTCCCACAGAAAAACAGTTGGCTGACATATTCACCAAGCCATTACCCAGAGAAACCTTTGAGAAACTTCGTTCTGAGATTGGCATGGTAGATACCAAGTGAGAGACGGATCAGATTCTTCTCTTCAGTTTTTTTTATTATTCATTTTTTTTGTTGTTTCCGTTTTGCCGTTTTGTCCTGTTGGATAGTTTTCTATTTATCTTTATTCTTTATGATATTTCAACTCTAACGTCTCCGGCTGTTTTACATGGATGATAGTGTTCTATTCTAAGTCTTTTCATGAATAAAATGTTACGGAGATTAGTGAGATGAGACTATTGTTTACTTCAGCATGTCTACCAAATATACCTACGTTCGATGAATGCCCTTCTTATCTCCTTTCGTCTACACCTCCTAGATGTGTCTCACAAGCATCATGTCTGGATTTGCAATAAAGATCAATGATATAATATTAAATTGGTTATCTGATATAACAAAATGAAATGAACAAGGCAAGAGACTCCACTGCTCACATCACAAACAACACGCATTTGGCCTCTTTCATTCGACAATTAAGTCTTATAGGATGCTTCATCATCTAACTTTCTAAGGGTAACTACTCTGGACAAGTTGACCCAAAGTCGTTACATGGATGAAGAGTAAAAGTCAAGGTGTTGTTTCATAAATAAACAGTTAATATTAACTTTCTAAGTTGTGAGTATGAGTCTGTGGTGATGAAAGGTATAATGGAATATGATTGTACTTCTCACCTCTTGTCGTTTCAAAGGAAAGTTGTGATTGTGCATAAATTTAACAAAAACAAAATATATATCTACATGTACTGCTGCTTGTATGCCCACTTTAGGAGGTTTATCAATGAAAGGAGACTGAAGACATAATCTACGACAGTATATTGGTCGATGTCTCTGTAATTAATTGTGCTTACCTTCCTAATTTCCTGAATGTTTTATTCTGATAGTCTCAGTCTAGATCTCTCAACTGTGCTCTGTAACCGGAGAAGTTCTATTTTCTTTAATTTTGTCTTTTTTCTTTTGTTACCAAATAATAAAAACTCATCACTGTTTCCCCCTTTCTCCCATTTACAAAATTTCACTGTCTTTCTCACTTGGTTACGTCTTCTCCCGAAGTTTCTCAGTCGTCCCACACTATCTCCTCCTCATCTTTGTTCTTAAGTTTTTCTTCAACATCCTTCGAATTCCGTGATGGACTCCTTCGAACAGCTGATCTACGAAGGAGCTGTTCCTCTTGCTACGGTTCACCCCACTGCGAATAGCCAACAGACCACCGTTCCTGATTCTCTTTCAAAACCCTCACCTGAAGTAAAATCTCCAACTCCAAAAGAAACCACCATAGTAAGCGACGAAGACTCTTCTGCTGTTCCAACAGAGGATGATATTCCACCGGCGAAATCACGTCGTAGGTTGCGCACACCTGCCAAGAAAGTAGTTCAGGGGGTCGACGATGCTTCCTCGGCGAATCCAAAGCGCAAGGGAGATGAATCGCCAGTCATGCAACAGCGATCGTCGAAGAGGCTGAAGTCTGTGCCACGCCGTACGTCCACCTTAAAGGCCAAGGACGCTCGTCAAGAAAGGTCGCAAAACCCAGGTCGAGATTTTCCCCAGAAACCTATTTTCTCTCGTACAATGTATGAATCTGACATTATTCCTGGCAAGTTGGTAGATTGTGAATGGCTAGAAAAGAATTCCTTGAGTTCCTTAATGGACATTGTGAAATTTCAAGGTTGGGAAAAGTTGTTTAATTCTGAAACCTCTTATTACCCGGAGCTTCTTTTTCCGTTTGTTCTAAACTTAGAATTTGTCTCCCCTTACGAGTTTAAGACTGAGGTCGCTGGAGTACAGATGATAATTTCACCGGCATGGCTAGCTATGATTCTTGAGATTCCTCTTGATGGGTTAGCTGAGTTCAATGCTCAGAAAGTGGATGTAGCACCGCATTCTGAGGTGGTACAGCATTTTAGGTTAACCCGTGCAAGTACAAGACTAAAACACTACCCACAACGGGACCTGGGTGTGCTACCAAGGCTACTCTATCTGCTTGCTTATCAAACCATCTTTCCCCGCTCTAATATGCGTGACAAGGTCACTCCAGTTGATCTAGGATTAATGTGGTGCTTAGTTAAAAAGATTCGCCTCTCCTTGCCAAGAATTATCATCTCACATCTGCGGACGATTGTTAACAGTTCAAAGCCTTCCATTCCTTATCCTTTCTGGATAACAAAAGTTCTTCGTCATTTTAAGCTTATTCAAGAAGATGCCTACCTCATCTCTGCACAACCGACTAACTTTCTGGCTGTTGCGACTCTTTCCAAGATGGGCTTGGAATTAACTGAGACAGGCTGGCAGTTCAAACAGGCTGGTCAACAAGAAGAGAAGACTGACCATGCTACCGCTTCAACTTCTTCTATGTTACAGTCAATCTTGGACTCAATGGAGGCGATGGAAAAGCGATTGATGAATAGGCTACAGCTCCTGGAGGACAAGATAAATTTTTTGTTGTCTGCGGCTAACTCTTCAGATGAACAGTCTGAAAAATTCTAGTTTTAGATGGATTGCATCCTACCCCCCTCCCGATTTGATACTTGCAATTTTTTTTTGGAATGACTGTTTTTTTTTATGTGGCAAAAGGGGGAAGTATGGTTGGAAGTCTTTCAAGTTCTCGCAATCTGGTTTTAGACATATGGCTTGATGCACATTAGACTGATTTTTTTGGGTTTGAACTATATGTTTTCCCTATCTGTTTTGCAAAAACTTTTGTTCAGTTGGGTTTATGATGCAAACTGCCTACTTAGAGTGTCTGGCTTATTGTCTTTCTAATATCTCCAGTTACTATCATATCACCCTTAATGCACAAGAGGTTGTGAGTTTTACACTGAGTACAGGTTATCAGAAGGGCATGTGAGATTGAGGGGGAATGCCAACAGTTGATAGAACAATCATGCGGAGTTACGGTAATACAAGATTCAGGGGGAATCAATACAAGGGGTTCAAGACTTCAACAGTTTGCCGCATCAAAAAGGGGGAAATTGTTGATGTAATTTTGATCGGCAAACTCAGCTTCAAACTGATGAGCGTGAAGAAGCAATATTGAGATCCGCGTACCAGTCCAAAACCGAGGAAATAAACAAAGCGGATAGAATTTCTTAAATGTGATTTTATCTATCTGTTAAAGATAAATAAAATCTATGCTTTTATGAGTTGTATCTATAGTCTCGGTATCTATATATGAGACGGCAACTCTAGGGTTAGAGGTGTGGTTTTAAGAAGAGGCAAAAAGAGAAAGAACCGAAAAACAAAAAGGCAATACGCCGCATAGGAATTGAGCGATAGAAAATTACATGAGTGAGGTCAGTTTCATACTGAAACGTTATTAGTAATGCGAGATATACTTTGAGTGTGAGGGGTTAAGAGTGGATTGTACTCTTAACGTGTTGAGGTTTTAAATCTCGTGTAAAGGTGGTGTGGCGAACACACTACGTGCCCATTGTGTATCGATTGTGATACGTGATTCTAAGTAATAGTCTGAGTTTTCGAGTTCTTTTATTGTTATCATATCTTCTCAGTTATAGTCTCTCACACAGTAGGTTTCTACACTTTTATTGATATTTTGATGTCTTTTTATATTTTGTCATTTGAGATATTTTGATGTCTTTTTAGATTGTTAGTTCTTATTCCTTTGGTTTTTATCGTTTCTGTTTGGGATGTAACTGATAACCTTAATGATTCTACACCTTTCTCTCCGTGGATAATGAACTATTACTCTGTTGTAGCACTGTGTTTGATATTTATTCAGGTTTGCTTATATTTTGATAAGTTTCATACACGATACAAAGGAGACTCTGCCCGATTCTTTCCAGAACTCCAACTGCTCGATCTTATCACAACTTAACCAGGGGAGTTCTGTTCTACATTTTTTTCACTTTGTTTTTATTTTGGAAGCAATGAGGGCATTGCTTAATTTTAAGTGTGAGAAAGGGGGGTTACACTTGGTTTTATTTTGAAAGCAATGAGGGCATTGCTTAATTTTAAGTGTGAGAAAGGGGGGAGTTTACACTTGGATATCAATTTGCTTATCTTTCTTTGACTTTTGACATTATCTGTTTTTCTATCATTGACTTTTGCTGACCCTCAACAAAATTGTTCGATTGAGACTTACTTGGTTTTAATTGGTGGTAAGATGAGTCAGTTGGGAATACCGTACAAGTAGCACATTTTCTGAAGTTGAATTTGGATTTCAAGTCAAAGACACTCTGGTTATGCTGCTTGCATGTATAAATTTTGCCAAATTTTTTATCTATTTCTTTCAATAAAAGGTGAGACCATTTTTTGTGACTATTTTTGTTTGGATTAACTTGGGGCTTTGGAAGTTATGGTATGAAAGGAAAGAAAGACAATGGCAAGGTACTCCTCTAATCTATTCTGAACCGGAACAGGCCTCTCCCATCTGGTTATTAAGCCCTTGGAGTGCCTCATCACTCATCTACCTAAGGTAATCTGATCTGGGATAGAAGGCCCAACACTGCTACATGGATGGGGAGAAAAGTCTGGGGGGATGAAAAAGAATAACGCTAATTCAGAAAGAAGGAAAGTACTTTCATTTTAATAAGTTATTGCAAATTCTTCTTTGATTATGAGTACGTGGCAATGAAAGGTAATGTGGAATATGATATTACTTCTTGCCCCTTGTCGTCCAATGGATTGTGGAAAGTAAAAGGAAAGTAGAGCCCTGGGTGAAATCTGGACTGGATAGTTATGAAAATTTTCTCAAGCATTTAACAACATTCCGTTTCACTGTTTATGAAAACATGCAGTACTAACCATTGTGGCTTTTGATTAGTGTTCAATATTAGATTTCCTTGTACACTTTTCTTAATCTGATGATTCCCCGCTGTTGAAATCCAGTATATTCTTATTGCAGTATTTGCTTGAGGGCAAGCAAAGGTTAAGTGTGAGAAAGTTGATAAGTCGGGAATTTATCTATGTCTATGGGGTTTATTTGTGCTTAATTCGTTATTATTTGTTATTAAATTCCCGCCTTATGGTTATTTTTATGCTTTTACTTGCAATTGTCTTCTATGATGGGTTTATGTGTTATTTTAGGCGAAATCTCAAGAAAAAGCATTCCCGATCATTATAATGTTTTTCTGGACTGTCAAACATGTTGAATAGAGTGAAGACATGCAATTTTAGGTTGGGTCCGGGACTTTGCACAGACCTTAAGTCCCGGACCAACCATTGGTGTTACTCTCGACCTGTTTTGAAGACTGGTCCGGGACTTGATACACATCTTAAGTCCTGGACCATGCTTGAATACGAATTCTCGGCGGATTTTAGAGACTGGTCCGGGACTTTATACATGGACCAAGTCCCGGACCAATTAGATAAAATGCAGCTAGAATCTGCGTGGAAGGAAGAAATTAAAGATATAATTCTGAATGTTATAAAAGCAGAGCCCTGCCAACGTGAGGGGGAGGCTGGGATACACCAGAGAGCTTAGTTTTACACAGAAGAGGAAGGAGAGAGAGAAAGGTTGAGTCTTGGGCGGATCTTGGAGACTATCAGAAAGAGAAGGCTGAGAGAAAGAACAGAGAATCCACGACGGCTACTGACATTAGAATTTCTTCTTGTTCTTGCTTCCCTGAGTCTTTACTATTAAACTTGTGCATTGTCATTATGGATATGTCTGAGTAGTCTCTTTTAATTCCGGTTTTCTCTGTATCCCTAGATTGATTATTCCTGTACCTTTGTGATTTTCTGCAATTCGATTGAATAAAGTTATTTTCCTTGCTTAATTTCCTTAATCGTTATAATCTGGCCAATTATAAAGATTAGTATTTTGTTAGCTTAAAAGTGACGACTGCGGCTTTCAATTGAATACAGGAAAATAACCGGTTAGTATAGAGATGGTAATTCCTCTAAATTGCTAATTGACTGTTAGTCTAGATTGTTCTTAAGGCGGTTAGTAAACAGTGGTTTCGTAACGAGAGTTAGAATTCATTCTTTACTAACTAGAATTTGCTAAGCGGGAGACCGGAGGTAAATTGTCTTCGGTCTAGGGTTTTATTCAGAATTGTCTTGGAAATCGCTTAGGGATAGGAATTACAGATTTAGGGAGAAGTAGTAAATCGGGATTTCTCTCCCAAATCAGTTTCGAAACAATTATTTTCTTGCTTTTTACTGTTTTACATTCTGTTTACAGTTTCTATTTCTCATCAAATCAAAACCCCCCAATTTCCTGTTTTAATCTGTTAATTAGTATTTTTATTTCTTTTCCGGTTAGTAAAGATTATAACTAGACATCGCCTCCTCTGGTTCGATACTTAGGGAATACTCTCTATTAAAACTTGCTAGAATTGACCGGTACACTTGTCGTTAGGTTTAATCCCAACACCAACTTCTAAAAGAAGGTTTGTGCCACCTCTTCAACCTCCACCCATTTCAGAAACCCTCCTACCTTGATCATCAATGAGCTCATGAATAACATTCTTGTGATTTTGAGCTTGCACCTTATTGAAGAAAATGTAGAATTCTTGTCCCCTTCTCGCACCCATTGTTGTCTAGACCTCTATGCCCATCACGTTTCCTCCTTGTGGAGCAGCCAGTTGAGCTCTTTATTCAGAGACCTCCAGAATTCAACTAAAGCAAGAGATGAAAAGTCTTCAATAACAACAACAATTTCTTCTTTGATATCCTTTAAACGTGCATTTCTAATAGAGCCTTTCTTGTACCTTAGGCGTTGAGAGCTCGACCACAACGGAAATATTTATCCATGTACCCTCCTTTACCATTCATACATTCTCAAGTATTTCTAATGATTAGCAGGAAATCCAAATCATCAACCCAGTCATTCTCAAATTTGAACATTTTTGAACCCCTACGAACCACTAAGAAAATGACTAACTTTATGGGATGATGATTCAATTATTTTCACCGAAGATGGAAATTGCAAGCTGCAGGGAATAGATCAATCCACATCGTTGTAGCTAAAAATGATCATGCCACCCTTCTAGTGTTATGCATGCCAATTCGCCGATTAGTAAAGGTGTAAGCTTCCCTATTAAACCCCAAATCCTGCAAAGCACACTCACTCATGCATCTCTAAAATGCCAGCATCCGCCTGCAGTGACGATCTCCTCTTCCATACAATTCAAGGCTAATACAAGATCTCATTGAAATCACCAAAGACTAACCAGGGTAGAGAAATGTTCCTAATATCTCTTAAAAGGCTCCACGTTTCAGTGACCGTTGACGTTTGACCAACCATAGAATCTAGTGCACACCATGCAGGGCCTAAACCACCATCTACCAAGAAATCAACATGATGGGCAGCGTAGGAAAGGATTTTATTACCAAACTACTACGCCAATAGAGGGCGATTCCACCACTACGACCGACACAGCCCACCACCAGACTGGTATATCACTAAGTCGCCTCTTGAATTTTCTAATCTTTACCATTGGGAGCTTTGTTTCTGAAAAAGAAGATGAAATCAGGGGACTCTTAATGAATCACACTCAAGACCAATCTAACAGAGGCTGGGTCTCCCAAATTGCAATAGTAAATCGAGAGAAACTCATTATGTTGTGATTCCAAGCTGTGAAACTTGATAATAGAAACTACCAGGAGAGAAGAGAGGGGCATAGTTGCATATTAATGATACGACTACCTACTGTCGAGAGAGATGAAAACGAGGTAAGCAAATAAAGGGATGAAAAAGTGGGCTACCCTCCGTTGAAGGAGGGCCAAGATCCAGGTTCACTCTACTCCAAGGAGAAACTCATTATGTTCCTATATCATGCAAACTCACATTCTTCCCCAAATCTTCATAGCCAACCTCATCTTCTGCCCCAAATCTCACTATTCTTGACTAGCCATTGCAGTTACGGCTTTCTCCCTTCGGTGGGAGTCTTTCGCCTTCAGCTCTTGCCTTCTAAGATTAAGCCATAACTTCAATTCCGTGCAATCAGCCTTTCTTTTGTTATCTAGCCATCAACTTGTTTCCTGCTGCTTACCAAATTTTATTCACCATCATCCCGATGGACTTAGGAGCCTGCACTAGTAGAAAAATGGCCTATTTCGGCAGTTCCAAGGGGCCTATTTCGGCGGTTGTAAACCGCCAAAATGAGCACTGCCGAAATAGGTCTGAGCACCTATTTCGGCGGTTTTATTTACAACCACTGAAATAGGTGGGTGCAAAAATCAAAATCTGACGACGTCTATCTTGGTGGTTCTTAGCTCACAACCGCCGAGACAGACTCATGGTCGGTCCTAGGATCGGTCTCTTGGTCAGTCAATACAAGAAGGTATTCTGAAACCGACTGACCTAGAGACTAGGGTCGGTCTCAGGATCGGTCAATTCCAGAAGGTACCATGAGTCTATCTCGGAGGTTGTGAGCTAAGAACCACCGAGATAGGCCCTATTTTTGTATCTATTTCGGCGGTTCTAAGCTAAGAACCGCTGAAATAACCCCTTTTTTTTCCATCCCAGCATATATATATTCACCGCAACACATCAAAGGATTCAATGACACCTGTAATAAAGCTTCATCCACACAGGGAGCTCCAACACACATTTAAAAAGTTATAAAAGCTCCCAATTAATATCAACAACATGCCACAATTTGAGAGTAAACAAACCAATGCAATTACACTTAATTACACACTTTAATTACAAATAAAAAACCACATCACAATTCAAATCTACCATTACACCATCCACAAGTGTACAGAATTACAATTACATGCTCGAAAAAGTTCACAAAACATCTTCATGATCATCAACAATTCATTAAACTTGTGCAGACGAACTCCGACCATTCCTCAAGAATCTCAACAATTTGAGCATCGGCATATTGACCACCTTGGAGCACTTCTTCGTAAGCCTTGAAAAAAAATGAACATTAATCTAAAACGTACAAGTCTAACAAGTGTTCTGGTAAAAGGTTCAACGCTCCTACTATGTCATTCAAGAATCTCAAGACATAGTATCCACATTTTGAACCCCTAGGCTGCACCGGACACTATACAAACACACATATTGATAGTTATAAACAAGTTTAAAAATTATCACACAAATTTATCAATTAAGAGAGTACCTTGACTATGTTCCAAGGGATGTTACTCTTCAATGTTTTATTCTGGAGAGATAATGCAACTCTCATGGAACTATATACATCAACAATATAGTTTTAAGCATCAGTAGCAAGTTATGAAACAGTTAATGTTAAGTAATAACAATTGTTGTTTAAGATAACAAACTAATTACCTCAGTATTACGTTGGCGATCTTCGGTCTCTTGACACCCTTACCAAGTGAGTCAAATTGCAAGACTCGTGGGTACTTCATCCCCAGCACAAGCAATGACCAATGTCGACTGTCCACAAATTACACAATGTGTTGAAATCATTAAACAACTAACACAAACTATATGATTTAGATAATACTAAGAGAAATAGTCAAATATCATACCCTGAATGATATGGCAGCATAATAAATGACTTGTCAGCACATTCAAAGATGGCATTCGTCAGATATTGCATAAGGCCTTATATGTCACTTGTCATCTGGACTTCACAACACATAGCAGGACACAGGAATCCAAATCTGTAATCTTCATAGACATTGATCGCCTTATTATGCACATGCCTGCACCATGAAGACAATATCATTAGTTATTAAATTTTTATTCAAACATCTAATTCATCACCAATCAATGCATTCAAAATATAAAAGGTAGAAGTCACTCACATGACGGCTGACTTGATAATCGACACATTCAACCAATCCCTCATGAAACACTCCTGGAAGTCGGACATATATATCTCAAATCGATGTGTATCTCCTGCTTGAACTTGATGGTGAAATATCCACTCATGATCTTGCACAGTGAGGGAATCACAATGAGGTGGTAGCAGCAGCAACGATGAGTGCATAATCTTCATATTAGTCGACAAGCCGGCCAATATTCTTTTCTCCACCAAATCAGGTCTAAGCACGAAATTTGTGGATGCCTTTGATTGAACAGGTGCAGCAATTCTTTTTTCTTTTCCCTTATCAGTCTTTGGTCGGCTCATATCCTAAGATATTAACTAATTAAGTATATGGATGCAAGGTGGTACATCAATAGTTTTATAGCAACGGTTAAGAGTAAATACTTGCTCAGGGAGTTTGACCAATCGTACTGGCCACTGCACTGTCGCAGTTTGTGCGGAACGCAAGGTAGGTCTTTGTGGGATCGACACCGGTAAACGGACGTCACCATGCTCTGCAACAAAGTCGTCCAGAAGCACTCGTGCATGGTACTGTCGGAGTGGTTCACCGTGCACAATATCACTTGGAACTGAAGGGAAAAGTTTTCCCCATGCCACCATGACCTCTTCTTCTCCAATTTGTAAAAACAACGTGCACTCAGTGGGTGCCTGAATGTTATGTGGAACTTGTTTAGATAAAAATTGTGAATTCCTTGTTCTATGATGATATTAGTGATCAAGTGAAAAAATCTTAATCGTCATGTACTCAATTGAAATGTTGGTCTAACCTGTAGAGATGCATGGGGAAACGGCTCAGCCGAGTGGACACTACTTCCTACTACCGGTGCACTCTGCTGCTGAATGGGTGACTCAACTGGTGGTCGAGAAACCTCTGGCTGCTTGTTGTGACTGCAGCATTGACATGCCTGAGCGATCCTCTCGTCGACGCTCTGGTGAATCCTCTACTCCATCTCAACCATCGCTCTCAGGTGCTCCTCGTAGCTAATCGTCCTTCCCTGTGCACTTCTGGACCCGGGTACGCCAAATGCTTGGCGGATACCAACGTGCCCACCAAACCCAATGGCATGACCTGGATGATCCTTCTTACCAAGAGCGCGTGTAAGAGGATCATCATTCCTCTGTGAGGTCCAGGTGCCCTGGGTGAGTTGAGAGCTTAATTCACCCTAATACAACACACAAATACAGTTATTAGTTTAACATAAGTTCATATACAAATGAAATGAACAGTTCGACTAAAAATGAAATGATATCCCTTACCATTTGAGCAATAACTGCTCTCGTGGCTTCATCGTATTGAAGATTTTCGGAAGTAGAGTTCTTCGGAATGTGGCTTAACTCCCACACTTTCATTCTTTTGCCACTGGTATCCAATGAGCCATCCGTGGGCAGATATCCCTTTTGCTCCCATTCTGATACCCTTTGAGCAATACTTTTTCCACCTAAGTGGTGAGGGTACAGATTCTTCTTAGCATTTGCTTGTTGTTGCACACGGAGAGCCTGTATAAATTAATATGATCATGTTTAATGAAATTGAACACAAAAAACATAAGAAATTAAGAGTAATTTATGTATGTATGACAATAAAGTGCACCTAGAACTCCTGTGTGTGGCGTGACTCAACAAATTTTACCCATTGCTCTTCGATGATGCCCTCGTAAACCTCCCATGGTGGTCTCTCGCAGCCGAGACCATGATCTGGAGCATCTGGATCTTCTGGATCAGGCATCTTGTAGATGTACTTGTCAGCCAACTTATTCTTGTGGTCCCGGAACTGTTTTGACATCGATGATAGGACATCCTTTTTAAGTGCGGGATCCACGGAGAAACGAGACTACATACATGATCATTCAGTTAGTAAAGTAAACATAAATATTCTATTATTTCACAAAAGATCATAGTTGAAATACCCCAAACCTTAATATGTCAATTAATTATGTGATTATGATTTTCTGAGGCTAATTAAGTCCTTAAGATAATTGGTGAAGAAATAAAAACCAAAAAAAGAAAAAGAAAATGTGTAAAAGTCACAAAACATGAAAACGTGTATTTAATTTTTTTAGGAAGTATATAACCTTCACTAGGATTATAAATATATTTTTATACCCTGATTACACACTAAGAACACGTGGGAAAAATTCCAGAAGAAAACGGATCCAAATAATGCGTTAAAACGCTAACGGAGTCTTAAAGCGCGTTTTTCGAGAAAACCCGAAAACGTAACTTTAAACGGTCAAACGAACCCGTAAAAATTATAGTTCATTAAATAAATATAAATGAATATTAATGGGAGTATAATAACCATTAAAATTTAAGAAATGAGAAAATTCCGGAAAACAGGCCCGGTTAGTGAATAGTGCTAAAACCGGGTAAATTAACGAGCATTTTCTATAAAAGACAAAAACACTCCAGTGTGTATATATTAGTGGGCCGGTTTTACTAATGTTGACAGCCCCCTCACACATGACTAGTTAGCTAATTGAATAAGTCAAAAAGCAAAAGTGAAAAAGTAACTTATACCCCACTCACACTCTCTTTCCTCTCATTTTTCTTTTCTTTCTTCTCTCTCTCCTTCCTTTTCTCCTACCCAGCCGATTTCCTTCCTCCTCCCTCTGTTGCTGTCGTTTTTGAGCTTCTCCACCAACCATCCATGGCTTCTTCATCTTCTCTCCCTTGTACAAGCTCCATTTGAGCTCCAAATCAAAAATAAATTACATATTTGAACTCTCCTCATCCTCCTCTACCTTTCTCTCTTTTTGGAATTTCAAAAGGATGAGTTTCATCTCCATGGGTTTTCCCCATTTGAAGAGAAAATGACATCAAAGGGAAGCTTGGAGTCTCCTCTTTCAAACAAGGTACAAATCTCCATGAAAAACCTCATTTTTCTCCATCTTGTAGAGCTGGCCGATTTTGCCCTCTCTCACACCTTGTTTTCTTCTTGATTTTGAGCTTCAATTCAACTCTCCAATGGTGGTGGAGTTTCCCCTTTGATTCATGGGTGAAAGCCCCTCTTAAAAAGCTCCAAAAGGTAAACCCTAACTATGGTGTTTCAAGTCTTTCATTGAATTAGTGTGTTCCCAAGGGTTTAGAATTTAATTGTGTTGAATTTTGTGTTCCTTGGGTGTTGGTATGGAGTTGGGCAACTCCATTGCCATTTGACCGATTTTGATCAAGAAGGAGAGAAGGAGGAGATTGATAAAGGAAAGGAGAACTTGTGAATTAAGGTAAGAAATCTACCTTAAGGCTTATTTTGAATGCTTTAGGATTGGGATGGGTTAAATTAAAAGAAATAAACCCAAACTATGTGAAATAATGTAGTTGGTTGAATTTGAGAGAGATTGTGAACTTGTGTTGATTTAAGGGCCAAGTGCCATTGCATTTGAGTTTGTGTTTATATTATGGTTATTGAGATTTTGGAGTTATGTTGTTGTTGTTGATGGACTTTGGGGATTTATTATGTGCTGGTAGGACCCTTGTAAGTGTGTGGCTAGATTAGGAATGAAACGGATGAGAATTGGTGAGAAGGGATGTGTTAAGTTTATGGGGAGGTTATGGTGAAATTTTGGTAGAAAATGAGTGTGTTGATGATGGCTTGGTGAATGGGAGAACCTTGGTGTTTGTAATGTTGAATAGAGTGTAGGTGGTAGACGGATTCGGTTGTGTGCGTTCGTCCATGGGGATTTCTGATTTTGTTTGTTTTTCGTATATGATTGTTTTGACTCTTTGATTTGGTGATGTTTTTGGTTGATTTTAATGCGTGTTTGATGCGTTAAAACCCCGTGGAAATGTGTTTTCGATTGGCTATTTTGCTACTATAAGTTATGTATGTTTTGTGAGGGATTTGCTCTATAAGTGTGCTTCAGCCTTCTAATGATGGGGGATTGGATGGTAATGGTTTTGGATGATGTTTAGGCCTTGTTTGGTGACATGTAAAGGCCTTAAGATGTGTAAACAAGTGTTAGGTTTGATGTGAGAGTTGTGAACTTAAGATCACAAGAGTAAAATTAATTATAACGGGATAACTGGGTTAACTATGGGCGCACTAGTCGTTTAACAATTGTATTGCCCCGATGTTAATGGAAACAAATGTAATGTTACCAGTTGTTCAAAGATTATTCAAAGAACATAAGAGGACGCAGTAGAGTGGACCTTGGTGACAGGTATGGTTTTCTTGCAACCCGTGTCCTATCGGGTTACACCGGCTTGTATGCCAACTTGTTTTTCTGTGTTTTTGCCACCTTGCAAGATAAAGCATGAAATGAGTTTATAGTAATTCATTAATGTGGCGTAAATAATTCCGATACCGTTTAACCTTATTTATGTGTTAAACCGTAGCTAACCGACTCTAGGATCACATAAGAGTTCAGTATCCGGATTAAACGTCCCAACCCACGGGAACGTACTAACTACGGCTATCCGTGTTTTAGTTGTATATTGTGGTTATGTGTTGTGTGTTGCCTTGCTTAATGTATCGTTGTTTAACGAATGTTGTCGTCCACGTTTGTTCGAATGGGATGTTACATCCCTTGTGTGTGATTAACCAAACTTGTAACACCAAAAGGTGTATGTATGTGATAAGTTCCATAAAGGAGCTTCTAACTAATATGTATATATATTATGGGGGGTGAGGAATCCGGTCGTTCTGGTCGCGCGTGTTGTTTGGGAGTTGATGTATATATGTGAATTAACTCCCACTCTGTTATGTTATGGTTGTTTTTCCTTCTTGGATTACAATCACCCACAAGCTTAACCAAGGCTTACCTACGTCATCAATATTGGAGCTAGGGGGATATGTGTATAATGTGTACGGTTCTATATTAAGACCGGAATAGCTTAACCAAAGCTATTTATCTGACTCACGTCGGACTATGGGAATATGTGTATAATGTGTACGGATCTATATTAAGACCGACCCATCTAAGTAAAGTAAATATGTACGGTGTGCGGACTTATATTTAGTCCGACACACCTTAAGTGAAGTGTACGTTCTCTAAGAAGAACGGTGGTGTGTTGTGTACGTGTTGTTAGGGGATATGCGCGGTGATGTTGTGTAAATTGATAACCCAATCAACTCAAATTCAGTGAAAGAAATAGTAGTAGCCCGATCAATTCGGTGAGTGTTGCTTAGTAAGAATTAAGTCCCGTTAAGGTAGAGCCCTCAAGGGACAAGGAATACAATAAGGTGATCTAACCAATGTGATGTGTGAATGCTATGTTGTATCCTTTTTATTGGATGTGTGT
The DNA here is from genome assembly GCA_023374045.1 of Limonium bicolor. NCBI lineage: Eukaryota > Viridiplantae > Streptophyta > Magnoliopsida > Caryophyllales > Plumbaginaceae > Limonium > Limonium bicolor. The sequence continues at coordinate 98,609,314 of CM041778.1, forward strand.
GCTTATAAGTATGTTATGTGTTTATAGTTTTCTTGCATGCTTAAAATAAAATAACCTGCATGCTCACTCGATAATTAGTTGTGCGTGGCCCGGTAGCATGCGGGCTGCAGGATTGCCATACCAGCAAAGGTGCTGACCCCCTTTGGGGGCCCCTATTACTTTACAGGTACAATGAAGCTGGCCGCCGATCGAGAGTAGGATGGGGTAGCTGTATATACATGGATGGTTAGTAGTTGTTTATGTAGTTGTAAGAGATGTAAGTCCGAAGTTTGTTGTCAGTGGCTAAAGGTATAGACTCGGTACAGTTTGGATTGTAGATGTATTTGTATTCAGTTTATGATGGACTTGTAATTGTAAAGTGTAATGCTCGGTAATCTTGTCCATCAGACCGGTACGTTGTGTAAGTAATAGCCTTGTTAGCCACGTGGGTGGCTAACGGCGTGTAACACCCATTGGAATAGTCAGTGTTTATGATGTGATTTCCGTTGCGATTAATGGTTAAGTGTGGTGTTATTAGTAGGGGTGTTACAAAAAGTGGTATCAGAGCGAAGTATCGCTCTGATGACTGGAAATACCGAGCTTAGGAAGTACCGAGTTAGGATTTTAGTACTTTGGGTTAAGGGTTGAGTGATAGCGTGAGAGATACGCTAGTTAGGAATTACCAGTGTGTACTGGAAACCTACAATCTCCTTCCCACCCTCCACAGTCCCTGCTTTATAACTCGGGGAAGAACGCCAGAGAGATGAAAGTCCTCTCTTACTCAGGAATACCCGATCTGGCAGTTGTTAAACATCACTGTAAGTACGAAGAACCTGTCATACGGTAGATTCCAAGAACTGAGAATCCCAGAGACGGAACCTGTTTGAACACCTTTACCCGCACTTAATAACAGAAGATTAAGAAACCTATCTAGAAGAGACTGAAATTTCCGGCGACCTGGGTCGACATGCCTAGCAGTCGAGGAAACCCAGTCAACAAGAAAAGAAAGCACTAACTGTGCACATAGGCGGTCAATAGAGGAGCAACAAACCTGAGACACATGTCTACGGAACCATAATTGTTAAGTAATACCGAAAATGGTATAGTAACCGACTAAGGAACTCGTCAAGGTTGGATGATGCCAAACCTACAACGCCAAAGAGGCTGCAATACCTGATTATCATAGTTTAGACCACTATGGGAGTATTAGTGAAACATACTTCAATAGGACTGCGAGGTAGTACCTAAACAAGAATCAAGTTTCGGTAACCACGGCAAATGCGTGGGGACGAACATTAAGGAAGAACACAGAGTTAAGTGAACGGGGAGTCACCCTAGCTAACGACTACCATGTCAAGACCATTGAGAGTCGCTCGAATGTTCTATTATCAAAACTGTAAGGTCAAAGGAAGAGCCAACAAGGCTACCGAATATGGTAGTGATACAAGTAGTATCGCAACCAGCACATGTTGAACCGATAGCCAGCCAGCATGGCGCACTTGCTATTGCAAGTGCTGCTATAACGGGGCTATTCGGGAAAGTTTTAATGTCTACAAAGTACCTGGTATGGTACCGTATTGTTGAAGGAAATGATTATAGAATCAAGAATCCAAGAATTTGAAGCGTGAAACCTGGAAGGGCTCAGTGGCCTAACCATTGTATGTGAAGATATACCAGTCAGCGGGAGGCTAGACCTGGTCGAAGCGTGAAGAAATTTTAAACACCAGGAAGAATTTTCTATTAAACCCAGTTTTTCTTCTAAACCCAGATATATTTCAAACCGTTTTCGCACCCAAATTCTCTTCCAACTCATATTCATCTCAAACCTTCTTTTAAGCCCAAATTTTCTCACTAACTTCAGATTCTCTTTAAGACGAAACCAGGAGACCTACCCGGCCTCAGCGCCACGCAGTAGGTAAGTTATATGCAGTTATACACAGACGGGAATCGGATAACGCGAGGGAATGGATTGAGTTCATACTAAATACAACAGTGGATAGAATCCCCTTGATTAAGTTCAGGAAACACGGAATGGATATTATCATAGGACGATGTAAGGGAGTTGACAACAGAATACTTCACCTAGGCGTGTGACGGACACTACGAGTGTACTAACTGAAATGTGGGACGACTGCACTCCGATAGGAGCTTGTGGGCCTGACAGACCTTCTTATGGGTTAGTCGGGTAAGTAGCAATGTATCAGTAGGGTTCCCCACATATGTATACGAGTGGAGTCTGGAACACGGGAAGTAATCGACTCCATACTACGGTCCGCAGTGAAAGTCAAACAAGAGTAATGGATTACATCGAATGGTTGAAGTAAAGGAACCCAGTTAAGTTAAGGAGACTAAAGAAATTAGTGAGTTTATTTCAAGGAAATGTTTAAGAGTCGGGAAGTGCAAAGGGCATTGATTGGTAAGTAAAGACATCGTATATGTCTTAAGAATCCTGAAGGATGAACGTAATAGCTGGAGTAAGTACCCAGCCTATATATGGCGAGGCAGATGCCTACTATGGACACGTTAATGTACAATGATCGGGATGAGACTCCTGGAATGATCACTTAGATTATCCAGAGAAATCAATCTCACTGGAGAGGGTATTTAACCCAGCCAAGAACGCAAGGTGATGTAGTTAATTAAACATACCAATAAGTGCAAGCCAGATGTGATGGCATAACCTAGTGACACCCAGGAGCTGTCCTTAAAAGGGTGTTTGGATCAACAGTGGTTGAACGAAATAATGTGACAGAAATGCAAGGGTTGAGACTAACACCCAGTTTAAACATAAGTCGTCAGGAGGTAAACGGACATTCTTAAGGGGCGTCCCATATAAGGAAGCGTGATGCAACGACCTTGTCAGGGAGCCCAATACAACCTCCAAACCATGTGATGGTGTACGGAGAAGTAAAAAATTTATGTGAACAACCTACAATGAGCACAACTCGAGGCAAGGAGGCTTATAAGGCACAAACAAATGTGTTAGGTGAATTTAATTGATTATGGAAGTTTATGTAATACAAGTAAATAAAGCGGATAACGAACCACTGCTTTAAGAGTGGGGATACCTCTTGATATTGTTAGACCGCAACAGCGGTAGTTATGTGAACCAAGTTCAAGAAATATGTTAAAGATTGACCATGTTGTTATTACCCAGGGTGATTTGAATAAGAATAATATGAGAAGAAATGTTTGTACCGGTTGTGAAGACCAGAAGAGTAATAAGTCTAATAGCAACCACCATAGGTGTGTGATGCTAAATGAAGAGTGAACAACGCTCAAAGATCATAAAGACTCTAAAAATTGTGTATTCAGTAGTCATCCAAATGAATGACGAACCATAATACGAATGATGGAAGTACATGAGCAGAAGCTAATATGAGAGTGGATGCCATGTAAGTTAGCGTTGTACAAGAAGTAAGAATGCGGTGCGCAACAAGCGACCGTTGTATAAGTATGGTTAAACGAAGTATAGCAAGTAAGCAGAATTATGAGTTAAACTCAGTGGAGATACAATGGTAAGTGATAACAAATAAACTAGGCAGTAAATCAGTAGCCAGTATTATGAGATAAGCATCTCAGTGAAACATAGTGCTCATTCCTATTGCAATCCCATAAGAGATTTACTGCCAAGAGTTTACGCCTCTGCACTCTGTATGACTGAGTGTTTTGGTATTGCACTTGCGCAGTAATGATCGAGTGGAATAGCTAGGAATTTAGAAGAATGTCAATTGTGGTAGTAGTGGAAAAAGACTTATAACGCTGTAAGACCGACACATAGGAAATGCAAGGTCATACCAATGAAAGAGTACTTGTACGAAACCAAACATGGAGGCCTGGTTAGCAATAAGTGACTGGAGTAACACGGAATACCAATATCGGTAGGAATATACCTCAAGTGTGGGAAATAACCGAGAGAGCACTACACATTAGGTAGTAGCTCAATCTCAACCGACAATAAGTCGGAAGAAATCAAGTTAAACATTGTGAAATACATAGCAGCATACACAGTAAATTATCATGGAAGTGGATAGAAAGGTTGTAACTCACCAAATTCGCTCACGGTAAGAGATACCACACGTCGGTTGAGAAACCATTATTACCAAGATAAAGGTGATAAGTGGGAGATATATAATACATTAAGAATAACGAATGGAGCAAACTAAACTCTAAGTTATCAGGGTTACGCAGCAGAGGCCAGTGATTCAAATGTGGAATGAGCATAGTGAATATGAGTAAATGGCTAATTATCAATGCCTAGAAGCGTGACAGGCCAGAATCGAAACCGATTTTGAGTTAAATAAGCTCCAATGAGAATTCTTGGTTTAGGGACTAAACCGCCAATATGGTTAAGATCCTCTAACCAAAACGCATTGTATAACAGACCGCGTGGAAGTTAAGACACTTCACGGCGGCAGAACATTTTAAACCAATGTTCAGTGATTGATTACGTGGGCGTAATCCCTTTTAAGGGGGGTAGAGCCTAAAACCGCTTAGTGTGTTTTAACGTACAAGTGTACGTGAACTATGTTGTGCATAGCACAAAATAATTTGTGTTGATGATTGGTGCGTATGTAATATGAACATGCGCATTCATTCATGGTTTAATTGTGGTAATTGCGCACAGAAGATGCGAATACCATTGTGATAAATGTATATACCTTGTTAACTGTTATGTGTGAGAGTACAAGTGTAAGGGAGTAAGAAACTCCCGGGGAACTAAAACCCCGACTATGTATGTTCATATAATACTAAATGTAAAACCGTGTATTGTATTTTGATAAAAGTATATATATATATATATACATACATATTGTGATTTATGAAGAAGTATGACACCAACATAGAACCTAGTGAGAATTAAATTCCCTAGGTAACTTGATTTAAGATGAATCGGGAAGATGATCGATGGACAGAGTTCCACCCTTGGAGATGTAATGATTATGACTAGATGGATTAAAAGATAGAAAATGGTACATGCTTGAATTAGTTGTTGTTTGAAAATGAAGTGGGAGGTGAAACTTGATTATCATGAGATCAAGGGAAGCCGAACACAAATTGGGGTGGAAAGATAGTTCAACACTGATGCTGATCACATCAGGGTTGGATGACTCTTGAAACTCCCTATAAGTGGTCACAAATAATCACATTAAGAATAAGATGCAGTTAGCATAAATTGGACTTGGAGTTGTATTGCGTCTTCAAAAAGAATTTTAAATTGGTGTCTTCAAATTTTCAATTGGTAATTTCAAGACTTCAATTAATATTTCCAAGATTCTTAAATGGTATTTTCAAAGAAAGGATTTTCAATTAGTACTTTCCAATAAAGGATTTCATTCCACTTAACCTCATAAAGAATATTTTCGTATTACTTGCTCACGAGTTGAGGACGTATGAGCCTTTGTCTTTAGACCGGTGACATGAGAAGTATATTTTAAAGATGTTTGTAATTGTTTTGATCTCCCAAAGGAACGGGGACCAGAAGGTGTCCATCGCGACCGGGTTCTGCGGGATCACAGTGTATATGTACTCGACATGGGACTCGAGCCCATGAAGAGATGGAAAAGGAATTTCTGTTTGTCATACATGCTAAGACATGTTGTGTGATATGTGTAATAAATATTATCTAGACTTATTAGTCTAAATGTGGATATGTTACCCGGACCGTTAAGTCCGAGGTTGTTATGTAAAAGTGCATTTTAGTATGGAAGTTGTATCTTGCAAGTAAACCCGGCATCCTAATTAAAGGATACATGGGAAATTGTGAACTTTGAGGACAAAGTTCTTTTAAGGGGGGTAGATTGAAATACCCCAAACCTTAATATGTCAATTAATTATGTGATTATGATTTTCTGAGGCTAATTAAGTCCTTAAGATAATTGGTGAAGAAATAAAAACCAAAAAAGAAAAAGAAAATGTGTAAAAGTCAAAACATGAAAACGTGTAATTATTTTAGGAAGTATATAACCTTCACTAGGATTATAAATATATTTTTATACCCTGATTACACACTAAGAACATGTGGGAAAAATTCCAGAAGAAAACGGATCCAAATAATGCGTTAAAACGCTAACGGAGTCTTAAAGCGCGTTTTTCGAGAAAACCCAAAACGTACTTTAAACGGTCAAACGAACCCGTAAAAATTATAGTTCATTAAATAAATATAAATGAATATTAATGGGAGTATAATAACCATTAAAATTTAAGAAACGAGAAAATTCCGGAAAACAGGCCCGGTAGTTAGAATAGTGCTAAAACCGGGTAAATTAACGAGCATTTTCTATAAAAGACGAAAAACGCTCCAGTGTGTATATATTAGTGGGCCGGTTTTACTAATGTTGACAGCCCCCTCACACATGACTAGTTAGCTAATTAAATAAGTCAAAAAGCAAAAGTGAAAAAGTAACTTATACCCCACCCACACTCTCTTTCCTCTCATTTTTTTTCTTTCTTCTTCTCTCTCCTTCCTTTTCTCCTACCCAGCCGATTTCCTTCCTCCTCCCTCTGTTGCTGTCGTTTTTGAGCTTCTCCACCAACCATCCATGGCTTCTTCATCTTCTCTCCCTTGTACAAGCTCCATTTGAGCTCCAAATCAAAAATAAATTACATATTTGAACTCTCCTCATCCTCCTCTACCTTTCTCTCTTTTCGGAATTTCAAAAGGATGAGTTTCATCTCCATGGGTTTCCCCATTTGAAAAGAAAATGACATCAAAGGGAAGCTTGGAGTCTCCTCTTTCAAACAAGGTACAAATCTCCATGAAAAACCTCATTTTTCTCCATCTTGTAGAGCTGGCCGATTTTGCCCTCTCTCACACCTTGTTTTCTTCTTGATTTTGAGCTTCAATTCAACTCTCCAATGGTGGTGGAGTTTCCCCTTTGATTCATGGGTGAAAGCCCCTCTTAAAAAGCTCCAAACGGTAAACCCTAACTATGGTGTTTCAAGTCTTTCATTGAATTAGTGTGTTCCCAAGGGTTTAGAATTTAATTGTGTTGAATTTTGTGTTCCTTGGTGTGTTGGTATGGAGTTGGGCAACTCCATTGCCATTTGACCGATTTGATCAAGAGGGAGAAGAGAGATTGATAAAGGAAAGGAGAACTTGTGAATTAAGGTAAGAAATCTACCTTAAGGCTTATTTTGAATGCTTTAGGATTGGGATGGGTTAAATTAAAAGAAATAAACCCAAACTATGTGAAATAATGTAGTTGGTTGAATTTGAGAGAGATTGTGAACTTGTGTTGATTTAAGGGCCAAGTGACATTGCATTTGAGTTTGTGTTTATATTATGGTTATTGAGATTTTGGAGTTATGTTGTTGTTGTTGATGGACTTTGGGGATTTATTATGTGCTGGTAGGACCCTTGTAAGGGTGTGGCTAGATTAGGAATGAAACGGATGAGAATTGGTGAGAAGGGATGTGTTAAGTTTATGGGGAGGTTATGGTGAAATTTTGGTAGAAAATGAGTGTGTTGATGATGGCTTGGTGAATGGGAGAACCTTGGTGTTTGTAATGTTGAATAGAGTGTAGGTGGTAGACGGATTCGGTTGTGTGCGTTCGTCCATGGGGATTTCTGATTTTGTTTGTTTTTCGTATATGATTGTTTTGACTCTTTGATTTGGTGATGTTTTTGGTTGATTTTAATGCGTGTATGATGCGTTAAAACCCCGTGGAAATGTGTTTTCGATTGGCTATTTTGCTACTATAAGTTATGTATGTTTTGTGAGGGATTTGTGGCTTCGTTCTGGCTGTTTTCCGTAATCGATTTTGCAGTTTTCGGTATGTCCGAACATTGAAGTTCGGACATCATACGTCGGAAGATTTTCAGACTCTCGGCTTATGTCCGAACATGCAAGGTCGGACGCATGTTTGGACCAACCTTGTTTTTGCATAACTTTTTCGTTTGACCTCGTTTTGAGTGCCGTTTGCGACGTTGGATTCCTTTTCGAGTACTATCTGTTTTGACATGTTTTGGCATATGTTTATGTATATTCTGATTTGAAAATGACCGATAATCTTTTGAACTCCATTTTTGCTCTATAGTGTGCTTCAGCCTTCTAATGATGGGGGATTGGATGGTAATGGTTTTGGATGATGTTTAGGCCTTGTTTGGTGACATGTAAAGGCCTTAAGATGTGTAAACAAGTGTTAGGTTTGATGTGAGAGTTGTGAACTTAAGATCACAAGAGTAAAATTAATTATAAGGGATAACGGGGTTAACTATGGGCGCACTAGTCGTTTAACAATTGTATTGCCCGATGTTAATGGAAACAAATGTAATGTTACCAGTTGTTCAAAGATTATTCAAAGAACATAAAGGACGCAGTAGAGTGGACCTTGGTGACAGGTATGGTTTTCTTGCAACCCGTGTCCTATCGGGTTACACCGGCTTGTATGCCAACTTGTTTTCTGTGTTTTTGCCACCTTGCAAGATAAAGCATGAAATGAGTTTATAGTAATTCATTAATGTGGCGTAAATAATTCCGATACCGTTTAACCTTATTTATGTGTTAAACCGTAGCTAACCGACTCTAGGATCACATAAGAGTTCAGTATCCGGATTAAACGTCCCAACCCACGGGAACGTACTAACTACGGCTATCCGTGTTTTAGTTGTATATTGTGGTATGGGTGTGTGTTGCCTTGCTTAATGTATCGTTGTTTAACGAATGTTGTCGTCCACGTTTGTTCGAATGGGATGTTACATCCCTTGTGTGTGATTAACCAAACTTGTAACACCAAAAGGTGTATGTATGTGATAAGTTCCATAAAGGAGCTTCTAACTAATATGATATATATATGGGGGGTGAGGAATCCGGTCGTTCTGGTCGCGTGTTGTTTGGGAGTTGATGTATATATGTGAATTAACTCCCACTCTGTTATGTTATGGTTGTTTTTCCTTCTTGGATTACAATCACCCACAAGCTTAACCAAGGCTTACCTACGTCATCAATATTGGAGCTAGGGGGATATGTGTATAATGTGTACGGTTCTATATTAAGACCGGAATAGCTTAACCAAAGCTATTTATCTGACTCACGTCGGACTAGGGGAATATGGTATAATGTGTACGGATCTAATTAAGACCGACCCATCTAAGTAAAGTAAATATGTACGGTGTGCGGACTTATATTTAGTCCGACACACCTTAAGTGAAGTGTACGTTCTCTAAGAAGAACGGTGGTGTGTTGTGTACGTGTTGTTACGGGATATGCGCGGTGATGTTGTGTAAATTGATAACCCAATCAACTCAAATTCAGTGAAAGAAATAGTTGTAGCCCGATCAATTCGGTGAGTGTTGCTTAGTAAGAATTAAGTCCCGTTAAGGTAGAGCCCTCAAGGGACAAGGAATACAATAAGGTGATCTAACCAATGTGATGTGTGAATGCTATGTTGTATCCTTTTTATTGGATGTGTGTGCTTATAAGTATGTTATGTGTTTATAGTTTTCTTGCGTGCTTAAAATAAAATAACATGCATGCTCACTCGATAATTAGTTGTGCGTGGCCCGGTAGCATGCGGGCTGCAGGATTGCCATACCAGCAAAGGTGCTGACCCCCTTTGGGGGCCCCCATTACTTTACAGGTACAATGAAGCTGGCCGCCGATCGAGAGTAGGATGGGGTAGCTGTATATACATGGATGGTTAGTAGTTGTTTATGTAGTTGTAAGAGATGTAAGTCCGAAGTTTGTTGTCAGTAGCTAAAGGTATAGACTCGGTACAGTTTAGATTGTAGATGTATTTGTATTCAGTTTATGATGGACTTGTAAATGTAAAGTGTAATGCTCGGTAATCTTGTCCATCAGACCGGTACGTTGTGTAAGTAATAGCCTTGTTAGCCACGTGGGTGGCTAACGGCGTGTAACACCCATTGGAATAGTCAGTGTTTATGATGTGATTTCCGCTGCGATTAATGGTTAAGTGTGGTGTTATTAGTAGGGGTGTTACAATAGTAATAATGTAGAGATTTACCTAAAGACACTCAAACATAGTATCCTTCAACGCTTGAGGCACTTGCTTCCAGTTGTGGTTTATGTTACAATATGTCTTCACCATATGGCTACCGTAAGCGGTGAAGTCATTCTTCCAATTTCTATGAAGTTGGTTGTACTCATTGAATTGCACCGGTTTTGTAGGAGGGCCCTTGTTAGCCTTCATCCCACGTGTGGGACCTCTCTTCTTTTGCTTCTTGGCCTCTGGTGGGACAACTAGCGGCTCTTCGGTTTACTGTGAAGGGCCAGCCTCAGTCTCACGTATAGCTGCCTGGACATTCTTTTTCTTTCCTCCTCTTGTGACCCGCTTACTTGGTCTCTGCTGCTGTGGCTCAGGTTCTCCAGTCAAGAGAAACTGTCCAACGGGGTCATCCATAGGGTGATCATCCACTGCAAAAAAAAAAAAACATTTTCGTCAGATAAAGTCATTATATAAATTAACATAAATACTATGAAGCATAACAATAACAGTTAAGATGACATTACAGTCTATATTCTACTAACAACATTACCTGACTTGAAAACATAAATCATTTCATATTTTCTACCCAAACACCCTTATCATGGTCTGATCGTGCGTAGAGCAAATCGTTTTCGGTAACATCAATCGAATCCGGTAATCCAGTAGGAAACAAGGATGTTTCCTCTACCGTTTCATTGTCATCGTTATCCTCATTTTCATTTTCGATTACAACCGGCCTTCTTCCTGGAAGAACAACAAACCATCTACAGTCTTTCGGATCCTCAACATACCACACTTGTTCGTAATCTTTTCCCATAACAAATTGATCATCCTTATAACCGACACGTGAAAGGTCAACCAAGGTAAGCCCTCCATCATTTTGGTACCTGCGTCGGTTGTCCACCTACTTGCACCGGAACAACAGAAAGGAATCAATTTCGTAGTCTAGTTCCCAGATGTCCTCGATGACAACATAATACCAACTAGAGTTACTAACTGGTTGAGATCGGTTACCGCTGTGTAGTACTCAGTGGCAGCAGCTTCAATTTTTACCCCACTATTCTAGTTTATCGATTTGGCATCTTGGCGTGTAGTGTAGTATGTATACCCACTAATATCATACCCCTCAAATGATGTAATATTAGTTTCAGGTCCGATTGCCAAACATTGATCTCTTCACTTACAGCTCCTGGATCTGATGATGCTAATGTCAACACATGATCTTTAAACCATTGGATAAAAACTCGGTTTTGTTCCTTTGTCAGCCAAATGTGGTCTTTCAAAGGATTTTGATGCCTTAACTCAACCATATGGGTTTCGAAATAAGGTTCAACAACCTCAAGATTTTGTAAGACAAACAAATGTGCTTGATGAATAAGTTGACGCGAAACTTGCACGATCTTTCTACCAATGACACCTTTACCCTTAAACCTGTCATAGTGTCGTGGTTTTGGGATACCAATTGACTCTGCCGCACTCAAATAATCGGTCACAAATTCTGTGACTTCCTCAGTCACTGTTGCTTCAACAATGCTCCCCTCTAGTCGATACCTATTCTTCATTCTACTTTTCTGAATACCCATGTACCGTTCACAAGGGTACATGTACCGTAAGTATACCGGACTACAGAACAGTATCTCTCGAACGATGTGAAATATATCTCAAGTTGACATAATGTGACAATAATTTCACGTTGTAGATCATCTAGAGAGGTTACATCAATTGCCTTGGAGCAAACACCGATGAAAAAGAAACATAACCAAGTTAAAGCATTTCTGACATCAGATGGCAATATCCCTCGGATTGCGACTGGAAGAAGACGTACCATCAGTACATGATAATCGTGAGATTTCATGCCTAAAAGTTTTAAAGCCTTCATCGATACAATGTTCTTCCAGTTTGAAGAGTACCCAGATGGTACTTTTACCGAGTGTAGACATTTGCAGAAACAAATCATTTCAGCCTTTGAGAGCGTGTAGCATGCAGGAGGTAGGTATATTAGTTTCCCATTCTCTTGTGGGTGTAACTCTTTTCGTATACCCATGGTTTGCATGTCCTTTCTGACTTTCAATCCGTCTTTTTTTTGCTGGGTATATTGAGCAAAGTCCCACTCACTGCCTCACCAACGTTCTTCACAATGTGTATGATGTCTAAGCAATGTATCACAGGAAGATGACGCCAATAAGGTAGATCCCAAAAGATAGAACACTTATTCCAAATGTTTTTCGCCGGTTTTGATGTGTTTCCAAATACATTTGCAATGTCCTTAACCTTTTCGTACACTTCCTCAGAGCTCAAAGGTAGACGGGCCACACGAGTTTCGGCTTGACCATTGAACAACTTTCTCTTTGTTACTCGATAAGGGTGATCTTCGGGGAGAAGACGTCGATGACACATATAAACATTCTTCCCACAATGTTTTAAACGGTCCAAACAAGTGTCTTCCTCGCATATGGGACATGCAAATGTTCCTTTAACCGTGTAACCGGACAAGTTTCCATGCGCAGGGAAGTCATTGACGGTACAGAACAACAAAGCCTTGAGCGTGAAATTCTCTATTGCATAAGCACATATACCATGGTCCCCTCATTCCACAATAGCTTCAGATCATCTATCAGAGGGGCAAGATACACATCAATGTTATTACCTGGCTGCTTGGGACCAGATATCAGGAGAGATAACATGATGTACTTTCGTTTCATACACAACCATGAGGGAAAATTGTAGATCACTAGTAGAACAGGCCATGTACTGTGTTGACTACTCAACGTGCCGTACGGATTCATTCCATCAGTACATAACCCAAGCCTCAGATTCCTATCTTCATGTCCAAAATGTTCTTTGTACCGTCTGTTGATGTTTCTCCACTGAGGCCCATCTGCTGGATGTCTTAATTTCTCATCACTCTTTCTACCCTCCGCATGCCATCATAAGTTCTTTGCATCTTTCGGATTCGCAAACAACCGTTTGAATCTGGGTATAATCGGCAAATACCAAAGTAGTTTAGCTGGAGGGCTTTTTTTCTGAACGGAGGAGTACTCACCATCTTTATGCTTATACCGGGACAACGAACATTTCGGGCAATTGTCCAGATGTTCATATTCACCCCTGTACAACACACAGTTGTTTGGACACACGTGAATTTTTTTGTACTCTACTCCCATTGGACACACCCATTTCTTTGCCTCATAAGTGGTGGTAGGGAGACCGTTCTCATCTGGTAGCATATCATGAATCAGCTCGAGGAATGCCGTGAAACCTTTGTCACTCAATCCATATCTTCCCTTCAGGTTGAAAATTCAATATAGCCGTCAATTTCGTGTACTTAGTGCACGTAGGATACAACGCCGTCTTGGATGCGTCCAACAACCTTTGATACTCATCCGGCCGGTCGACAAAATCATCCTCAACGTTATCAAGCATCTCGTCTATTTGCTCATCATGATAAGTCGGCTTAGTGTCATTGACTCCGGAAGCGCTTGGGAGTTCCGACTGGACAGAATCAAATGTGTGGTCGGTTGACTCGGTTCTCATCGTCTTCCTATCATTAATGTACAAGGACCCGACATTATGTTCAACACTTTCTCCATGAAAAGTCCATCTCCTATATAGTGGCATGAAACTGCGGGTCTTCAGATGGAATTCAATTTCCTTAATGTTTGAAAATTTCCTTACGGCACCGCAGTCAACACAAGGATAAGGAATTTTCTCCGCCTTTGTCATGTCCTTGTGCTGCACTGCCGCTTTGCAGAACTCTTTCAACATCTTGTCAAAGTGATCCCCTCGATCACCGTACATCCAGTCACGCTCCATACTATATTTGAAACACAAAATACGGTACGATTAATACCATATACTCAAAATGAAAATGTTTTTGTACCATTGATTGTATTTGTTTCTATGTATTTATACTCTAATGAAGCGTGACTGTATGCGTATTAAATAAGCTAGCTAGCCTAACTCTAAGGTTTCAACCTAAATTATATACTAGCACCTATATTATCTCAATACATAATCGCAATTATCAAACAAAAAGCAAAGTTTAGTTGCTTACTTGTACACAGAAGAGGAAACTGCAACGGTGACGGAAGAAGGTGGAAAACAAGAGAGGTGGTTCATGGACTTAACTGTAGTGAGACCTGATAAAGAAAAATTTTAGATATTGTTATACATATACACATACATCAAACAATATTAATTACGAAGAGATTTTGTTAAAAAAATCGGCATGACCTTTGCATAACTTTACCTATCCTATGCTTATTATTAAGCATTTACCAACCATTCATCAACACAAATTTCCATCACAAATCAAACTAATACCAAATTTATTCATCAAACCAAATTTTAATAATTTGTGGAAATCAAATACAAAGTAAAAAAGAGAAAAAGATAAGTTAGATTATATTACCGGTTCTTCCAACTCCGCTTTCAATCTACCGTGCAATGATTGAGGAGTTTCTTAACCCCTTCTCTGTAGATAGAATAGAAACTCATTAGTTTACGTATGATAATTGTTTGTAATTAGGATTGCAAAATAATACATAATGAGCTAAAAAGATGAAGATGTAGGTTGAGTATATTACGGGTTCACAAATGAAATGTATTCAGCCCCGTACGACTTCAATCTGGTGAGCCCATTTAGTGATTTCCCTCTACAAGGACACAACCATGCTTATTATTAAGCATTCACCAATCATTCAAGAACACAAATTTTCATCATAAACCAAACTAATATGTACCAAATTTATTCATCAAACCAAATTCCAATAATTTATGGAAATCAAATACAAAGTACCAAAGAGAAAAAGGATAAGTTAGATTATATTACCAGTTCGTAAATGAATTGTTCTCCGCTCCGCTTTCAATCTACCATGAAATGGTTAAGGAGCTTCTTAAGTATTTATCTGTAGATACACAAATACATGTAGATACAAGAGAAACTCAGTAGTTGTGTATGTTCCTTATATGCAGTTAGGTTACAAATTTACAGTGAGTGAAGAGAATGAAGAGATAAGTTAAAAAAAAATTTACCGGTTCCTAAATGAATTGTTTTCAGCCTCTCTTCTCAATCGGGCGTGCGAGACGCGTGTAGCAGTACCAATCTCTACAAAGGCAACGTAGACGCAAAATAAATATGAATTAAGGGCGCAAAACTATATTGCTTACAATGTTTATAATTAGCTTATACTTATAAGCACAAATAATGCTCAAACATTGTTCCACCCCATATATAAGCATAATAAATCTAGCCCAAATAAGTAACCTAACTATACTTAAAAGAAGAGCAAAAAACAGCAAAAAATCTCACTCGGACATTTCGTCAAACACCTTGTGTCCATACATAATTTATTAGTTTAACAACCAAATCTTGCAAAGATTTGACACACACAATAAATATCAGCATCCACAATCATAATGTGATAAGAATCTATCAATTTTAACAACACATTTACAATTTTTTTAATCAAAACAGAAACTAACAGATTTGGGGGTTTTTTTACCTAGGCAGCCTCTGTTGTTGCTGGTGCAGCAACTGCCGACGCGACAACCACCGACGGAGGCGACGACCGGCGAAGGCGGGAGGAGGGAGGCGACGTCGGAGCTGAGGCGGCCTTGTGGTGGTGGTTTGCGTCGGGGCTGGTGAAATCGCCGGTTGAACAGAGAAGAGGGGTGGGTTTGGGTCTGTACGCGTAACTGCGTCGGGGCTGGGTAGGGTTTTTTTATACGACCTATCTCGGCTGTAATTTAGCTAGGAACCGCCAAAATAGGTCCTCGATTATTTAAAAAAAATAAGAAAGGCCTATTTCGGCGGTTCCTAACGAAGAACCGCCAAAATAGATGATAAAATAAAAAAAGGAAAAATATAAAAACACCTATTTCGGCGGTTTCTAGTAAGGAACCGTCAAAATAGGTCTTTTTTTTATTTTTTATTATTAAAGAGGGCCTATTTCGGTGGTTCCTTACTAGGAACCGCCGAAATAGGTTCCCGACCTTTTCAGAAACCAACCTATTTCGGCGGTTTGCTAACAACCGCCAAAATAGGGGCGCCGAAACAGGCCATTTTTCTACTAGTGCTGGGAGGTTAAGTCAGAAGATGGTTTAGTCCTCCGACACTGGTTTCGAGGCGAGGGAAGTGCGAAGGTCTAGGACTCAGTTGTCACAGTGGTGAACAAGGTGGCTCGCCGTCAACAAGGGAAGGCTCTGACTGCTTTCGATCGAGCCGTGATGGATGACGGTGTTACTGATGGTGTGCTTTTGCTGCAGGTGGTTAATGATGGGGGCTAATGATGTCTAGTGTTTTTTAGTTTGTTGAGTAGTGTTTCTCGTTAGTTGTCTTTGGGTTTATTTTGATGATATCAGGTTTATTAGTAATCTATTAGGATTTTGGTCGACTAGTAATTCTTTTTACTCGTGATCTTAGTCTTTGAGTGTGGCTTATGGATGGAACCTGTCCTGTTACTCAGCGGCAACCCATATGGCCTTTGTCGTTCCTGGTAGGAAGCTCATGGCATAGGCTGTTTGACTTAGCTTTTGGTTGGTTTCTCGTATGATGCCTTGTGTGGTAGCATCTTTAGGATCTATGTGAAGGTCGTCTATTGTTGGCTTTAATTACGGGTTGAAGCTTATGCGTTGCCCACGCATGTGATGGTTGTCGGTGGTGTTGCGGAAGCGATTGGGTAAGAGAGTAAATTATTGTACTAGAAAATCACTTCGTACAGGAAAATTCCCAGGTCGTGGTAGGGTCACAATGGTCCCGCTTAAGAACCACTTCCTTAGACAGAATTTCCTGACTGTAATTTCTTAGCACAATAAAGCACTACAAAATTACCCACAAAAAGCTGCTAAATAAAGCTATAAAAGGGACACCGGAATTTTTACGAGGTTTAGCCAATTTGTCTACTTCCTCGGACACTACCATAAATCTCTTATTTATACTTTAAGAGATATAGAGAGAAGAGATTACAATTTAGCATTCAGAAGAAATTACTAATTGTTGGGATGATTAAGAAGTGAGGTGAGTGGGATGAAACCACATCTTACAATTCTCCACCTTGGTTTATCCCACTAACCAAAATAAACTCTCTTACAAACCTACTTGGTAGTGTCTACAATTGCGCCTTTAGGCGCCATCTTCAATATGCAGGATGTTGGTCAAGTCCAAGCAATGTTTGAACTTGACTGCGGTCACCACCTTGGTCATCATGTCTGCAGGATTCTCAGTCGTCCGGATTTTCTGAACAAGAATATCCCCTTCTTCGAGTATCTCCCGCACAAAGTGATAGCGAACATCAATATGCTTCGTCCTTGCATGATAGACTTGATTCTTTGCTAAATGAATAGCACTCTGACTGTCACAGTGCACCGTGATGTGCCTCTGACCAACTCCCAAGTCTTTAAGCAACCCATGAAGCCAAATACCTTCCTTCACAGCCTCTGTCAGAGCCATGTACTCCGCCTCAGTCGTAGACAAAGCAACTGTAGACTGCAAGGTAGATTTCCAACTTACTGGTGCCTTGGCTAAAGTAAACAAGTAACCAGTAGTTGATCGTCGCTTATCCATATCACCAGCATAGTCGGAATCACAATATCCAACCACATTTGGACCACCTGTAACATCTTTCTCAAATAGCAGACCAATATCCACAGTACCTTGAATATATCGTAAAATCCATTTCACAGCTTGCCAATGATCTCTGCCAGGATCATGCATATATCTGCTCACAACTCCAACTGCTTGTGAAATGTCGGGCCTTGTACACACCATGGCATACATTAAGCTACCAACTGCTTCTGCATATGGGACTCTAGCCATATAGTCTCTATCTTCTTTAGTCTTTGGAGATAATTGGGCACTAAGCTTCAAATGAGGAGCAAGCGGGGTACTCACAGGTTTTGTATTGTCGTTAATACCAAAACGTTGTAGCACCTTCTTCAGATATTGCTCCTGGGACAAACAAAGCTTGCCATTCCTTCTGTCTCTGCTAATCTCCATCCCGAGAATCTTCTTGGCTTCTCCCAAGTCTTTCATTTCAAACTCTTGAGCTAACTGAGCCTTCAATCTATCAATATCTGACTGATTCTTTGAAGCTATTAGCATGTCATCAACGTACAAGAGTAGGTAGATGTAAGACCCATCATGTAGCTTGCGCAAATATACACAGTGGTCATATTTGCTTCTTGTGTACCTCTGCCCTTTCATAAACAAATCAAATCGTTTGTACCATTGCCTTGGAGATTGCTTCAGCCCGTACAATGATTTGTTCAACTTACAAACCCAATCTTCTTTACCACGAACCTTAAATCCTTCTGGTTGAGTCATATAGATCTCTTCCTCCAGATCGCCATGTAAGAACGCGGTCTTCACATCAAGTTGGGCTAATTCCAAATTCAGCTCAGCTACTAACGCCAACAGAATTCTGGAGGAATGTTTCACTACTGGAGAAAATACCTCATGGTAATCAATTCCCTCCTTCTGTGCGTACCCTTTGGCCACCAACCTAGCCTTGTAGCGGACACTGTTTTCACCTGAAGTTCCTTCTTTCTTTGCAAACACCCATTTGCAACCAATTGCCTTCTTGCCCTTTTAGTTGTGCCAACTTCCACGTGTTGTTCTTGTGAAGAGAATTCATTTCTTCTTCCATGGCACCTTTCCACTCCTTACTTTCCGAGTTTTGATTTGCTTCTTGAAAGTGGTGGTACCCCTTCATCTACAACTGGAAGTGCATAAGCCACCATATCCGCATAACGAGCAGGTTTGCGGATCTCTCTTCTGGGTCTTTCTTCTGCAATCGGATCTGATTCTGCTGTTGGAGCTTCCTCATTTGACTCATCTACTCCTTGAGAGTCACTATCATCCAACCAATGGGTTTACAAATATCTCCTTCTCGAACTCCACCTTCTGTGGTGCTTTCTCCACCTGCTTCTGAGTTCCCTCTGTCTGGATGGAGTCTACTGTCACCTTCTGCCACAACGCAGATTCATCAAAGGTAACATCTCTGCTAATGATTGTCTTCTTTGCTTCTACACACCACAACCGGTATCCCTTTACCCCAGACGCAATCCCCATAAATAGAGCCTTCTTTGCCCTTGGGTCTAATTTTGATTCCTTCACATGGTAGTAAGCCACAGAACCAAACACTCGCAAAGAACTATAATCAGTAGCTGGTTTTCCAGACCATGCCTCAAGCGGTGTCTTTCCACCAATAGCCGATGACGGTAACCGGTTCACAATATGGCTGCAATATGTTACCGCCTCAGCCCAAAATTGTCTGCCCAGCCCAGCATTTGACAACATGCACCGAACCTTCTCCAGCAATGTTCGGTTCATTCGCTCTGCCACTCCATTCTGCTGCGGTGTTTCCCTGACTGTGAAGTGTCGGACAATTCCCACGTCTTTGCAAACCTTCAAGAATGGATCACTCTTGTACTCTCCTCCATTATCTGTCCGGAGATACTTGATCCTTCGACCTGTTTGCGTCTCGACCGTCTTCTTCCATGTTAGGAAGATCCCCATCACTTCATCCTTAGTCTTCATGGCATACACCCAAACCCTTCGAGATAAATCATCTACGAAGGTCACATAGTAGCGGTTCCCACCCAAGGAAGGCGTCTTGGCGGGTCCCCAAACGTCAGAATGGACATAATCCAAAATACCTTTCGTATTATGGATGGCAGTGCCAAACTTCAATCTCTTTTGCTTCCCGAGAACGCAATGCTCACAAAAGTTTATTTTACAAGACTTCACACCTTTCAGCAATCCCTGCTTTGCAAGAATCTGTAAGGATTTCTCTCCAGCATGCCCAGTCGCATGTGCCACAACTGAGAGTCACCGTTCTCCTTGGGAGCCGACACAACTGCTGCTGTTCCTACTACTGTACTCCCCTCGTAGTAATACAGATTGCTCCTTCTGGTGCCTTTTATCACCGTCAGTGCTCCGGAAACGACCTTTAGAACTCCATCTTTAGCGGCCCATGAGAATCCTTTCGACTCCAATTGTCCCAGAGAAATGAGATTTTTGGTCAAGTTTGGAACATGCCGAACTTCTCTTAAAACTCTGGTTGATCCTTCATGATTCTTCAACTTGATTGAGCCTATACCAATTGTTTTGCATGGGCTATTGTCTCCCATCAAAACGGTTCCCCCCTTTAGTTCTTTGTAATCAAAGAACCAATCTCGAATGGGTGACATATGGTAGGTTGCTCCTGAATCCAGAATCCACTCATCCTGGTTAATTTTTGAAGTCGATGCCACCAATGATAGTCCTGATCCTTCGCTGTCGTATTCAGCTACACATGCGTCTTGAACAGCCTTGCCTCTCTTCTGTTTTGAACAGTCCTTCTTCCAATGTCCCTTTTCTCGACAAAGGGCGCATTCATCTTTACCGAGCTTGGTTTTCGGTTTTGACCATCCTTTCTTCCCCTTTTTCTGAGTGGAAGAACGGTCTCTCACCACTAATGCTTCTGCTGATTCATCAGTACCAGCCCTCTTTTCTTTTCTTCTCAATTCATGGCTGTACAGTGCTGCAGTGACATCCTTCAGAGAGATATCGTCCTTCCCATGGAGTAGAGTTGTTTCCAGAAACTCATACTCATCAGGAAGAGATCCCAGCAACATTAAGGCCAAATCTTCATCTTGAATGTCACATCCAAGTTTACCAAATCAGCTACTAGTTGATTGAAACTGGTGATGTGTGTTATTCATTGTGGTCCCCGAAACATAAAAAAGCGGAATAGCCTTTTCTTCATAAAAAGCTTATTCTGACTTTTCTTCATGAATTTTTCCTCCAGTGCCTTCCACAATTTACATGCTGAGATTTTCTTTAGAGAACGCATATTTTTGTTCTTGACAGGGGAGCGAATTGTACCACAAGCTGCTCGATTCATGGCCTCCCATTCCTTCTCTTGAATGTCTTCCGGTCTTGTCTCTTCAATGGCGATGTCAAGACCTTGCTGAAAAGAGCGTCTTGGACTTCGCATTGCCACATGCCGAAATGGCCCGTACCATCAAATGTCTCCACCGAAAACTTAGCATTAGTCATCACCCTTCTTGTCCAAATCGAGGAAGTTGATGACGTTGTCTCCGGGGTCTTTAATTTGTGTCTGCCATTTCTGCTCCAATTTTTATTTAGCAGCTTCGTCGTATCAACTGAACAAAGGAACGCTTTTCTGATGCGGAAGATCAGCCTAACTGCAACCACAGAGCGTACTAAGACAAAACCTTGGCTCTGATACCACTTGTTGCGGAAGCGACTGGGTAAGAGAGTAAATTATTATACTAGAAAATCACTCTGTACAGGAAAATTCCCAGGTCGTGGTAGGGTCACAATGGTCCCGCTTAAGAACCACTTCCTTAGACAGAATTTCCTGACTGTAATTTCTTAGCACAATAAAGCACTACAAAATTACCCACAAAAAGCTGCTAAATAAAGCTATAAAATGGACACCGGGATTTTTACGAGGTTCAACCAATTTGCCTACTTACTCGGACACTACCAGAAATCTCTTATTTATACTTTAAGAGATATAGAGAGAATAGATTACAATTTAACATTCAGAAGAAATTACTAATTGTTGGGATGATTAAGAATGAAGTGCTCCTTTGTTTTGCCCATTCTCGATGTGGGATGAAACCACATCTTACAGGTGGTACCGGTAGGCTTTATGTGTACATGTGCGCGCGGGTCTTTATGCTCTAGCTTGTTGTCTTTAGGGCTGTACTTATATTGTTGTTATGTTGCTTAATCTAATCTACATATGAACTCAAAAATTATTGTGATAATAAATATGCATGTTTGTCTTCAGGAAAGAAGTTAATACCTGTAATTAAAAAAACAATTAATTGTTTTTCTGGTTGTTTCCCTCTTTTCTCTTTAATTACTACTATGAGAATCGACCTGAAAAATTAAAAGTGCGGAAAAAAGAAAAAGAAACCACGCTCCAATTCCTTATATATATCTTCTATAGACCATACATGCAATATTCGGAGATGTTTTCCACTTTGTGATTGCAATGCAGTAATTACTACTACTGATAATGAATCGACGGGAGGTTCAATTCTCGGACCTGTCTACTGTCCTGCAAAAACGAGTATAACCATAGCAAGCTTATTTCGTCGTCATCATCATCATCATATATATAAGTAACACTTTGGCATATTTATTAGACATCTAATTAGTATTAGGAGGGCAGGTATACTCACTAAACGAAAAGAGAACTCATCTGCCTCAAGCATGTTTACGATTTGCCCCATCTTGGGTCTTCTGTAGAGGTCCATATCTACGCACCGGAGGCAGACCAGCAACACCCTCTTCAACGCTCTTGGAGACGGTTGGGTTATAATTACCGGGTCCAACACATCTTCTCCTCGACGGCTAGCAACCATTCCTCTGAACCAATCCACCAGATTAATCTGTGTAGTGTAGATTCAAATCAAAACTGATTAACAAGTGATCAGATAATAATACAAATTAATTAATTAATGCTCAAAATTAACTGGTATGTCACTTGCCTCTCCTGGTGGTCTGGTGAAATCGATCGGGCTTCTCCCGGTGATAAGTTCCATTAAAAGGACGCCGAAGCTGTACACGTCACTTGCCTCGTTTAGCATCCCAGTGCTGGCGTAATCTGGAGAAAGGTACCTTTAAACAAACAAACAAACCAACATATTATTAGATTTTTTACGTACCAGTTGACTTTCATGACTTCCATGAACAAGACAAAAAAAATGATTACCCGAAAGTTCCCATGACTCTGGTTGCCACATATGCCGCATCAGAGACCAGTAGCTTGGCCAGACCGAAATCAGACACCTTCGGGTTCCAGCTCTTATCAAGCAGGATATTGCTTGATTTCACGTCTCTGTGGATCACTCTCGGCTCTAATGCTTCATGAAGATATGCTAACCTGTACATGGCCATCCACAACGGAGAATTCAATTCAATTCTTAAAGGGCGATCGAGGCAACGCAAGAAAGTCAAATTCGTGTGGTTCTTCAAAATAATCTGTGAGTAGTACCCTTTAGCGGTTCCAATGGCGATCTTCATTCGTATATCCCAGCTTAATGGACTGACGATGTCGGATCCAACTTCGCCGTGTAGCCACTCCGCTAGAGTGCCGTTGTCCACGTATTCATATACCAGCATCCTATATGGATCGAGAAGAAGAGATTTATAACATTAAGTAATTAATATTCTTGTTTTTGTTAGAACAAACCATTTGTTCAATTAACTACCCACCTTTGATCACCTTCTGCGCAATAACCCATAAGACCCACCAAGTTCTTATGCCTTACTCTACCTATAGCTTCAACTTCCACTTCAAACTCCTTCTGCACTTTCCCCCTACAACTGATGAAATCAATCAATCAAAGCATCCATGCATACACTTCATTAATTAATTATATCATCACTTCACTACTATATATATCAAGGTATCATATCAAAAATCAATTAACCAAACTAGTTCCTTAATCACATACGTACTTGTTACTCAGTAGACTCTTCACAGCCACCATAGTCCCATCTTCCAACAAACCTCTATAAACAATCCCATACCCACCTTCTCCCACAACATTCTCATTAGCAAAACACTGTGTCGCCTTCTCTAGCTCCTTAAAACTATACCATCTCCCCCAACCAATACTCCCCTGCACTGACACCCCCGACGATGATAATCCCCACCCACCATCACTCCCGTTCTTCTCTTGTGAACCACCCCGCTTCACGGATCTCTCGCGGTTTAGAATCATCTCTTCCAAGTTCCGATCAACGTCTAGGATCTGAATCTCCTTCGAAACCGATGGGATGGTTCCTGAACTCAGACTTATTGTGATTTGTTCCTCGTCCTGATCAATTCTGTTTCTTCTCCTCCATAGAATGAGCCACGTCGCGAATGATACTACGAGGATGACTGCCAGGATAAGCAGGGCGATAAGGTGGACCTTTGCACCCATTAATGAAGTAATGTTAATAAATGGGAGGGGTTCAGTAGTTGAGAAAAGAGAAATGGAAGTAGCAGGCAAGATGTTTCAGCTCATGGAACTGAGATTTCCATGGAACGAGAGAGAGAAAGAAAAGAGAGGGAGGGAGGAAAGAAGGAAGGGACGATGTTTGGTCGTGTTTTGTCTTTGCTGATCAGTAGGGAGAGACGGGCGACTGTTTAACTAACCTTCCTTTTTTACACCATAGGTCCGAGGGTGGGACTGGCCCGACTGGGATTCTAACTCTGGTGTTATATTATAACTGTTTGCTAATTGCTGCACTTATTTTCTAAATAAATGATTGCAAACGAAAGAAAAAAAGATCTTGTGATATCGTGTTACTCTACGATGCAAAATTTTATTAATACATTCAATAATTAAGTTTTCTGACTATACTTCAAGCTGGAAAACCAATTTGGACCAAAAAATTAATAATCTGATGAATCGAAGTGGTCTCAAACTAGAAGTGTAATGAATTGACCTAATCGAAACCCTACAAAATCTAAATCAATGCAAATACGATTGTATGGCAGTTCGTGCAAAAATATTGTGCGGACCGGTGATATGGCACTTTAAATGATTATAATTTTTAATATATAAGTCTAAAATGAAAAAAAATATTATTGTTTATCTTAATTTAAGCTTTTTAAAACAAGACCAGTCATGGAATATGTTTTGAGAACTTTAAAAAAAATCTATTTTTATATGTGTATGATGATACACTAAAATGATAATATATATTATGATTCATTAAAATTGATATTATCATTCATTAACTAAAAATTGGTGAATTAGATTACAAATTTCGAACCCAATAAAAATCATTATTGTTTTGTAGTGTATTATTATTGTTGTATGGTGTATTTTAAACCGTATATGATGATTCATGTATTTTTCTTATGTACCAAATATTGTTTTATGTTGTATTATTGTTTAAAATTTTTCTTTTTATATGTGACTGATGATATACTAAAATGATGTTATGATTCATTAAATTTGATATTATGATTCATTGAAATTGGTATTATGATTCATTAACTAATAAGTGGTGAATTAGATAACGAACTCCGGAACCGATAAAAATCTATTATTGTATTTTAATATATTTTTAAACCTTATATGGTGAATGATGTATTTTTCTTACTTACCAAATATTGTTTGAATTGCATTATTGTTTAAAATTTTTATTTGTATATGTTACGGATTATACACTAAAATGATGTTATGATTCATTACATTTGATTTATGATTCATTGAAATTGGTATTATGATTGACTAATAAGTGGTGCATTAGATAACAAACTTCAGAACATATACTGAATCATTATTGTTTTACGGTGTATTATTAATGTTATATGATGTATGTTAAACTATACGTGGTGAATCATAAGTGTCGTTGATATATGTTGATATGTACATATAACTAACATAATTTTTAAACTTATCAAAATATATCCATGACTGGTCTTGTTTTAAAGAGTTTGAATTTAGATGAACAATGGTGCAAATTTTATTTATTTTGGACTTATATTTTGAAAGTTATAACTATTCAAAGTTAATACAAATATTACCCCATTTATTATGTCACATAAACAGTCTAGTCAGCAAGCTGACTAGATTGCCACATATACAGCTGCACTGTACTTAGCACGGCGTTCCCGCACTATCTATCGTCTGCTAAATCAAACCTAACGGCATAAAAATAAGAGAGGGTTCATTTCGGGTAATCAAATTTATTTTTTGTTTAGTTCATTTTTTCTCACTTTTTGATTACCCTATATCTCTTCAACATGATTTTCAGAATGAGATCCTTCCTCTCGTCCACCGATTGAGAAGGGGGAAATGTCCCAAGACCGAAGTAATAACAATGGTAGAAGAACTGCTACAAGAAGGGCCCGAGTAGGCAAAAAGCCAGTGACCGAGCGTAGCAGCACGGTACAGCATAAGAGAAATATCTTGTATCTGTAGCAACCGGGCGTTCAGGCTCGGGCGCAATTTAAGTGAAACATCTTGTATAGGTAGCGACCGGGCATTCAGGCTCGGGCGTAACTTAGTGAAATATCTTGTGTAGGTAACGACCGGACGCTTAGGCCCGGACGCAACGTAAGTAAAATATCATGTATAGCTAGTGACCGGACGTTCAGGCCCGGGCGCGACATAGGTTGAATTCTGTGTAAATAGTATCCAGGTGCTTAGGACCAGGCACAGCTTGAGATAAGACCTCATGTAGCGACGGGGCATTCAGGTCCAGGCATATAATAAAGTAAAGACACTAAGGATGTATGACAGCCTGACAACTAAGGAAGGAAGTTGTAGAATAAAACTATAAATATGCGATCACCTCAAAGCAATAAAACGAGCAATCAGTCTCATCTTCTCTCTCATCCTCTCTCTCATTCTCTAATACTCTCTACTTGCATACCAATTCTCGGGTTCTTAAGGCTTAACCGTGTTCAAAGACTCAGGTAACGTAGGGTTAGACTAATAGGGGATAAGCTGCTTCCTCACTGCATCCTCATTTTGGTGTTGTCTATGGGAATCGAACTGCTCAAGAACAGCAACCACGATACCACTAGATAACAGTAAGAAACTTTCAAAAAAAAGATAATATTAAACTTGTAGGGGAACGTGTTTTACAGGATTCTAAGACGAGACAACCGGTCAGGGCAAACGACGAAGAGCCACAAGACTCGATCTCGAAATAAGATCTTGAAGAAATGCTAAAAGGTCTGGTAAGATCCATAAATGAGAAGATTGTCGAAGGAAATGAGCAGTTACTACAATAGCTCATGCAAAGAGCGAAGGACTACCAAAAGACATGGAAAGAAATGACTGAGGCCATTGAAATTTTGAAAGGAAGAGACTCGAAGGGGAGTAATGGAAGAGGGAAATAAAAATCGAAGGAATCACCACCAAGACTTACTACTGTGAAGAAACATAAGAGGACGCCATCGACATGACTCTATATCCATTTTCTGAAAGGATCAGGAAGGCGAAACTCCCTCCATACTTTGTAGCTCCATCGTTAAAAAAATATGATGGACTGAGGATCCCACGCAACATGTCAACAAATTCATATTTTCCATGAATACTCAAGGCATAAGTTCTCTGGCCTTGTGTCATTTGTTTCCAGGAACACTGTCCAAGAGAGCGTTAAGTTGGATCTCTACGAGGCCCCCTAGTTCATCACTAGCTTCAAGCAACTAAGTGAGGAGTTCCAGCAATACTTCTCTGTGGGCAAGAAAGTAAAGAGGGAGACCATAGAATTGATGGATATTAAGCAAAGAAAATGCGAGACAGTGAAGGAGTTCAGCGAGCTTCCACAAGCAGGTCACAAATTTGATGATGTAGATGAAAAAATACTCATTAAAGCATTTGGGAATGGGTTGGCTCACCCAAGGCTTGTTGGGAAGATAGCGACTAAAGCACCAAAAACACATGGGGAATTGACGAAATGCTCCACGAATTCCTTAAGTATGAAGTCACAAAAAACAAACAAGGGAGTTAGCCAACAACTTTAAGATTCCCTCTCCGACAGAGAAGAAAGCTGGTTCAGGAGGAAGTCCCTCCAGGGAAACTCATTGACCGGAGGAGGAGGGACAAGGTAGAAACCTTATTCTAAAGGATTCCCAACCCCGGTCCAAAGTACCGCATATTCGGGGACAAAAACAATCCAAATCACCCGAGGGAGATATGCGACAGCTGTGAAGGAAGGATGTCTCCCTCCCCCTCAAGAAGCCTCAACCAGGAGAAATTCCGGTGGCTTTTTGTGAATTTGACGGAAACAACAGCCACAGGACAACCAACTTTGCTACTCTCTCCAAGGAACTCAATAGGATAGACGAATAGAAGAGGAAGGAAAACAACATTCCAGGCCGCAAAGAAACAACAACAACTACCAGGCCCGGGCCAAGACCAAGGAGGAGATGCATCCAGAGCTGGACCATAGTAAATCCTTTGGAATGATCACATGTCTGTAAGAAAACTAGAAAGAAAATACAAAAGTAAGGAAATAAGGAAAGAATGTAACAACATGAAGAAAGATTAAAGAAAGGAGGAGATAATAAAACGTTTGTCTTTTTTTTCTTCAGGAAATCAATTATTAAAAATAATGAAGTAACAATCTAACAAGAATTTTTTCCATTAAGTAAATTATAGGATTCTTTTCATAAACTGGACCTTTAACTTCAAATGAAAGGAAGAGGTACATTCATGAGGTCCACCAAGAACTCCCCGAGAGGAAGGTGGCGAGGAAAGAAAAACTTCCCCCAATTTTCTTTACTGGGGAAGATGAGGACGGAGTCCTATATCCTCACAATGACCCACTTGTTATTAGAGCTCAGTTAATGATAGGGTGATGGAAGGGATTCTGGTAGACAGTGGAGCCAGAGCGAATGTCATTTATGTAGAAGCAGTTAAGAAACTTGAGATTCCTGAAGAAAAGATCAAACCTTATTCTGATGTCTGAGGAGGCTTTATGGGGGGAATCTCCGCCGAATCCACTGGAAGTTTTGACATCACCATGACCTTGGGGCATAGAGATAAAATAAGGACTACGAAATTGACAGTGTATGTCATGCCTGGGCTTTCAGGGTATAAGTATAACATGTATCTAGGTCGCCCGGGAATTAATACCTTTCAAGTGATATGCAACACCTATCATCTCAAAATGAAATACTTAACCCGTTCCGGAAAATTAGTAACGGTCCGAGGAATCCAAAAGGTAGCCCGGGTTTGTGAAGTGCGGATTATGGAGAGCCTTCCAGAGGAAGGAATGGTGAAACAGTTGATCAGAGCGTGAATATAAAGGAAGACAATTGTCCCCCCGGGCCAGGAAGATAAGCGCAAAGGCTATGAAGCGCCAGGCATTCTGCCAGAGGAGGTACACCTAAAATATGATCTTTCTAAATTCTTTAACATAGGAAATGTCTTTGACAAGGAGAATAAACCCATTTAATAAGGTTTTTGGAAAAAAGAAGGAAAACATTTGCATGGAGCGCATAAGAAATGCCCTAGCTAGATCCAAGCATTATCCAGCATAATTTACAGGTGGACCCGAGACACCCAGCTATCAGACAACGAAGAAGGGTAATAGAAAATGAGAGAGACTTGGCGGCCCGGATGGAAGTGGAAAAGCTTTTAAAAGCTAGGTTCATTCAAGAAGTTTCCTATCCCAAGTGGCTAGCAAATGTAGTATTGGTGAAAAAATCAAATGGAAAATGGAGAATTTGTGTGTATTTTAAGGATATAAATAAAGCTTGCCCCAAGGACTTTTACCCTATTCCTTCAATAGATAGATTGGTGGCAGCAACAGCCTAAAGCTCGGTTCTAAGCTTCTTAGACACTTTTTTAGGGTATAATAAAAAAATGAATAAAAAAGATTCAGAAAAAACCTTCTTCATTACATCTTCTAGAACATTTTTGTTACAGAGTAATGCCTTTTGGCTTAAAGAATGCAGGAAAAACTTCCTAAAGATTGATTGACAAAGTATTCAAAGAACAGCTTTCCCGGAACATAGAGACCTATGTCGATGACATTGTCGTAAGAAGTGATTCTAGGGAGCAGCACATGGAGGACCTGAGGGAAACCTTTGACACCTTTGAAAAGTATCAAATCAAGCTGAACTCAGAACAATGTGTCTTCAACGTCACCAAAGGAAAATTTCTTGGGTTCATTGTGGGGAAACAAGGGATTGAAGTCGATCCAAAGAAGACTCGAGCAGTACTTAACCTCTCCCCTCCAAAAAACATCAAGGACGTCTAGGAGTTGAATGGAAAGTTAACAGTCTTGAGCAGATTTTGCTCAAAATTATAAGAAAAATCAATTTTGTTCTTCAACATATTGTGAAAGAACAACAAATTTCAGTGGGACAAGAGCGCGTACAGGCCTTTGAAAAAAAATCAAAGATATGATTAAAGAGCTACTTAAGTTAGGAGTCCCCACCCACGGGCCAAGAGCTATACCACTATCTCTATGCATCT
This sequence comes from Limonium bicolor, assembly GCA_023374045.1. NCBI lineage: Eukaryota > Viridiplantae > Streptophyta > Magnoliopsida > Caryophyllales > Plumbaginaceae > Limonium > Limonium bicolor. The sequence goes on from CM041778.1 coordinate 98,639,206, forward strand.
GACTGGGTTGTGGCAGTAGTTTTAATAATGGAAAAAGAAAAAAAAAGAGATCACGGTTTACTACACCGGAAAAATTATGACAACAACAGAAACAAGATACACCAACATTGAAAAAATCATATTCGCACACGTCGTGGCGTCACGAAAGCTACGACCATACTTCCAATCTCCCCGAATCTTCATCTGGACAAACTGGCCCTTAAAGCAGATAACCAGCAATCCAAACTCTTTCGAGCGCTTGATTAGTATAGAATGTTAAGCTAACACAGTATGAAGTACACTTTCTCCCTCGAATGGCAATCAAAGCCTAGGCTCTAGCAGATTTCATCACATAAACCAGCTTCACCCAGGAGGAGGGAAAACACTTGTCACCTTCCGTAATTCTAGTGGACGGAGCTCGATGTAAGACCAGGGCCGAAGTGGGCATTGTGGTCCAGACTCCAGACGGACGGGATCTTAACTACACCTTCTTATTAGAGTTTGAAGTAACCAACAATGAAGTAGAATATGATGCTGTCATCCAAAGGCTTGAAGTAGCCACAACCCTCGGGGCAACAGGTTTTAAAAAAGGTTAAAATTACAATAAATTTTTCTTCATTCTAAAACTTACAAAAGAAAATAGAAAAGATAAAAAAATTCTGAACTAACTGAAAAAGTATGTTTCACTAACCTGAAAGTTGCTAACAAGAAATTTGTAGGGAAAAACTATATACAAAAATGAATAAAATAATAAAAGAATTCTATAACTCTACTACGGGTAGCAAAAATCACGGTCGGAATATAGTGTAAGTAAATTACGACCGAGAGTATCGAACCCAAGGGACTTAATAGAAAATTAGTCCTAATCCTCGGTAATTACCTATTTTAATAAAAGGGGGGAAAGATAAATAATAATTTAAATTAAAAAAACTATCTAATGATCTAACTAAATGATATTTACAATGGATTACCCTTGATTCGGGATAATAATCAATCTAATTACAAGTATGATCACTAAGTCAGATTGACAAGTTTCGAATTAACCAACTCTTGAACACGCCGGATGTAATGTCGGACATAAACGAACAAACACTCTCAATCCGTTATCGAATCCAGCAGATCTATAGCCAATAAACGAACAACAAAGAGGAGAATAAAGTGGTTAATTCCAAATCTTAATTTCCATCCCCTAATTTATAGAAGACAAAGGCAAAGATCACTTAGATTCCTTCAACCTATTATGTTAGAATTTTGAAGTAAAGGAGAACAAGTAGCGAACTTATTCTACTCTTTGCAATGAGATCGAAATCTAAGTTGGAAACTCGTAACTTTATTAAATGATCATAAATGTATTACAAAGAGTATCATTCCTAACCAAAGATGACAAGGAATTCTACTCCACCATCCACACAGATAAAAGAAAGAATACAAAGGAGATAGAGGAATTGGTCATAGCCTTAGCCTGACATGGATTTCCTTCTCTTCGCGTGGATAGTTGCGCAGAACTTCCTTGGACACCTACACTTGGATGAATGTGGAATTAGAGAAATGAGTGGAGTGTAGGGATGTGTTGAAGTGTGTGGAAATGTGGAGAATGTCGGCCTATTTATAGACTTCAAATCTCCATGTGTGCTGGAAGTCATGCCGGGTCAATGTCATCCGGCACCTTATAAAACACGTGCTCAACTGTAACGGTCAAAACCGCCAAATCTTAGCGAAAAGGTATTTGTGCCGGACAGGAGATGTCCGACACCATACCTGACATCAACTGATTTGGTAACGGTAATTAACTGCCACTTCTGATGAACCGTGGTGACTTCTGCTTATGCCGGCTAAGATGTACCTGACATTGCATCCGGCATGCCTTCTGTTTTGCTCCACTTATGCCATGAATCATACTTCCGGCATTATTCCCAGCGTCATTTGATCAGAATTTATTCCTCGCATGAAAATATAAAAACATAAGTCTGAACATAAATAATAGACTTTATACATAGTATAACATAAATACTAGCTATTCTAACCTTATTTTGACTCTTATTATTATAATTCAAGACTATAATATATGATAAGTCTGAGGCTTATCAAGGCCCTACACTTACCTTTTGCTAGTCCTCGAGCAAAACTTAATCAGAAAAGAATAACTACTTATGCACAAAACAGATAACCTTAATAATGACAAACAGATAATCATTTCCAACTACCTGACTCTAATTCACAGGCATCACTTAATCATCCTTATTTTATCAAAAACATACTAATGGGTATAAAACAAAACATTCAATTTCAAAAACCAATCAAAAACTCTTGGGCTATTTTGTATACGGGATTTTGTAGTCTCTCCTTTTTCCGGTTTCCAACATTCTGCCCTATTTTTCGAGGGTTTCTGAATGTGGCCAAGACCCTCATAAATGGATTTCATGATTCAGCCCTACTTTTCAAGGGTTTCTGAACCTGACCTTGATTTTTTTTATTTAGAATGGGGAATTTAAGAGAAAAGCAAAAGGAAAAATTTCGGTTGTTTCTTTTATTCCGAGGCATTTTTTGCAACTCATAGAATAATACTTCATCATTTTTCTTTTGAAAGAAGAGATTTTTTTCCTTTTCTTCTTTTCTTTTCTTTTCTTCTCATACACAATCCATATTTTAGATATTCACCCAAAAGAATTTTCACCATTTCAAAAAGAAAGCAAAAAAATATTACCCAGAAGTAAATCAGAGATAAAAATAGAAGTAAGGTCATATACTCATGTTAATAAAGAGAGTCATGAAGTTAAAATCGAAATCTAAAAGTCATTAGAAAGCTTACCTCTTGAGAGAACAAGCATTTTATCCTTCCCTAATCTTACTTTGTCAAAGACATGCAAAAAGCTTAGTAAAACATTGATAAGACTTCAACTTATAATATATTAGTTATATACATAAACTCGTTTTTTTTCCTTTTATATATACATGTATTTTTTAACTAAAATAATTTTTTAAGGGGGGGCCCCTGCCCTACACTTGGCAGGAACACTGTCCCCAGTGTTCAAAAAAATAAATAAATAATTTCATAAAGAATTTAAAGAAAAATTAAAATAATGGTGAAAGAAAAATTAACAAGCATAGAATAAAATACTCCCCTTATGGAAGAATCAGGGAAGAAATGCCCTACACTTGTGATGAGCCAAGGTATCGGAGTTGCTCACAGCATAAGTCAACTAAAAAAAAGGCAACTAAAACCAAAAACTCATAAAAGGCACCAAGCTTCCATAATACAAGGAGAGAGTTAAGTAGTTATCTATTAGTCATACATGAAAAAGAAAAATAAATAGAAAATAAATGACTAAAATAAAATAAAAAGAAATGAAAGTAAAATAAGAGAAAGAAAGAGAGAGAAAGAACTAGATAACTGCTGCTGGTGTGGAGCAGGGTGGCGGTGGAGAATCTGATGAAGAGTGCGGAGAAGCGTTTGGAGAATCGGAGTGGCTAGAAGAGCTAGGGGTAGGGAGCCCCTTCTTCTTCGCCTCCCGTCGCGCCTTCCTCTTCTTCTTGTCCCGATGAAGGAGGCTCTTAACCAAAGCGGCCATAGAACACGCCACTGTCTGCTTCATCTCCTTTCTGGCCTTCTTTCTGTCAGCTGCCATGGTCTTGTTCATCTGATCTATAGCCAGCAAGATACGATCCTCACCCTGCCTCTCATGCTCATCCAAGCGCTGAGTAATGCGCTCCTCAAAGGCCTTCTGTCTCTGCCCAACCTCCAACTGATGCTGCTCAATGGAGTCTACTCTGGTAGTCAACTCAGTGCGCATACCCTCATAACTCTGCCTAAAAGTATCAAAATAACCCCAACCGACCTGCTAAGCTGCCTGGAAGGACTCCATAGAGTGGCGCTGCTGCAGGAGCTCCTGACGGAAGTGATCGAGCTCTGCAGCCACTCTAGAGTCTGCATCTGAAGTAGAGGTATGCGGTAGTCCGGTGGAAATCGGAGATGGCGGAGGCAGTAAGAGCTGAGTACCCTTTCCCTGATAGCTGGGGTAGTCCTGTGCAGTAGCGTGGGCCCTAGACCTCTTATCGGAGGGAACATATAGGAACTCCCTGGAAGGTGACTCTCTGAACCACCAGTGTCGCAAGACAGTGCGGTCAATAGGGGTAGACTCGGGATGGAAGTGCAGAGCTCTAGGAATCTGAGTCTCCCCTAGTGTCTGAATGATGTGCTGGTGGATGAGCATAGGAAAGATGGGGTGCTGCCCCTCTCGGTGCATGATGGCGCGAACCAACTGTGCAAACATCAATCTCTAGACTGGGAACCGTTACTCAACTGCTCCCTGAGCTGGCCCGAGAAGATACTGAAGCAACGCGCAGTCCATATCATTCAGCTCGTCATGCTTGCAAGGCCGAATGTTATGGCGGATAACCTCCATGGCCACGCGTAACTGGAGGTCAGTGATGAAAGTAATAGGGATCACGTGTCGCTCTCGAGTGTGGGCTCTGTCCATATAACGGACACGTGATCCGAACCAGGAAAAGATAGCGCTCTGGGACTCTGCTAAGGTCTGCCGGCTAAATAACCGCTGTCGTCGATCGTAGTCGATACCCAGAGTCTGTGCTATGCTCTCTGCAGTGATGATAATGCAGCGTGTCGAGACGAAGGAACGGATCTGAACTCCTGAAGCCGGGGGTGGCCCACGGTACTCGGCATTGGCGTAAAACTTACGCACCAATCTTGGGTAAAAATGTCCATGGCCAATGTCTAGTATCCCCAGCCAGCCATGTCGCAAAAAGAGCTCAGAAATCCTGGAGAGCTGGCGGACCTCTAGATGTACTCATCTCTCCCGAACCCACTTACCTTTCATCTTGGAATGATGAAAGTACTGAGTAGCGGAAGGATTAACGAAACCTTCCCCATCAAATTGGGGCTCATCAGGAATGTAGGAGGGTAGAGGGAGGGGGTACCAAAATCATCCTGCTCTGGTGCTGAAGAAGTGGATCCAGGTCCACTCCGAGTCTCTGAGGATGCCCTCTTCTTCTTTTTCCCCCTCTTGGCTTTCTTGGTAGACTGTGCAGCACTCCTGGAAGCGGGTTCCTTGCCTGCCCGTCTGGTGGAACGGCGAGGCGGCTCAGGTGCAGGAGGAACCTTCTCCTCCTCTGTGGTGTCATCAGCGACGGCTGCATCAGCCTGCTCAAATAGCTCCTCCTCCTCAGAGTCGAAGCAAGATGCGTGTGGAGGAGGGGTGGCTCTTTGGCGAGGCATCTGCAAGAGAGAGAGAAGGATACCACAGGATAGACCATCAATGTCAGCTCATTAGTTCATAAAATTTGACAGATCTTGGAGCCGAATCAAGAGGTGCAATATTCCTGTAAATTAGACCTAAATAAAGAATAATGTGAACATATTATATCCTAGGTACTAATTCAGAAACATGGAGTTTAAAATAGATGAAGAAAAATTAACCATAGAGTCGTGCCGGGTGCGGCGCCGGACAGAAGCAACCCGGCACAATCATACAACATGGTGCCGGACAGGATCCACCAGGCATGTTCAATCAGTTTTGTGTCGGATGTGTGGTACCCGGCACATTCATCCGGCACACTCAACATTTCAACCCAAAAACCCAGTTCGAAAAAAAAATCTCCAGAATCACAGAAAGCATACAGAACACCACAGAATAAGTTCGCAAATCCTAAATCAGATACATACCATCCCTAATCCCGTTCTTCAACTACATAAATCGTATTAAGCCAAGCATTGCTAAAAAAAATTCGAAATTGAAAGCACTAAAGAAATGAAAACACACGCAAGTAAGAGAGGGGAGAAGGTGGAACCTGTTTGAGATTGAAGCAAACAAACAAAAAGAACAACCCACAAGATTTGGTATTAGAGAAGTGAAGGTGAGAGTTGTTTGTGGTGTTGGGAGGCGCGGTGGCTCTTGGCTGTTTGATTTGGCTCGAAAGTACGTCGGGTAGGGTAGAAGGTGAGAGAGAGGACTAACCCGGTATTTTATTTTTTGAATTTTTCCGAGGTGCCGGGTGTAGTGCTGGGTCTTTTGTACCCGACACATGTGATTCTAGTGAGCCGGATGTCGTTTACCCAGCTTCGTGACCGGCACAATGAGATTCCTTGCCTCGCACCTGCAGTAGTTTACTTGCGTATACAATAAACAACAAAACAACATATGTATGCATACCAGTAAGTTAAAAATGGGTCTTATACATAAGTATAGGGGATAACATAAGGAATTATAATATTTTTACCAAGGAATAAAGAAATTTAACAAAAAATAATGGTACAAAATTAAAATAGCAAATTATGTAATTAATTCTAAAATTTTATGAAAACTAAAGTTGACATTGGGACCGTGTCAGTTTTCAAGCTGGAAGTATTATTCCTGGAGTCGGACTTCCTCCGAGTATGCCGGATTACAACATCCGGAATTATGCACGACATATATACATTAATTTAGAAAAGAATAAATAAATCAACGAATAAATAAAAGAATAAAGAATATATAATGAACGAATTGAATCAGAGAGTAAAGAATAAAAATGAATAAGCATAAAATTGAACGGACCAGGTATAGTGCCGGGAGTGATACGTCCGGCATTGACTTCCTCCAAAGGTGCCGGATTACCCTTACCCGACGTCACGCACGACATGTTCAAAAATAGATAAAAGGATAAATTAACGAATCAAAATTAAAGAAATAAAGAATAAAGAATAGGGTGATCACCAGTTTTAGGACTTGGACTATTTCCAAGTCCCCAACAACGGCGTCATTTTGCTAACAAGAAATTTGTAGGGAAAAATTATATACAAAAATGAATAAAATAATAAAAGAATTCTATAACTCTACTATGGGTAGCAAAAATCGTGGTCAGAATATAGTGTAAATAAATTACGACCGAGAGTATCGAACCCAAGGGACTTAATAGAAAATTAGTCCTAATCCTCGGTAATTACCTATTCTAATAAAAGAGGGGGAAAGATAAATAATAATTTAATTTAAAGAAACTATCTAATGATCTAACTAAATGATATTTACAATGGATTACCCTTGATTCGGGATAATAATCGATCTAATTACAAGTATGATCACTAAGTCAAATTGACAAGTTTCGAATTAACCAACTCTTGAACACGCCGGATGTAATGCCGGACATAAGATGCACAACACATTCAAGAATTTTGAATGTGCCCGACACCAGACACCTGGCATTGCATCCGGCAGTGTCAAAATGTCAACATTGCTTTCCATGTTTTTGGTAGAAACAAACACTCTCAATCCATTATCGAATCCAGCAGATCTATTGCCAATAAACGAACAAGAAAGAGGAGAATAAAGTGGTTAATTCTTAATTTCCATCCCCTAATTTATAGAAGACAAAGGCAACGATCCCTTAGATTCCTTCAACCCATTATGTTAGAATTTTGAAGTAAAGAAGAACAAGTAGCGAACTTATTCTACTCTTTGCAATGAGATCGAAATCTAAGTTGGAAACTCGTAACTTTATTAAATGATCATAAATGTATTACAAAGAGTATCATTCCTAACCAAATATGACAAGGAATTCTATTCCACCATCCACACAGATAAAAGAAAGAATACAAAGGAGATAAGGGAATTGGTCATAGCCTTAGCACGACATGGATTTCCTTCTCTTCGCGTGGATAGTTGTGCAGAACTTCCTTGGACACCAACACTTGGATGAATGCGGAATTAGAGAAATGAGTGGAGTGTAGGGATATGTTGAAGTGTGTGGAAATGTGAAGAATGTCGGTCTATTTATAGACTTCAAATCTTCATGTGTGCCGAAAGTCATGTCGGGTCAATGTCATCTGGCACCTTATAAAACACGTGCTCAACAGTAACGGTCAAAACCACCAAATCTGAGCGAAACGGTACTTGTGCCGAACAGGAGATGTCCGCACCATACCCGGCATCAACTGATTTGGTAACGGTAATTAACTGCCACGTCTGATGAACTGTGGTGACTTCTGCTTATGCCGGCTAGGATGTACCCGGCATTGCATCCGGCATGCCTTCTGTTTTGCTCCACTTATGCCGTGAATCATACTTCCGGCATTATTCTCGGTGTCATTTGATCAGAATTTATTCCTCGCATGAAAATATAGAAAACATAAGTTTGAACGTAAATAATAGACTTTATACATAATATAGCATAAATACTAGCTATTCTAACCTTATTTTGACTCTTATTTCTGTAATTCGAGACTATAATATATGATAAGTCTGAGACTTATCAAAAGTATACTCAGATTCCATGCTTGTAGCAAGGCAAAATGACAACATCTACGAAGTAAAAGAAGTGAACCTTTGAAGATATCTGCAAAAAGTACAGGAATTAAAGGCCAACTTCTCAAAGTGAGCTAAATCATCTTCCCCGGTCCAAAAACGTCGAAGCAGACACCATAGCCAAACTTGCTAGCATGGCCAAAAGGGTACCAGTAAAAGATGTGAATCCGCCAACGGCAATAAAATGCGAGTACCAAGAGGAACTCTAATCTCTCATAAAGTATTTACTAAGGACGGAAGGCACTGGAGTACGATTCTCAGCAAAAAGGTGGTGTGGAGGAATAAGAGTCAGAGAAATTTTTTACCTTCTTTAACACCCTGAATGCAGTCTAAGCCAGCACAAAAATCCTCCGGCTTACCTTCTACAACATTTTTTGAGACCATGGCTCTAGTAGTAGCAAAGAAAGGCAAAGGCAAAGAAACGAGTTTTTCAGATTTGCAGATAATTGAATGTTAGAAAGTAGAATGAAGGCGGAAGACGAAGAGAGCATAGAAGAGCAACTATTAGCACAAAGTGAAGAAAGAGAAATTGAAGTGACTCATTTAAAATATAAAGGCGGTAAAAAATAATTTTCAGCTTTTATTTTATTTCTTAAATAACCTCATAGAAAAATAAAGAAACAAAAAGACCATACAGCATTCCTAGTGGAGTGCACGCGCTGGAAAAAGAAGTAGTCAACTTCGACGGACTCGACCTAAAAAAAAGTCAAAGGGGAAGAAAAAGAAGTCATTTTCCTTGCTTCTGCATAGACAAAGAGCTTGTGGGAATGAGAGAGCAGAGCAAGGCGAAAACAACTTGCAAAAGAGAGCATGTGGGACTATAGGAAAAATGGCAAACTTGTACAAAAAAAATTCACGCTCACCTCCGAAAAGTTCTACTTAAAAAAATGATAAAAAGTAGAACTTGTGGAAAGATGAGAAGGGAAAAACAAGTCCCAAGGCCGAAGCAATAAAAAGGGCAGAAGAACTACTACAAGAAGGGCCCGAGCAGACAAAAAGGTAGCGACCGAGCGTAGCAGCCTGGGCACAGCATAAGAGAAATATCTTGTATAGGTAGCAACCTGGTGTTCAGGCCCAGGTGCAACTTAAGTGAAATATCTTGTATAGGTAGTGACTAGGCGTTCAGGCCCGGGTACAACGTATAGATAGCTACCGAGCGTTCAGGCCCAAGCGCGGCATAGGTAGAATTCTGCGTAAATAGTACCTAAGCGCTTAGGACCAGGAATAGCTTGAGATAAGGCCTCATATAGCGACCAAACATTCAGGCCCGAATGATAGTTAAGTAAAGACACTAGGGATGTATGAAAGCCTATCAACTAAGGAAGGAATTTGTAGAAGCAAACTATAAATAAGGGATCACCTCAAAGCAATAAAGCGGACAATCAGAATTCTCTCATCTTCTCTCTCATCCTCTCTCTCTCTCTCTCTCTCTCTCATTATCTCGTACTCTCTACTTGCATACCAATTCTTGGGTTCTCAGGGCTTAACCGTGTTCAAAGGCTCAGGTAACAGAGGGTTACTGATACGAGATAAGCTGCACTCTCATTGCATCCTGACGATAACCGATGGCCGTTGACCAGGTCATTGATAGATATTGACCGACAATTAGTAGTTGTTGACAGACAGCTGGCGGCCATTAATCACTGACCGGTGGCCGCTCACCGATAATACATTTTTTTCTCATGTAGAAATATACAGTGAGGATAATCATATTTGACGAAAGTACATCAATTAGTACAGAATTAAGTTGAATTTTGATAAATGTGTCTTTGGTGTAACCCAGGGGAAATTTCAAGTTTCATGGTGGGACAAAGAGGAATTCAAGTTGACCCGGAAAAAACCCAGGCAATCTGAACCTTCCAAAGAGTATCAAAGATGTGCAAGCTTTGAATGGAAGACTCACTGCCCTGAGTAGATTCTGTTCAAAGCTCCAGGAAAAGTCCATCCCCTTTTTCAACATGCTTCGGAAGAATAAGCAATTCTAGTGGAATTCAGAATGAGTAGAGGCATTTGAGCGGATAAAAGAGATGCTCCAGGAGCTTCCTAATCTAGGTGTTTCGGCCCCTGGACAGACTTATTCATACATTTATTAGTATCAGAAAGGGCTATGGCGGCTGTCTTGGTAATGGAAGAGGCACGAAAAGAGATTCCGGTTTATTACACCGGGAAAATTTTAACCTCTACCGAGACAAGATATACTAACATTGAAAAAGTTATGTTTGCTCTTGTCATAGCTTTAAGGAAATTAAGGTCATATTTCCAGTCACATCGAATCTTCGTCCGGACTAATTGGTCTCTGAAGCAGATCGCAAATAACCTGAATGCTTTCAGTAGAATGGTTAGCTAGACAGTCAAGCTCACACAGTTTGAGATACATTATACCCCACAGATCGCAATAAAAACTCAAGCGCTGGCATATTTCATTACTGAATCAAGGGCAATTCACCCATCATGTTTGACAAAATTGTATCCCGCATCCACCTTGTTTCAGAAATTACTTTCCTGACCTAAGATGTTTCCACCGTTTTAGATCTGGCACCTTCGGTCTAAATTGGTTTAACTAATTTTTGTTCATTTTAGGAGATACATAAACGTCATCAAAAATTAATGAAACTTTACATGAACGATGTTAAAGTATTATTATTTGAACATATGTCAAATCCCAAGTTTTCTAAGATCACATGTGACCTATGCGGCCTAATGCAAACACGCTCAAATTAAGCTTTTTTGCGGTTTCTACCGTAAGTTCGTTTTTTCTAATCTTCTAGAAGATGTTTAAACGCCATCAGTAGTTGACAAAACTTTACATGGACGATATTAAAGTGTTATATTTCGGACATATGCCAAATCCCAAGTTTTGTAAACTTACCTGTGACCTGTGAGATCCAATGAAAACATGTTCAGAGTAAAACACAATTTACGGGTTTTGGCGCCAAAAACTTGGGATTTGACATAGGCCTAAAATATAACATTTTAACATCATCCATATAAATTTTCATCAAATATGAACGATGTTTAAACATCTTATAAATTTAACAAAAATTAAAGAAAATCAACTTGTGCCATAAACCGAAACTAATTTACTCTGAACGTGTTTTCGTTGGGTCGCACATGTCACAAGTGAGCTTAGAAAACTTGTGATTTAGCCGATGGTGCACAAAATAAACATCGTCCATGTAAATTTTCATCAACTTAGGACAACGTTTAAGAATCTCCTTAATTGAAAAAATAGAGAAAACCAATTTGGACGGAAGATGTCAGATGTAAAACAGTGTAAACGTTATGGGTGGGGAAAGTAATTCTGAAACCATGTAGGTGCGGGTCATAATTTTGCCTAACATCATGGGAGAGATGTAATTTAGGGTGGCCAATTGTTTTCAAGCTGCATGTTCTAGTTATAGGTTGCTATACATTGTGGTCTATATAGAAATCTTTGGTATGTAGGTTTCTGCGATATCATTGGCAAGAAATTATGTCCTTTATACAATCTCTATTGCATATAAACAATATCCTACATGGCTTCCTACCTCAGGCGGGAGCTTCTTTCTCTCTAAGGCGGGAGCTTCTTATTACCAAAACAAGCTTCTTCACCGATAATACATTCATGTGCTGCTACTATGTCGTTTCTCACTACTATATCATCTACATAGGCTTTGACGTTCCGGGACAACTGCCCTTGGAATACTTCATCAATCATTCGTTGAAAAGTTGCTCCCGCATTTTTTAACCTGAATGGCATGACTTTATAACACAATGTACCGAACGAAGTGATGAAAGATGTTTTTTCATGATCATTCTCGTTCAACATTATTTGATTGTATCCAGAGAATGCATCTAAGAAACTCATTACATTGCTTTGAGATGTTGCCATCACTAATTTGTCAATGGATGGTAGTGGATAAAAATATTTTGGACAAGCTTTATTTAAATCTGTGAAATCAACGCACATCCTCCATTTTCCATTTGCTTTTTTAACCATTACAACTTGACAACCACCTTGGATAAAAAAAACCATCTTAACGAACCCAGCCTGAAGAAGCTTGTCCATTTCTGCCCGAGCCACCTCGTCCCTTTCTCTTCCCATTATTCTCTTTCTCTATCTGATGGCTGGGAATTTTAAATCAACATTCAAATTGTGACGGATAATGCTGGCGTCCACCCCGGGCATGTCTTTTGGGCTCCAAGCAATCGTCTTTCTTCTTTATTCCAAAAATCTTATTAAACGAGTATGTTAACCACAATCAAAGGCATTTCCAATTTTGAAAATTTTAGAGGAATCAAATTTTAAAGGTATCTCTTCCTAGAGATCCAGCGAGTTTAAGGCTCTTTCTGATTCTCCTAACTGTGTCCGAGCTCTTACTTCTCCTTCCTCGTATTCTCGAGAAGTTCTGGTCTCCTTTACCACATCATCTTCTGGAAATCCCTCAGCACACCCGTGCGGATTTTTGAGGGATTTCCGGCTTCCGGGAATTGACACTAATCTTTCTGACCTGGTCAAATATTTCAACTTGAGGTACTACGTGCTACAAACAGCTCCAAAGGCATTGATGCCTAGTCTCCCCAAGTATACATTGTATCTTGACAGGTCTCTTAAGATATACAGAGTTATCCTTTCCGTTCTCCTGTTGTCCTTCTGACCTAAAGTCATGGTAACATCAATGCTAGCGGAAGCTTGTGTTGTGATCCCTCTTATAAAGCCCCTGAAAGTTGCAGTAAACGGGTTGACTTTTTCTTTCGGTATTTCCAGTTTCCGGAATGCTTCCAGCGAGGTCACATTCGCTCCAGCTTCACTATGGACCAATATATTGCCCACCATTTTATCGTTGATTTGGGCCTGAATGACAAGGGGATTACTGTGTGGAAAATAGACTCCCACCCCACCGTCTTCTGTAAAATATATCGGTGCCAGGGATTCTTTTCTCATGACCTTTCTTTCTGGCAACTTTTCGTGAACCTCGTGTACATGCCTTTTCCTTTCATTCATAAAGTATGGCACTTTCTCTGAAAATAATCCAGTATGGCTCTTTCCCTAAGTGTTCATCGCAAAGATAAACTTCTTGATGTGTTGTGTTGAATCTCCAATTCCATCGTACTTCTCTATCGTTGACGCCACAAAAAAGGGTGGGAGTTTGGCCTTTTTGATGCTTTCAGTGAAGGGATACAGAGACATATCTATAGTATCCTCATCCTCTGTAATGATTACTGGTGATTTTTCCTTCCTACTTCCCTCTCCGCTTTTAGATACATCTTTACTCTTCAGATTATCGATAACGCTAGCCATTTCCTCCATTTTTCTCTGATAATCTCGATCTCTCTCCATAAGCTCTTGTTGAAATCTTTCATTGCTTTTGACTATCTTTTCATTAACACCTTGGGCAAAGCTCCTCATTAAATCGCAGAGTTCTTGTTTTGAGATAGAGTTGCCCTTAGCTTCAACTACCTTTTCTTTCCCCTTTCTAGTTCCTGGTGCCATTTTTCAAATCAAGAAGATGATGTGCGTGGTTTAGATCGTGGTTTTCTTTCGACTGTTCTTTCCCACAGACGGCGCCAAATGAAGTAGAGCTGTGTGAACTCTACTCTGCTCTCTCACTCCTCACAGTACGTACTCTCAAGACAGTAGTAGACAAATTGACAAAGAATAACAGAAGTATATTGATGTAGGCGTGACTGTTTTACATGATCGTACTTCCAATTTATAGGCTCATATATGCCTATTTTGGAACATTCTATAAATGCTAGAGTTTTCTTTGTATACAGTCTTTTTACTTTATATTTTCCCTTTATATATACAAAACTTTAATGGTCACTTTCCCTAGTCTGATCGCCCGGTCGTTTCTGTCTTGACCGGTTGTCCTTTACAACACTATTGGCCCTATCGACCGTTCCGTCTATAGGATAATATTAGTTAAAGTTCTTTTATACTACGTCCGGTCGTTTTTACACAACCTCTACCGGAAAGAAACCTTTCTTGTTATGTCCGATCGTTCCTTGTCTGTCCAGCCCGGAAGTCTCCCATTATAGTCTTTAGCTTACATTTAGTGATCTTAGGCATGTTATCGTTTGATTTCTATGTGTTGAGCTGGAGGATTTCCAAAAAATAGAACACGTGTTTTGATTACATGATTGTTTACAATTGTCTCCGCCGTGAAAGAAAATATTATTACTACCTAGTACCTAGATGACAAAATATTGTTAAGATGTCTGGTCATGCAACAAGTTGCTCCCCTGCATACGCACATTAATTTATTTGTATATTGATCATACATATATATGCTCGATATAAGCTAACTAACATGGGAATAATCAGGGGCGGAGCCAGAAATAATAGTTGAGGGGGGCATATGTAAAATTATAAATAATTAGGGGGGGTTTTTGTAAAAATTTGCTTAAAAATTTTTTTTTTACACTATATTTTTATGTAATTTAACAAAGTTGGGGGTGTTTTGCTCCCTCCATCCCCCCTCTGTCTACGCCCCTGGGAATAATGATAATGAAAAATCTTCCTTCATTTCCTATTTTATGGATTAAATTATTAATATGTGTAATGCATTTCACGCCTTGAGTACATAGATTTATATTGATGATTCAATAGACGAAAATAGTACAATCGCCTGCTATATAACGTATAGTGTTCTCCCCCGTCGAAGTTATGTAGTGTTCTCCCCCGTCAAGTTTGGCGTAAATATACATAATCCTCTACTAAATTAGGGATGCGGGAAACATGTGTACGGATAATTAATTCATATTTTTGTCAGATTGATAGAGTGCTAGCCTGTTGTTGAGGTATGTTGGTCACAATCGCCGCAACAAACCATGCATAACGTGGCTGTCGTTTTGTTTTTTAAGTTGAGGGTTGGGTTTCGAACGATTATAATTAATATTTGGATTTCATAGATTTTAGAGATTACACCGAATTATCAAAGAACAGGACTGGTGGCGTCTGGCTAGCTAGAGTATGTTAGCAAAAACCGCCGGATCAAAGAGTTTTCTTAAGGTAAATTAAGGCATCATTTCTCATACTGTCTCTCTATTATCGACTGTCTTAATGGAAGAAGAAAGTCTGACAAAATGTAGAGATCAGTCTCATGAGGCCGTTAGATTAACTATGGGAGCCCCAAATGTTAGCTGGAACGTCAACCTAAAACTGATAATATTCAAACACATCTACAAGCTAATCTAGGAAGAAAAAGAACCTTAATACTATTTGGTTCTATAACTTTCCTTTATGTATAATGGATTTTGTTGTTTAATATAAGTTCCTTTTTTTTAAAAAAAAAAGCATCATTTCTGAATTCAACCGTTTCCCATTTAAACAATTTTTTTTTCAAACTCCCCCATTTTAAACAATTGAGTGACGTTCTTATTGCATAAATTAATTAGGAGTAAGATAACATAACCACTTTTGGTACCCGCGGGTGGTTCGTTGGGTGGGGAGTAATAGATTCAATAAAGAACAAGGTACCAACATGTAGCTAAAGATAGATGTATTAAATCTACATATAGTAGAAGAAAACTGTACATTACATCTATAAAAATATGTTTATTATTTATATAACAAATGTTGTATATAAAAATAACACTTTCACTACAACAAATAAGATCTATGGAGGCAACAAAAATTGCCTCTGTAAATCAAAAAGTTGCCTCTGTAGATATTTAGAGGCGACAAAAAAATTGCCTCTAGGTTGCCTCTAAAAAATCGCCTCAGTTGATTATGGAGGCAACTACAAGGTTTGCCTTTGTTGATTGAATCTACAGAGGCAACATAGCTCGCCTCCATTGACCTTGAACAATGGAGGCAAATGCAAACTCGCCTCTGTTGCTCTTAACCTACTGAGGCAACTACCTTATCTCGCCTCCGTTGAGCTGTGTGAGGAGTGCCTTCCAGCATAGGCAAACGAGGCAACAAGTTTTACTCGCCTCTGTTGATATACTACAACCGAGGCAAGGGCTAAACCTCGCCTCCATTGATCTATGTAGAAAATAAGCAACGGAGGCTACTTATTCTACTCGCCTCCATTGATGTCTAACAACCGAGGCAAGTCTTGAAACTCGCCTCCATTGTTTATGTAGGAAATAAACAACAAAGGCAACCTGTTTCTACTCGCCTCTGTTGATGTAACACAAAGGAGGCAATTGAAAAGTTGCCCCGTTGATCTTTTATTTTTTAAAAAAAAATTACTAAAGCATATAAGCTCCCATAGCTCCTTTCTAATAGCAATTTCATAAACAATAGCGCACAAATATACCAGGACAGACAATAAATCGTGGAACAACAAAATTGATGGAAATAGAAAACATTATTTGTTGCACATTGTTAAGAAACTACTAATGAGGTATTGTTAACCCTTGTTTAAGCTGTTCATAACAATACACCGTGGAACAAGGTATATGATGTCCGATAATGGTATTGAAACTGAAAATATTGCTAACTGCTTCTTGGTATTTGCACTTACAGAGTCAAGCAGGACATTAGAAGTCTTGAAATCTCGGTAAATCACTTTAGCTTCAGCACTGTGGAGGAAAGCTAGTCCCTTTGCAGCTCCAAGTGCAACTTTGAATCGGAGGGTTCATGAAAGAGGCTGAAAGCAAGAACCCCTGCAACAAACAGCACCAACAAGTTCGTGAAATAACACTTTAAGTCCCAGCACATGAAACATAAATCAGACAGTCAATTAAGAGAGAAAATGTCAGTAACCTTGTCGGGAGTTATAAGGCCCTTGTCCTCTGCATCTTTGATCACACTATATTCAATACTGCAAGGAAGCATTTTAACAAAATTTTCACTATACTTTTACAGGGCATGCTCAATTGTTTGTCACTAGGAAGACAATCAACTGCTAGTTTAAAGCGCATGCCATCAGCAGAGGATCATAATATGCAGATACATACACTCCAGACTACAAGTTCAATTGGGTTACATATCATGAAAGTCAGATCGTTGGGAGGCAGATCCTTTTACCTGCAAGTGCCAGATCAGAATGTGTGCAAATATATCACTTCTTTGAGCCGCACGAACCAAGTTTCCTTCCACTAGCCTCTAAAAGACATCACCAACAGCAAAAGATTGTGGCATTCAAATGTGGTCTTTGTGTCGACTGAATGAGCCAATCATTATGGTTCTCAAATGTGGCCTTTGTGTCGACTGAATGAGCCAAACGAAATAAATTGTTAAAGCTGCCAAATGTTACAAAACCATTAGTTTGAGCCGGAGAAGGAGAAACAGCCCCAGCTTCAGGAGAGGGTGTATAGCAAAGGAAACTCTCAGGCAATCGTACCAACTCCTCCAAGGAAATGTCATTCAACAACACCATTATTTCCTGCTGAACTAACCAAGGCGAACATCACGATCTTTTGTAAGAAAGATAGTGGATCACTGCCAAACAACCAGAAAAAGAAAAGGGATAATCAATCAACAAAGATAGTCTATCTACAACCTGATCAATGGTTTTATTTTAACTAAATCATTCAAAAATTGGCCTTTCTCTTACCTTGAGGTCTCGGTGAAGGACATAATTTGAGTGCAAGTAGTCTACAGCGAGCAACAATTGAGTAAACCACTTGCACAGTTTCTGTATAGCAAAAGAGAAACAAAAGGAATGAAATCTTCAAATGAGTACTATATTATGCAGCAACAGAACAGGGGGGGGGGGAGCAGTTCAATAGAAAGCACCTCTTCAGGAAAATATGTCCCATTAGCTTTTTTCATCTGTTCAGCAGCAGCAGGCACAATAGTACATCGGAGTGAAAGAATGTTTTTCACCTTTAGAATGCAGCAAATGAATCTAAAGTAGTACTCACATGTCACCTCCTTCACAGTATCCGGTAACAATACACACATAGCATCCCTGTGTTCAGCCGACAAATTCATCGTTCTTAGTACTACTGTACAAATTAAAGCTTAAATAGAGAGCACGAAAGAGTATCTACACTTAATTGGTGGTCACAGAATTCACACGGTGACACTTAAAAAGAAACCCTCACCTTCTCTACCCAAGCTTCTTTGAATTCAACAATGAAAGGGTGTTGTATTCGAGCAATCAGCGCCATCTAGAAACCCCCATCAAACCAATGTAAAGCAATTCAAGCAATTGATTGAGAAAGTAAAGACATAAGAGTGACAGAAACTTAAAATCAATAGTGATATGGATAGGTGGTGTATGTGCAGCAACCACCTCCTGATGCGCGGATCGGCGACACCGTTCAGTCTATCTGGCTAATCTTATTTTCTTCAACACATATCTGTTGAGAAATTTGATCGAGGGAGATTAGAACCGCAAACCCAACAAAAAATAGTAAATAAAATAAGTATAAAAAAGAAAGGGGTGACTGGTCGGGGGTTGAATTGAATAGAAAGTGGTAGCGGTTAGTTAGTTCATCCTACTTTTTCTTCTCGAGTCTGTGATTAACAAGTATGGCGGCACCGAAAGCACCACGCTGAGAAGAAAAAAATTGGGGAAATGTTAATTAACACTACCCAAAAGAAGACAGATGAGCTCAAATACACATCACAACATATAACTACATCCATATATTGAAAAGGCCAATTGAAAGGCACTAAACAAGTACGTAAAAAGGGAGGAAATGCATAAATTTGTATTCACCTTAACAACTTCCAAATAGATAACCACTTTATATTGTGTGTAATCATGATGAGCCAAAGGTGCTTCAATAAAATATGACACGGAATGAGTGAAAAAATCAGGGGACACGTAACCAATTATGAGAGGTCTTTCTGGTTCTTTAAGGTTTTCCCATGATGTATACTGTGGATATAATCTCATAAAGCGCTACCCCAGTCTCTGCATGTTCAATAATATAAAATTCCATTACCGATGCGGAATAATTGAGTTATATAACAAGAATACATCACTCTGCAAGCAACAGTCGTGTATTGGATACAAGAGCAACTCTAACTCACGTTTATGTTGATAAGAGGGAGGACCAAAGGTGACTTCCAATTTATTAATATAAACTCAGCTTCTAAGTTTTTCACCCGTGTATCATTTGTCACTTCCATAGGCCAAAATGATGCACATTTGTGTGAAATGATACTCCAGAATCCAAGTAGAAAAGGTATTTACCATTTCACATAGGAATTCACACCACATTCGTTTATTTCATCACCTGTGTCAAGTATAGAAATGCAGTCTTCATTCATGTCCAAACTGCAAGATGAGTTAAGCAACGAGCATGTCAGCAATTGACATAGCAGCAGGATTTGCAAAGGATGATAAAAGGAAAACAATCATATGTCCAAAATGCAAGATGAGTTAGTCAACCTTTACTCAATACTTAGACTAAAAAACATATATTAGATAAAGCTGGATAAAATGATGCACCGGTAAATAAAGCCAAACACGAAGATACTGCATAGCAAGCTTGTTTCCGGCATGTGATCCACCATTGATGACATTAAAGGTAGGGACTGGCAAAACTACATTCTTGTTGCCGGCAAGGTCAGGGATGAGCTGCATTCAGAAATCAATGTGTTAGTTTTTAATGATCTAGCCAGAACAAAGCAATTCCCAAGCAACAAATCCATGTTGACCATCTTGCTTCAATTCTGAATTACCCAAAGGTGTAATGCATTAGTCACTGTAAGGATGCAAGAAAAAGGAAAGAAAAATAATAATTTACCTGGTACAAAGGAACCTTCTTGACCATAGCACCATCCTTGCAAACGACAAGAGACACAACCAATATAGCATCTGCACCAAGTTGTAGCGCAAAAAAAATTACATTAGCATCTGCACCATCCCCACTCATTTACAGTTCCATCAAGCTTTTGAACCATGTAGTTATCTAGGTGAGTCTGCTTAATTGTAGACATCTTATTTTAGCTTAGCAACAAATCCTTACTTGCATCATTTTTATCCCTTGTATCAAAAAGGGTAAATAGGAAATGAGAGGTGTCGTATATTCTCATATTAAGAGAGATCGCGCGTACCTTTCCTACCAAAGAAGGGGCAATGACGTTGTTGACACTGTCAACAGCCTGCTCTTTTTCCATGTAATTATCTACTCTAGAAGAGAAATAAACACTAGTTATAGCAAGAGGGGGTTGATTTTGAGAAGATTTGGGTTCAGATGCAGCAATTATTCCTATAGGTAGTTATCATAACACTTCTTAGCTTGCTCTATTTGTTGCCTCATGTTAAAGAATTTGATCATCAGAACTGATGTCACAGGTCTGGGAGGTTTTGTGGCTTGACGGGCATTGCCACAAAGGAATACTGATCCTACAAAAACTTCACGCCCCTGGGATACTGTAGGTTTCAAACACAAAATTTTATAGTTATCTTCGACATTTATAATGCTCTTCTCTCCGTCCTTTTACTAATTCATGAGCAGAAGAAGAACTTGCTAAAGCTAGACAAGCATTTTCATGGGTGAGAAGCTGCTGTTAACAAGTTTACTAACAAACCTAACGTTGCCTCTTACCTCAGGTTTTTAATTAGCAGAAAATCATGGCTTAAAAAACTGAACCACACTCAAATCAGAAGTTGTTCATAGTAAAACGGTGGTTCATAGCATTAAAGATCAGTAACAAATGAAATAACTAAGGTCGGGGAACTGTGAAGTGTGTGCTAAGGTATGTAACTGGGACTATTGGCCATGGATTACGGTATTTTCCAGCCAAAGAGTTTAAGTTGAAAGGGTTCAATGGCAGTGACTAGGTTAATTTACTTGGTGTGATAATTGTTCAGCAATAGGGCTCATCAGAAATCCAGTTGATCATGGTCAGACCAAGCACATTGATATGAAGATTCATTTCATTTGTTAACCAGTGGAAAGAAAATAAAGTTTTAAGTACACATTTGTTCGACCAATCAGCAGGTATTTTGACAAAGACATCATACAAAAAGAAGTTTATCTTTCTTCGAGGACATATGAGAGTAACCAGTTTTGAATCAAAGAGAAGTATCAAACATATAATTCAAAATGATCCTAATACGATGCCATGACAACCATTAGCCCCATCAAGAAGAAAAACCCCATCTTCTGAATCCGTATCCTTCCAACAACATCAATGAAAATCACAGTAAATGATAACCCAGGCACTATACCACAAAACGCGATGAGTGACACCACTTTACCCATTTTATAAACCTCCTGAATCGCACTCATTTCCTCTGCAAGTGGAATCCAACCCACCGCAGTAACCAGATCCCGTTCCACCAAATTCTGGCTCGACATCACAACTTCTATAAGAAACCAACTCACTGTTATACCCACCAGCCTTCAACCGTAACAACCAACAAACTCTTTCGACCATAAACCAAACTTATTTCTTTCATCCATAACGATTTCATTAAATATATCAAGCTCTGACTCAATATTATTCACTTTTAACACACACGACATATCCACAACTGCTTGAACCGCATCATTTCCAACTAAAGCACTATACATTGCCGTCTCCGGCATCTTCATCCTCAAATAAAAATCAAACATATAATTCAAAACTGAATTTTAAATGGATAGAAGGTTAGGTTTCGAGTGAGAAACCGGGACGCCATAGCTATAGATTTAAGGTTTGAGTGAGAGAGAAATACCTTTGATTTGAAGTATGTCGATGTTGGCAAAGGAAATCACCGGTAGACGTACAGAGCAACACGGCGCGCCAAGAGGGAGAAGGGAGGGAGAAACACTGAGAGACGCTCGCCAAACATCGAATTCACAGTTGAACACAGAGCAAGAGGGAGAAGGGAAGGAGAAACACAGCAGAATTCTCTACGGAAATTATAAGTTGTGTTGTTTGGTTGGTTTTTGGCGCGGTAAAGGGAACTGAATGGTAATAGGCAGAAGGAACAAGAGGCATAAAAATTGAATAATGGTGATGGAAGGATCAAACGATGGTTGATGGAAGGATCGGCATGTCGGGAAGAATGAGGAGGAAGAAAGCTAGGGCGTGTTTCCACATCTGCTTCGGTGAGTTATGTTTTAAGTAAAATACAACTGAGGCGACAAAGTAATGCGCCTCCGGAAATAAGTCATTGGAGCCGATTAAAACCGAGGCGACTGACACAACTATGCCTCCGTAAATCCACCAACAGAGGCTACTACCAGGCTTGCCTCCATTGATAAAACAAACAGAAGCAACCCTACTTCTCGCCTCGTTTGCTATATTTTTGGAGGCAAGTTTTTTGTTGCCTCCATTGATCTAATACAAGTTGCCTCCAATGATACATATTGTTGTAGTGAATTTCAGTATGATTGTTTATTCTACAAGTTTTTCTTACTCATTGTACATATTTTCATTGTTGATTATATAATAAATTTAGTCATCTTTGACAACATATACATGTGGCCATGTGAACAAGAATTTATATTCAATAAAAGCACTCCAAATAAGACCGAATTATATACTAAAATAATCATATTTTATTATTTTCTATGATATATAGACGTAAATGTATTTTATGGCTCTTCTTGAAATTTATTTTAGAAAAGTTATATTTCACCCATCATGTTTGACAAAAATACATCCCGCATCTACCTTGTTTCAGAAATTACTTGTTTCACCTATGAAATTTCTACCATTTTACATCTGACACCATCAATCTAAATTGGTTTCACTAATTTTTGTTCAATTTAGGAGATACTTAAACATTATCAGGAGTTAATAAAATTTTACATGGACAATGTCAAAGTATTATTATTTAGACATATGTCAAATCCCAAGTTTTCTAAGATCACATGTGACTTGTGTGACCTAATGCAAACACACTCAGAGTAAGCTTTTTTGCGGTTTCTACCGTAAGTTCGTTTTCTCTAATCTTTGTTCAATTTAAAAGATGTTTAAACGCCGTTAGTAGTTGACAAAATTTTACATGGGCGATATTAAAGTGTTATATTTCACACTTATGCCAAATCCCAAGTTTTGAAAACTTACATGTGACCTGCGAGACCCAATGAAAACATGTTCAGAGAAAACAATTTGCGGTTTTTGGCGCCGAAAACTTGGGATTTGGCATAAACCTAAAATATAACATTTTAACATCTTCCATATAAATTTTCAACTATGAGCGGTGTTTAAACATCTTCTAAATTTAACACAAATTAAAGAAAACCAACTTGTGCCATAAACCGAAACTAATTTACTCTGAACGTGTTTTCATTGGGTCGTATATGTCACATGTGAGCTTAGAAAACTTGTGATTTAGCCGGTGGTTCATTAAATAAACATCGTTCATGTAAATTTTCATCAACTTGGGACAACATTAAAGTATCTCCTTAATTAAACAAAAATAGAGAAAACCAATTTGGACGGAAGATGTCAGATGTAAAACAGTAGAAACGTTATGAGTGGGGAAAGGTAATTCTGAACACACGTAGATGCAGGACATAATTTTGCCTAACGTCATGGAAGAGATGTAATTTAGGGTGACCAATTGATTTCAACCTGCAAGTTTTAGTTATAGGTTGGTATACATTGCGGTCGATATAGAACTCTTTGCTGTGTAGGAACAGGAGAATACAAAAGCGGTTGTCCCTGTCATGCAACAATATGGAGAATCTACTCGTTCAACTTGGATTTCGTTTAATGTAATTACATCGGCGGTGCCATCTTTTAATGTAGTCGTTAATTATGCTTCTCTTTCAAGTTGGTCTCTGGTGTTTATGGTTAAGGTGTATGTTGTGTTAGGGTTGTTCCCTAGTATTAAGGACTATGTAATTATCTTTTGCATCAATGAATTGCCTTGGATTTTACGTATAGGTGGGTACTGATGGTTTATGTTCTTTTGTCGAAGCTGGTTAAGCTTCTATAGCCAATCTGATATGAAGATTAGTTGCTCCCATGTTGCTCATGCATCCTACCTTCCGGGACGGCTTACGAATAACATTAGGGTTAGATAGCTCATCAGGGTGTTGATACTAGACCTGGCAATTTTGACCCAACCCGAAACCCAACCGGAACCCAACCCATATTTTTGCGGGTTAGGGTCTTGATTATTGACCCATTTATTTTTTGGGTTGGGTTAGGGTAATAAGCTAATTTTGTGGGTTGGGTTAGGGTAGAGATCATAACCCATGACCCAACCCGAAACCCGAAAATATTTGTTAATAATTAATTCACAATATATATATATATATATATATATATATATATATATATTATTTTCAGATGAAACTATACCTTAGCCTTAAGCCCAAGTGCAGTTGGCCTATCCCACCTTTAATAATATCACATACTTTTAACTAAACAAACGGCCTAACCAGCTGCATATCAAACAAAGGGCCCAACCAGACCTTAACATAATGTTGAAGACTCAAATACTCTCGTCTTGTAGACTCACATCCATTTTTCTTCTCTACGTCGTTGTTCATGTCAATGTCGCTCTTCATCTCTGCCCAAGGTTTGTTTTTCTTATTCTCACTGCCATAGTTGTTCTTGAGAACATATGTATGTTTAGATTTTCTAGAATGATGAACAAAAGTAGGTGATATGTATTTTTTGTAAGTAGGATCTTGATTATAGACCTCTTAGTGAATTCTGAAGCCAACCAGTACGGATAGCGTGCTGCATAGAAGTTCCTCAACTGTTGGTAAGTGTGATTTTACTTTTCTCAGGCATGAGCACTCATTTTAAACAGGTGTAATTATTTTTAAAACTATTAGTCATAGTTTGAGGCTTTGAGCTCTCAGTTTATAAATTATTTATAACTTTAGAAGATTTGTCTTTAGTACATTTCTCTAATGCATAATGAAGATTTTCATTTTTGTTCCCTCTTTATTAAGGGCACTAGGATCATGTGCATATCTATATAGGATTCCTCCCCAACAGTGGTAGAGCTTTATGCTCATATTGATAAATATAAACTTATGGAAAAAGTACGTGTTATTCTATTCATGGGAAATTGGTGTAGTACTTTTACATTCTTTACATAACATGAAATTCGTTTAAAGTTGGGTCGATCAAGCAAGATTACTTATCTTTCTTTTGTTTCATCCTAATTAGTTAGCACTAAATGTTTTTGGATTTTTTTTATTAAAGTCTACTCCTAATCCGTCTAAATTATTGTATGCTTAAAAAATGGGTTGGGTGGGTTGGGTTAGGGTTGAAGGTTTTAAACGGGTTGGGTTAGGGTCATGATTTTCTGACCCATCCATTTTTGGGTTGGGCATGGGTTGATGATATTTTAAATGGGTTGGGTTTGGGTTGATATCAACCCGACCCAGTGACCCAAATTGCCAGGTATAGTTGATACCCTTCTATGTACTTCTCTACATAAGTAATGGATTGTGTTGGTAGTTTCGAAAAAAATATATCCTACATGCGTTTGTATATAAAAAAATATCCCACAACAAAAATGTTCCATTTTGGGGGCAACGGCATAATCTAATTGGGTCGGGAAGTTTAGGGTGTTCAGTTTTTTTCACGCTGCACTAATCAATTAATTGTGTTCTTCATGGCTAGATTGCTATTTGTAGTACAAAATTACTAATCACCATTGCACAATTTTTTTAAATCATATTAACGTTGTATACATGTAATGACATCATTTTGTAACTTTTGTTTTTCAAAAAAAAAATCATTTCGCCAGCGTAAACTGTAAAAAACACTCTAATTGTAACAAAAGACGTTAAACCCCTATTTATTACGTTTGAACGTTATAATTGTGACTCCATGTTAATAAACTATATTTTATTTTATGTTTGATTAAATTACAAACATTGTAACACTTTCAGAAACGTCATACTGAAAATGTAGTTGAAAACGCCAATTTTGGGTAAAAAAACGCTCTCATTGTAATAAAAGACGTTAAACCCGTTTTTATTGCGTTTGAACGTTATAATTGCAACTCTGCGTAAGTAAATGACATTTTACGTCACATTTGACTAAATTACAAACATTGTTACAATTTCAGAAAGTCGTACTGAAATAGTAGTTGAAAATGTCAATTTCGGATAAAAAGCGCACTCACTATATATAGCCGAATCTACCTTAACGTCTTCATTTCTCTTTCTCACTCTCTCTCCTATCTCTCTCTCTCTCTCTCTCTCTCCTATAAGAGCTCTTTTCTGTCTGCCGGAGCCGCCACCCGCCGCCCCCGACCACCGCCAGACCACCGCCGGAAAAATTTTCTGGCGAGTTTTTCAAAAAAAAAATATCAAGTTGTAGATCTTGATGTGGTGAATCCAAATATGGAGTTAGTTTTTCCAAAAATGTAGTAATAATTTAGGATAGATCTACAAATTAAAAATCTAAAAAAAAACTCGAAAACTCTATTAATGGAGTTCTGGAGGTTACCCCTCCCGTCATCACTACTAAGCTCCAGTCGCCATCGCCGCCGACACGAAGTAGCCTGGGTCGCCACTATAGACGACACTAGATGGCTCTGTTCGCTACTGCAAGTGACACGAGTTGTACGCCTTCACCTCAGGGATCGACACAGTCGATCGTGTCTCGCAGCTACACGCGCCTCGCCTCGGACTCGCCCCTCGCATGGATACGAGAGTTCGCTCCTCGCCCCGGCGCGTGGTTCGAACAAGGAGAACTCGCCCCTTAGCGTGACACGAACGGGAACTGCTCGCCTCGCTCCAGGCCTCGACCGCCTCTCACCCCTGTGTTCGACACAAGTCGAGTCAGGTCGCCTTTGTCGACGACACTACCTGGCTCTTCTCGCCCCTCTTTTTGACACAATTTTGCTAGTCTCGCCCCGCCTATCGGGGTGAGTTGGTATTTTTTATTATTTAATAAATCTTTTTAAATTTATCAAAATAATTATAAATCATAACATTTTAAAATTAACAATTAATAATAAACCAACTCACATATGTATGAAAATTATAAAGTCAAGAGTTACAATAATCTTTAATTCATTTAAGAATCTCATCTTTTTATGAGTTTGTCAAGTTTGACCTTTCTGGTTAATAGGGTTACCTAGGTCAATGTAATTGACTTGACTAAGGTATTCAAGTCAATGTTAATTCATAATTTAATTCCTTTAAACTGTATAATTCATTCTTTATTCCAATCTTCCTTAGAATAACTTAGACTCTTCATGTCTAATGTTTTATAACATGATTCTCTCATATATGAAGCACATAACTTAATACATCAATTATAACTTAAACATATAATTGTAACACTCCATAAGTCCTTATAATTCCAAATGAACCTTAAGGTTCCTTAGACTTATACGAAGTTTACTTGGCTAGTATTTAACTTATCATTTGTTGTCACACAATAACTTATCTCATGCTAATTGTACTAGCGTTGCTGGCTATTTAACCCTTCTCGAGGTAAGTGTTTAATGTACATCAACGTCTAATTAATTTTAATGAATTCACATTAATAGTTGGCATAATTTATTTTTAAAATTTCCGTAGTGCTGGATATATGCATACTTCCCCACTCTTAGACCATCGGTTAGTGCCGATTGGCGTGATGGAGATGATAGACCGTGGGTGAAATACCCCAAACCTTGGTATGTTGTGTAAATGTTAAACTATGGTATTTAAAGGCTAAAAAGTGCCTTAGAAACATAAATGAGCCATTTAAACCATGGTAAAACACAATAAAACACTAAGACACGGTTTGAGCAAAAACATGCTCTAAGCTTGGAGTGAACTTGGCTAGGACCCAAAGAGCCTACCAAGATTTGATAATATAAAATTATGATTTTATAAGGCTAATTAAGTCCTTAGGAAACCTTGGTAGACAATGAAAACCAAAACAAAACACAAATAAATACCTTAAGGTCAATATGGGCTAAAATGTGCTCTAAGCTTGGGAAAATGTGTATAAGACCTAATGGTCATACCTATGCCTTATTTATATGTTAATGAACATATTAAATCAATTACTAAAGAAAACCAAGCTTGAAAACAAGTTAAAACACAAAAAGTGCTTTAAGGAGTCTTAAAGCACGTTTTGAAAAATTGTCTCGTAAATGAGTTTTGAATGGCTAAATGTCCATCATTACTCTTTAATTAACATGTGTACTAATAGTATCACATTTGGAAGTATATCAATGGGAAATCAAAAATTTCACTTCTATGTGCCTTGTTTTTGAATAGTGATTTTTATAAGCTAGTTTGTAACATATAATGTTATAAGTAATTAAATTGGTCAACAAAGACTATTATACCCTTCTAATAATAAGGGGGCCGGTTTTTTTAGTAATGAGTCACCAAACATGCTAACTTTTAAGTAATAAGGTGACTCATAGGTTACTATTTGCTTTAAGTTATAAATATCTTCAAAAAGCAAAACCAATTTCATTTCTCTCATCCTTTCTTCATTTCACACGGCTCCACTCTTCTTCAACCTCTCTTCTTGCTGTTCTCTCACGTTAATACAGCACCACCACCATGGAACCATTTTTGATCCCTTGTAAAATCTTGCTCACTTAACCAAATCAAAAACAAACACCACCAATCTCTTCCTCTCATCAAGCTCTTCATTTCTATCTTCTCAAAACTTCAAGAGCCCCATTTCGGTGCCAGGGAGTTCCACCATGAAGGAGCTTGAGCTTGTCTTTCCACATATTATTATGATCTCCTTTGCTTCTAGGTAAGGAATCTCAAAGAAAAATCAAGTTTCCTCCATGTTTTGTGTGTGACCGAAAATACTCATTGATGGAGCTCTTTGTGTGACTTTGTTCTAGCTTCATTCCAATCTCTTATGGACTAGGTGGAGTCCTCTCTTCATAGATATTCAAACTCTCTTCAAAGATCAAGGTAAAACAACTACATTAATGTTTTTTGAAATAATGTAAACCTAGGGTTTACAATGAGATGAAGCATAAAGCTTATATACTCATTTCAATATTGGTATATTGTTTAGTAGTTGACAAGGAAAGAAATGCCTTACCGGTTTTATGAGGAAACAAGAAAAAGTTTGTGAGGGGTAAATATGTTATCTCAATGTGGTTTAATGCCTTAGGAGAAAGAGCTCATAATGCTTGCTAAAGCTACCTAAAGAGCAAATGGTGAATGACTTAGTAAGGTGTTCTCAAGGAGACTAGTAAAGGAACATATGTCTTGTTGTGTGTATTCGCAGGTTGAAGGCATTTAAATGTGGAGATTCAGTGTTTAAGTTTAATGCAATTTAAGGGCCTAAGAGCCATGCATTCAAGGGCCTAAGTGCCAAGCAATTTAAATTGTGCACTATATTGTGATGTAGTGTAAATTTGGTGAAGTCTTGTGTGTGATGGTGTTCTTGATGGATTTAGGTGTTCTTGAGTGTTTAATGGTGAAAACTATGAGTTTTGGAATGATGATGTGCTAAGAGAATCCATGGCGAAATTTGTAAAATGTATAAGGAGTTCTAAGTGCTTAAATGAACTTGGGTGAACTAGAAATTGTTAGGAATGGATACTCTTCACTAAGGAAGAAACATGCATTAAGGTGTTCTAAGGTGCTATAAGGATTTAGGCATTGTCTTGGAAGTTCTAGGAATTCAATATGTGTTTTTGAGAATGTATTAAAGTCTTGGAGAGGTTTTGTTAAGGTTTAGGTTATGTTGATGTGCAAGGTGGGAATAATGTTTAGATAAGGTTTTGAGAAAGGAACTTTAAGGAGTTGTGAAAAAGAAGATTTGGTTAGTAAGAGAAGATGCTTGGGAGATAATGTTATGATGGTGAGGAAACACTTTGGTATAGAGGTTATTATGGGTGAAACACCACATAGGAAACCAAATGTAAATGTTACAAGTGTTATGAGATTTTGGGTGGAAATTGAGTAACAAGTCAAACATGGAACTAGGTGTGTTTGAGATGATATTTTGGCATTAGAATATACCTAAGATCATTTGGGAAGTTTATACAATTAAAGGAGGTGGAGAACTAATGCAACAAGACATGGAAATGCAATTTTGACAATTCTGTAGCTTTGGTCCGGGACCTAGGTCATGGGTAATGTCCCGGACCAGGCATTAAAAAGGGCCGAGAGTTGAACAAGGTTTTGGTCCGGGACTTGGGGTGAGTACAAGGTCCCGGACCACCCTATTAAAACCGCCCGAAAGTTTTCCAATGTGTTGGTCCGGGACTTAAGGTAAGGACAAGTCCCGGACCACTCTAAAAATGTTGTTTAAGGTTGGAAAATGATGTCTAATGATGGGGATTGATGGTTAATGATGTTATGAGGTTGTTAAGGACATGTTAGGTGAGTTTTAATGACAATTAAGTGGGTGAAAAGTTGTAATAAAATGTGAAAGTAAAACAAGTTAAAAAGTGAAGTTATGTAACTAAGTTAACGGGGAAAAATTATAAGCATTAGACATTAAATGATCAAGCAACCCCGATGTTAATAAAAACACATGTGATGTTAACAGTTGTTCGAGAATTGCTCGAGGAACATAAGTGGACGTGGTAAAGTGGACTCCGGTGACAGGTATGGTTTTCTTGCAACCTGTGTCCTACCGGATTACACCGTTTATGCCAATATGTTTTTCTGAGTGTTTGCCACCTTGTAAGATTAAAACATGTAATGAGTCTATAGTAATTCATTTATGTGGCGCATCTGGTCTCCGATACCGTTTAACCTCGAATAAGTGTTGAACCTTAGCTAACTAGAACTAGGAACACGTGAGAGATCGGTATTTGGAGTTAACGACCCAAACCCTGGGAACGTTCTAACCACGGCTATGTGTGAGTTAGTTGGATATTGTTGTTGTATGCAAGTGTGTGAACCTCCCTTGTGTGCTTAACTCGTTATGACACCGTATGGTGTGGATGTGATAAGTTCCATAGTGGAACTCTAACTACTTATTATAAGTATATAGGTACTAACTAACGGGGGTGAGAAGTCCGGTATGTTCCGGCCACGCGTGTGATGGACGGGAGTCGATGTCATATCCGGTTGGCTCTCTTGGTGTATGTATAGGTTGTATTCCAATTTGGTTTCTACCTTCCCTTAGCTTATCCAAAGCTAATTACTGACTCACGTCGGGCCACAGGGGCAACGAATGTTGTTTCGGTGTGCTTGGGATTACTATCCGACACCCTTGGGTTTAAGTTAACCGTTCGATATACTGGACGGTAACGAGGTTGGTAACGAGCTTAGCATGAGATTGGCAATAATCTCTAGGCTCACTATAATATATACTAACTATGGTGGAAGGTTCCTTGTGTGAACCGATCTTATGGGTGTTTTGTGTTGATATTGTGCTAGGCAATTTCCCTTGCTATGCTAATATGTATACGTTAGGTGTTTAAAATGAATGCGATGTTATCATGTGTGCGCGCAAAACAGGAAAGGTTTTGTTATGTTTTGTTATGTGAGGAATGAGATCTGTTGTAGGTTATGGAGTGTGCGGATCATGGAAATGAATCCCAGTTGTGACAAGAGGCGTTTAAGGATAACCCGATTAATGGGTACGTGTCGTTCATTAAGGAAGTAGCTCCGTTTTAGAGGAGAGCCGCTCTAGGGTTAAAGGAGTCATTGGATGATTTGTTAAGCGTGGATGTGTATATATATTGAGCCCTATTGTTGGGAGTATGCAAAGTGTTGTGTGTTTATGGTTTGTATGCATGATTTAAATATAATCAACTGCATGCTAAGACACAATTGGTTGGTGCGTGGCCCGGTGCATGTGGGCTGCGGATTACCATACCAGCAAGGTGCTGAGCCCCTTGGGGGCCACCCTTTCTCTCCTTTTCTATTTCAGGTACAAGGAGCTGGAAGCCGTTCGAGAGTAGGACTGGGGTAGATGTTTACATGGGTAGCCATTTAAATGGCGTAAGCATTGTAGGCGTAGTAAGACCGAAATTGTTATCGGCATCAGTTTATGAATACTCGGTATGGTTGAAAGGTGTATGTTGTTGTTGTTGTTGATTAATGGAAAGGGATAATAATGTTTAGTTGCTCGGGAATTTAGCCCATCAGACCGGTACAATGTATATGGATTAGCCTTGTTAGCCACGTGGGTGGCTAACGGCGTGTAACACCAACGAGTTAAGTAAGGTGATGAGGTTTGTATTTCCGCTGCAGTTTATTGTAAGTGTGTTAATGTTGGATGGGGTGTTACAGTGGGCTATGAGATGGGTCAGATCCACCTCCCAGCAGAAAGATAAAGAGTGACTGAAGAACTACTATAAGCATCTCGATGCTCTGACAGTAAGAAATGTAAGTGGTAAAATAATTTCAATTTGTATTATTTACATTATTGTTTCTTATTGATGCTTACGTTTTCCTATGATCCAATGTAGATTAATTGGTTACCCTACGGTCGTGAAGCGATGAAAGAGAACAAGGGTTGCACTTGGTATAGGGGTACCTTGTAGTACATGAGTGTGAATGAGCCATATATGTCGGAGCGTTGTCTCCACCAATTCGGGTACGTTCAATGTATCCCACCTCCCCCTGTTAGACCAAACCTTAGATCCCGAAAAAAAAAGAGGGAGAAAGGGAACCCCCTATAAATGTGTGTACCCCCCCCCTGTATAGTGTGTGGGACACCACACGTGAGTATGATGATACTACGGGGTGCACTAAGACAAGGGCGGTACTGCACGCATATGACAAGTTATATGGATTGGTATGTCAAACACAACCATCCAAAGATTCTGAATCCTGACATGTACAACAACACCTTCGTTCATCGGCCCGATCACACCCTAGTAAGTTGATCTCTACCTTTGTATAATTTCAGTTGATTATAACATTTTGTGAATGCTAGGCAAACTTAATAATATTATGTTGCAGCTCATGAGTGAGGCAACTGAAGTTGGTAGGCCTTACTTTCCTAGGAACTATAGTTGGAACTGGTGTTACTACCGTGAGGAGATGCCAGAGGAGGAACAGAGGGAAACTGAACAGGGGATAGATAAGGTCTTCAGTACCTTATCTATATGGGATTCATTCTACCACCAGTAAGGCGTGCCATAGTTTAGGGTTTTATGTTTTTGTTGTTTTAAGATACAGTATGGATGGTTTGTTGACTTTCTACTTTTGTTTGACTAAACTATTTGTAGTTATAATTGATCTTCATTTGTAAGACCTTAACTTGTGTTATGTTAGAAGTTTCACTGATTTGTGTTATGTGGGGTTGTTTCCTTACAAAAATCCTAACATTCAAACATCATGCTTCAGAGAATTGAAAGTTAGGATTCATTACCAAATCTTATAGATCCAAACATCCATCACCAAAAAAAAAATCCAAACATCTACCAAAGATTATAAATCCAGAAAAGTATAACACGTTTATTCCACGTCCGAACCCCGCTTTGGTGAGTTATATCTTGATCGGAATTACTATCCTAGTAATCGTAGTTAGAATTGGCATTACTTCAATCACGAAATGCTAGAGGAGGAGCGAAGAGTCATTGAACAAGAGATTGATCAGGTGCGATCACTATTTGTGTTTTTATTTTAGGCGACCATGGTCATTCCAGACAAAAGTCCTAGAATTCAAACCCCATGCATCACAGAATCAAAAGTGAATATCTATCTAATAATCCAAACATCTACCAAACGGAACAAACCAAGTGTTTATGTCACGAGAACTGAAATATATCAAAATGTACAAATTCCTAACAAAAGTCCTAGAATTCAAATCCTATGCATCACAGAATCGAAAGTGAATATCTATCTGATAATTCAAACATCTACCAAGCGGAACAAATCTAGTGTTTATGTCACGAGAACTGAAATATATTAAAATGTAGAAATTCCTAATAAAATTCCTAGAATTCAAAGCCCATGCATCACAGAATCAAAAGTGGATAACTATCTAATAATCCAAACATCTGTCAAGCGGAACAAACCTAATGTTTATGTCATGAGAAATGAAATATATCAAAATGTATATCATTAACTCATTCACAACCTAGATGGTGAGATCAAAGATCATTGGACAGTCCCAACAGGGACTATCTAAGATATACCTCTATCAGGTAAATCTCAGACAAGTAATTCTATGTTTGAATTGATTTTCCATTGTTTAATAGAAAAACAAGAATAATTGAAATGTTTTAAATACCAACCTAACGAGTACTGATGGTCAGCTAGCACAGAAAACACAGAAGAAGGACAAGTAGACAATCTAACCACGCTTAGTAACACCTATTCAATGAAATTGGAGTAACGTTAAATTCTAGAAAAATTGGACATGACCTTTGCATATTTTTAGATACTCTCCACTTGTTTAAGCATAAACAAACACAATAGAAGCACCATTAATTCTCAGCAAACCACACAAATTAGGCATCACCAGGCAGACAAGTATGCATATATTAAATGTTATATATATATATATGATCAATGAACAAAAACACCCACCCCATTTCAAATTAATCTCACATTTCATCACACTATGCAGTATATATTCTAATGACTGTGGAATACAAATAGAATTACTATAACATTTATTTATGACAATATTATATATATGTACATATACATATAAGTATTTGTTTCTAAAATCATAATCAGAAATGCAAGTGTTGTTACCGTGAGTTCTGATCAGGCAAAACGGTGGCAGAGGTTGACAGCAGTAAATAGTGTGACAAGTAGACAATCCGACCGTGTGTAGTGACACCTATTCAATGAAATTAGAATATAAGGTTTTAATTTGAAAAAAAAACATGAATAATTGAATAAATAAACAAACAAATATATTTTGAATAAACCATGTTGTTGAAACATTTTTAAAAAACTAACCTAATGAGTAGTGATGATCAACTCACAAATGGGATGGAAGAGGAATTGTTCAACCATAGTAACACCTATTCAATGAAATTAGAATAAAAAAATATTGGAAAAAATTTGGCATAACCATTGCGTATTTTTAGATACTCCACACTTTTTTCAGCAAAAACAAACACAATAGCAGCATCAGAATACAGGACCCATGAATTAATTCTATGAGCAGAACCGTATATCAAACTGATGTTAAATAAGAACCAACCACAAGTTAAGAGTAGATATCTGAATCCCATAAATCATATTAATTAAGGCAGATATATACAACAGAAGCATAATCAACTAATTAGAAAAGAGAGCAGAATCAGCTAGCTTCCCATGTTCACAACTTAATTAGAACTAAATCCATAGAATGAATGACACACAAGAATCTAACCTGATAAAAATATCCGCACACAAATTACCTAGATAAGTACACACATGATACATAAGGGGAAATTGATTAAAAAAACAACTATTTAGCCGTTGAAAAACTTAATTGTTTCATTCTTACCAAACAAAGCACATGAGAGAGAGATATTTTAAATGATGATATCATAGTAATGAAATATATTTGATTGTAACTTATCCTTTCTTGATGTCGATAATTATTCTTTTTTTTTTTTTGAAAAACATTCCCTGATGTCGATTTGTTCTATGAAAACGATATATAGATATATATCTTTTTCACTTTCCACCAATACTCCACTTTTCTAAAAAACTACTCCACAACTTATCTAGCCAGTCCAGTATAGTCCTTGTCGATCATATTCACTTTCCACAACATTAACAACTTATATTCATATTCCTCAATTAACCTACCGAGCTATATCATCTATAAATTGGAGATGACAAGCTGTCTTCGCCTCTTCATCCACAATCTCAATCTCTTTAAGTTATACTAACTACATTCCTTCCACCAAATTACTTTCACTTTTATCTATGGAGATACCATCAATACTATTCATCAGATTACTACATTTACACAACATCGTCAAATTTTCACCGTGTCCAATCAACCATGCATTACTTATTTCCTTCATCTAGTAATACTAATCAATATTCCACCAAGAGAAAGGACTATAGCGTGAAAATAAAGATTAGCAGCAGAAGTGAAAAAATAAAAAGAAGAATCTACTTACGGTGGAGGCGGCGTTCAGGCGGCGAGGGACGGCGTTCGCTACTTCAGGCGACGAGGTGCGGCGTTCACGGAGGCGCCCTCAACAGAGAAGAAAGTTAGCTAGGCCCCCTCACAGGTCCTGCTTAAGCTCCAAGCCCTTTCCCGACAATGGATGTGCCTTTCCGGAAGGAGGGAAAGCACTTATCAAAGACCATCCAAGCCTTCTTCTATCTACTTTAGCTTCCCGAAGTCAGTAGTCAGTCCTTGGAAGGTGCTGTCCAAGTCGGCTACGGTGGAGGACCGACGCGCAACGGAGCTAGTAGCAGGGCGACGGCGGAGGAGGACGGGCACACACCTGGGCTCGACGGCGAAAGAAGGGTGGAAAAATATACTGCAAGCACCTATCGAATGAATTAGAATTATGTTAAATTCAATAAAAAATTTGGCATGACCTTTGTATATTTTTTACGTACTCCACACTTGTTACGCATAACCAAACACTATAGGAACATCATATATATATATAAAAGAGTAAGGAGAGTGTTAGTCCTTGTATCATTCAAATCTCTCTACAAAGCCTCATCATAACAATAATTGATTTTATAAGAGTAAAAGAGTGTAAAACAAACAAATAATAAATTACCTCTTTTAAACTTAATACACTAGTTTAACCACCATGAACAATACCCTCTCCTTCATGAAGTGATCCAATTCCAAACATAGGATGATGTTTTAAGGCAATGATTTCAATATGAGATTTCATTTCTTTCGTATTTTTAAGTATCAAATTAGAGAAAATAAAGGCTGAATTATTTCATAAAAACCTAAGCTACTCAAATGAGATCTTCCTTTTTGTGTGTGTTTTTCTTTTATGTATCAATTCATTTTGAAAATGTAGATAGTTTTAAAAATAGTTTCAACCTTAAAACAAGATTTTCATTCCTTTTTTATACTATGTTTCTTTTCAAAAGAGGCACATACCATAAGAGAATGAAGGCAGCCGTGAAAATAAGAAAAGAAGGAAGAAATAGAAATAAGGAAAAGAAAACAAAGAATAGGAAAAAAAAGGAAAGGAAGAAAAATAATCTAGGTCAAATTCCCCTTGTTCTAATTTACTTCATTACCAATATATCTCTAATAATCAAATAAAGTATGCATTCTATCAATATTTACAATATCTACCAAATATAAAAATTCAACCGAAAACAACACCATCTAAATAAAAAACATCAATCCAAAGCTTCTAATTTAGCATACACTATATTTTATCAACCAAACTATAGATAATTAATAACCAAGTTTTGCTTGTATGTATTTTTTAAAACAGATAAAGCAATTTGTTGAAGAAAACTATTGTCTACACCTATTTGTAGCAAGAGATGGCTGTTAATGACCCAATTCAATTATCAAACCCTAATCTATAAGAAGCATTAACTACTAATCATAAAGTTAACAAAATCAATTATTTATACAATTAATAGCATGTCAAATGTAAAAATCAGTTGACATGAACAAAGCATATATCAAAATTTATAATGCTTAAAATATGCAAGCTAGTTTACAAATTACCCGGCCGGAGTTGTAGGTGGTAGAGTGGTGAGCATGCACGGGGCAGTGGAGGAAGACGGCGTCGTTGACCGGTGGGCGTGCATGGAGCGGTGTGACTAGGGCTGTCCATTCAGTTAATTCGGTTAACCGAAAACCGAAATTATAAAAACCGTTCGGTTTTTCGGTTAATTCGGTTAACCGAATTATATTAGTATAACCGATTTAACCGAAACCGAATTAACCAAAAACCTAAATTTTGAAGCCGCCTAAAACCGATAACCGAACCGAATTAATTTTTGTTATACGGTTAACCGAGTAACCAAAAAATAAAAATAAACCGAATAGCCGATAAACAAAAATAAACCAAAAAAACCAAAATTGCATGGTTAAAACTGAAATATCCTAAAAACAAGCATATCACATACAGAATTGTGACAAAGTGTAATCTGTAATTTGCTCCACCTCTACAACTTACACAAACTTTCAAATTTTACAAAAAATATCACTAAACGAGTAAACAATTCCAAAATAAGAGTTTAACTTCACAACTTTCATGTTCCATCAATGAACAATCTACCATGCTTCCTTGTTCCATCACCTTGGTTCCACCGTCAGAATTCCAGAAATATTAGAAGTACCTGCATTAAACAACCATCCCAATAGTTTAGAGTTATGATGCATTTTACCCCAGGAACAAATACCCCGCTCAGAACAGAAGGCAAAGGCATCAGATAGTTAATAAATAGTGAAGTAACAAGAGTAGGAGGAGCAGTAGCAGTAACAAAAGTAACTGAAGGGAGAGTCAGTAGTAGTAGGTTTGAAGGGGAAGAGAAGATGGAAACTAGAACCTGGCTACCTTCTACAACTCACTGCAGTGCTAGCATAGCTCCCAACTCTAGACAACAACAAACGCAATACATAAATTTACAATTTTAGATGTCCTGATCACTTTTGATTCATGTAACTATTTCAACGAACATGAAACAGACCAACTCTTATCAGTAGTCAGGAAGCTGTGATCCCACTAGAAGCCATCTGCAGTAGATGAATTATTGAAATATAAGTACTTTAAAATTAAAATCATACTGGAAATGTTACTAAATAAAATGCTCAATTAACAGACCATAAACTGCTTAAATATAGACCATAAACTGTAAAATCTATAAAATATATATAGTATCAAACAATCCTTGAAACACTACGTATATTATCAGCTAGCTAGTTAGCTAAAACATACATGAAAGGCATATTAATTAAATGATACCTCAGATCAGAACTAGAAGCGCCCTGATCAGGCATCAGATTTGAGACCATTTTTATGCCATGGGGAAAACTTTTGTTTGGAATACAAGACATGCATAGATGAGAAAGACAAAAGGGAAAATAACTTGGGAGATATATAATCAAGCAAAACTACGCATTATTAGAATAATACTATTAATTTTGTAGGAAAACAAAAAGCTGATAGATTTAAACAAATGAGTTGATTAAAATTTGTGAGCATTTCGATATGAATCAAGACAACCTGTTATATATCACTCCTTTTGAGAAGTTTTGGCCATTTAGAATGCATGTCTCGTACTGAAGTTCACATGCCTAAAGTTTCAACAATTATATTTGAATATCAATATCTCTGATGATCCATAAAGAGACCCTAACACTTTATACAACCCTCAACATGGCGCTATATTATTTATAAATATTAGGATTGAGCTACTTTATTTCTTCGGCTAATTGCACACTGTATCCTTTGGCACACATGATACATTCTAAACTGTTGATTCCTTTGCAAGTATAGTATGTTTCCTGTGTTGGGCCCTCCACCCATTTAAGGTTAGGATCTGATTGAAACTAAACACTCAAAAATATAGTTGCTGGAATATTCATTTGCCTCCGGGTCAAGAATGCATTTATTGTCACATATACAACATCTGAGCTTATGACCAGAGCATTTGTCCAGCAGGTGATGAACACATTATAAATTGGAATTCCCAACTACTATAAACAGTCTGGATCACCTGATGCTTTTTTTAACCTTTTTTTACCAACAAGAACTCTTTATATTTGTTGAGGAGCTCAGTTTAAGCTAATACCTTAACTAGAACAAGAATCAACTACCGGTGAACAAATCAAATTACCGGTGCAACAAAAAAAATCAAATAGAACAGAAGAGAAGAGAAGATAAGTTCGAGTCTTACCGGCTCTGGAATTCCAGTCCCGTCGTTAATCTACTGTGCTGCTAGCTAGAGATGAGCGGTTCCACAGTTCCACTCCAGTGAGTAATCTCTGCAGAGAGCCAGATGCGAGTATGAAGAGAGGAGTAGTGCTTCTCATGGTGCAACAGAATAAATCAAATAGAACAGAGATAGGATAAGTTCGAGTATTACCGGAACAAAGAGGCGCAGACAGCCGGGATCTGAAGGGGAAGAACGAAGCTGCGAGCGACACTGGCGACAAATTTGCTCCGCGATTCTAGAAACAAAAAATTTAGAGAAATGGCGACTGACGTTCTTTGATGTTACAGCGAGAGTCGGGAGTCGAGACTACTCCATATCAGGGAATTGGAAATTTGGGAGAGACCGAGAGATCCAGAGAGAGTGCGTCGCTGAGAGAAGAGTTTTAGGGTTAGTAGCGTGTCTGTGAGGGTGGGAAGGGTTGAGGAGTCGGACGACTTAAGTAAGTATATATGTGTTTTATATTTCGGTTTTTGGTTAACCGAAATTTTCACACATATAACCGAAAACCGAACTGAAAAAATTTCGGTTATAACCGAAAAATCGAATTATAAAATCGGTTAAAATTTTTGGTTAAAAATAACCAAATTAATTTTGGTTTTCGGGTTTAACCAAATTAACCAAACCTAATGGACAGTCCTAGCGGTGTCGATGGTGGCGCGCTTAACTCTAGCAAATTCGTGTTGTTGGGCGACGACGATCGTGACGAGCGACACACTGGGATGACACGGGAACGGCGAAGAGGGGCGGCGCGGCGCGGCGAGACGGCGGGTGTGATGGCGGTTGAAGGGGGCGGAGTTATGTGACTTCAAAATCGCCAGAAGGAAGAGATATTCGGGGCGCGCAAGGAAGAAGAAGAAAAAGAGAAGCGAATGCGGGTTTTAATAAAAAGACTTTAAGTGAAGGTTCTTCCCCGTAACCGTCGTTTAAAGTTGTTTGACCACAAATAAAAATGACGGTTCCGACCAAACTGTGGTTTAAAATACAACGAAGGAGACTATATACAACGGTTCTTATGTAACCGTCACTTACGGTTGCGCATTAAATGACGGTTCCATGCTAAACCGTGGTATAAAATGTCCTGCTGAGAATTTTTGTGACAGTTATTCTGATTACCGTGGTTTATAATATCTCGCCGAGAATTTTTGTGACGGTTACTCTAATAACCGTGGTTTATATTGTTTAAATGACGGTTACATATTTAACCGTGGTTTAAAGTGCGTCATTTTAAATCTGGTTTCTACTAGTGTCATATCTATAATTTGGGAGACCGAGCTTGAGGTATGACGTATTGCTTCGGTGAAAGATATGTTTACTGTGTGATCCGAGTGCCCCCGAGGGTCGCCTTAGGCTTGGATGTGCAAAAATATGTGAAAAGAAGATGTGCTTGTTTATAGCTTTTCGGTTATTATATGGTATAATTGGATGTGATGATTTGGAATTATTATGATGCTGAATTTGATTGAGGTTTGCTAATTCGAATGAGAAAACATCAAGCGACTTGTATAAACTATAAGTAGAGAGCGTAGAACATATGGGTCAAGATAAATAATGATGAATGATTATGTTATTCACATGATACCTATAATCAAGGACGTTCTTTGTAAAAGGTGGTAGAAAATAACTATTATATGTGAAAAAATGGGGATATGATATCCACTATATAATTTCTAAGAATGTTTCTTAGGCAGTAAGATATAAAGTCTTGTTATGACAAATAAATACCGGAGATGTTCTCCAAGAATTATGTAATTCCTTGAGAAGGTTTCTTAAGAAGACAAAGAGTAAACACCTTAAATGAGGCGGATACATATCAAATATAACATTTATTATATAAGGGTCTAAGAATGTTTCTTAGACATGGAGAATGAGATATTAATCATATGGTGAGGGTTATTGGTTATTGTGGGAAAATCCATGTTCTTGGTTGTGCATTGTAATCACTGAGAGGATAACCGAGATCAGGTCCACTCAATTATTGGAAAGCCAACGAGTTATTGATTGTTGGTCGGTTCACAGTGTTTGGCGTTTGGCTACTGCCAATAGGCTACCCGCCTTATAATTGGGGAGAATGTGTCATTTTCTAACATGATGCACGTCAAGGTTATGGAATGGAGTGATAATAAATCTGAGAAGCTATATGGTATTATTAAATACCCTTCAGATATTGTAAGAGAACTACGAACTTTGATTAACCTCATATGGAACGGTAAGAGTCCCTAAGAGCTCAAGAAATACATAAGTTCTAAGTTACTTGAGAAAACTGAGTAAAACTCACTATCTATGATTATTAATAAAGACGCCTTGATGATTGGAATCTTATAAAGCCAACCGATTTTAATATCTGTGCTTGTAAGAATGTTTCCCTTCTTGAACTTGTTAATGTGGATTATTGATTCTAATGATGTTTTGTTAAGTATGTAGATTAGTGACTTCTGGATATGTTTAGGATATACTCATTAAACTGCTGGAATTGAAGTGTGGATTTGGTTTATGATGATTTGGTTGTTCATATGTTGTGATTATTGAATACTGGAAATCAGAATATTGTAAAATTGGGATTGCATGTTAACTTCGACCAAAAAGCCCAAGGTTGGTCTGAAGGTGTATGACAGTTGCATGGTGGCACACTCAATAGTTGGGCAGATCCCTCTAACTTCCATTTTTAAAGGTACTTGAAAGAAGACTGTAGTCGAGAGTGGAGATTGGGTAGACCGTTGTGTATAACTTTGGGGGGATTATTTTGGTATCTTGGTTCTTGGTATAGGTTGTATTTTTGGTTCACCCCAAAACCACCCTGGTTCTGAGACCGTTACACGCCGCATGCTTATTACCTAAGACACGCAAGGTTACACTCTAACAATACCCAAAACAGATACAAAATACTCTTTTATTAACCAGATACCAGATTACATGCCGTTTATGCATATTACAAAAGCGGAAGCTAGAAATACAATGCGGAAGCCAAAATATAAAGGACCCCAAAGCCAAAGATACAAATACAAAACTGAACACAAAGCCAAAAGATAGAAGCATAGACACTAACCAAAAGCTGAAACCTGCTTAATAGTCAGAATAATAGGGGTGAGCAAACCATAGCTCAGCAGGTGATAAACTTTATCAGCTAAGCATGTTCTAAACACTTTTACAGAACATATATATTTACATATAAGCTTAGAAAAACAAAACCAGAAGTTAGAGTGGAAGTCAATCAGAAGACACAAGCTTTACAAAACCACAAGTTAGATAGTCAGGAGCAGAAGCTGACAAAAGCATAGTCAGAAACCACAATCACAAAGCTGAACAGAGATCGAATAGAGTGGTTCACAACATATCACTTTACAAAATAGAGGAGGGACCCTAGAAACCACCTGACATATGAGAAGGGAAAAAACTAAGGCCCTATGGATCTATAGATCTCACATCAGACGCATTTGAGACCGTTATGGACCCGTTATATAGTCACTAAACATCTTAGGGAAACTCGAGGAACAAAAAAACAGAAGAACGTCCTGCACAGCTTTTTTACGGGATAGCCAGACCCAACCCTTCACAGCTTAGAAGCTAAGTAACTAGGTCCCCAAAATATAAGCTTTATTCAGAACAGAAGGTGTTTAGGGAATACGAGCACCAGAGCACAGAAGCTTACTAACGGAACAAAATGCCAAACAGAGATCATAGACTAACATACTTTAGAACAAATCAAAAATCATAAGTATAATGAATACTTCAAAACTGAAAATGCATGTAAACTCATACTAAAACATATTAAATAGCTTATACACAGTTAGGGGATCATAACCCCGCAAACGAAAGTCAAAACAAAGCTCAAACGAGCTACTTTGGCAAATCCGAAGGGGTGTCCGGACATGTGTCCCGACTTACAAGTCTGGACGCACGCCGAACTGCAAAAACGCACACGTTCGGACATACGTATGGGTCATAAATCCGAACTCATGTCTAGTTTAAAAAATAAAGAGACGTCCGAACATCTGTCCAAACGTACATGTCCGGACAGAGTCCGAAAAGAAGTATACGCGGTGTCCGGACATGTGTCCGGACTTCCATGTTTGAACACATACCAAACTGCAATTTCTGGACCCGTCTTCGCATCCTGTCCGAACACAGCATAACTGCCACCAAATGCACACATTCGAGGCCCTCGTCCGGACAAAAAAAAATGGCAGAAATCAAAGATGAACCAGAGGTAAATCCAAAGCCAAAACCACCATAGCTATATACAACTTCTTCATACCAAAATACATCAACCGAAAACACACTTCCCACCGGGTTTTAACAGAATGAAATGCAAATCAGAAACAAATCAGAATCACCACAAATCAGAGAATCCACAAACATATATGGAAATAGAAACGAAAACCAGAAACTCTCATGGGTGAACACACACAGCCAAATCCATCTACCACCTACCTTACATCCAAAGCAACGCAAATCTATGGACTCCACAACGCTCACTCCTTGAATCCCCACTTGAACTCGACGGACCACGAATTGAATATATAGGATTTCAAATCCAAAATCGGAAAGGGGAATGGAGGAATACCACGAAGAACGAAACCAAAATCCATAATTCAAACCTGAAGGACGACCGACTGATGAATGGAATTCCACAAGCAAACAACTCCAGCAATTAATCATTGGGAGAAGATTGGAGAAGAGAGAAAGAGCAAAAGGAGGGAGAAGAAGAGAAGAGCAGTAAAGCGGAGAAGAACGAGAAAATTGTCATGGAAGGAAGCCAGGAATGAGAGGGAACATAATAAAATGAATTAAGAAATCCCTTCCTTAACTTAAAAATAAATAACAAAGGGAAATATATTTCTAACCCTCATTTCTTCTAACTTAGGATATTATGCCACAAATGACATAAACCCACTAGAAAAAGATCGAATTAACATTAAACTTCCTTTGCGAATCAGAAACAAAAATAAAAACAAAAACGGGGTCGCAACAGATGTGAATTGTATATTGCTCACAAGTTTTGGATAAGGGTTGCATTTTGGGAACTATGATATAAACATTATCTCTGTCATTCATAGTGTTACAGGTGTAG
The DNA here is from genome assembly GCA_023374045.1 of Limonium bicolor. Lineage (NCBI taxonomy): Eukaryota > Viridiplantae > Streptophyta > Magnoliopsida > Caryophyllales > Plumbaginaceae > Limonium > Limonium bicolor. Next base: position 98,684,089 of record CM041778.1, read on the forward strand.
TTGGTTGTCTTGTTGCGCACATGTGTGTGTAACGGCGGTAACACCCATTTGGTTGGTTAGATTTGGATCTTATAATCTTATGTAAGGCGTGGTGTCAAGTTTGATGGGAATGAGAGTTTTGATCATTTAGGTGAGAATGGGATGGGGTTTGACCAGGAACAACATGTGGTTTTCTCTGCCAGAGTCAATGATTCTTCTCTTATGAGTTTGGCTGCTATACTTATTGATCAGTTGAAGACTTCCCATGATTTGGGTAAACGAAAGTTTGATCAGCTTCTTGCTAATACTACTAGAGAAGAATTTTAGGACCTAAGAGTATCTGAGATGGATCATAAAGGTAAAAAGGTTATGTTATTTATTGCTATTAGTTCCTCTGACTTGGCAGTTTCAAGTGGTGGCTCGTCCAAGAATATTGAGGAGGATCGGAGTCATCGAAGGGAATAAATAGGTTGATTCCTAATTGTATGGGAATGGATGCTGCCTACGTAATTAGATGGTTTTAGCATCTCTTCTAGTGGAGAGTGTGCAAGTTTTTTTTCCTAGTTAAATGTGTGAGTTTTTTAGGGAAAGTTCTCTATCGGTTTGTTTTGTTTCTTTCTTTCATGATCTAGATTTGTAAGGAGATGACTTTTCAGTGGGAACTTTGTAGAAGCCTCTGCTTAATTAGCTTAGCTTTATTTTTTTGTTGATATCTACAGGCGGGGGCGTGGATCGGATAAAGGCTTTTTATTTGCCTTTATATAAAAGCTTAAGTGTTGAGTCTGTTGACCACTGGATCTGCTTTAATTTATTTGAATGGTTGTGATTAAAACACTCATTGCACTTCTACCATAACCATTGGTGTGAAAATTGTTAACCAGTGGCTTGAAAATCGTTAACCTGTCACTTGAAAACTTTTAACCTGACACTGGTAAATTGTTAACGTGTCGCTTGAAGACTGTTAACCTATCACTAGTAAATGGTTAACCTGTCACTGGTAAATCGTTAACCTGTCACTTGAAAACTATTAACTTGCCACTAGTAAATGGTTAACCTATCATGGTAAATGCTTAATATGTCAAGCTTAAATGGTTAACCTGTTGACAGGTTAACCTGTCAAATGTAAATGGTTAATCTGTCAATAATAAATGGTTAACCTGTCACTTGAAAAATGTTAGCCTGCCAATCATAAATGGTTAATAGAGGATGAGAATCGCTACAGTCAACCACAATACTCGATCAACTGCTACTAACAATCAATAGTTCAACGATAGCTACTTTGAGTGATGAACATAAGAATGAGCAGAACATTTTGCTTTAGGAATTCTATATTGAACTGAGTCATCAACTTACTACCAAAACCCATAATAGGCCTGGGCGGCAACCATTAATCCAGCCTTTATTATCATCACAACCATCTTTCTCCATAGAGAGCAGAAAGAAACATAAAGAATATTGCTAAATTCATATTGAAACCAGGTAGAACATGTTGTTCTTACAAAACATTGAAAGTAGAGTTGTGGCTCAGATAAAACCTCGGTATCACACTAAGGCAACAACATACTACCAGAATCCGGAATAGGCCAGGGCGGCAGACATAAGTCCGTCCACATCACAGCCATCTTCCCTTAAGCCATAAGCAACATAGAGACCACAAGCTTAGAAAAAAGTACATTTTATCGTTGAACTCTGAACTCTGCCTCAGAAAAAACACCATTACTTGGAACTACAAATTAGTTGGTATTCTACTCGTTCCTCTGTTGCATTGTGTGGGACTATGCTCAACAATAATAGCTCCGACCAAATTGATCCGCTGGTTAAGAGAACCAAAAGCTTCAGAAATGCAGAGAAACCGACTACCAGATGCAGTTCCAACGTTGCCTACCCCTTTCATTGAAATTAGGTTTCTAATGGTAGTCTAACCCCCTCGATGAGCTACTAGGTAGTTGGAAACAAGGAGGGGGGAGAAGCAAGCAAGTGATCTTCGACACAGACCCTTCGAGGCGAGAGAGAGGATGAAGAGGAGAAGTGGAGAAGATGAGAAAACAGGGAATGGTTCTATCGCGTCATGAGGGAGATAGGTTACAATTTTGGAATGATGATTATGAAGAAGGGAATTATATTAATGGACAGGATTATATCATTTAAATCCAAAGGTTGAAAGTTATGCCTTTATCTAAGGACAAAAAGGCAACCTTTGTACAATCCTAACACTTAGAGCATGGTTATAAGGTTGGGTAATTTTAGTTTGGTTGGACGTTTGTGGGAACTACGCCAACCTACGATGAGAGTTGGTTGAGGCTAGGTCAGCTCATGCAACTTCCTTCGTAAATGGCAAGTTTCCGTATTTCGTTGGTGGGGCTGTTGAATGTCTGTATTTAATGAAATAGTAATGTTTTATTTTAAAAAAAATACTCTAAGACACACTAAGCAGTCAAGCTTCCCCAGGAGAAGTTAGAAGCGAAACAGCCTAGGGGCGTTGGTGGGCTTAACACAAAACAAAATATTGCAGATTGGGAACAAAAAAGAAAAGAAATTGCCATTAACCATAATGAAACCCATGGATCATATAAAACATAGCCCTGGCCACATTTGTAGGAGAGACGACTACCACACTCGAGCTTCTATGAACCTTTTGCTTGCACGGCAAAACTGAACCTTCACTACTACTGCTATCATAACAGAACTATCACTAGCTCACCGGCGTGGATTACCTATAATATACTACTAAAGCAGACGCCTTCTGAAGTTGCTGGTAGTTCCATGGTAGGTTTTAGCAACCAAACCAACACCTAAACCGATACCCAGACAGATGCTCAGGCCAATTCCAACCCCAACCCTCAACCCAGCATTGAACCAAGACAGCTCCACATCTTCCCCTTCTAGGTACTCTGTCCTTGACTGAAAATGCTCGCTGTGTTGGAAATAGTAGGCTCCTTCATTTATGGATCTATAATCCGGGAGTTCTAGTTCCTGTCGAGTTTCACACGCCAACATGTCAGGAAGAGTTTATAGCCAGCACAAGTTAGAACACAGGAGAAAAAAATTCAGTTTACAGGATTGAAATGTAAGAAGACAGTATTCTAAGTGCAAACTAAGTCCTTGTTTTGACCCCAATTTCCACCAAAATGGGACGTCTTTCATCCTTCAGGATCGTGAAGGTTTGGGAGAACATAGCAGCGGGCCACATCAGCCTCGTCCCTCACACGAAGAGGAAGCGATAAGATATGGGCGGGGTCACCCAAAGCAAGAAAAAGGCTAGACACCATGCATCACTTTCAATTTCATAACTTATCACTGGCACATGCGCCCCTGGACCATACTGCAGCATCTTGCTCCCCCAAAAGATTGATAACATATTTCTTATTTTCCTATTCCGTTCTTCTGTTACAATGAAAAGGCATATTATCATCTAAAAAATAAAGCTTTTAAAACGTCCAGACAACTAGATATGCTGGGGCAGAGTCACGGGTGAAATTAGCAGCTAAGGATGGAGAAGTCTCAACATCGTTACCAAATCAATATAACAATTATATTGACATATCCAATTGAAATTCATTAAACCATGTAACAATTCTGAAGACAGGAAAACGCACCAGCATTCTGGAGGAGAGGGCAGATGGGGTATCATCACGCAGTTCTTCAGGTGCATCATCATCACTCTCTGGTATCGAATTCAACGTCCCATTCCTTACCACCTTCTTGCTGCATGAATTAAGCTTCAATGTCTTTGACAAGATGATGGGGTCACCCGAAAAGCACCCTGCTACACAAACCTCAATCACTGGGGAACCAACTACCCTCGAACCATTCACCGGCTTCCTCCTCCTCAGATATCCGACCCCTGCAGCAGCATTCAATTCACAATTCAAGCTCCATTTCCACCGCTGAACATCTCTTCCTCCAGCAGCATCCTCAACATACCCGTTCTCATCCCGCTTCAATACCCCAGATAGGATAAGCATTTCATTGTCTAGAACTTCAAATTTCACTGCCCCAGTAACCCTCACACTGTCGGTACTCACAAATGTAGCTTCATCTGATGTCTTGTCGACCCGGTCTCTTCTGAGGGTGGTGGAAAGGACACCTCCATTATCTGCGTAGAAGTTGGCTCTCACCCCATTTATTTCTAGGAGCGTGTTGGAATTTAGTGGGATGTGGTTCAAGGTGAGATGGTGAGGCGTAGCTGAACTTTGTAGCTCGCATTTGCTTAGTCTGACATAGAAAACTCGCACGTCTAGCCAGGACAGTGGAGGAGTGCCTCTGGTGGTGAGGAGATACTCATTACCGGTGAAGAATCCGTTCCCGTTCACCGGTTCAAGAAATGGCTCCATTGCTCACCCTTCAGAAACTCATCTGCCACAATTCTCCAGCTTTGACACTTGAAATGTCCTGAATACAAAAAAGATAAAACAGAAGAAAGTTAGGCAAATCAGTTAGAGCCATATGTTAAGCAAGGGAATGGACAATGAACAAGCAGAGCTAAACCATAGTTGATAAATAATTGTGGTGGTCACGAAACCATAGAAAGGAAAGGTAGAGTGTGGGAGGAGCGAAGGTGTTGAAGTGGAAGCAAAGTTGAAAAGAATCCCACACTAAGACAACCGACAACTGAAATTGTACAGTGGCGTGGTAGCTAATAAAGACAAACTATAAGAAACCTAGAACGGTAGAAGCGATAACACTATTCATCCATGAAAGCGAACTGGTGAGAAGAAACAAGTAAGAGAATTTTAATGGATGATTTTTAGCTCAACACGGAATACATAACCTACACAAGCCGTCATTTGAAAGCTGCTAAACGACACAAAACAATAATATCAAATGTGTGAGAAAGAATCCCAGGGTGCGCAAAAGTTTCTTCTGTCTGAGCGGGGTGATAGAGATGCAATACAAGGAGAAAAATGGCAAATTTTTGGTCCAAAATAATGATTCGAAGACAATCGTTAAAGGGATTCGTCTCGTCCCAACAAACTGGAAATAAAGAAAAGTACAAGTGTTAAGACAGGAAATAAGCATTGCCTGCGCCACTGGTATCTGCAACAATCAATCTGGTCCTCATCGACACGGGAATTTTAAGTCATGCAAATTCATAATACTATATTTCCCGGTTTCTCAATTCAAAACCAATATGACTCTGAATATTTGCGAATTACCCAGAAAATAAGGTGATTGCCGTCGCTTCGGTGAAGTTATCCTTCGTACTACCAGTCTCCGTCTTTGCTCTTCCTGTGAAGGTTCCGCTTGAATGCAATGTGGTGGCCTACGGTTTTCCGGACTTCAAGGGTTTTGAAAATTTCCGAGTGACAGACGGAAAAGATCGAAAAACAATCGAACAGGGACCCTGGGGCCTGGGCGTCAAGTTCCGCCCCAGATTAACTTCAGAGAGGTTAATCGAGCTCACTAGAAGAAGATTGAACACGTGAAAAAGGCTGGGGAGTATCTGTAGAATTCCAACAATAGATGCTAGAGTAGGAGAAGAGGCCCAGATCGGTGTGATTTCGTCGCTCCACTCTCGCTCTTTCGGTGGAAGAACAGATCGCCATGTGTATTTCTTCTTCTCGTTCCGGGTAATAGGATTTTGTCGAGTCCTGTAACGGGGGCGTGTGTGGGTCCCCGGTCAATTTATTAATTTGTTTGGATCTTATCCTAAGAGGAGAAACTTAGTTTTATACATAGTTTTGCATTAATATCATGTTACCCAAAAGCAGCAGTCGTTGGTGACAAAGTATTACATTTCTTCAATGGAAAATTACACACCCACCAGGTTTGATCACTCATGTAGTTTTTAAAATTAAATTGTGTATCCACTAACTTTCCGCCATTTTATATTTGTCACCAATTATGTTGATTCCATTAGTTGATGTCACATGTTAGTTTTTTAGTTGTTATGTTATATGCTAACATGGCTTATTAGAGGAACAAGCCACGTCAGCTCTGAGTTGGCTCCCTCTTCTAATTTCTTTTGTTTCTCTCTAGAGAGACATTATGTTTACCTTCACTGACGACTCTTCTTGCTCTCCCCCCCCCCCCCCTCCTTCTTCTTCTTCTTTTTCTTCTTCTTCTTCGACTCTGGTTCCTCTGCATGGATTCAACTGGTGATGGGTTTGCTTGGTTCGAACCCTAGTAGGTCTCTGGTATGCTACGACTGTTTGATTTTTAGGGTTTATGGTTACTAATTTGGTTGATTTTGTTATGGTTGGTGTCAAACCCTAGCAACTGGGTATTTGTCGATTTGGTTGCTTTTGATTGATTAGGTCAATTGAGAAATTTCTTATGTGTCGATTTTGTTGGTCGATTGAGAAACTTTGTATCTGTCAATTTTGTTGCTTTTGATTAATTTGATCGACTGATAAATGGGGTATCTGTCGATTTGGTTGCTCTTGAATGATTTTGGTCGATTGAGAAACTTTATGTCTGTCGATTTTGTTGCTTTTGATTGATTTGATCGACTGATAAATGAGGTATCCGTCCATTTGGTTGCTTTTGAATTTTTGGTCGACTGAGGAATATGGTATCTATCAATACAATTTGTTTCACATTGTCAAGGCTATATGTTTATTTTGATTAGTTTGTGTGCTTGCTGAATTTGTTTCTTCAAAACTGTTTGTACATAAATGGATCCTTGTATTGAAGTATTGTATAAGGGTGAACAAAATGAAGTTGAGTTTCTATTAGATTCGAACAGCTACTCAACAATAGAGCTGGTTGATGATTGTATAAAAGTTATTAAGAAAATTGCAGGATTGCCAAAACCAATATGTCATACTTTCTTCTCCAAGCACCCTAAAAACAAGAAAGAAATTGAAATAGGGTATGATAAACAGCTGTTGACCATGCTAGCATTGTTTGGGGGGAAGGAGTTGATTGAGATTATAGTGGAAGAGGGGTTAAAGAAAATGGAGTTCATGTCCGCTTAGAAGAACTGGCTGAAGGATGAAGATAAAAGGGATAAAATGGATGGAGTCAATCCAAATGATAGTGTTCGTATTGATTGGGAAGAGTTTATAGATGGCCAAGTAGTTATATGTCCCACTTCACCACCATAGACAAAACCCTCCCATTAAAATCCTTCTCAAACATAACCTCATATCCCTTTTAAAACACATCCTCCCCCTTTACAAGAACAACTTCCCCATCCTATGACACAACCTCCCCCTTGTAAAACACAACCACCCCCGACTCAAACACAACTTCCTCCGTCTCAAACACAAGTTGTCCCTACTCAAACACAACTGTCATCCATCTCAAACACAAGCTACCCCTTTTCAAATAGACAACAGTGAGGGAAAAAGGAAGAAGAACAGCCAAACGGCCACTATGAGGGTGGTGCCAACTACTTCAGCAACACCAACATTGTCTAGTCCTAGAGTTGTATCCAATCACTAGCGGTGCAACTGACAACTTAATGGTGGACACAAGGGTTTCTATAAACTATGAGCCAAAAAAAGAGCTCAAACTCATTTATGTTTTTAGTTCCACTAAGAAAGTCGAGTCTTATAAAAGACGTCACTCTACGAGGGAAAGACTTGGGTCGAGTCTTTGCGAGTTCGTCCCGAACAAAGTGAACCCCTTCTGGTCGAGAAGACGCACGCCAGACGCCTGATTCTTCTATGGCATAAGCTTTAATTTAAAGAAGAGAGCTAACAATAATAAACATTTCATAATCCTATTTCTTTTAATCTCAAAAGTATAGGGTCCGAATGTAACACCCCTACCGTTAAAACATGCTTACCGTCCAATCTCCTTACACATCAGATACACGCAGCGGATACTTACTTACATACAATGGGTGATACAATGCCGTTAACCACCCACGTGGCTAACAAGGCTACTACTACTGCTTACAGCATCGGTCTGATGGACCGGAATCCTGAGTACTACACATCTATAATACATACTCCATTCATCAATCAAATACAATAATGCTCCATTCAATACTTACTCCTCCATAATCCATACATTACAATATACTTAACCGAGTCTACTAGGATCTTTATACAATTATAATGTCCCTTCCAAGTTCATACATACTCACTAAGAGTCTACATCTACCCATTCCTCACAACTACTTACTTTCTAAGTACAAGGGTGTGCCGCCGGTCTCTTACCTTGACCATCCGCTTCGGGTACCTGCACACTAAAAACGTTCCCCCTAGGGGGTCAGCTTTCGCTGCGCGTGATAACCGCATACCCCGCGTACTAGTGAGGGTACGCCGACCACTTGGTCGAATACATGCAGTTCATTTTCATACAAACATATATGCATACATGCTCTTATACACAATATTACAATACATTACGCAAGACATACACACATACATACACTTCGTTACATACAAGAAGTACAACATAAACCAACCAATACATACTTACCTTTTTCCGAATTACACATACACATTACATGCACAATATACAATATTTGTTAGCTTCATTGGTCCACCCGGGTTAATCGGGTGGAGATTACTCTTTTACTCGTTACTTCATACATACACATACATACTCATACATACTTACGGATCCATACTTACTTACTCTTACTCTTACTCAAGTTAAGTCGTCGGGACCTCCGGCCCTGGGGACTACTCCGTCCCACCTCCGGGATTTACTTGACTCACCAATCCGGGATGCTACCCATTTAAGGGATTTGGGCCGCGGACCAGTTTAAGAGTCAGGAATTGCAGCCAACCTCTTGTGACTCCGCATCCTCACGTGTGGCCGAAACTATATCGGACTTCTACTCATTCCAATTTACTCACTTAAGTTAGGAGTTAGGTAGTTAGGAATTAGCAGAAGTCATTCATTCAAGCCACAATAATACAATACAAAGCTCATATACACATCCATACAAATACAGTGCAATATACAAGTACACTACAAAATACAATACACATCATCATCATTCATATGTTTCATGAATTATACAAACTATTGTTCAAGACAAATATCAAGAACAATGTAAACAAGCACAGGTAAGTGCAATATAGTCCGATTCATGCATTTATCTTATTAGGTGATCAAATAAGCACACAAATCGGGGTAACCAGATTAGGATACAGGGCATGAAGAAATCATACCTTTCACCGTTGTACTTGTATCCCAACGTTCCTCCGGTGTTCACAATTCAAATCCTATGATATACATACAACCGAATAATTAATCTAACTATCATTAACTTAATTCGGTTACCCTTACGCTTCCTAACTCATACTTACTAAGTCTTCACATTCTTATACTTACTTTTAATTACTTAACAATGGTTTACTTACATATATGCACATACGTATAGGTGGGTATACATATACATATATATATATATACTTACCATAGTCTTATAGTTTTTTTTTTTGCAAGTTTTGACTCGACCGAACTTGCGACCGATCTTGCAAGTTCGTTCCAAGTTAGTAGGCTACATCGGGTGAAAATTCCAGGGGCGACCGACCTTGCTAGTCCGGTCCCAAGGTCGGTCCATTCCAGTGAGTTACTTAACGGAAAATTTTAGCCCGACCGACCTTGCAAGTCCGGTCGCAAGGTCGGTCCATTCCAGTAGCTTACAAGACGGAAATTTTCCTGGCCGACCGAACTTGCAAGTCCGGTCGCAAGTTCGGTCCATTCCAGAAGGTTACTGACGAGAATTTTTCTGGTCTGACCGAACTTGCAAGTCCGGTCGCAAGTTCGGTCCATTCCAGAAGCATTCCCGTCTTTGTAAATCTAGGCTCGACCGAACTTGCAAGTCCGGTCGCAAGTTCGGTCCGGCCCAGTATTTGCATTTTCGTTTCTGTTTCCAGTCCTCTCTTTTACCCATTACTTCCCCATTGTTCCTACACTTAATCCCACATGTTTTACCACTAAATAAACCTCTTAATACACCTCAGTTCATCCATCAATTCCCTACTCATTCCTAAATCCATACACAATTTCTCTCACTTTCTTTCAACACTTACAATAGTTTTCTTTCCTCTTGTGCTACAGATTTTCATACTCCATTCTACCATCCAATACTTCCTCTACCAATGTCACTCCTAGCATCCCAAATACCTCTTCTTACTTTTCCAATTCACTTCCAAGCAATTGTACCATCTATACCAAGTCCAACATTCATTTACCAATTCCTACACACTAGTTTTTCCCTAACTTCTCCAAGGCATTTTTACACTTTGCTACAGATTTTGGTTTCCACTACCATGCTACCGATTTATCACTCAACTTCTAACCTCCATTACTTCCTCAACTAATGCTACTCCTAGCATCCAAAATACATTACTCACAACCTAATCCCTTCCCATTTAAAACCTCATATCTAAATCTGTTACAAGCTACTAAAACACTCATTTTAACTTTCCAAAATCTGTTCCAAATGTATCTAAGTCCTCAAATTCCTGGATAAAATTCGACATAGTCTCCCCTACAATTCTTATACACTCTCACCGCAATGTTTCCTCACACATTAACATCATCTCACCTGTTCATACACAACATCAATATACAAGCTCCCATACACAAATACCAATACTAAAACACTACTAAAAATTCCTGCACTCAACAACCCAATACCCAACTAAGTTTCAATACATTTTACATGTCTTTCAATGGTTTTAAGCACCTAGATTCTCCTGCACAATACATTACTACACAATACCATTTCCATTACTCATTTCAAACTTCTAAAATTCTATTACATGCATATATATAAAAAGTTACACAGAAGAGCATCCTTACCTTGTTTCTCCTTCTAGTTTTCTTTCTTCCTCTTGCCTCTTCCTTCTCTCCCTACCGGTTATAGTACTTCACTCAATCTATCATTATAACCCATACATACACACCATTTCAATACTAAAACTAACCCTAAACATTATTATAAGCTTAATGTAGGTTTTAGGGTTTAGAAAATTGCATTACCTTGCAAGGGTGCAAATGAAGCTTGGAGTGGTTCAAGAACAAGATTTCCAACTCCTCAACAAGCCAAAATCGGCTAGAATGCAAAGAAACCAAACAAGGTTTTAGCTTCATTTTCGTTTTGCCCATGAGGCTAGAAAAACAAAGGAGTTTCAAGAAGATTTTTACCTTAAAATGACAAGGAGGAAGAGGTGGTTCTAATGGTGGTCTTGAAACTCCAAATGCTCCATACCCATGGAGATGAAAGTTGTTGTTTTGATTTTTGAAAAGATAGGAATGTAGCTCTTGATGAGAGGATTCCAATGGTGTAGTTTTTATAATTTTCGGAGAAGGTTTGATAGAGTAAAGAGGAGAGAAGTGAGGTTTTTAGTGGGTTCTCTCAAGCTTCCATGGAAATCGCTTGGGGAAGGAGAAGGAAGAAATGGAGAGTGAGGGTGGGGGTTCACGTGAGAGAAGAGAATGGGGAGTAGGAGAGAGAGTGTGTGAGTGAGTAAGGTAATAAAGTAGGTTAGTTTACTTTATTAGTTTTGTTGTTTTGTAAATAAGAGAGTGAGTGTGTGAGAGAGTGTGAGAGGGGGAGTCCCCATCGGACACACACAGCACACACATACCACTTTTACTTTTTATTTTCAAAGTGGACACATAAGTTTTGGTTATTTATGTTTCTACCCCACAACTTCCCGTTTTTGACGGTTTTTACTAATTCCTCGTTTTATTGATTTTATTGGTCCTAAAGCTTCACTAATATTTATTAATGATTATTTAGTTGACCAAAATTGTTACGAGTCTATTTGACCCGCTTAAAGACACGTTTTCCCGGTTACCTCGAAAAACGCGCTTTAAGGTTCGTTAGTGGTTTTAATCCGTTTTAAGGATCCGTTTTCTTCGGGAGTTGTTCCCATATATTATTTAGGTCTTATTAAACCTTTAGAATTCCTATAATACTCTAACCGAGGTCTCATACCTCCTATGGTTATTTAACGCTTATTTAGCGTTTTCCGCTTTTTAAGCATTTATTTATTCTTTTGGATTTATTTTTCCTTACCAGTATTAATTAGGTACCCTTAGGCCCTTAAATACGTATTAGATTAATTTTAAATCCCTATATTTAAGTTCGGGGTATTTCAATCTACCCCCCTTAGGAACTTTGTCCTCAAAGTTGTTCGAGGTTATAGGTTTACAATGCTTACTCATTCTTACGTGTCTAATACCAAAGCCATACGTTCTTCCTCCTTACTATTCCCAAATCAGTTACTCAAGGTTTCTCCTTTCCATACCATACCAATGCACAATAATTACTCCGATCCGCACTACTACCGACCATCCGGTTCCTCATTACCAAATTTATACATACATACAATGCAAAGCTATCCCCAAAGCGATGCAATACACATACAATCCCGCAGACACTCAGGTCATCTAGACACAGAACTCCTCTATGTCCCGCTGCCCTTGGAATAATACAACGTAATATACTACTATCTTTTCCCGTACCAGCTTCCAACACATACTTAGTCTCCACTCTGTGGAAAATCCTTCCCCATGGCTACATCGAAATCCTTCTAGAACATACAACTCCAGATTCCAATTTATGTTCATTACTTCTATCCTATGTGTGATTCTTGTGACCACTTGAGGGGAGCTTCAAGAATCATTCGACCCTGATGTGATCAGCATCAGTGTTGAACTATCTTTCCACCCCAATTTGTGTTCGGTTTCCCTTGATCTGATCAGGATCAAGTTCGACTTCCCACCTCAGGTTCAACCAAACAAATAATTTAATTGTTTTCATTTTCTATCTTTTTATTCTTTCTAGTCGTGATTACGAATTCATACATCTCCAAAGGATGGAATCAATCCATCAATCATCCTCACTCTACTTCCCAAATGCTTTACTCCATGGTTCAATCCTAATGCTCATTTCATCAACCCTCACTACTTCCATCCATTACTCACCATCATCTCCTATATTCTAACTAAGGAATACTACATTTATAAGATTTAGTTGACTTCAATTGTTTCAAATATTTTACTTATGATTCCACTACTCATAAACTTCATTCATCTACTATCCTCATTCATTCCGTACTACTTCTTCAAAGGTTACAATACTTGTGGAGCTCCGTCCACTACTCATTACTTTTCTTTTACTAATAATCTTACATTGGTGTTACAAGATAGATATATCCATCCCCTGGTATTTGCATGTCTAATTACCATAATTACAATGTGAATGAGTACTTATGTTTATTTAACATAGTATCAATCATCAATTTGGTTCTCATTTGTGCTCTGCACATTATGGTTTATGTGTTTTATTCACAAAACTTACGTTAAGCGGTTTTCGCTCTACCACCCTTAAAAGGGATTACGCCCACGTAATCTACCATATTTTATTATTATTAAACTTTGGTTTAATCAATCTGGACAAACTGAAACGTTTAGCTTCACTACCGTATACTATACGATATGCTCTGGTCAAAGGGATCTTAACCATACCAATGGTTTAGTCTTTGCACCAAGAGTTCCTATATGAGTTTATTTAACTCATATTTAATTCGGTTCTAGCCTAATCGGCTTCAAGGCATTAATAGCCATTGTATTATACTCCTAGCTAGGGCCCACTAGCTTCTGCTACGCGACCCTGATAACTTGGGTTATTCACCCCTCTTGTTATCCTTAATGTGCTATACATCACCTTCTTATCCGTCTATTATGGGAATAAGGTTTACTAAACAACTGCGGTATTCTTTTACCGTGTTTGAACTCAACGAGTTTAAGATTTATAACCAGCTCTCTGGTAATCTACTGCACATGCTATTTGTGCTTCCACGATTATTCGTTAAGTTCCTCCGACTTATTGTCGGGCGAGGTTAAGCCACTATTTAGTTATAGCGCTTCCTCTGTTGTCAATAGCTCCTGGATTACACCAGTTCTTCTGGTTCAGTACAAGTGTTCTTTACTTGTATGACCTTGCACTGATATGCGTCGGTCCTAGTGACTTTCTTAAGTCTCATTTCATTCTTTTATTCCACTGGGGTTCACATCTTGTGATTGTTAGTGTGTTTTACACTCTTCGTGCTTGTTGGTGAAAAGAAGGGTTTACTACAGTTTACATTCTCTATATCCTTAGCCATCCCATTAGATCATTAGCTGTGCAGGTGCAATACCAAAACACTCAGTCATACAGAGTGCAGAGGCGTAAACGCTTGACAGTAAGTCACTTATGTGATAGGAAAGAATATTTCTATGTGTCATCTGATACTTATACTCCGTGTCATTGCTTAACTACTTCTTCATAGCGGTCCCTTGTTGCGCACCGTATTCTTACTCATTGTATAACATCGTTTTTACTGTTTCTGTTACTGTGATAGTTTCTCTTTACTCATTGCCATTGTCATTGGCACAATTCCCTTATGGTATGTATACCCTGGGGTTTCCAATGTTCGTGTGTATGACGGTTGTCGTAGCATACCACAATATTAATATCTTCCCAATGTGGAGATGTTCTTTCATTTTAGGTTTCATGTGTAGGTTAGCTTACCTCACATTCCATCCTCATTTATGATACGGTTTACCAAGTATCTTGGTTGACCAAGGGTGAGATAACTCATCGGGTTATAAGCTCTCTTGAGCGTTAGTCATTCGTGATGTTCAACGTGTGTTCACATTAATTGCTTTGATAATTATTGTCTTTCAGTGCTGAGCATTGGTTTAGGCTCTGGCTGTGTAGTTTTGCTTGTATGTATATTACCAGGACATCCCACGAAACTTCAAGGGTTTTCTGGTCCCGTTCTCCAATTGGAGAGTACTCTGTCATTGGTAAATGAAATTTCTTGTTGAGAGGCTTGTTTCCACTCATAGGTCTTATGACAAGTTTGCTATGTTAGTGTTTACACAATGGTTCACCACATGCTTGGGTGCATACGGAGTATGCTTATTCCATCGCCCCTTGGCAATGTCTATATGCGTAGGCTTTTCTGTTATAATAGATGGAAGCCTTTCTCAGGGTCCACATCTTCACCACATTGGTGGTCTTAGGCTAACGAGGGGTACCTTCCCTCGGATTTCTCGTAGTGTCCAAGTGTGGACTAGGCCAATGTTGGCATTATCATGATTCTTATGCCTCTGTGCTACCATTGCTACAAAAGGCATGGCGGTAATTAAGAACTCCGTCAATTGTATACTAGGCTGATGTCCTAGTGACAGTGACATTGGGTTGGCCATTACTCCAAGCCACTCAGGATGTTGGGTTTGAATTTATGGTCCAGTTGTTGATTTCTTGTCGTATGAGACAATATTTCTTGCAAGTCTTGTTAGTAATGGTGTGGGTTTTGCAACCGTTTAAGGTTACACAACGCATCAGGTTTATGGCTTTAGAGCCATATTGCGGCAAGCTATGCTCTTTGCAAGCTGCTTATACGTGTTTCCACTCCATGTATACCGTCATAGGTTGGAGGTATTATTGGGCTCCGTGGTAAGTCGTGGCATCACGCTTCCGTTCATAGGAGGCCTTTTTAGGCAAATGGTATTGATAGGTGTCTCTCAGTATCTTAGGGCATTTCCTGTTAAGTGAAATCCCTTCGGTGTCCTAACCGAGTGTTCGTTTTAGCTCCCGTGCTCATATCATTACGCTTGTTCAACTGTTGTTAACGCAGACACCCTTCAAGGATCGCTCTTGGGTGTTGGTAGCTATGCCGTTACATCCGGCTAATGTTTATAACATGTGTTGTCCTCTATACCGTCTTACGGTATTGTATTAAGTTATTCCCCCTTTTGGGTCATAACGTCTCCTGTCGTTGGGTAGGCCGTCTGTACTTGCTCCCAGTGCTTGAGACTAGGTTTAAATATCCTCTCCGATTATGGATTGTGCTTCGTAGTAATCTTGTGATTGCTCTTGGGAGTTCTGTCCCGTTTGCTGAGCATTGTGGTGTTCATGTTAGGCAACTGCCTTACTGTGTTTAGGCTGGGTATACCTTCCAGTTATCACGTATTTGTTTGGTGTCCTCGAGACATATCCAATTGTGGAGGGTGATTTTTCGGTATGAGGGGGGGGGGGGGTCTATGTAAATGACTAAAAGCCTAGATCCTAAAATGCCATTCTGTGGAGGGTGAAAACCCGTTATTATGGCATCCCTCAAATACCTACTCTATCGTCCGTCTTTCCCAGAAAGCATAAGGGGAATGCTAGTGAGCACTACACCCGCTCTCAATGGGCTCCACGCGGACTTATGCCCTAAGGGCGAAAATTGACTAGAGTCGCCACCTAGTTTGACCTAAGGAACTAGGAAGGAAAGATGAGGGTTCTAAGAACCGTTAATTGACTCTGAGATTGTTGTCTATGGATAGGACTTATCTGGTCATTTACAGAGATTCTATGTTGGGTTCGCACTGGGTTACACCCCTCAGAAGTGGCAACGACCACGACTTTGGATTGGTGCCCGAGGAAACCTCGGTCTCCAATTGTCGGGATTGCCTTCTTTCAAAACCTTATTAGAGAGATTCAGTTAATGCCGAAGGATAGGATTAGGACGGGAAGAGAGAGAGTGGATGAGGCGAGCTTTTCTGCCAAGCTAACGCCAAGAGGAAGAATTGGTGAATTCGAATGAGTATAGAATGAAGATTTGGAATGGTCTGAGGTTGAGTGAATTAGAAAAGACTTGAAGTCTGATGGTTTGAAGTTTGTGAGAGCCGAAGAAGGTTTGAGTGTTTGAGAGGTATGAGGGTCATCTTAGAAGGGGAAAAGGGTTTTTTGTTTGGAATGGGGTCGCACCCTAGATGGGTTGCCTACGTACTCAATTCCCTGTTGAGATCAAACCTTACGTAGTTCACGCATTTTGGGATTTTAGGAGTTTTGTGAGGTTTTGAAGGGTTTGAAGTTTCGGATGTGAGAGATTAGTCTGGGAGACGCTCGGGTCTATGAGACGGTTGGGATGGGATGTCAAGGCCTGTGAGACGCTCGGGTCTGTGAGACGCTTGAATCTTAAAATGGTGGAGAAATTGAGATGTTCGAGTCTGTGAGGCGCTCGGGCCTGTGAGACGTTAGAAGTTAGAGAGGAGTTGGGATTAGGGAGATGATTCGAGTTTGAGGCGATTTGGAGTTTGAATGGTGATTTGAGTATGGAGTGTTTTGGGGTTTTGAAGATGATTAGAGTATGTGTGAGGCAATTGAAGTCTGAGTAGAGATCCCGGGTTTTTTGGATTTGAGGTTTGAAAGCGATTGAGGAAAATCATTTTATTGTAAAAGGGCGGATAATCCCAAGGGATTACCCTATGTACCCCCTCGAACACGACACTTAATTAGTGTAAGTGCCGAGGCTCGAAAGATGGGGCAATGAATTTATGTCGAAAAATAGGATTCAGAGAGAAACACCATGAATGAGATGTTCTCGGTCGAACCCTAATAACGTCTCTAACTCCCGGGTTTTAAAACGTTAAAAACCGAAAACATTGAAATTGAGCGGAAGGGAGTTAGACGATTCTAAAATCCCGGCTGCGACTAGGAAGGTCATTACTTCCCTAGCACCCCGCCTTGTAAAAATCTAGGCTGCAATTAGGGGAGGTTTGTCACCCTAATGCCCCGCCTAAAGAGATCCAGACTGCGACAAGGGAGGTTACGACCCCAGTGCCCCGCCTCGGATTTTTATTTTGGAAGAGAGACAAGCGATATCTAACTAGGAAGAAAACGTTCTTTGAAGGTGTTAGACATCTCATGTTCCCCGAAAACGGTTTATTTGAGTTGAAAACTAAGTTTGAAAACCTTTGAAGTTGTTCGGAATTCTCGATGAAGAAACACTGATTTTGAGAAATGTTTTAGGAGAAAACTTTCTGTATATGTGAGAAGAACTTCTGCATTTGGAAGAGTTTTCTGTGATGTGAGAAGAGTTTTTCCTTTTAAATTCCACAAAATAGTTTCTTTTGAAAACTTGGTGAAACTTGAAAAAAAGATGGTTTGAAATTGAATGAAATTTACAAATTGAGAGTGGATGTATTGTGGATAGGATTTGGCCGAATGAATCGGGCTTGAATTGAATTGAAGTCGAGTTTGAATTGGATTGGGGTCGAGTTTGAATTGGATTGAGGTTTGATTTGGGTCAAGGTCAGGAGGGGTCAAAGTTTGATCAAGATCAGCATTCGGATTGGTCAAAGCTAGGCCGGGTCAAAGTTCGGGTCAAGGTCAAAGTTCGGGTCGGGTCGGTCAAAGTTCGGGTCAAGGTCAAAGTTCAGGTCAAGGTCAAAGTTCGGTCAAGGTCAAAGCCCGGGTCAAGATTTGACTTTTGTGGACTTGGTTTGAATTGATTTGGGCCTTGGGTCGGTTTGGGTTGGGCTTGGGCCGAATTTGGGTATTGGGCCATATTGGACTTTGGGCCAGATTGGGCTTTGGGCCATTGGTCTTTGGGTCGATTTGGGATGGGTTGAGTTTGGAGATGGGCCAAGTTTTGGATGGGGAGATTTTGGGCTAAGTGGGCTGAATGGGCCTTGTTTGAACTTTGGGCCGAATGAGCCTTGTTTGAACTTTGGGCCGAATGGGCCTTGTTTAGGCTTTGGGTCTAGGGATTTACGTTTACAAAATGATTATGGAAAATGAGAGACAATTTTGAATTTGAGGATGGAGGATGAGAAGATGAAATGTTAGTGAGAGAAACCGGAATAAGAATATTAATCTATATACATACTTTAGGTGTGTGTTTTAGGGTTTAGGGGTGTCACCACCACGAGATTGGTCAATGACCTATCAGACCAGGGGGACCCCTCTATCCTAACGGCTTGGACCTAAGGACATAGTAACTAAGGCTTAATTAAACAAAAAACAGTTGAAGCAAAAAACAAAGAATGCATAACTATAAAGTATGAGAAATATGAGAATTAGAAATAGATATGTCAAGGCACCGACAAGAGTAACATAATGAAACAAAACTTGTTATATTTTACAAGCCAATTTATGGACAAACACGTTAATCTCAGATCGGTTTTCAAACTGGAAGCATTGTACAAGTGACAGGCTGCCGTGCGGGAAACAACAAGAATTTCAAACCAGATATGTATGTACAAGAGACAATTGATCCTTAAAGGTAATTAAGCTGATGCTAGAAAGTGTTAAAAGAATTTCCAAACCCATGGATAGCCGTGAAGCTCAAAGTCCACCAGTATAGTCAACTTGCACGGTCCACGAACAATTCCAAATCAAGAGAGTCCACACAGGTAAGCTTCGGTCCATTCCGACCAAGACAAGTGCACCTCGGTCAAATTGCAAACCAATGAGATAAGCATCAAACCGAATAGCATAAACAACAACAAAGAATAAAGGGATAGTATACATGTTTCTGTCGGATTGAAATCCAAACCGACACCTAAACAAAAGGAAAGAAATTATGAATCTCACCAGAATCGAATTAATTAGCGAAACAGCAATCAAACTCTGAAAGAAGACGCAACAGAAAGAAAACCTTAAAAGCACACGCACTGAAAACTGAGACAAAACCTCGCATGGGTTTGCAAAAGCCAGTCCGAACTGCGTTCATCTATCTTAGAGACTTAAAAGAAACCTCAGACCAGTAAGATTAACGAGCCTATAACCACTTAAAGCAAAATAAACTTCTCTAAACTCACTAGGCAACAAATTATGAACTCAATCTAAACTGTGTGATGAGCTTATCAAGGTAGGGATAATCAAAGTGGGGCAGGCATATCGAAATTTCCCTTAACAGAGGGACCATGTTTAACTGATCGAACAATCCTCAACAATCAACATAAGAGAATCCGTCAATGACAATATTTGAAACTCAGGTTTGTCATTAGCCAAGAATCCCTGGACCTAGCATGATACGAGCACAGTGGGCAGAAAAGGATCACACACTTTTCAACAGATAATTAAAGGACATGACGTGATCAAACTATATGCAGATCAAATACCCAGAGATCTAATCGAGCCACGGACATATGCGATAAACACACACACATTTCAGATAAGTATCAAAATATGCTTCAGGCTACAACCTCAAACAGTTTGGAAATATAAAGCAAATCGGTGAACAGATGAAAATCTCCTGTAAGAAACCACAGAACAAAAACAGACATACCCATTAATTTGCAAATGAAATCGAAAGGGAAAAAAGAACCGAGGACAAAACCGAAGTCATGAGCAAGTGTCGGGCGCAGTCATGTGCAAGATCTAGATTTCCTTTCGCAAGTGAAAGGAACTTGTCGGGGATCAGGCTTAGAGCCTCTGAATAACTTACGCATCAAACTCAATCGCTGTACAGAGGGACCTGTTGACGAATGAAGGAAAACAACATCGACAAAAGGGAATCTCAGGGTGTTTGTGAGGTCGAAAGAAAGATTAAACCCCGCCAGAGCTTGAAGACTGGAGGCGGTTGTCTTGTCAGATATCAAATGCACAACGAAGCATAGTTCTCTGAGACTCCTCGACGAAGGTTGGGTTTGTGATGGTTCATGTTTTTAGAGAAACTGAGCCATTAAGCGTGAATTGTGTTCCTGGTTTTGGGATTTTTTAGTGAAGGAGAAAGTAGGAGGAGATGGTGGTGGTGATCTTTGAACATAGCCGTGAGTGAAATAAGAACGAAGAAGGTGCAGCGCGGGTATGTTGCTTGTCGACAGCTCGGCTTGAGTGAAGAAGGTAGAGATGGTCGACAGAGAAGAGAATGTAGTGGTGACGGGGTGATTTCCGGTGTAAATGGATGTGGTTGTCGACCGGAAGAAGGAGGGGCAACGAGCTCTTTGTTTCTGGGTTGTGGTTTTCGAAATCGTGGGCACCTGAGGGATGGAGTAGAAAGTTCTGTCTGAGAAAAAATGGAATGTTCGTCGGCTCTTCTTGGGATCTCCTTTGTAAGGTTTTTCTTGGTCGATTTGAGACGAAGACGGTAATGGTGATTGGAAGAGATTGAGAGGTTTCGTTTTTCTGGTTTTGAGATCGAGAAAGGAATCGATGGATGGAACGAGATGGATCGAGATCATCATCGGGGAAGAAGAGGGAGTTAGTTCTTAGTAGATGAATGATCGAGAGGGGAGGGTTAAGTGGCGGACACTGTAGTCTGTAGGGTTTGTTTTTATGTTGTTGTTGTTTTATACAGAAGGGAATAGGGTTTAGAAGGTGGGTTGGGTTTTAATGTGGGCTTTTTGAAGCCAAGGGCTGAAAATAGAGTGGGTTCAAGGAATTGGGCTAGGCCAGATTTCAACCAAGTGTGGATTGAGTTTGACAGATGAAAATGAGTGTGTATAAATAGAAATAAAAATAAAAATACTAATGTTAATAGTAGAATAAAATAAAATATAAGAAAAAGTGAATAGATGAATAAAAATAAAATAAAATAAAATAAAATAGTAAAATGAGTGAATAAACAAAAGGGGACGACCTTGAAACTGGACTGTCGATGGAAATTCATTTTCGAAGAATTGTGTTTTTTTTTTCTGAAATGTTTTGAAAAAGATTATAAAACGATGGTTTCGTCTTAGCACGCACGTTAATAGGTTTTGAAAAAAGAAAGGCGACGACCCCTCTTATTATTTCGGAATTTGCTTTATGGGGTGAGAATTTTTGGTGTCTACAGATGGCTCCCCTTGATTCAATTCTGCAAGCCCTTGCAGAATTGGATCAAGGTTGACGGGACGCCAAAAATTCTCACTGCGGTTTATGATCTGTTCTTATGAATGCGGGTGCACGGGGACTTATGACGGGCCCCAAATTGCGGTGATTGATGGTATGAGGACTAATGACGGGCCTCAACTAGATCTCGGTGTCTAGCTCTAGGACTAATGACGGGCCTAGAATACGATCAAGCAACCTATGCATGAGGACTAATGACGGGCCTCAACTAGAACTCGATGTCTAGCTCTAGGACTTATGACGGGCCTAGAATGCATCTTCGAAATGTATGAGGACTAATGACGGGCCTCAACTAGATCTCGGTGTCTAGCTCTAGGACTAATGACGGGCCTAGAATACAATCGGTAAATTGGTTATGCATGAGGACTAATGACGGGCCTCAACTAGAACTCGGTGTCTAGCTCTAGGACTTATGACGGGCCTAGAATGCATCTTCGAAATGTATGAGGACTAATGACGGGCCTCAACTAGATCTCGGTGTCTAGCTCTAGGACTAATGACGGGCCTAGAATACAATCGGTAAATTGGTTATGCATGAGGACTAATGACGGGCCTCAACTAGAACTCGGTGTCTAGCTCTAGGACTTATGACGGGCCTAGAATGCATCTTCGAAATGTATGAGGACTAATGACGGGCCTCAACTAGATCTCGGTGTCTAGCTCTAGGACTAATGACGGGCCTAGAATACAATCGGTATATTGGTTATGCATGAGGACTAATGACGGGCCTCAACTAGAACTCGGTGTCTAGCTCTAGGACTTATGACGGGCCTAGAATGCATCTTCGAAATGTATGAGGACTAATGACGGGCCTCAACTAGATCTCGGTGTCTAGCTCTAGGACTAATGACGGGCCTAGAATACAATCGGTATATTGGTTATGCATGAGGACTAATGACGGGCCTCAACTAGAACTCGGTGTCTAGCTCTAGGACTTATGACGGGCCTAGAATGCATCTTCGAAATGTATGAGGACTAATGACGGGCCTCAACTAGATCTCTTGACATCTAGCTATAGGACTTATGACGGGCCTATAATACTTTGATCGAGTTGTACGAAACTCGTTGCTTTTCAGTGGTTGGTTGATTTGAGGATGACTCTGGTTATGGATTGATTCAGGATTTGATGCTTTTTGGTTGCTTCTGTGAGGAATGTGATGGTCAAATACTTTCGGTCGATGTCGCCTTTGACTTTGTCAGTGTGGGACTTTGTTTTGGTTTTATTTTTGGTGGTCTTGGCCCGATGTGCTCTATGGTTTCGGGATTTGGTACGACTCTTGGCTCCAGAGTTCGAGATGGCCCCGGTATGGCTCCTGGGTCTTTGTTTCGGTTTTTTGTGATTTTGTGGTCGGTTTTCGAAAGGATAGTTTTATAAATGAGTGACTTTGGGAACTTGGTGATCTTGATATGATCAAATGGCTTTGGTGTGATCGAATGGCTCCATTGCGGTCGGGTGGCTCCAGTGCGGTCAGATGGCTCCGGTTTGATATGTGACTCCCTTGTGAGCAACGACTCTGGGACGGTTGATGGGTTTGGCTTCGATATGATCCGAGGGCTCCGGTATGCTCGGATGGCCCCATTGCGGTTGGGTGGCTCCAGTGCGGTCGGATGGCCCCGACATGATTCACGACCTCATTGTGAGCAACGGCTCTGGGATGGTTGGTGGGTTTCGATTTAGATTGAGATTTTCGGGATGGTTGGTGGATTTCGATTT
Source organism: Limonium bicolor (assembly GCA_023374045.1). Lineage (NCBI taxonomy): Eukaryota > Viridiplantae > Streptophyta > Magnoliopsida > Caryophyllales > Plumbaginaceae > Limonium > Limonium bicolor. The sequence goes on from CM041778.1 coordinate 98,707,302, forward strand.
AGCTTGGATTTCGAGTCGAGTAGTGGGTCGATGTGATTTGTGTACTTTGATGTGGTTGCCGTATTTTGGTTGTGGATGAATGGCTTTGGTATGGTCAGTTATGACTTCAGATTCCCCGAGATGGCTCTGGGATAGTTCAGGATGGCTCCGGGGAGGCTACAAGATGGCTCTTTGGTGATAGCGAGGAAGAAAGGGGAACTTTCTTTTGAGGTGGTCGTACCCTGGGCGGGCTGCCTACGTACTCAATTTCTCATTGAGATCAGACCATACGTAGTTCGAACTATGTAGGCAAGGCCCTGGTAACGAAATGGCTCCGACAGGGATTTGAGGTGGCTCCTGTATTGTTCTCGAACTGTTGGGATGACGTTCCAAGGGTGTTTCAATGACAGATGATGGCTCCCGCATGGCTCCAGTTTGGTTCTGGATATGGTGTTGATGAGGCTCGAGCATGACGCTGGATGGCTCCGGAATTGTCTTCGTACGGCCTCAGATGGCTTTAGCTTGGTTCGATGTGGCTCAAGGATAGCCCAGGATGGCTCCAAGATGGTTCGATGTAGCTTGATGATGGTCTGGGATGGCTCCAGTTCACATCTTTTGATCTAAAGTTATGCTTCAATAACTGCAACTGAAGTCGATTTTCAACGAGACTAGGTAGAGCTCTTACCAGTCGATGTTTGAAGGTGAAATGGTTAGGATGCATGCAAATACTAAGTGCTAGATGAGATGCAAGATGCATATGCAGTTTTGAAGAGAAGGTATGATTCTATCTCTATTACTACGAGGTTTACGAATATAAGACATCTTCGGTTCGATCTTGAGTGATTGTTGAGCTCAAATGCATGAATCACTTTTCTCTCATGAAGAGATACGGGTCAATCTCTCGTGAGTATGGCCGTGTGTGCTAATGTCGTGATGATACTCTTGATGCTCAGAGCAGTATTTTCCTAAGAATTTCTTTTCGAGGTATTGAACTTTCCGACCCTTACAAATTTCTCACCTGCAATGGGGTAGGCTGATTATGATTGGTAGTTTAATCGAAGAGTCACTCGCACTCGGATGACCTTGTAAAGTAAGGTCGCACTCATTCGCTCACAGTCCCTGTATTATGGGGTGGGACATGTTGATAGCAAGTACGAAGCTTATGATTCATGTTTCAGATCCGGTACTTTCAGTTAACGCTCATTAACTCATGAGTCAGAGGTCTTTATTGGGTTGTAACGGGGCTGAGGGGTATGATGTATGTCACATGGGACTCTGGGATTTATTTGAGAATTGTGGAGCTTTTGTGCAATAGAGGACGTGTTTCGCCTTTGCCATGGGTGGAATGATTAGACTGGTTTTGATAACCTTTATTGATTTCTACGGGACATCATTGGTCCTTCAGATTTGGCTTCCTCATTCTTGTCTCTTCTGGTGTATGGTTTGAACTTTCTTCTCATTTTCTTTTGTGAAATTGCATTTGGCTTGTCAATCTTCTCAAACGTTCTTTGCTTTGTATTTTGGCTTTCAGCTTTGGAGTCACATTGACTCACTGATCTTTTTTTTGAACAGTCTTAATGTTCTTTTTTGGTGTTTGGCTTTGGAGTTGCATTGACCCATTGGTTTCTTAGAACATTTCATTTGTTGTTTTTTTGTGAAAGATGGTGGGGAAGGGTCATGGCTCCGGCTCTTTCGAGATCCTCTATTGCACGGGTAAGTGTGTATATGTGGGGTGGCATATTGTGGAGTTTTTTTTTTTTGAGGAAAGAGTTTTTCATGAAAGGCTTAGCGGGGCTCACTAAGGGATGATGTAGAGGGCAGTCAAAGCTTTTTGGTTTTTATGGAGATTTTTATTCCTAAGTGCCTCGTCATTCTCATTAATCAATAATTGTTTTCTTACTATTCTCGAATCTTTGCATGAACCACAGTTCGTATCTTGCTATCGACATTGATCTCACTCTAAATTATGCCTCTCCATGTGCTGAAGGAAAGCACAAGTCGCTCATGGTTTTACCTTGATTGGCTCTCTCTACCTTCCCTCGTCGCTCAGTGGATTGTCCAAAAACGCTCACTTGAAATTCAAGAGAAAATACCGCTCTTCGCACACTACTCACTTGGTCTGTGGTGCTGATTTTGATTTGACCCTTGTGTTGACGGGTCGAGAGTTTTGTGATTCAAGCATTCTGTTCAATCAATCTCTCAACATTTTTTCCAAAGATGTCGTTTCGATACGGAGTATGCAAATGTGACTATCTACAATGCATTATATAGTGGTAATATGGAATTACTATGTATAGGATGCATGAAATGCTGAAAATGATGAATTGAGATGGTTGACTGAATGTTTTTTTTTTTGGATGCAATGCATGAGTGGTGAGGCTACACCTAGTCTCGCTTGAGTCGGTTCTGGTTGATGGTCCATGAAGCTCATCCTTTGAATGTCGGCCTTGAAGAAGGTGTAGTTGTGGGTTGTTATCGGGTTGGTGACTTGCTCCTGGATTTTAGGACTTTTTAGGGAGTGACAACTCCCATGGTAGCCCCACGATATGGAAACGACTGCACTCTTCTTCTTTTTTCTTTCTTCTCAATCATTCTGGTCACTGGTGCCCATGGTGATTCTGGATTTGGAAAAGGCTCGAACTCCCCTGTTCTCCACTATCCCTCTGAAGATTAGTTTGGAGGTTGAGATATTGGGATGAAGGCTGGTGTGTGGCAAGTGACGATAAAACATGTGAGTGCGTGATGCTCGTGAGTGTGGACGAGATTCCTGTATGGCTGATGATTTTGGACTGATAGTAAGTGCATGTGACCTTTTTGTCATGAATGCAATGCAATGCATGTTTTTTTTTTTGCTCGATTGCATTTTTTGGCGTTGTTTACTTAGGGGATGTCTCCTGTAGATACCGTGAATTTTCACCCCATAAAGCAAAGTTGATGAATGATATATAGATGTGAGGGTTCGTCCCTTATTCGTTCTTTTTATTATACGTGCATGCCAAAAGAAACCAATTTTTAGAAAACAATTTTGAAAACGCGTGTTTTCAAAGTGGTGGATTTTCTCAATATGAATTTTGACGCTGGATCATTCGCAAATAAAATAGGGAGTGGGGAACCCTATACACATTGATCTAAATAAATTCAAAGGGAATGTATAAACCTATACATGTAATCTATTCAGAAATGGACGAGAGAGAAAAGAAACATAGGGGGAAATCATATACATCATCAATCCTAAAAAGTCATTAAAAGGGAAAATTTGAGCTAAACTTCTTCCGAACTCCTCTGGTCCGTCTTCGGGATTCTGAATGACTGCTCACGCTCGGCCTCCTGGTCGGCTGCTCGCTCATCTTCGGGCTCTTGACCGGCTGCTCGCTTGTCTTCAGCTCTCAACCAGCTGCTGGCTCATGCTCAGGCTCCTGTAGTGAAGCAATACTGTGATCAGACAAGACGGGCTGGTGTTCTTCTGATTTTCAACGGTTTGATCTCGAACCGGTGTCATTAGTCTTTATGTCGCTTGACTCGGGTTGGTACGCCTCTGATTTTGTAATTGAACGATTGGTGTCGGTCTTCATGTCGCTCGGCTAGCTCCACGGGTTGGTGTGCCTCTGATTTTGTAATTGAACGGTTGGTGTCGGTCTTCATGTTGCTCAGCTAGCTCCATGGGTTGGTGCGCCTCTGATTTTTAGCTCGATCCGCTCCGACGAGGGAAATGAGGGATATTCTTGAGAAAGGAAAAGGTGAATGATCAAGCACAAAATCTTATGTGAAAATCCACCACTTTTGTGAAAACACGAAATGACTAGTACGCTCCACAGTAATGACCGCTGCTCTTGAAGGTGGGTAGAACTTCAAAAATAGCGGGTCACGACATGGGGACTAAGTCATTTATTTTGCAATACGTTAGTGAAAATCAACTTTGAAAACCGTTTTCAAAAACTATTTTGAAATGATGTTGGTGAAAAATGTTGTTTGAAATTCGTTTGTAGAAAGTAGGTTTGTAGAAAGTAGGTTTTCGAAATCTATTTATGAAAATTGTTTTGGAATAACATTCTAAAGATGAAGTGGCAAGATTAAAACCGCAAATGTTTATGAGTAAAATTTAGGTGAGATTCAAAATTAAACGAGCTCGTAAAACAACTTTGAGAAATGTGCAAAAGAGAATTCCGAACATTTTACATAACTCAAAACAGATTGGTTTAAGAAAGTGGTTTGCACACATATACAACATAAAGTAAATCGTGGTTGTGTTTGATGTGGAGTTGTAAGTGTTAATGTTGGGATAATCACTTTCCAGGTCAATTATGATTCCGTCTCACCGGGGGAACCATCGTTCCTTCACTGTCATCTCTCGGGGTTTATCTCTGCTATGCCTTTACGGGGCACGTCATCAAGAAAGTCCGGAGTGCTTAAGTTCGAAAGGTTAGGATACCCGAAGTGATAAGGAATCATACGCCACGACCAGTGATGATCCGACAACACGCTCACTTTTCAGGAAACTTGGGGAAGTACTGCATGGGGTCCGGTCTCCCCTCGTCTGCACGATAAGGTGTGTCTAAAATCCAAATTATTCGCTGACTACGCTGTGTCATGTATGGGTATCCGTAAATACGGGATCCGCTATGAATTTGTAGCGCGACATTGGGCTTTAAAGACACCCGTGGTGCAGAGGAATCATGGAGAACTGAGCCCATGCAATCTTCAGGGTAAGGCAGAGGGTGGTCAGACAGGCGGCATACATGGGGGTGACTACCCATAAAACCCGTCCTAGACACCGGATTAGGCAGCTGGACACTGAAGGCTCAGAGTTCACTATATGCTGGCTTTGACTCGGATATGGAGGATAATTTTGGATCATGAGTCTTCAGGGCGTAGGTCGGTGACCGTCTCGCCTCGCGGGCTTAACCACTCAATGAGTGACCCGACTCATGGGAAATCAATCGTGGACCGATTGGGATGCCGTGACTCGTGGAAACAGGGGTGACACAGAGGAATGCATGTCCTAAGCTACCCATGCACTCACAACTTGTAAATGTAAAAGCGGTAAAGGTGTAGGTCAGTGACCATCTCACCCCGCAACAAGCAACAATAATATGAATGCAGTAAATAAAACAGAGAAGAACAAACAACCCTATTTTCTAATGTTTTTTGTCTTGAGGGTGGTAATTCCAATTGGTTGTTTATTAACCTAAAGGGAAGTTAGCTTCATTCAATCCTAAGTGTCTCTTTCTAAGTGTGAGCTAATTGTTAACCCAATTGTTGTAAAGTTTGTTGAGGATCTATCAAGTCCTAACTGTCCTCATCAGATACACACTCTAAGTGTGGAATAGAATAATCCTAGAGGCTTTGAAATGAATCTCTTGAAGGTTTTGAAAGAAATGGGGAAGTCCCGACAATTTTGAATGGAGTTCAGTCTTCCTTGAGTTTGAGAAAAACTTACTCAAGTTTTCCCCAGCAGAGTCGCCATTCTGTGGAGGGTGATTTTTCGGTATGAGGGGGGGTCTATCTAAATGACTAAAAAGCCTAGATCCTAAAATGCCATTCTGTGGAGGGTGAAAACCCGTTATTATGGCATCCCTCAAATACCTACTATCGTCCGTCTTTCCCAGAAAGCATAAGGGGAATGCAGTGAGCACTACACCCGCTCTCATGGGCTCCACGCGGACTTATGCCCTAAGGGCGAAATTGACTAGAGTCGCCACCTAGTTTGACCTAAGGAACTAGGAAGGAAGAGGGGTTCTAAGAACCGTTAATTGACTCTGAGATTGTTGCCTATGGATAGGACTTATCTGGTCATACAGATTCTATGTGGGTTCGCACTGGGTTACACCCCTTAGAAGTGGCAACGACCACGACTTCGGATTGGTGCCCGAGGAAACCTCGGTCTCCAATTGTCGGGATTGCCTTCTTTCAAAACCTTATTAGAGAGATTCAGTTAATGCCAAAGGATAGGATTAGGACGGGAAGAGAGAGAGTGGATGAGGCGAGCTTTTCTGCCAAGCTAACGCCAAGGGGAAGAATTGGTGAATTCGAATGAGTATAGAATGAAGATTTGGAATGGTCTGAGGTTGAGTGAATTAGAAAAGACTTGAAGTCTGATGGTTTGAAGTTTGTGAGAGCCGAAGAAGGTTTGAGTGTTTGAGAGGTATGAGGGTCATCTTAGAAGGGGAAAAGGGTTTTTTGTTTGGAATGGGGTCGCACCCTAGATGGGTTGCCTACGTACTCAATTCCCTATTGAGATCAAACCTTACGTAGTTCACGCATTTTGGGATTTTAGGAGTTTTGTGAGGTTTTGAAGGGTTTGAAGTTTCGGATGTGAGAGATTAGTCTGGGAGACGCTCGGGTCTATGAGACGGTTGGGATGGGATGTCAAGGCCTGTGAGACGCTCGGGTCTGTGAGACGCTAAGGTCTGTGAGACATTCGAATCATTGGAATGACAAAGTCTGTGAGACACTCGGGTCTATGAGACATCTGGAGTGTTCATGTAGTGGGAGGTATGAGGTATCAAGGTCTATGAGACGCTCGGGTCTGTGAGACATTTGAATCATAAAATGATGGAGAGATTGAGATGTTAAAGTCTGTGGGGCGCTCGGGCCTATGAGACTATAGAAGTTTGAAAGAAGTCGGGATTCGAGAGATGATTTGAGTTTGAAATGATTTGGAGTTTAGATAATGATTTGAGTGTGTGAGGCAATTGATGTTTGGGTGGAGATCCCGGGTGTTTAGGGTTCGAGGCTCCAATAGAGTTGAGGTTTTGGGATGTTTGGGGATTTGAAATGTGATGATGATGGGTTGAGTTATTTGGAGGAATAATTGTCAAAATTGTCTATCTTACAGTTTTCAAAACCGAACAATCATTTTTGTTGTAAAAGGGCGGATAATCCCAAGGGATTACCCTATGTACCCCCTCGAACACGACACTTAATTAGTGTAAGTGCCGAGGCTCGAAAGATGGGGCAATGAATTTATGTCGAAAAATAGGATTCAGAGAGAAACACCATGAATGAGATGTTCTCGGTCGAACCCTAATAACGTCTCTAACTCCCGGGTTTTAAAACGTTAAAAACCGAAAACATTGAAATTGAGCGGAAGGGAGTTAGACGATTCTAAAATCCCGGCTGCGACTAGGAAGGTCATTACTTCCCTAGCACCCCGCCTTGTAAAAATCTAGGCTGCAATTAGGGGAGGTTTGTCACCCTAATGCCCCGCCTAAAGAGATCCAGACTGCGACAAGGGAGGTTACGACCCCAGTGCCCCGCCTCGGATTTTTATTTTGGAAGAGAGACAAGCGATATCTAACTAGGAAGAAAACGTTCTTTGAAGGTGTTAGACATCTCATGTTCCCCGAAAACGGTTTATTTGAGTTGAAAACTAAGTTTGAAAACCTTTGAAGTTGTTCGGAATTCTCGATGAAGAAACACTGATTTTGAGAAATGTTTTAGGAGAAAACTTTCTGTATATGTGAGAAGAACTTTCTGCATTTGAGAAGAGTTTTTTGTGATGTGAGAAGAGTTTTTCCTTTTAAATTCCACAAAATAGTTTCTTTTGAAAACTTGGTGAAACTTGAATAAAAAGATGGTTTGAAATTGAATGAAATTCACAAATTGAGAGTGGATGTATTGTGGATAGGATTTGGCCGAATGAATCGGGCTTGAATTGAATTGAAGTCGAGTTTGAATTGGATTGGGGTCGAGTTTGAATTGGATTGAGGTTTGATTTGGGTCAAGGTCAGGAGGGGTCAAAGTTTGATCAAGATCAGCATTCGGATTGGTCAAAGCTAGGCCGGGTCAAAGTTCGGGTCAAGGTCAAAGTTCGGGTCGAGGTCAAAGTTCAGGTCAAGGTCAAAGTTCGGGTCAAGGTCAAAGTTCGGTCAAGGTCAAAGCCCGGGTCAAGATTTGACTTTTGTGGACTTGGTTTGAATTGATTTGGGCCTTGGGTCGGTTTGGGTTGGGCTTGGGCCGAATTTGGGTATTGGGCCATATTGGACTTTGGGCCAGATTGGGCTTTGGGCCAGATTGGTCTTTGGGTCGATTTGGGATGGGTTGAGTTTGGAGATGGGCCAAGTTTTGGATGGGGAGATTTTGGGCTAAGTGGGCTGAAAGGGCCTTGTTTGAACTTTGGGCCGAATGAGCCTTGTTTGAACTTTGGGCCGAATGGGCCTTGTTTAGGCTTTGGGTCTAGGGATTTACGTTTACAAAATGATTATGGAAAATGAGAGACAATTTTGAATTTGAGGATAGAGGATGAGAAGATGAAATGTTAGTGAGAGAAACCGGAATAAGAATATTAATCTATACATACTTTAGGTGTGTGTTTTAGGGTTTAGGGGTGTCACCACCACGAGATTGGTCAATGACCTATCAGACCAGGGGGACCCCTCTATCCTAACGGCTTGGACCTAAGGACATAGTAACTAAGGCTTAATTAAACAAAAAACAGTTGAAGCAAAAAACAAAGAATGCATAACAATAAAGTATGAGAAATATGAGAATTAGAAATAGATATGTCAAGGCACCGACAAGAGTAACATAATGAAACAAAACTTGTTATATTTTACAAGCCAATTTATGGACAAACACGTTAATCTCAGATCGGTTTTCAAACTGGAAGCATTGTACAAGTGACAGGCTGCCGTGCGGGAAACAACAAGAATTTCAAACCAGATATGTATGTACAAGAGACAATTGATCCTTAAAGGTAATTAAGCTGATGCTAGAAAGTGTTAAAAGAATTTCCAAACCCATGGATAGCCGTGAAGCTCAAAGTCCACCAGTATAGTCAACTTGCACGGTCCACGAACAATTCCAAATCAAGAGAGTCCACACAGGTAAGCTTCGGTCCATTCCGACCAAGACAAGTGCACCTCGGTCAAATTGCAAACCAATGAGATAAGCATCAAACCGAATAGCATAAACAACAACAAAGAATAAAGGGATAGTATACATGTTTCTGTCGGATTGAAATCCAAACCGACACCTAAACAAAAGGAAAGAAATTATGAATCTCACCAGAATCGAATTAATTAGCGAAACAGCAATCAAACTCTGAAAGAAGACGCAACAGAAAGAAACCTTAAAAGCACACGCACTGAAAACTGAGACAAAACCTCGCATGGGTTTGCAAAAGCCAGTCCGAACTGCGTTCATCTATCTTAGAGACTTAAAAGAAACCTCAGACCAGTAAGATTAACGAGCCTATAACCACTTAAAGCAAAATAAACTTCTCTAAACTCACTAGGCAACAAATTATGAACTCAATCTAAACTGTGTGATGAGCTTATCAAGGTAGGGATAATCAAAGTGGGGCAGGCATATCGAAATTTCCCTTAACAGAGGGACCATGTTTAACTGATCGAACAATCCTCAACAATCAACATAAGAGAATCCGTCAATGACAATATTTGAAACTCAGGTTTGTCATTAGCCAAGAATCCCTGGACCTAGCATGATACGAGCACAGTGGGCAGAAAAGGATCACACACTTTTCAACAGATAATTAAAGGACATGACGTGATCAAACTATATGCAGATCAAATACCCAGAGATCTAATCGAGCCACGGACATATGCGATAACACACACACATTTCAGATAAGTATCAAAATATGCTTCAGGCTACAACCTCAAACAGTTTGGAAATATAAAGCAAATCGGTGAACAGATGAAAATCTCCTGTAAGAAACCACAGAACAAAAACAGACATACCCATTAATTTGCAAATGAAATCGAAAGGGAAAAAAAGAACCGAGGACAAAACCGAAGTCATGAGCAAGTGTCGGGCGCAGTCATGTGCAAGATCTAGATTTCCTTTCGCAAGTGAAAGGAACTTGTCGGGGATCAGGCTTAGAGCCTCTGAATAACTTACGCATCAAACTCAATCGCTGTACAGAGGGACCTGTTGACGAATGAAGGAAAACAACATCGACAGAAGGGAATCTCAGGGTGTTTGTGAGGTCGAAAGAAAGATTAAACCCCGCCAGAGCTTGAAGACTGGAGGCGGTTGTCTTGTCAGATATCAAATGCACAACGAAGCATAGTTCTCTGAGACTCCTCGACGAAGGTTGGGTTTGTGATGGTTCATGTTTTTAGAGAAACTGAGCCATTAAGCGTGAATTGTGTTCCTGGTTTTGGGATTTTTTAGTGAAGGAGAAAGTAGGAGGAGATGGTGGTGGTGATCTTTGAACATAGCCGTGAGTGAAATAAGAACGAAGAAGGTGCAGCGCGGGTATGTTGCTTGTCGACAGCTCGGCTTGAGTGAAGAAGGTAGAGGATGGTCGACAGAGGAGAGAATGTAGTGGTGACGGGGTGATTTCCGGTGTAAATGGATGTGGTTGTCGACCGGAAGAAGGAGGGGCAACGAGCTCTTTGTTTCTGGGTTGTGGTTTTCGAAATCGTGGGCACCTGAGGGATGGAGTAGAAAGTTCTGTCTGAGAAAAAATGGAATGTTCGTCGGCTCTTCTTGGGATCTCCTTTGTAAGGTTTTTCTTGGTCGATTTGAGACGAAGACGGTAATGGTGATTGGAAGAGATTGAGAGGTTTCGTTTTTCTGGTTTTGAGATCGAGAAAGGAATCGATGGATGGAACGAGATGGATCGAGATCATCATCGGGAAGAAGAGGGAGTTAGTTCTTAGTAGATGAATGATCGAGAGGGGAGGGTTAAGTGGCGGACACTGTAGTCTGTAGGGTTTGTTTTTATGTTGTTGTTGTTTTTACAGAAGGGAATAGGGTATAGAAGGTGGGTTGGGTTTTAATGTGGGCTTTTTAAAGTCAAGGGCTGAAAATAGAGTGGGTTCAAGGAATTGGGCTAGGCCAGATTTCAACCAAGTGGGATTGAGTTTGACAGATGAAATGAGTGTGTATAAATAGAAATAAAAATAAAATACTAATGTTAATAGTAGAATAAAATAAAATATAAGAAAAAGTGAATAGATGAATAAAAAATAAAATAAAATAGTAAAATGAGTGAATAAACAAAAGGGGACGACCTTGAAACTGGACTGTCGATGGAAATTCATTTTCGAAGAATTGTGTTTTTTTTTTTTCTGAAATGTTTTGAAAAAGATTATAAAACGATGGTTTCGTCTTAGCACGCACGTTAATAGGTTTTGAAAAAAGAAAGGCGACGACCCCTCTTATTATTTCGGAATTTGCTTTATGGGGTGAGAATTTTTGGTGTCTACACCAATGTCTATATTTACTAGTCTGTGCTTTTTGCACTTCGCAGTCTTCATTCCTTATCTTCAGATGGATTCTCTGAGTTCCTTACACTTGTTCCTTAACTGTGTTTCCTTCTCCTTGATTGTCTGTGGTGTCCAGTTGTTCTGGTTAAAATTCACTCATGGTCCGTAGAACGGAGTTGACTACTTCCCGTGTGTCGCACACTACATGTATACATACGTGGGGTACCATATTGATACGTTACCACTTACCCAACTATATGTCAGGCCCGCAAGCTCCTTCGGAGTGCGGTTGTCCCACATCCCGTAACGGGTACACTCGTAGTGTTCGTCACACGCCTAGGTGAAGTATTCTGTTGTCAACTCCTCTTGTATCATTCTATGATACTCACCATAATCATGTTGGTTCGGTTTTTAAAATCCAAGGGTTTAAAAGAAGGTTTGTGGTTTGGAAGAAAACTTGGTTTGAAAATAATGGTTCGGTGTTAAAAGATGTTCTGCATGGCATAGCCATGTTGGGGTCTTGACCAAGTCTAGCTTCTCCCTGACTGGTACGTACTAAGTACAGCGGTCGGGCCGTTAGGCCTTTCCAAGGTTACATTCCTTCAGCTTCAGGATTTGTGATACCGTAGTTGCTTCATTGTAGTCACGGTACATTACTATGTACCTATGGTGTGTTAGAGTTTCTTTACGTATCTCTGTCCTTACTGCACTTGCCGTGGCAAGTGCGTGGTACTGGTGGTTTTTGGGTAATCCTATACCCATCTTGGTACGGTTTCCGCTTGCATTTGGTAGTCTTGTCGACTCTTCCTTGGATCTTATTGATCTACAATTGGTATGCTCGATCCCTTAGGCAGCTTCTTGGTGGTCTAGACATGGCTGTCGTAGATCTGGGTACTTCTCCAATCCTTGGAGATTCCCACTCTATTTGTCTTGTGTTGTTCCTTGTGACTCGTTCCCACACATTTGTGGTGGTTACTGAGCCTTCCTTGTTTAGGCACTACTCTTGTAGTCCTATCGGATTACATCTTATGGTCGTTCTTATAATTGTCTGAGCTATATTGGCCAGGTATTGCAACCTTAGTGGCGTCGTAGTTCTGGAGTTAACCGCTTATGACTATGTCCTTAGTCAGCTAGCATACCGTTGGTGGTATTATTCAAGTATTACTATCCCGTAGACTTGTGTCTCGGGTTCCGTTGCTACTCCCTTTTCCATTCCGTTGCACGGTGAGTGCTTCTTTCCTGCTGTTGGTTGACTAGCTAGGTTTCGCGACTGCTAAGCACGTCGCCCCATGCTGTGGTAAGTTGTAGCCTCCTCGTGGTTGGAGTGTCCATCCTACCGCTATTACGTGCGGTGTTGTGGTTCAACCGGGATCCATCTCCGGGACTTCCAGTTCTTGGATTCTACCATGTGTTGGTTCTTATTTACCGTGTGATTGCTTCACCACTGCCAGATCGGGTTTTCCCCGAGTATGAGAAGGCTTTTCTTCTCTCTGGCGTCCTTTCCCAAGTTATACAGTGGGGTTTGCGGCGGGCGGGACTGGTATTGTAGGTATCCGGTACTCCCGGTAGTTCCTAACTAGCATATCTCTAATGCTAACACTCAGCCCTTAGCCCTAAGCTTCTAATTCCTAACTCGGTATTCCTAAACTCGGTATTTCCAGTCATCAGAGCGACACTTCGCTCCGATACCACTTTTTGTAACACCCCTACCGTTAAAACATGCTTACCGTCCAATCTCCTTACACATCAGATACACGCAGCGGATACTTACTTACATACAATGGGTGATACAATGCCGTTAACCACCCACGTGGCTAACAAGGCTACTACTACTGCTTACATCATCGGTCTGATGGACCGGAATCCTGAGTACTACACATCTATAATACATACTCCATTCATCAATCAAATACAATAATGCTCCATTCAATACTTACTCCTCCATAATCCATACATTACAATATACTTAACCGAGTCTACTAGGATCCTTATACAATTATAATGTCCCTTTCAAGTTCATACATACTCACTAAGAGTCTACATCTACCCATTCCTCACAACTACTTACTTTCTAAGTACAAGGGTGTGCCGCCGGTCTCTTACCTTGACCACATCCGCTTCGGGTACCTGCACACTAAAAACGTTCCCCCTAGGGGGTCAACTTTCGCTGTGCGTGATAACCGCATACCCCGCGTACTAGTGAGGGTACGCCGACCACATGGTCGAATACATGCAGTTCATTTTCATACAAACATACATGCATACATGCTCTTATACACAATATTACAATACATTACGCAAGACATACACACATACATACACTTCGTTACATACAAGAAGTACAACATAAACCAACCAATACATACTTACCTTTTTCCGAATTACACATACACATTACATGCACAATATACAATATTTGTTAGCTTCATTGGTCCACCCGGGTTAATCGGGTGGAGATTACTCTTTTACTCGTTACTTCATACATACACATACATCTACATACTTACGGATCCATACTTACTTACTCTTACTCAAGTTAAGTCGTCGGGACCTCCGGCCCTGGGGACTACTCCGTCCCACCTCCGGGATTTACTTGACTCACCAATCCAGGATGCTACCCATTTAAGGGATTTGGGCCGCGGACCAGTTTAAGAGTCAGGAATTGCAGCCAACCTCTTGTGACTCCGCATCCTCACGCGTGGCCGAAACTATATCGGACTTCTACTCATTCCAATTTACTCACTTAAGTTAGGAGTTAGGTAGTTAGGAATTAGCAGAAGACATTCATTCAAGCCACAATAATACAATACAAAGCTCATATACATCCATACAAAATACAGTGCAATATACAAGTACACTACAAAATACAATACACATCATCATCATTCATATGTTTCATGAATTATACAAACTATTGTTCAAGACAAATATCAAGAACAATGTAAACAAGCACAGGTAAGTGCAATATAGTCCGATTCATGCATTTATCTTATTAGGTGATCAAATAAGCACACAAATCGGGGTAACCAGATTAGGATACAGGGCATGAAGAAATCATACCTTTCACCGTTGTACTTGTATCCCAACGTTCCTCCGGTGTTCACAATTCAAATCCTATGATATACATACAACCGAATAATTAATCTAACTATCATTAATTTAATTCGGTTACCCTTACGCTTCCTAACTCATACTTACTAAGTCTTCACATTCTTATACTTACTTTTAATTACTTAACAATGGTTTACTTACATATATATGCACATACGTATAGGTGGGTATACATATACATATATATATATATATACTTACCATAGTCTTATAGTTTTTTTTTTGCAAGTTTTGACTCGACCGAACTTGCGACCGATCTTGCAAGTTCGTTCCAAGTTAGTAGGCTACATCGGGTGAAAATTCCAGGGCGACCGACCTTGCTAGTCCGGTCCCAAGGTCGGTCCATTCCAGTGAGTTACTTAACGGAAAATTTTAGCCCGACCGACCTTGCAAGTCCGGTCGCAAGGTCGGTCCATTCCAGTAGCTTACAAGACGGAAATTTTCCTGGCCGACCGAACTTGCAAGTCCGGTCGCAAGTTCGGTCCATTCCAGAAGGTTACTGACGGGAGAATTTTTCTGGTCTGACCGAACTTGCAAGTTCGGTCCATTCCAGAAGCATTCCCGTCTTTGTAAATCTAGGCTCGACCGAACTTGCAAGTCCGGTCGTAAGTTCGGTCCGGCCCAGTATTTGCATTTTCGTTTCTGTTTCCAGTCCTCTCTTTTACCCATTACTTCCCCATTGTTCCTACACTTAATCCCACATGTTTTACCACTAAATAAACCTCTTAATACACCTCAGTTCATCCATCAATTCCCTACTCATTCCTAAATCCACATACACAATTTCTCTCACTTTCTTTCAACACTTACAATAGTTTTCTTTCCTCTTGTGCTACAGATTTTCATACTCCATTCTACCATCCAATACTTCCTCTACCAATGTCACTCCTAGCATCCCAAATACCTCTTCTTACTTTTCCAATTCACTTCCAAGCAATTGTACCATCTATACCCAAGTCCAACATTCATTTACCAATTCCTACACACTAGTTTTTCCCTAACTTCTCCAAGGCATTTTTACACTTTGCTACAGATTTTGGTTTCCACTACCATGCTACCGATTTATCACTCAACTTCTAACCTCCATTACTTCCTCAACTAATGCTACTCCTAGCATCCAAAATACATTACTCACAACCTAATCCCTTCCCATTTAAAACCTCATATCTAAATCTGTTACAAGCTACTAAAACACTCATTTTAACTTTCCAAAATCTGTTCCAAATGTATCTAAGTCCTCAAATTCCTGGATAAAATTCGACATAGTCTCCCCTACAATTCTTATACACTCTCACCGCAATGTTTCCTCACACATTAACATCATCTCACCTGTTCATACACAACATCAATATACAAGCTCCCATACACAAATACCAATACTAAAACACTACTAAAAATTCCTGCACTCAACAACCCAATACCCAACTAAGTTTCAATACATTTTACATGTCTTTCAATGGTTTTAAGCACCTAGATTCTCCTGCACAATACATTACTACACAATACCATTTCCATTACTCATTTCAAACTTCTAAAATTCTATTACATGCATATATATACAAAGTTACACAAAAGAGCATCCTTACCTTGTTTCTCCTTCTAGTTTTCTTTCTTCCTCTTGCCTCTTCCTTCTCTCCCTACCGGTTATAGTACTTCACTCAATCTATCATTATAACCCATACATACACACCATTTCAATACTAAAACTAACCCTAAACATTATTTAAGCTTTAATGTAGGTTTTAGGGTTTAGAAAATTGCATTACCTTGCAAGGGTGCAAATGAAGCTTGGAGTGGTTCAAGAACAAGATTTCCAACTCCCTCAACAAGCCAAAATCGGCTAGAATGCAAAGAAACCAAACAAGGTTTTAGCTTCATTTTCGTTTTGCCCATGAGGCTAGAAAAACAAAGGAGTTTCAAGAAGATTTTTACCTTAAAATGACAAGGAGGAAGAGGTGGTTCTAATGGTGGTCTTGAAACTCCAAATGCTCCATACCCATGGAGATGAAAGTTGTTGTTTTTGATTTTTGAAAAGATAGGAATGTAGCTCTTGATGAGAGGATTCCAATGGTGTAGTTTTTATAATTTTCGGAGAAGGTTTGATAGAGTAACAAGAGGAGAGAAGTGAGGTTTTTAGTGGGTTCTCTCAAGCTTCCATGGAAATCGCTTGGGGAAGGAGAAGGAAGAAATGAGAGAGTGAGGGTGGGGGTTCACGTGAGAGAAGAGAATGGGGAGTAGGAGAGAGTGTGTGAGTGAGTAAGGTAATAAAGTAGGTTAGTTTACTTTATTAGTTTTGTTGTTTTGTAAATAAGAGAGTGAGTGTGTGAGAGAGTGTGAGAGGGGGAGTCCCCATCGGACACACACAGCACACACATACCACTTTTACTTTTTATTTTCAAAGTGGACACATAAGTTTTGGTTATTTATGTTTCTACCCCACAACTTCCCGTTTTTGACGGTTTTTACTAATTCCTCGTTTTATTGATTTTATTGGTCCTAAAGCTTCACTAATATTTATTAATGATTATTTAGTTGACCAAAATTGTTACGAGTCTATTTGACCCGCTTAAAGACACGTTTTCCCGGTTACCTCGAAAAACGCGCTTTAAGGTTCGTTAGTGGTTTTAATCCGTTTTAAGGATCCGTTTTCTTCGGGAGTTGTTCCCATATATTATTTAGGTCTTATTAAACCTTTATAATTCCTATAATACTCTAACCAAGGTCTCATACCTCCTATGGTTATTTAACGCTTATTTAGCGTTTTCCGCTTTTTAAGCGTTTATTTATTCTTTTGGATTTATTTTTCCTTACCAGTATTAATTAGGTACCCTTAGGCCCTTAAATACGTATTAGATTAATTTTAAATCCCTATATTTAAGTTCGGGGTATTTCACCGAAGGCTTATCGTAGATAAGGCAAAAGCAGATTATCCCACTGAGTAATGAAAAAAAATCCAAACCTTCATAACGAAGGAAACAATGAAGAATTTGATATCATGACTTCTCTTATGATTCATGGGACCATACATGGACAAAGAAAGAAGTTATAGCTCAAGACATGTTTAGGTCAAACGAACAGAGGGCAAGGTCAAGGTCTTGGTCTTTTACCTGTGACTGAAAGTGGTGATGGGAATGGTGCGACACAAGATGGCACTTTGGTTGCCCCACCGGTTAGGAAGAGGAAAGGATTTTAAGCTCTTCTTCTAGGCCCAATCGAAGTAGAAAGATGAAGACCAGCTCACAAGGTGGTTCCTTCTATTATATTATCCGTTAAATGCATCTTTTTCTTTGTCACCACATATAAGTGGCTTTTCTTTCGTACTAAATGGTTTAAGGAGTTTGACAGATTTCATGAAGTTGAAGACCTGAATAAGCAAGACTGGAGTGTGGGTGTATTACCTTTTAAGTGTATTTTGATTTGTTCAAGACAGCTAAAGTATCATATTTTGGTTTGTTTCAAGACATGTGAAGTTTTTTATTTAGGTTTGCTCAAGATCTGAAGTATTGTGTTCGGGTTTGTTCAAGACACCAAGTAATAAATTTACCAAGTGTGTTCATGACATCATAAGTATTATATTCGGGTTTGTTCAGGTTATTCTATTTTCTTGGGTGAACATGTCAGCGGATTATGGAAGAGGGTTTGCTTATTCAATCTTTTACAATGACATACTTGCTACTTTTTATCTAATGGAGCAAGTTGGTCATGTCCTTTTCTATAGTGCACAACTGCACACTTGATGATTTAATCATCATTGACATAACAAAAGTCTAGTAAACTTGATCACTTAAGAGGTAAAAGTAGTTGACATTACATAGGATACCATATTACAATACTAGAAAGTAGGTATCTAAACTAATGTCAATGGTAAACTAATGTTTAATCATTGCATGATTCAATATCTAAATTTAAAATAGCTTCAAGTACAACAACACAATTGTCACAACTATTACATATGACATCATAACAATCTTGGTTACTTCCGACTTCGAATCATCTTTGTATCTTTGAAAAAGTTGTTTCAGCTCTCTTACTTCATCACTGAGTTTGACATTTGCTCTTTCACGACCAGCATATCACCATTAGGGTGATGCACCAATAATTGATACACTT
Source organism: Limonium bicolor (assembly GCA_023374045.1). NCBI lineage: Eukaryota > Viridiplantae > Streptophyta > Magnoliopsida > Caryophyllales > Plumbaginaceae > Limonium > Limonium bicolor. The sequence goes on from CM041778.1 coordinate 98,725,679, forward strand.
TTTAGTGCTTAAATCCCTTATCTTTCGTGTCTTTATCCTAAATCTATGATTTTATTATGTTCATATCTTTGTTAAAGTAAAAATACCTCACAATAGCTTGTTTTGGTGTTTTTATAACTTAGGACGCGATCCGGGAGGAATTCAACACAAAAGGACGAAACTTGTCCACGTCTGGACCTGTGTCCGACCCTTTGATGCGGATGCCTTGGACCTGTCCAGCTAAGTGACCCAGTCGGAAGGTCGGACACACTCTCAACTCCCCTCTTAGAATCTTACAAGTGTCCGGATGATGTGTCCGACCCTGTGGTCCGGATGCTCTCGAAAGGACGTCTATATTTACGACCACGAGTGCAACACCGAGGATTTTTAACACATTTTGTCCAGCCCGCGCGTCCAGGTCATTGACCCGGAAAGGTGGTCCAGACGCCTCACGAATCCGAAATGTCGCCTAACAGCTTTAGTCAAGTTCGGCTCTCCTACCAGGACAGTTTAGCCGGATGCTTGTATTTTATGAACGAGAATTCCATTTAAACGACCATCGCGAGGAGAAAAAAAACATAATCTCAAACACGCAAACATACAGACGGGAGAACAGCACCGCTTTCTTCTATTCTCCAGCCGTGAACCCTAGACATCAAAAAGAGAATTTCTGCTCCGCCTTCATTAGTCCATTCAACCTAACTTCTAGCAATTCTTAAGATTAATTTGGAGATGATTTCTAAACCTTTCTCTCCTGTATTTCTTCTCTAGATATGCTAGGCTGAGGGATTATTCTCTAGGGGATGGTAGTTGTAAATTGTTACGATTTTGCAAGATTATTATCAGTTGATTTGGGATTTATTTAGGGTTAGTTTTAGATTATGAATTTTGTTTAAGCTATTAATAAAAATTGCTAATTTATTTATAGTCTTGCAAAATTTTTCAAGAACTGGTCGGTAATTGATGGATAGGCCAAAATAATATGTTGGCTTGTGGAAAAAATTTATCTGATTGATCAGATGAAATTAAAATTCTTGTGCTTAATCCCTCTGCATTAGTAGTGATAGGTTCATGATTTTATTTAACACATTCTATGCAAGAGAGTTCTAATTGGCTAGGATTTAGTCAAGAAGAAATTGTTAGAATTTGCCAAACCATTTTCCCTAATTAACTGGTAATAAAACTGCAGGTGTTAACTAGATAGACTACCTGAACCCGGAGTTCCGCTTTTATTGTTTGAATATCAGTTCACTTTTCTCTTGCTCTTTATTTTATTAATCGACAATTCCCCCCAACTTACAGCTTTCGCTAGGACTAGACTAGTTCATTTAGTCCCCTGGATTGATACCTAGTTACTTGTCAAATACACTTTTCTGCAGTGACCGGGATCTATTTTGTAGCCCGTAGGTTTATTTTATTTATTAAATTCTAGATTAATTTCTTATAATGGTGGACACGGTTCCGGTTCTGGTTCAGGTCCCGGGATATGTGTATTCGTATTCAAAACCGGTCAGGGGCGGTTCCAGTTCTGGACTCTGTATTCGCTTTGGATTCGCTCAAATTACCGAATCCAACGGGTTCTGGAGAGCAACTGGTTCCAGTTCCGGTTCCGGAACCGGTTCCATATCGGTACACGGTTCCAAATCCGGGTCTCGAGAAACTAGAGCCGACCGACCCACGGTGTGGGTCGGTTGGCTCTAGAATCTTCGTTTTAGGTCGGTTTGAGACCCGTTTACACGCACACGTTGCTCTTTTCGTCCACTTTACTCGTAGGAAGGTTATTCCTCGAGTTTAAAATCCTTAATGTGTAAGAAATAAAGACTTAAAATTTTTTATTGAATTTGTATTAAGGAGCAAAGCGAATTTTATTATATAATTCACTGCCTCATTAAAACCTTATCAGGTAAAAACCCATTGGAAAAACCCTAATAAAAAAAATAGTACAACTACTAATAGGTTACATGATTTCAATTTGCAAGTCTTAAAAAAAATTACATGTAAAGAAAGTAATACTAATACATTATAAAAGATTACAATACAAAATAGAAGTCCTAAGTGGTGTTTTCCCCATTCATCTCGCACCAATCATCATGTTTCCCCTCGTATTGTAATGCGTATGCTTGGCATCTCAGCTCGGCTAAGTCCCAATCATACTTCTCAACACAAACCTTGATTGTGTCTGGTCCAAGGCTTGATCTTTTTTCATCCAACACTCTTTTGCCCGCACTAAATGCCGACTCTGAAGCAAAGGTTATTCCTCGAGTTTAAAATCCTTAATGTGTAAGAAATAAAGACTTAGAATTTTTGAGTGAATTTGTATTAAGGAGCAAAGCGAATTTTATTATATAATTCACTGCCTCATTAAAACCTTATCAGGTAAAAACCCATTGGAAAATCCCTAATAAAAAAATAGTACAACTACTAATAGGTTACATGATTTCAATTTGCAAGTCTTAAAAAAAATTACATGTAAAGAAAGTAGTACTAATACATTATAAAAGATTACAATACAAAATAGAAGTCCTAAGTGGTGTTTTCCCCATTCATCTCGCATCAATCATCATGTTTCCCCTCGTATTGTAATGCGTATGCTTGGCATCTCAGCTTGGCTAAGTCCCAATCATACTTCTCAACACAAACCTTGATTGCGTCTGGTCCAAGGCTTGATCTTTTTTCATCCAACACTCTTTTGCCCGCACTAAATGCCGACTCTGAAGCAAAGGTTATTCCTCGAGTTTAAAATCCTTAATGTGTAAGAAATAAAGACTTAGAATTTTTGATTGAATTTGTATTAAGGAGCAAAACGAATTTTATTATAATTCACTGCCTCATTAAAACCTTATCAGGTAAAAACCCATTGGAAAAACCTAATAAAAAAATAGTACAACTACTAATAGGTTACATGATTTCAATTTGCAAGTCTTAAAAAAAATTACATGTAAAGAAAGTAATACTAATACATTATAAAAGATTACAATACAAAATAGAAGTCCTAAGTGGTGTTTTCCCCATTCATCTCGCACCAATCATCATGTTGCCCCTCGTATTGTAATGCGTATGCTTGGCATCTCAGCTCGGCTAAGTCCCAATCATACTTCTCAACACAAACCTTGATTGCGTCTGGTCCAAGGCTTGATTTTTTTTCATCCAACACTCTTTTGCCCGCACTAAATGCCGAATCTGAAGCAAAGGTTGATGCTAGAATTGCCAGCACATCTCGAGCTATCTTTGCAGGGATAGGGACCCAATTGAACTGATTGAACTGATTTTGGTCTTTTCAATATACTAGAAATCAAAGTACTTCTTTTGCTACCAGGGCGTGGTGGTTTAGAAGAGGAACCACTACCACTAGCAGAAGAAAGCTCATCGGGACGGTACTTTGAAGTATACTCATCATGTAGTTTTTTTAAGGCTTCATTAACCTTTTATACATGTTGAACATAACCTGGATTTGGTGGACCTCTTGAAACAATATTAGAATAATAATCAAGCAATTTTGTTAGACCATCCAATTTTATTTGAGGATCAAGAACAGTTGTCATCCTATAAATCAAAGGAAATTCACTGAAATAGTTAAACCATTTAGAGATCATATCATAAATAACCCCTATAATCTCACCAACATTCTTGTTCTCATGCAAGACATGGAAAATACTAATACATTCATTTATGACAAGATGCACATTAGGTTCATAAACTAATGAAAGCACCTTAGTTGCAATATCAAAACATTTTAAAACATTCTGCACAACATTAGCCTTTTCCCAAAAGTCCTCACCCATTAATTCTTTATCACGTTGAACAACCATAGTGTTATACAAACTAGTCAAAATGGATTGGTGTTTCTTAGTCTTAACTAATAATTCATATGTGGAGTTTCATCTAGTGGGAGTGTCGGGAGCAAAATGACGAGGACGTAAACCAGATTCCTCACACTTTTTTTGTACTCATTTTTAACAACATGCGATTTTCTAATTTTTCTCATTACATAACTAAGTTGTTCTAGTGTGGAAGTCAAGTTCGATAAACCATCTTGTACTCACAAATTTACAACATGAGCACAACATCAAACATGCAAATAATCTCCTTTATGCAAGAGTGTGAGAGTCTTATTAGCTTTAGATAATCTACACACTTAACATTGTTCGAAGCATTATCTATAGAAATTGAGAATACCTTGTCTAACAAATTCCACTCAGATAATACTTCAATAATTTTCTCAGAAATATTAAAACCGGTATGTGCATCATCAAAAATATCAAAAGCAATAATACGCTTCTGAAGCGTTCAAGAGCTATCAACCCAATGAAGTGTAACACAAATCAATGCCTCATTAGTAGTAGATGTCCACATATCACTAGTTAATGAAACACGACCGTCAAATGCATTCATCATTTCCATAAGTTGGTTTCAAGTTTTACTATGTTGTGCAAAAACTCTACGTTTAAGCGTATTCCTAGGCACTCTACTATATTGTGGTGCAAACAAAGTTTTCAAAGTAAGCACTTTCATCAAAATTAAAAGGTAATTGTTCATCAATCATAAATCTAGTCATGTCATCTATCATTCTTTCTCTATCATAATGAAAAAAACTGGACCGGGTTGTCGTTGGGTAAACCTGGTGAGCATAGTTTGACCGTTCGTACCACCCGCCATTATTGTTGTATCCTTGTAGATCTTGTGCGTTTTCATATGTTTTGCAAAGGTTTCGGTTCCAGTGCCCGCCACCCATGCAAGTCCTTTGCTGCAAATATTACAATATTGCTTGTATGTCCGGGGCTTATTCAGATCTTCTTTCTTTGTGAAGTATGCCCACACCCAAGAAGTTTGTTTCAATTTTGTTGGAGCGGTGTTGTCGGCATCATCATCTTCTTTATCATCATCTTGATCAAGATTGTGGGCATCACATGAGGTAGAGGATGTACCTTTAATTGTAAAAAAATTGATTTAGACTATAATTAAGATAATAATGTAATTAAAATTAAAGTTTATATGAAATAAATTGTAACTAATATTAAAAATTATCAAATGGTGGTGATATTCCCGGTTGTGTTGCCCCCATGTTTGTAGATCCGTGCTGAGAAATTGTATATCTTTCACCTTGCAGGAGTGATGAAGAAGAAAACTGTGGATGTTGATGATACCTGAATTCCATCTCGTCGATTTGGTCTTGCTCATCAACTTGAAATTTGGATCGATTGGAAGGTTGGAAGAAGGCATCACTTCCTTTCCGGATATCCTAGACATTTCGCTAGAATATGGAAATGGGAATTGAGAGCTAATGTGGGAAATGAGCTTTTTAGTAGCAAGAATGTTTAATAACACTTAATTGCACAAGAAAATACTAGTAATAAGAGAGAGGAAGGGTAGGATGAGTTATGTGGTGAGAATGATGATAAAATGGTGTATTTATAGGGATTTGGGGCAATATAGCTGTTTGGAGCCATTAGGAGCCGTTAGACACATAGAAAAAAGAGTTGTTGGGAATTCTGGGCAGTTCCAGTTCCGGTTCCCAACGGCTATATTCTCTGAAGAGCGCGTGCCCCACCTCCAAAACAACGTCATTTTGGTCGAATCCCAATGGCTACTTTGACCGATTCTGGGGCGGTTCCGCTTCTAGTTCCGGTTCCACGGTTCCAAATCTGACTGTGATTCCAGGCGGTTCCGGTTCCGGTTTCGGGCCCGGTTCGGTCCCGAATCTCAAAATATGTATTCGCATTCACTTCGCATGAGGGCGGTTCCGGTTTCGAATTGTTTCGGTTCGGTTTCAGCCGGTTCCGGTTCCAATCGGTTCCGGGTAGAATCGGCGATTCTGAGTAGAACCGGAACCGATGACCACCATGAATTTCATAGTTTTAGTAGATCAAAAATCTTGTTTGCAAAGGGGCACCAAAGGTTACTTCTTCACTGCAAATATCATACCTTAACAAATGGGCATTGCAGTCCATTTCATACCACCACTTGAATATCCCATTAGAGCAATCGCATTAGTAAAGCAGTTTACGGTCTTTTTGTCACAAGTAAGAGATACACATAACCAAGCATTCCTGTTATAGTTTCACTTTACATTGTAGAATGCAAAGCGACTTTCACTCTTTTGGTTGTTGGATGATGACATAGAACAAAAATTTACCTACTTTAAATGAATAAGTTACCTATCAACAAGAAATAACAAGGGAAGATACATCTATGTTGCGAAGTTGGATAGTAGAAATAGTTTTGAGTGACAAGAGTTCAAAAAATATGAGCTCGGATTAGAGACTTGCCCCATCGTCACAACTACCACATTTGATTTTCGCATATCAATGGCTAACAAAATATGTGGAGCAATTCCAGATCTAGTTCATATGGGCAGAAGCAACACAGGTTTGAAAATTCGCTTCTACGATCCAAGATGAGAAACTATGCAGTGTTCTCATAGCAAGAACGAAGCAGTATAATTGCAACCAATATCACTTCAACAACCCAAATGACACACAAATTGGAACCGCTTCAACACAAATTCATTTCAAAGATCAAAACCAATATCAAACCAAGGGACGAAATATAAAATCATATGTGCATTCATATCTGCATGTTTCATCGGCAATAGAACACTAACAACCGATCAATGAAATCCAAATATGACCCACAATCACAAAAATGATCAACAAAATATGGTTCACAATCGACAAAACTCATCAACAAAATCCAAATATGGTTTGCAGTCAACCATACCCACCAATATAAGGCAAATTGTATCGACAGATACCCTAAGTTCTCAATCGACCAAATCAATCAAAAGCAATCAAATCAACAGATACCCAGTTGTTAGGGTTCGATGTCAATAAGAACAAAATTGACCAAAACAATCACCATTCGCATTCATTTCTACATGGAAAGGGTTCAAACCCTAAAAAACTAAACAGTTGAAGCATACTAGAGACCCATTAGGGTTCAAACCAAGTGATGTTTCTACTTTGCCTGGTGATTGACTTCGTGTTTATGTGAATGGAAGTAATGATAATGGTAGCAGGTTTGGTCTGGGTGTTGCTTGCCGCAATCATAGTGGCTGGGGGATAGAGCAACCGCAGCTGGTGGAAGCGAAAGCTATGAAGTTAGACCTTTTGTGTGCTTCTAAATTGGGATATAGGAAAGCTTGTTTAGTCACAGACTGTAAGTCCATTGTAGACTATGTTAATGAAAAGGGTAGTATAGACTATGAGTCTAGGCTTTTGATTAACGAGCTGATTTCTTATGCTCGTTTGCATTTTGAAGATGTTAAGTGGATGTTTGTGACCCGGGTGGATAACATGAGTGCTCATGCGCTTGCTTGTTTGGCTAGAAGTAGTAGGTGTGAGTATGTGTGGTTTCTTAATGTGCCGGAATGTATTAAACGACTATGTGATGGTTAATATATGATGTTGTTTTTTCTTTCAAATACAAAAAACACATTTAACCAAAAAACGTCAAGTCCGAGTGCAACATTCTGGCTGAAGCATGTTATGTGGCCTTTTATAGAAGAAAGGTCGACTTATTTGTCTACGATATTGCTACGTCCCGCTCCACAGGCAAAGTGCGAACATAAAGCAGTCTCATGTGAATCACATAGCAACCGTATCAATCGTCATCACCCCATTTTAAGCACTGAATAGTAACCAGCAAACTAGGAATGTTGTTGGTATGTGGTTTCATACCTGAAACTTTACTGTTAATTTCGTTTAAAAAAAAAAACCTTTACTGCAAACGTTTCTTGAGGATCTATTCATCTGTGACTGTCGGCATACACATTATTAGAAATACAACATGAACACGGTTACTAAAGCTCAGTTTGTAATTTGTAGTGTAAAATATCCAACCGGCTGCAGTACAGAATCCTCTCAGGGGATGAATATGGGCTACTTCAATCTCAGAAACTCTAATTCTAGACAAAAAGCCAAAGTGGGGAAAGAGTTATGTCATGGACCAAACTTTGAAATCAAGAATGCTGGGGTTAATATGCCTTACCAAAGGATTTGCCAGTAGCTGGGATTTGAAAGAGATGCAAGATGAATGTTGATGGATCAACAGAACTTCCAAGCATCGTCAGTTGTCACCGAGGCATAGCAAAATCTAGCAAAATAGTAGGGGAAAAGGTATGCAAACTCAGCAAAGTTGAAACAAATAAGCATCTTCTGGAAGTCATAATGCATTTTCAGGAAGTCAGAATGCATCAAGTAAAGCTACAGCAACTGCATTGTGTGCACAACTGATAGAAAAAGACGATTACTACGGTATCGTGATGTAAAAGATAAACTGACGCAATCGTATAAGCATGTTTTCAGAATTTGAGACAAATACATCTGAAGAAACAAAAGTACAATGATAAAGAGGATACATCGGTAGAAAGACTTGGAATAGTTAGCAAAGAAGGCAAAAATACAGATAAATCAGCATCTGATAGAGGAGTAACTTGCATATAACTGAGTCATTAAAGGCTTATTGAACTAACATATTCACTGAAACAGCACACGAGGAAGACCCAGGACATGCCGGACAACAATTAAAGTTTACTGTTATAATCAATACAAGACGGCTGGTTCACATGATTCCCAAGAATTTTTGTAAATAGCAAACTGAAAGAGATAACCCTAAACGACGATTCTTCTCAGATGAAATAAGCAGATACTGAAAGATAATTAAGGTATAAACCTGAACCCATGATAAGACTGGGGCCAGAAGATTTACGAATACACGAAAATACGTCGTCAGAGTGACGGAGAGAGTTCAACTTGATACAGATCAAACAGAACAAATAATTAAAGAAAAGATCAAATAGAACCAATGGCACGACAGAGGGTCGAGTATATAATCAAGGAAAGGACAACCTTGAGAGAGCCAACTCCAGCAGCTGGAATCAAGGGCTATGATCGACTTCAGCCGGGATGAGGCAATCGCGCTGTGAAGAGGCTGCAGAGATTCAATTGCCCCAAGTGCCAGAACCAACCTTTGTCTTCTTACAAATTTGAATTGAACAAATTAGCCAAGTTCATAATGATTTGTAAATCAAAGCGAGACCCTGAAACGTATGATTGGAATAGCCAATATTCCAAAAAGAACATATTTCTAAGCGACTTCTGTCTTACCGGGGAGCCAAGGACAAGGCTCTAGTTGAATGGCAACCTCCACAACCGAAATCTTGAGCGACAGACTTGAGAGCTGAGGTTCGATTCTGAACCGTCAAGATTGACCTCACAGCAGAAGCAATCCGCAATCTGGACGCGGCCATTTGCGTAAGTTAAGGTAGAGCGGGGTCTGGAATTGGATCGCACTGAAAGCTCTCCCAGCTTAAACCCTACTCCAAATGGCCAAACCTGCAAATATTTTTTCGTTATTTCTCTGTTGAAAGAAGAACGATTAAACATTTTAAGTGGTGAACCAGACGCATCGTTTTGTATATTTGACACGTCATCGTTTTATAAACCAACCAGGAGGAAGGAGGCCCCCTTTCCCAGGGTAAATACTACTCCCTCCGTTCATTAATATCTGTCGTTTTAGGATGTGATTCTTGTTCAAAAATATCTGTCGTTCTAGCTTTTTGACACACTTCTTTCTACTTTTACCCCTACTATTCAATATAAAAGTAATTATTATCTAAATGGAAAAGTAAAAAATAGGGGCACATGCGTCATTGTCCTACTTTTCTTAATAAGTGTGCAAGTTTCTAAAATGACAGTTATTGTTGAACGGAGGGAGTATTGTACAACCGGTTGTACGGTGAGCAACGTACAACCGTTGATTTTCGATTTAAAGGTTGTTCAAATTTTTGTATTGATTGTTCATATTGATGGAAAGATTACATGTGTTAGTAGAAAGATTGTTCAACTTTATAGGATGTTTATTCAAATTAATTGTGAAGATTGTTCGAGGATGTACATACAACCGGTTGTATGATAGTCGGTTTGCTTTCCCAGTACTCGATGAGAAAGTGTAGAATTCGGCTGCTCAGCCTATAGGAGCCTTGCCTACTGACAGACGAAGTAGCACAAGATCGAACTGCTGCTCCCACCACCCAATCCATGGCGGCGTTATTGGCTCGGCGGTCTCTTGCCTCTTTTCGCTATCAATATCTTGTTAGTTCCCTTTCCTTTCGACCTAATCCTTACAATTCGTTCACATTTCGTTTGTCTATTTTGTATCGTCTCATTGTTGAAAAATAATCCTCCAAATGCTGTTTCATTCAAACACAGTTTTTCCAGATTATCTTTCACCTTCTCCCCTTCACGGTCTGAAGGATTATGCTGGACATTTTATCTATCTAGATGTTGATGAGCTCTGACTAAGTGTATCTGTGCGTATTGTGGTTGAGGGATCGCGGAATCGAATCCGTCAAATAGTCGGTGAGCAACTGAGCATGGGATAAATGGATTTTGTGATTGATGGGATGGACTATTTGATTGTCATTGTATTTGCTTTTAAAGCTTGTGAATTGGCAAAGGTTGATTTTTTGGCCTAATGGGCTGGCAAACTGAAGATACTAGACATGATAAATCAGAATGTCTGGGGAATATGGTAGAATCCTGCTTCCCTGATTAATCCATGAGTCAAGAAAAGAAGTTCCCATGGTTTCTATTAAAAACATAATCATATGTGCCGTTTGATTTCTCTTTACATTCTAGGTTTACTCTTTGCTCATGAGTCAAGAAAAGCAGTTCCAATATCTAAAGGGAGACTAGGAATGATTTTTCCTGTCACGGGGATTGAGTTCATAACATATAACCGCTTATGTAAATGTTGCTAAGTCTTGAAGCTACAAGGAAGCAAGGACTATTTGTAATTTTTCCCCTGGAAAGCTATATTTTACGTTTTCTGTTTAGCTTATAGATTTTGCCTGAAAGATCAGAACAGATAGTGAGATTCTGCTTATAGCATTCTGGTTGTGAACCTTTATTCTCTTGTGGAAATTCTTGTATATCGATATACCCTTGATGACTATCCTTTTAACTTTAAATTACCAAATGAATCTTGATTGCACTACTGAATCGTCAGACATTGTGATCAGTTCTTGCTTAAGCAAGTATCATTCATGACCTGTAATGTTCTTCATCGCTAGGAAATATTTGTTTTTGTAGGCTTCGAACAGATTGTTACAAAGTTCCAGTGAGTGTGGGAAGAGGTCATTCTCTACACTTAAAGGTTTGTTCATCATTTTGTCTCTTTTATGTGTTTAGCTCTGCTTGAAGGGTACTTAAAGCTTTATATATTGGAGTTGCAAAATTCATGCAATGAAATGCTAACCCTGGTTGACATTTCATATGCATGGAAAAACTGAACCACCCTGGATAACAACATATGAAGCCTGCAAAGAAAATTGTGATCCTTGTGGTGAACTTAGGCAGTTAGGCGCCATTCATTTAGACATGTGGATAATGCATCAATTAAGATTTCCTCTCACAAACTACAATCAGTCTCGTATAGTGTATCAATAAGTCGTGAACACTACATTAGTTGGTGAACGTTATTTCCTTTCACAAATAGTGATAAACAGTCATCAGTCTCAAATGAATAGGGCCTTAGTTCGCCTACATCTCAATAGTGTTGTTTATACTTTTTGTTTGACCGGCTTGAGTATTTTCTAATTTGAACCATCTGATTCTGCTGTGCATGTGTATCTGGATGCACTGCGTATTTTGGTCTGGAAGCACATCAATTACTTATATGTTTTGTAGTATATCATCTCCTTTTGTTTTTCTTCAAATCTCAGATGACAAAGAAAGAGAACAGCTTGCGAAGGAGATGTCTAAGGACTGGAGTTCTGGTAAGTCCTTAAGCCTCTGCAGTGGCAAATACTATTTATCTACCTAACTAATATGGTATTGATATAATTCCTCGCGGTTGTTTCTTGTAATGCAGTGTTTGAGCGAACCATTAATACCCTGTTTCTGACTGAGATGGTTCGAGGCCTAAGTCTGACTCTCAAGTATTTCTTTGATACGAAAGTTACCGTAAGTAATTTTCCTTCTGAGATCTGAAGCTTTCTTGTTTTGTTATAAATTTTATATATGCTTTTTGGTTTTGCAGATCAATTATCCTTTTGAGAAAGGTCCTCTGAGCCCACGATTTCGTGGTGAGCATGCACTCCGCCGCTACCCTACTGGAGAGGAACGTTGCATTGCATGCAAACTCTGCGAAGCTGTAAGAGATCTTACCTCTATATTACATTTGAGACCTTTTACTGACCCAGGAAATGGCACTGCACTGCACCTACTAATTTGGGAAAGAAGGATGGCCTATTGAAATGTACTGTATTTTATGTTTTTAAGGAACTATCTTATTGTTGAACTTATAATTTGTATGAAGTGTTTTGTGTGTCTGGATTTCGGTAATTTAGGTTTGCCCAGCTCAAGCAATAACAATTGAGGCAGAGGAAAGAGAAGATGGAAGCCGTAGAACAACTAGGTCGGTGGATCTCGCTTTTTGCATCTCTTTTGTGAACTCAGTGCTGCTGTAAAGATAGCTTGCTCGCTCATTTATCTGGCTGTCAACTCCAAAATAGGTACGATATTGACATGACAAAGTGTATCTACTGTGGATTCTGTCAAGAGGCTTGCCCTGTAGACGCCATTGTTGAGGGGCCAAACTTTGAGTTCGCAACCGAGACTCATGAGGTATATACTGTCCTCTTCTGGAATAGAAAGGCTTAGAATGAACTTGACATTGATGCTCAAGATTCTTTACCCTCACAGGAGCTTTTGTATGATAAGGAGAAGCTTCTTGAGAACGGTGACCGGTGGGAAACTGAGATAGCTGAGAACCTGAGATCTGAAAGCCTCTACCGTTAATAACTTTATTCATTTCCTTCCATTTTGTGCTATTATTGTTGGGCCTACCCTACGGGTTTTTAGTATATCTTGGCTTATTGGGATACAGTACAAAATAAATCATCTCTGCATGTGGGTCGTCATTAGAGTTTCGTTATGTATTAAACCCTTTTCCTTATTTCCTCACGGTTGATGAACCTTTTAGCCCTTCACACGATTAATACTGAATAAGAACTCTTTTATGTCGTGTTCTGGGTGCATGGTATTAGTTGCCGCATACGATCGTGCAAAGGATATTCTATTCCTTTGTTTTCTAATCAATGATAAATTAGTATTTTTACGTTCAGACCGGAGGATTTAATCAATTTTCTTCTTACATTTTTGTACAATGGTATATATATACCTAGATGTGTTTGTATGTGTGAAAGAAAATGGAACTAATAACTTCAAAAGGAGAACACTGAAACTATATAATTATGGACACATCGACTATGAAATTGTCTCTGCCATGGATGTAATTCTATTCATCCTCATCATCAGATGAAGACCAATCATCCTCCACGTCAGATGAAGACCAATCAGAAGTTTGAAAATTTGAATACAAAGACTCACTCTCAGTCGTACTAGTATTGTTGGCGGTAGCCCCACCAGGAGGAGCTAATGACTTCCCTCTCAGTTCATCCAAAGACTCAAACCCACGAAACACACCAGATTCAAACCTCAGGCGTCTTTCAACAGCAGCCTTGACCCTCTTATTGAAATCCTCATTGCTACCAGCCAACATATATCGCAGTTTGAAGTTCACTCGATTATCTACCATTATCTTGTGTCTTGGGATTATTCTCTCCTCCAATGAGTAGCTGAAAAACCTGAGTTGGGAGATAATTTCTTCAGACGAAAAAGTACTTCATACCAACAGAACTCCCTAAGTATCCAAAGCCAAAGAAATAACTCCATGATATATGACATGCTATGCATTACCTCGGAAATTCGATAAGATCCTGTAACGGGCGGACCATTGTTCTCCTCAGGTAACGGTACTTGGGGCGAAGCAGTTCAACATTGTATTTGAGAAGCATCGGGAAATCAGCAATCATTTCACCCAGCTGCTGAAGGCTTATGCCAAGTGATAAATAGTACTTGACACTTCCATCTAGCTTGTGTGCTATGCTACATCCCAAAAGCTCTGGTGCGAGCGCTACCACCTTCGCAATGTCTTCCCGTCTGACACCAGCTTTGGTCAACAAGAAAATGACCTAGATTGTTGACAATAATTCTGAAAATGTCAATACCGAGCATTCTAACAATTGGAAGACAAATTAGAAACTAATTCTTACAGATTTGCTAGCGTAATATTAGAGATTAGAAACTCATTCTTTCAGACAATTGGAAGACGAAATAGAAAACTCATCCTTATGGCCTCAGAAGGCAAATTAGAAACTCATTCTTTCCGAAATATATAAATCTAACGAATGTAGGATATGTTAAACATTTCATTTTCAGAACGAACCACTGGACGGATTTTCTTGTAGAGGCTATACGTCAGCATTGGAGGAAACTTGACAAGCATGTTGCCTATGGCCTCGTCTTTGATGCCTATATCTTGTAAAAATCGCACCTACATATGCCAAAAATAAAACTGCATTAGCTTTTTATTAAAATCACACTTGCAGTGACGCATACTGCATCTATTTGAAATATAAATGAAACTTTGATCTTGTGGAAGAAGCATATGTAAGATCATAAACAAAATATCAAATTCCCAGCTTTTACTTACCTTAGGAACAATGGTTGCCTCAAGATCAATACAGAACACCACAGGTTTGACGACAAGTATTCTTTTCAAACCGTCTCGGTCTACTCCAAGATAGTAAAAATACTTGATCAGAGGTTTAAACTTCTCCTCTATGCTACATATCATCAAGTGTGGTTTAAATGCTAGAAGCTTCCCGAGATCTTCAACACAGAGACCGAATTCCTTCAAGTAACTAACCTAATATTCAAGAAAACGGGTAAGATGGACAGTTGTATCTATCTTCTGTTGGCATGCTTCAGCCATAGAAGATGCATACACAGCTCTTTTCATATCATCCCATGCTTCTCTATCAAATAACAGAATACAGATGATAGATATGACCATATAGATCTAAATGCTAGACCGATAACAATTACCTTGTGTTTCATTTCTTCCAAACTTAGAAACCCTAGCACTTTCGGGCAATCGTAAACCATTGTACCAAAATCATGATCATTCATACCCATGTCAGTGTAAAACTCGATACGTGTTCTGAGCTCTTCCATTGAGAAAGCCAACAGTTCAGGGCATCGACCCACAACATATCCCATCCAGTCCATCCGAATGCCACTACTCTCCAAATACCTGACAATCTCATTCAGCTCTTCCATGCTGCGCCACATAATAGTCTCCCCTACTCGTGTCAGCACTATCCCAATAAATCTTTCCTTCACATGAATTGACTTTAGCCACTCTGCTATGTTTCTTAGTGCGCCAAGATTTCCTTTAGACATGCAGATTAGCCTTCCTATCTGAGGGTATGACAATGAATTATGCTTCAACCACCTGCATTGTATTCATAGAGCATAATTATGCAGACAGCAAGCATAGCAATAAAGCTAGAGTTACAGGCTTACAGTTATAGAATTGTTAACAAGAAAAGTGCAATCGGTCGATGTTTTAGTCATTCGCAAGCAAACTCTAATCATAGAAAGTTATACTGCAGCACAATTATATTAGCAGAAATTGAGCATGATCCTTTGTCCTACACCCATCAACAAGAGGCATGGTAGACGCAATCGCCCATCCATCCATGAACCAACCATCGACTACATAAACAAAATGACGCTAGCAAATCAATAAATCGAGCTTTAGTGGGATCGTTGGCAGACATAATTAAGAGCGTAAGGGCAATAGGGCAACAATGGTCTCATGGCTCAAAATCAACTTAAAACCAGTTCAACCATGACACATCTAAGACAACAATAAACAAACCCGATTCGCACCTGGCCAGTGGAACGACATTTGACTCCACGACGATGCTCCGAGCTCGGAGATTGAAAGATGTTTCGGAGAATTCAGGCAGCCTCTTCAACCCAGCAGCCTCAATCATCACCAAATCGAGAAAATCAGACAGCTCGGAAGCCAAATTAGTCGCGAAAGTAATCCCGAACTTTCCCTTCTTTCTCAACTCATCAACAACAATCTCAAAGGTCACCTTCCTTCGAATCTCTATGGCCCTTATCAACTGACCCTCATCTTCTCCATCACCATCTCCAAAGAGGGTTCTCACTGGAGGCAGAGAAGGGTTCGATTTATGGGCCTTCCGGGCGTAAATTGAGCCTGGAAATTGCGGTTTTTGTTTGGTTACCAGCGCCATTTCGAGAAGCTCCGCCCGTTCTTCGTCTGTCATAACGGCGTTGTCTGGCGGCCATGATTGGAGGTGATGATCTTGTGCTTCGGGTTTTGATTCTTTGTGGAGATGATGGATGAGAAGAGATGTTGATTTGGAGTTATGCCTTCGATGAAGTTGGTGTTCTCCATGATGTCGGGGTTTTGAAGAGGAGGGGTTTGGATTTTGCTGCGAGTCTTCAGGGTTCTGCGAATAGGGTGAGAGAGAGATTTGGATGGAAGGGTTGCTTGTTGCGGGGTTGGAGGAGCAAAGGCAGACGAATGGGGATGATGTGGTGGTGACGGTGACTGACTGGGCGGCGGCGGGATGGTGATAGAGTTGGCCGTGGTGGTGAAGATGATAGCCAGCACAAAGCATTTTCGAATGGGAGTATGCCTGAATGGATACGATTGGCGCGAGTTCCGATCCGGATTATGGGATATTTTAGATACTAACGATTGGAATACTTCAACTTTTGTTATTCTCTTACAATTGAACAACAAGGTCCTATGGTCTAGTGGTTAGGACATTGGACTCTGAATCCAGTAACCCGAGTTCAAATCTCGGTAGGACCTCTTTTTTTGTTTTTGCAAATTTTGCTGAAGACATGGAAATACTCTTTTATCCGGTGAAGCCCAAAGACAAACATGATATCAAGGCGCACGCATCAGCAACCCCACGACTTCTCTTCTCAAGCAGCCTTTTTAGCATTAACTCTTATGGTTTTCAGGAGCAATCTTCTTTTTTCGGTCGTTTCCCAACAGAGAAAAACAAAATCACAACAGAAGAAAAAGTTAGTAGAAAGAATAGTGCTGTGCCATTGTCATTTCAAATTTGTTTTGAGCCACATCCCCATCAAGCTGCCCCCGTCAATATGGAGGAACAAAACTCAACAGAAAAGGCACTTCCTGCCCTAATCGGTTCACCAATTTACATTTCACAACAGTAACAAGAAACCAGAGAATAAATTACAGCAAAAGAAGAAATGTGAAGGAAGAAATGATAGAACATCCGACGGACATAACAGGCACAAGAGACGGAACATGGAATCCTTCATTACAACCACAAGAATGAAGTCGCCCTCGAATGATCCCGTCCTCAAGAGAAGAACACTATCTGATCACCACCAGCAAAGCCATCGAATGCAGTTCCTGAAACCTCTAATTTCCAAAACTAATCGACTTCCCCATATTCAAGGGGGCTATACATACTGGACTTGAATAGCCGGTCAATAAGTAGCAAAGTTGCCTCAAGACCCCACGGCAGTAATCTGGATTGCCGCGAGTAAAACTGATTTCACAATGGTGGTCTCCCCTACTGTGCATTATTGACCCAAAAAAGAAGAGAATTCTCTAAACAATCAAATCTTCATAATCTCTTTTCATTCTTTGTACTTTTGATTCCACCCACCACCATCATGTTTTATCCACCTACTATTCTCCACCTCGTCTCTCTACATCAAACGGTTCAGGAAAAATATCCCTGGCCGACTGCCTCCTCCTAGAAGCTGAATTCTCATCACGGCCACTATTGCCATTGCCACCGCCGCTCCCTTGAGATCCCGACGTGCCAGATTGCCTGAGGCTGCTAGGCCCACCCTCAACCACCCTCGATACAGTTGAGGGACCACCAACAATAGGCGCTGCCACATCGGACGAGCTGTGCCTCCAGCTCCCAAACACAGTCGCATTCCACGATCCTCTTGATGAAGTTGTCCGTAGCCTGCCAGATCCCATGTTCTCTTCCCTCACAACCTTCAGTGGGTTCTCCAGCGCTTTCAAGATGTATCTCATCAGGGGTCTTCTAGAAGGCTTCGGGTTGAGACATGACCTGGCAACAATGGCCATCGCCCACACTTCCTCGAGAAGATCTTCGTCGACAATGAGAGATGGGTCCACGATTTTGGTAATGAGTTCTTTGTCATGTATGCTTATGTAAGGAACCGTTTGGTCAATCCACTCCTTTGTGGAGGCATCGCTGGATGCACTCATGCCTAGCTTCCCGGTGACTAACTCGAGAAGCACTTTTCCAAAGCAGTAGACGTCATAGGCACATGTAGAAGTATGAGAACCTGTTCAAGAAATGAAAATTAGATTAAAGTCAAGTTCGGAAGAATGAATGGTTATCCGAACTAGTATATGTATCAGTGGTAAAGCGAAGCTGCGAAGGCATCTATGACAATGAGTAGCATCCATGTGCTAGTTTATGTGACAAAAGGTCTTAAGTTACTACCAATAGCCCCGGAATTCTTTTACCTGGGGAGTAATCTACGTATTATCAATTCAAGAAACCAAATAGCATAAATGCAGTTATTCATGATTGATGACTTATCGTGTTGGGCAATGACCCTTAACTTGTTCAAGCCAACAAAAGTCTTAAAAGACCCAAAGATGGAAATGAGACAAGCATGCACGAATCGATTCCATGTCAACCATAAAATGGAAAATCATCTAGTCTCTTTCGATCTTAATCATGTTAAATAAGTTAATTTCAAGCGGTCAGCAGTATAATAGGAGATCAAGCATTCCGAATCCCCTGCATCACTACCAATTGAAAATGATCAGCATTGCAGCTCTGTTTCTAGTGGACTTGTAGAGACAAATTAGTTTGTTTCTAATTCTGATGTTAGTGAGTTCATTATTCATATGCCACTGAGGTTGACCAAGAACCAAGCAAAGGAGGGGTTTAAAAACTGAGTGGGAAGAGAGTATGTGTGTATATTTCTACATATGAATACGGAAAAGCATAGCCCAATAATTAAGTAGGAAGTCAACACTAATTATAATAAAGAACAGATGATTGTGAAGAACGTAAACTCAACACCTAAGACGGGATGGGCATCAAGCAGCATAAGACGATGGATTAGAATGCTGAGACACGAGAAAAATGCTGGCTAAATTGACAATTTCAAGTTCTTAATGATTAAACGCTATACCAAGAAAAGTGGAACAATTTCAAGTACCTGAAGAACCTTGCTCGGATGTCCTGCACAAACGAAAGAAAACACTACATGAGAAGACTATATTTCCATATTTATTGCAGGGGCAAAAGAACGCTCTCTAAGAAAGACTAGACATGATCAGGGGAAACGAAAAGAAATAACTCATGAAGCAATGAAAACCAAAATTTCTAGAGCCAGGTGACGCGCCAAGGATTATGAAAAATAATAAGGCATAAAGCATCTGATGAGGTATAGATTATGGAAAAATAAGGAATAAAAGATTAACTGAATATCTAGGATCATAAAAAAATCCACACTTGAGACCCGAACCATGGATTAAGATCTTAACACGCCACAAGCATAGAAAATTTCCAACCAACCACAGCCACAGGATGAATTTCTCACACCTAACCAAATCTACTTACTGTGGTATTCGCAATAATCTGGTGACCATACTCTGGCGTCCATCACCTTCTTGTACACCAATCTCACTGAGGCTACCGAGCCGTACTTCAAATTTATCATCAAGAAGTATACTGCTCGCTTGCACGTCCCTGTCAAAACAGAATTGGCAAAACAACATCATCACCATCATGACTTATTGTGCCTTTATATTAGTGTTCTGCTATGTATCCACAGGCAAATTGAGCAGTCTACAGTGTCAAACACAGAAACCCAGCAACTAGATATTGGAATAACAAGATATCATCCAAGGGATGAAATGCTACCAAAGTACGTTTAGGCTTGCACTATAGAGAAAACAGACAAGAGAAGCTTAATGTTAAATTATTAGGTTTAAAATGTAATCAAAGAAAGGTTAAAAGGTCATAAGAATACCTATGAACAAAGGGTGGAGTGCATTCATGATGAAGATAACAAAGGCCCTCAGCTGCACCTATAGCTATTTTTAACCTTGTGATCCAGTCTAGAGACTGCAAACTATCATCATCAGAATTGACCTTTCTGTACAATGAACTCGACAAGTCTCCACTGGGCATGTATTTATAAACAATGTATTTCTCATTTTCATTCTCCAAGCAATGTCCCAAGATTGGAACCAACCTGATATGAGAGACCTTACTGAAAAAATCCAACTCCAATAAGTATGCTTCTTTCCGAACTGCATTTAAGTCCACTTTCTTTATAACCACCTGAATTCCACCTTCCAAGATTCCCCTGTACAAATCACCAGAATGGCCATGTTTGATTAGATTTTCTTCACTGAAACCATTTGATGCCAGGGCAAGCTGTTCCATAGTGAATGCCTCCCCCAGGCTAGTAAAATTAATAGCCACGCCAGGAGATTGAGGGGTGGCAGCCGTGGGGATGGGGCCCACGCCATTCCCCCTTTGGTTTGACCTTCCCCTTCTGCGGATGCACAAGAACAGCAATAGCAATAGAAACAGCAAAAGCAACAGGCCCAGACCACCCAAGACACTTGCTAGTATGATTGTCTTCTTATGGCTCTTTTTAAGTGGTTCATGGCCAGGAGGTTCATTCGTATTCGGGCGTCCAAAATTATCAAAAACCAAGCCCTTTAATTTGTAAAATGAAGTACATTCTTCCAAGGTCCTTTGATTTCTGATACTTTGCAGACAGTTTGCATTTAGGGATGCATTTCTTACGGCATTTCCAGGAACCTTCCCCTCAAAATAATTGCCTGATACATCAACATAGCTGAATCTCTGAATCACAGAGGTGAGTTGGCCGTAGTACATGTTATCCGAGAGATTGAAGAGCAACCCGGTAGTGTTAAAAGCCAATGCAGTTTCTGGCAGAGTACCAGTAAAATTGTTTCCCGACACATCCACAACTTGCAGTGAGGATATTGACCACAATACAACCGGTACAGCACCTGAGAAAATATTATGACTCAAATCCACCCGCTCAAGTTGGATCAATGGTGGAAATAACCCATCTGGTAAGTCACCGGAAAGCCTATTTTTCCCCAGCAGCATTGTCCTTAGACTCTTCATCCCAGCCAAATCACTAGGCAAGGAATTATCCAGCGAATTTGAACTAAGATCAAGGTCAAGCAAATTGGCAAGATCACCGAGTTGTGCCGGGACAGGAGCCGCCAAACTATTGTGAGAGCAATTCAATCTCTGGAGCTTGGATAAGATCCCAATGCCAGGAGGAATGGGCCCAAACAAGTAATTCGACGAGATGTCAAGCACTGTCAGGTTCCGGAGAGAACCAAAAGAAGTTGGAATGGACCCGGTCAACGAATTCAATGACAGATCAAGAATCGAGAGGCTGGCTAACCCTCCCAATTCAGTAGGGATTTTGCCTGAGAGATTGTTTTGGGACAGATTTAGAACCGTCAGGCGAGTCAAATTCCCCAAGCTCCCCGGTATTGCCCCGAAGACTGAGCAAGACCTAAGGTCAATCACTTGAAGACTGTTCATCGACAGCCCCAACCAATCAGGAATCTCACCTGGGAGAGCGAGGAATGACGCATTGAAGACCTCTAAACGGGTCAAATTCGTCAGAGCATCGACGGCGAATTGTGGTTTTTCACGGCCAATCCGTGTCCTTCTGAACCCAGAAACATTTATACCCACGACACTCCCGTTCCGACAGGTTATCCCCACCCAAATTGTGCAAGGGTCTTCCTTAATTGGCCATTCCTTGGCTCGCAAACCCAGTGAGGATCTGAGTTGAAGCAAAGCCCGAAATTCAAACCAAGAGCTGAGCGGCTGGGTATCTTGGGATGTATTTGCGGGTGTGTCGCCCTGTTGCTGTTCCAGTGTGGGGTTGAGCAGCAGAAGCAGGAGTAACCAAAGCAGCAGACCTTCCGTTGTGGGCTTGAGACGATCCATTCAACTAGCAAAGTATGAGGAAGCAAAGATCTAGTGATCTGAACATCGTAGTCGTCTTGGGCCTCATTGGTGAGCTGTCATGCAATAGTTGACGCATCGGGTCGAAGCAGAATCGAGGGTTTTGCGGTAATCAACGCGCACGAATGGGTGCATTTCTCTTGTTTACTATTTCCGCCGCAGAGTTTCAGTGCCGCTAATCCCTCCCGTGGAGAAATGAAGACTGGAGAAGGGTGAAAGGGATGCGAAAGGTCTTACTAACCTCAATCACGAGCTTTCAGTTGGGAGATGAAGGGATCAATCACGCACGCACTCACCCATTTTCTCTCTCACTTGATTTTCTCGTTCACGGCAGCACCATTCCCACCAACTCCTTCTCACTGGATTTGTCTCTATCTGAACACTTCGTTCTGTCTTCGAGTTTCTTCGGCTGGCAATAACAGAGGTGGGGAGGAAAGGAGCCGTGAACGAGGTGGAAGAGGGGTGAGAGTGAAATGTTCAGATCGTATGGCCGGAATGTTTGATTATTATAATTACGGAATTTTTAAAAAAACTAAAGAGAGGGAGGGAAGGAGAAAGAGAAGAGGGTCCAAGGGTGTTTGGTTCTTGGGATTGGGTGGTACTGGTGGGTTGGCTGGTCAAGGCCACATCACTCGCTCGATCGCCCCGCTTCTTCTCCCCAAATTTCTCCTGTGCAAATTAAATACTACGAACAGTCTGCCAATCTCCAGCACAACTGCTCGTGTATTTGCTAGAGAGCGGCGGAGGAAGATGGAAGAGAAGCGACCGGGAGAAAGAAGGGGATAGTAGAAGCCTGAGAGTGGCTGGGTTCGGCATGGTTGTTTTGTGGTTGTTTTGGTCTGACTGTTTTGTGGTTATTTTATATATAGCAGTATATTATTGGAGTAGAATGTAGGACCCACCCCAAAACAGCCATGTTTCTGCCACCACGGAACGAAGCCAGGTTTTATTGGAGCTGACTTTCTTTTTGTCCCTCCATCACTTTCTACTTTTATCTTGAAATATAGTTCTTAGTTAAAATTCGATCATCTTTTTTTATTTATGGCACGTTCTTTTATTTTATTATTAATTATATTAAATTAAATTAAATTTTATAAAAGTAAATTTTATAATATTTTTGAAATAATATAATAATAATAAATAAGTGAGTCAATTAGGCATAACTGGAGTAGTAGTAGTTGTAGTAAGTTTGATTTACTGGCCAAATATTCATTTAAAAAAAAAACTTACTAATGAGACGAAATGGAAAGGTTCAAAAATTGTTTGGACAAAGTCTGATTGCTCAGGTAATATTCTTTATTATATTAATAAATAGCTATATTAATTAACTAGTATAATAAATTAATTAAATAGGGAATAAGGAATTGAAAAAGTAGAGGTGTCAATATATTTTTATCAATTTTCAATCTTAACTCGTTTCCAATATTACAAAATTAATATTGCATGGTAGACAATGGGGAACCCAATTTAGAATATAGTGTGTCAAATGGAACATATCTTTTGTGTTTTTTGGTAGTATATGTCCTAAAATTATAGTAGTGTAATGAAATGATATATGACTTGATTTTTTTTTATAGACCTTAAGACTATAGTAGTTCAATAAAATTAATCCCATACTCCTCAATCCAAAGCTACATGAGTTCAAGTACATATGTTTACGTCCTATATATTTTTATTTTTATTTCTTTCAATTTTACTAAGTTATTTACTGGAATATTTCTTATATGTTCCTCCAATCCAACAACACATTGCTTCTATGATTTTTTTATTTTTTTAGTATTGAGGGATGGATGGGGAACTAATGAGTAGGGAGTGACTGAAATAATTGTGCTCACAGAAACACAACCCAATTAAAATTGATCAAGGAAGCTTATTACCAGCAATGCAACAAGGACCTCATTGTACATCTCCAGAAGGAGCTTTCTGTTGACTTTACGAATCTATGATGATAAATAGTTTATATTTTGAAACAGCATATGATGTATACTCTACCGAATACAAAAGGTGTAAATAAGTTTAATCAATTTTATTGGCATAGCCGTATTAACAAGTAGGTAAGTCAGACGTAACTCAAAATAATTTATATATTTGTATATATGTATATATGATATATGATATGAGTTTCTAATTCAAAGGAGAATTCCTTATCTTTATTTGATATTTGTATACAAATTTCACTATTTATTATATTATGATACAAAGTGAAAATCTTTGATTAGTGAAAATAGAGAAAGATAAATGTTTCAAAAGGGAGGAAAATTTGATACTTCTTTATGAACTTTCATCATTTGTAAGAAAGAAAAATGGAAAAAATATTGTTTTTATGAGTTTCTACACCGTCGAGTTTTTCTTTA
The DNA here is from genome assembly GCA_023374045.1 of Limonium bicolor. Lineage (NCBI taxonomy): Eukaryota > Viridiplantae > Streptophyta > Magnoliopsida > Caryophyllales > Plumbaginaceae > Limonium > Limonium bicolor. The sequence continues at coordinate 98,749,979 of CM041778.1, forward strand.
TTGAATCTTTAATGACAATATTTTGTTATAGTTTTTGAAGAATTATCAGTTTAGTCATTGAAGAACTATATACTTTGTGGTATGATGACTTTTGCATAATCACTATCTCAAAGTATTATTTGTCATCACATATATTCATTTTTGAAAAGTGAACCATCGAATATGGTATGATTCCTTCCATCCAATTTTATTTTATTTTATGATTAACAAATAGTATTGCCATAAGAACGAGTTTAAATTACCTTATGAGGCAATCCGCCAATCCCTTTTGAGATAGTAAAAAAAGTGATATTACCTCGTGCAAGATGTTGCGCTAGATTAAACATTCTTTTATGTAATCACTGAAAAGAAGATTGTAAAATTATAATATTACCTAACACAAGATGGTGCACTTGATGTTAATGATTATGCTACCTTGTGCCAGATGATATATTTGAGGTAAGATCGTAACTCTTCCTCATGAAAAATGAAAGCACTTGAGGCTCAAAACAATAAAATCCGTATATGTCCTTATGAAAGACGAGTGCACTGGAGCATGAAAAAACAAAAGGATCATGTTATTCAGTTGTATAAGAAAAATGCATTGGAGGTTGAAAATTAGAGAAGTATTTTTCCTCATGCGAAATCATGCTCTTGAGGTTGAGAGAGTTGTAATATCCCTCCCTCGTGCAAGATAATTGCATTGAAGTTTAAGAATGATAAATTATTATTTCCCCTTATGCAAGACTATGCATTAGAGGTGGATTGGTTTAAAAATGGTCAACATTTGGTAAAAAAATTGACTAATTAGAAAAGCTCTTGGAGAGCTAAATAGATTTTGAAGAGTTAAATGTAACTCTATACAAAGTAACTTTGGCATAAGTTACTTGGTCTCCCAAGTAACCATTAAGAAGTTACATTTTTATTATTATGGGAAAATTAAAGACTTTCCCAGCGAATTTCCAACCCAAGCTCTGAAATGCTAATGTGTATCATGCATGATTATGAAAGAAGTCAAGCTTGAAGTTGATTTTGGAAAGATCTATCTATAAGAACATTGATTAATATGGGAACTAAAAGCTTGAATTAGCTTATGAAAATGACCGTTTTTATCTTGTAAAGGTCGATTGTAAAAGATGTTATGATCTATTATAGATTATTGTCTATTCATACATGGTTGGACTGTGTGTGAAAAGAAAAACAATGTTTATGAATGACATCATGGCAGGTCATCACATATCCATAAAGGATATTGTTGAGATGATGTTATTGTTGATGAAAAGTGTTAAGGTTTCATCCTTAATACATGTTTATAAAGTGTGAAAGACACAATAGAGTACATGAATTTTGACATATTAAATAACCATGCTATGGGTATTTGGTTATTCATGGATACTCTAAGGGAATAAAATATGGTACGTTGAACCATCTTCACAATATATAATAGATTTGTGAGCTTATTGTAAGCCACTGAATGACAAATGGGATAGTGCTACAGTATACATCTAAAAAATGTTTTGTATACTACTCGATAGTCTACAAGAGACTATGATGAATGTGAGCTTGCTCTTGTGAGCCTTGAATATTAAAAGCTCTTCATTATGTTCCTTGAGCGAATAAGAATAAACAATAAAGATCACTTGTTTAACGATGAAGTATGTTGATATTGATGGAAAAACAAGCACAAAATGTGCCAAGTCATATAAGTTGATACAACGTAGAAGTCAATCCAATAAAACCAAAAAGAAAGGGGGATCGCTAACCAGCAGTAGTGTACGATAAAGTATTCATTAATATTCATTATATGAAAGGGAAAAATGGGTCACCCGTGAGAAAAAGTGATATACAATCACTAGTTTTCTACACTATTAAGAACTTCCAGGTTCTTACTCGGGTGACAATAGTTCATATAAGATATAGCGAGATCATTCAAAAGAAAATTGATGATAATTTTTTTTATACTCCTTGAAATATCATGGATTTATTTATGAGTAGAAAAAATTACCATGTGGACCTTTGAGATATTATATGATGTTTGATACATCAAATAATGGTCAAATGAAGCATTGTATTCATTGAGATATTGATTTAGAAATATTTATATTGAAATTATCCATGCGTTTTTGAGATTAAGATGGATAATATGAAAGTCAAAATAATAATGGTATTGAGTAACTTATACTCTCACAAAGAACAACCTTATTAAGTCGTTAATGTTACATAGCAAAAAAAATGTTAGACTATTGGGTTTGTGTCTATACCTCCATAATTAAAAAAAACAAAAGGGCTACAAAAGGAAAAATTGAGAATAATGAACTTCTTTAGTTCTTAAGCATTCTCAACGTTAGAGGGGGAAGGATATAAGTTCTGATATTTGACATAAAGTCTTATGAGTAAAATCAATTATATCTTATTAAAAGAATACAAAAGCATTCTCATGCTGGGAGTTGCTACAACCATGCTTCTAGGAAGTATGAGTCTTAAAGTTGTTTATGAGTTTATAAGATGTCTAATTAGAGAATGGCTTGTCTCTAAATTGTATGTCCATAACCAAAATTTAATAGACTAGAGGTTCGAAGAATAATTCATTTGTAAAATGTTGCAAATCAGCTACCGAATGTGTTCGTAGATATGAAGCAAGTATCGCAATCATATAAACCAGTTGCAAATGTTTCAACTCGGTTAGAAGTCCCATGAGAAAAATCAAATTACAAATGACAAGTGAATCCCAAGTACGCTCAGAGCGTGATCGACCCTTAGGATCCTTAGACTTAAACCCTCGAAAAAGGAGTTCAGACCCTCGAAAGGGGACTTCAATCTCTTAAAAGGGGGCGAATATGCCAAAATTATACAAAATGAAAAGGAAAATGAGGAAAGATTTGAACCCTTGAAAGAGGATTATGAACCCTTGAAAGAGGAGTCCAGTCTCTCGAAAGGGGGACATATATGCCAAAATGACAAAAAAGGGGGCAGGAAAAGGAAAATGAGGAGTTTCGGCATTCAAATTCTCAGAAAAGGATTTCAATTCCTAGAAAGGGGGAAGAAACTACCAAAATGATATACGAGAAGTAAGGAGCTAATTATGCAACATGGCTAGATTTCTAAAAAAACTTAAAAGGTTCCTGAAGTTACGATTTATAAATAATTTTATGTATATATTAATGATATATTTCAAAGTTAAAGGAAGTGTGGATACAACTTTTAATAGTTGATAAAGACAAATCATAAACGCACCAAAGTACGTGATGCTAGCATGATAATGCACCAGAGTTATGCATATGAGACGTAATAATCCACCTCGATATGAGAAATGAACACGTTACTCCTATTGGATAAAGAATTTGTAATATCGTAAAGGTGAAAGATAGTAGTCCCTTGAAAAAGGTGTCTAGCCCTTGCAAAAAAAGTCACAAACTATGGTGGAAAAATAGTAGACCCTTGAAACATGTGTCTAACCCTTAAAAAATGAGCTATAAACTTTTGGAATTAATGATAAATAGTACATCATGTTAAATTATGTGTATCCTTTAAAAGAGGATCTAAGCTCTCAAAGAGAGCATAACAGCATAATGTGAATATGCGAATTCCTAGGAAAATGTTATTTGAGGAAAATCTTGAGAATGATTATCTCTAAAGGCCTTATTTTTGGATATGATCAATGGTGATTGGAAGGACCATCTAAACCTTAATCGGATGGTGTAAAATTATAGCTCATAAAGTCATATATAATGGTATATTAAATGAGCCAAACGTATGGCATAAGCCACTAAGAGGGCATATATATGGATATTAAGTTCAAATACTTTGTAGTGCATTAATTGTTTGAACTAGGCTCTTTTATATGAATGGTGTAAAGTTATTTTGATAATACATGACTAGTAAAAGGATACTCCTCTTATGCGAATATCAAATAGACCTTTGGAGCAAATTGGATCACACAAATTTGTCATCCTTTGTATGATAGAAGAAATATGTGAGGTTCAAATCAAGGATCCACTATATATGTTATACTTGTGAATGATTTAATGGTGATATACGACTTACCATTTGGTAAGACAATGATTTTAAGTAAACATGTATCGCCATAGTTTTCCCTCTTTATCAACATTAGGATGATAGATGGTTGATGACATATTAATGGAATGAATTTTGTCATATATTCATATATGTCAAATTCAAGCGGAGAATCTTTATAAGGTTGTGTTTTTCTCCTTCGCTTTGGTTTTTGTCCTTCATGGTTTTTTTGAGCATGGTTTTAATAAAGCAACATATCACCGTATTTCTTTATGAAGAAAAGTGTTATGATATTTATTGTGGAACTTCCATTTCTTGGCATTCAATGAAATGTTTGCTCTATATGAAATGGGAAGAGGATGTGCGTGGCTCATATCAGTCATCTATCATCTATTACGTTCTTGTGGTTTTCAGCCAGATCTTGAGATGACAACAGTGATATATGAAGATAATGCTGCCCGCATTGCACATTTAAGGGGAGGATACATTATAGGCGATAACACCAAACATATATCACCAAAATTCTTCTTAACTCATCAGCTTCAGACCAAGGGTATTCTTGATGTTTGCAAGATTCAGACCGATGAGAATCGAGCTAATTTATTTACCAAGTAACTTCTTACAAGATTTGTAAGAAGCTTGTTCGTAATATTGGTAATGTGACTTCGAAGAGACATTTTGTTAAATTGAGGGGGAGAGAGAAATTTAAAATTGTACTCTTTTCCTTGACTATGGTATTTATCCCATTGGATTTTTCCTAATAAGGTTTTTAATGAGGCGATATAATAGAATGTACATCTGGGAAATGTTGTAAATCACCCTAGATCCTTCATTAGTGTAACTCTCAAAACCTATACTAGACTCTTTGTTTGTGTAACTGTCAAAAACCTTTGATGCTTGTATTCCCACCTAAGTAATGGGTTACTCAAAGGTTCGGTAAATGATGATATCTTGTCCTATATAAGTACGTGATATGGAATGCAAGAAACATATAAGATATCATGCATATTTCCTCCTTCCTTGTCTCATATACTCTTTCACTCTCTTAGTCTTTCAATATTATAACATATTGATCTATTTAGTATTATGGGTAGATGGATAGACACAAATAAATAGAATCATAATAAACTAATAGCATCCACAGGTGTTGTAACAACCCTACCAGTAATCCAGTCATTATCCCCTAATCTATCTCAATTATCATACTCATGCAGCGGAATTCTACAACCGGGGGTGATACAATATCGGTCTGATGACAAATATACCGAGTATTCTAATACAACAATATTTCCATTCCTTAATCAAATCACACTGCCATTACAACTTCTAATCAATTCTTATACAATGCAATATCCATCCCAAAACTATACCGAGTATCTAAATTCCTCAAGTTCGCCGATAACAAATCGGTCTCACAATTCAACATTTATAATTACAAATCAATACAATGTTCTTAATTATCTACCCATGCTTATGTAGCAACCCGTCCTACTCTCGAACGGTGTTCAACTTCAAGTACCTAAAAAATAAAAATGGTGCCGCCCCTAGGGGCTCAGCAAATTGTTGCATATGAAATTCGCATACCCCGCGTGCTAACGGGGGTACGCCGACTATTTGGTCGAGAACATGCAATTCATTTTAATTCAATCAACATGCAAGGCAACAATACATTATATATGTATATTAATGCAATCAATGTTCGACATTGAATACAAACACTAACTCACACATCAAGGGGTTAGTTTATATTAACCTTCACTTAGGCCTCGAGGGTTTCTACCTCGCTATGGCTTACTCAATTCCTCATTGTCTTACCCACACTCTTGGGTTACTCTTACTCAAATTATCTTACTCTCAACCTCAATCAAGTTCTACAATACTCAAATTCAATACTCTACTCAAACTCAATTACTCAAGTCTCCCAAGTTTCAACTCAACTCTCAATACTCAAATTCTCAAATCTCAACCAAATTCTCAAATCTCAAACCAAATACTCAAAGGTATCTTTTAAGTCATTACCCATGTCCTCCGGGCAGAGTCATACACAAGACTCACCACCGGGCTTTCAAATACAAACGGAACTATACAATTAGCTCCTCAAATTCTCAAATGTCTGGTTCTCTACCGGACTACTCAAATTCCCAAAACTCCTCTCTCGGAGTTATTTCACAATCTCATAGATTAGCCTAGAAGTATCTCTCTCGATATCCTCCATTAGATTAGGGAATTCTCAATGTCAAGTATTCTCAGATTTAAGGTTTTACCCAACTTATCGAATACTCTCATGTTCGGGACATGGTTCACTTTAGTCGGATCCTCTCATTGTGGGTTGACTATTGTTCCAAGGGGTTTGGTGATCCCTTACCATACTTTACTTTTCTCAAGATTCATGTCTTGAACAATCAATAATCCTCTAAATAGAGGTTCCTTATTTCCTTGCACTATAAATTGTTTTGGTGGATTAAATCAATTTGGTTCTCTAACCGTTATCAAGAGTTTACTCATCCTGTACACTCTCTCACATGCTAGTGAGTTCGTAGGTTTACATTACCGTTATTCTTAATTCAATAGTTTTTGTGTGTTCCCACGTTTTAGTTATTTAGCGGAACGACTCTATCTACGAGTCACTAATCAAACAAGACTTCACTATGAGTCTAACTATAGCACACGTTCAACATTCAAGCACCTCATCCACATTCATACATTTCATGAATTATACAAACTTCAAATTCAATAAACAGATCAACAAGGAACAATACAACTCAAGCACAAGATAGTGCAAACAATCTGATTCGTGCATTTATCTTGTTTAGGTGATCACACAAACACACAAGCACACAAATCAGAGTAACACCATTAGCATACGGGGCATGAGAAAATCATACCTTTCACCGGGGTTAGCTTTACCGTGTGACCTCACGTTCCTTGGTTCACACTTGATCCACTGATAACATTCAAATGCTTTATTAACATTAAGGCTTTACGGTATGCAAAACTAATACTCCCGTAGTTAACCCCATTATCCGGTTATTCCTTAGTTTTGTTCATGTGTTCTTAAACTCACAACTTACTCATTCACTTTCCCATATTGTTTACACTTGTTAGGAAATTTATATGTCACCAAAAAAGTCATAAAAAACTTCTAAAACAAATACCAATCATCCCCCACCTTTATGACACTTAAAAACACCATGGTGCATTTCTGGGGGTGGTCTAGGACTTGGTCCTTACCCTAAGTCCCGGACCAATACAAGACTTAAGTTTCGGCCATTTTTATGTAGTGGTCCAGGACCTTGTCCATCTCTCAAGTCCCGGACCAAGCTTGGTTGTGTACTCTCGGTAATAATTTGAGGGTGGTCCGGGACTTCGTCCAAGGACCAAGTCCCGGACCCTACTAAAACCTGCTACATGTGTAATTTTTCAACTCCAATTCAACCTTAATCCACCCTAAATCTTTCCTTAATCTTTCCACATGGTTTCTACACATTTAAACACCTCAAAACATACTCTAAACCACTTCGAATCATTGGTTTAATCCTTACTCAACTTCTTGCTCAAATTCAACAAATTTTCCATTCTCATTTTGCATCTTGCACACTTGTGCATTTTCTAAACTTCTCTTGGCACTTTGCATTTTGTTCTAACTCCATTTGACCATTCCAATTCATTCCTAGACAAATGCCGAAATACCCCAAAATTTAAATCAGTGATTAATTAGGCTAATTAAGATTTTAGAAGCTTAATTACACCTAAATAATCATAAGGGAACAAATCCTGAAGAAAATGGATCCTTAAAATGGATTAAAAACATAAACGAACCTTAAAGCGTGTTTTTCGAGGAAACCGGGAAAACGCAACTTTAAGCAAGTTAAATAGACCCACAATAATTTTGGTCAACCAAATAGTCATTAGTACATTATAATAAAGGTCTAGAACCAATAATTAATTAAACTAGAAAATTCCGGAAAACCGGTCCCGGGAGTGAATAGTGCAAAAAAATAAAAGTTGTGGGGTGAAAGCATAAATAAGCTAAACTAGTGTGTCCACTTTGCAAATAAAAAATTAAAACACACTTGTGTGTGTGTGTGGTACCGTCCAGCACATGCCCCCCCCCCCCCCCCGTCTCTTTTTATTTCTTTCTAATTTGCTAAAGGACAAAAAAATAAAAGAAGAAAGTACTAAAAGCAAAAGAAACTCTCTCTCTCTCCTAAAACACCCCCTCTCTCACGTTTTTTCCCTCCTTACTGGCTTCATCTTCTTCATTGTTCCAGCCATGGCGATTTTTCACCCCTTCTCCAACCCCTATCTTCTCTTCCATATTTGAGGGTCCAAATCAACTCCAAATTCAACAAAAACTACACCACTGGACTCCTCTCTTCTTGAGCTTTCTTTTCCACCCTTTAAAAACTGAAAAGCTCACAAGTCTTCACCATGGATGTGGCACCTTTTGGAGCTTTAAGACCCCCATTGCAACCCCCTTCATCTCCTCTTGGTTCTAAGGTAAAAATAGTCTCCAAAATTCAATTTTTTCCAGCTTTTTAAGGCAAAACGAAAATCTGAAATTAGCCTTGTTCTTCTCCCTCTTCTAGCCGGTTTTGGTGTCCCATTTTGGAGCTGGAAATCTCCTCTCTTTGCTGTCCAAAAGTCTCTCTAAGAGCTTAAGGTAATATCCTCTTGTAAACCCTAAGTTGTGTTAAGTATAAAATTAGTTGGGGAATGATTTTTATAACTGGTATGGTGTGGGGTGATTGGCTGTAGCTTGCCGACTTTGGTGAGGTGAGAACAAGAGTAAGAATTCAAGAAACAAAGAATAAGGAAGAAGGAGAGAGAAGGAAGGAAAGAGGAAGCTAGAAATCCAAGGTAAATGTGCTTGCCTTGAACTAATTTTGAGTAACTAAGTGTAACAGATTTTAGTGTCTAAAATAAGAAATTGGAAGTGTTTGAATGATGGTTAGTGTTGTGGTACAATAAGGAAGAGTTTTAGGCTGTTTTAGAATGGTTTGGATAATGTTCAAGAACTTGGAAACCAAAGAAAAACAATGGGTGCTGTGCAGGAAAAATGCTTGTGAATTTATTGAACTTATGTGCTGTTAGAATCCCTTGAGGGATCTGGTTAGTTTTGATGATTAGGAACTGAAAAATTATGTTGTGGGAATGTCTAGAAATGTAGGGAAACTATGGCGAATTTTCTGTAGCAAAGTAGAGAACTTAGTGGTTTAAAATTGGGTAAAAACAGTTATGAGGAGTAGTTGTGTTCTAGGTGAAATTTGGGTAGTTAACGACTTAGGAAATTAATTTAAGAAGGAGTGTATATGTGGGTAGGTTGTAGAAGAGTAATAATGTAAATGTTAGAGGTAGAATGACACTAGGAGTGAACCATTGGGTTAGGAAACAAACAAGAAACAAAAACTGCACTTAGTGTTCTAGGAAATTTAAGTGAAATTGTGTATTTTACCTAGGTTTAATTAGATGACTTAGTAAATGATATAGGATGGGTTAGGGTGTTTAAATGATGCTAAAACATGTTTAGATACTTAGGAAAAGATTAGGGAAGAAATGGGTGAAAGATTAAGCTTAAAACCAAAACTGATTTTTGAAATCTGTTAAAAACTTACCGTGGTCCGGGACTTGGTTCCATGACAAGGACCCGGACCACCCTCTGAAAATAGGCCGAGAGTTGAAGTTCACTCTGGTCCAGGACTTAGCTCCAGCATAAGGACCCGGACCACCCCCTGTTTTGAAGCCGAGAGTGGAGACTCACTCTGGTTCGGGACTTAGTCCCAGCATAAGGACCCAGACCACGCATAATTTCTTACCGAGAGTTTTAACTGCGATTGGTCCGGGACTTAGGTCCCTGCTAAAGTCCCGGACCATATACAAAATTCACCCGAGAGTTTGATTCAAGCCTGGTCCGGGACTTAAGTCCCTTACCAAGTGCCGGACCAACCTAAAAGTGACTTTAAACTTATAAAACTTGCATTATAAGATGGGGATTGGTTAGGTAATGGATTTATAAAATGATTAGGACTTAATTAATGATGTTTAAAGGTGATTAAGGGCTTGAACAAGTTTAAGAAAGGATGTAAGTTAAATAACCTAAGTGTGGAAGTTAAAATACCTTGACTTAGGTAATATAAGTCGGTAACCGTAAAAGATGAAGTAACCTAGGTTAATAGTAGATCATTAACCATACGACTTCGTGATATGTTATAGGACCCGAATAGTCGAACCGAAGGGAAACGAAAGTCCGAGATCGACGGTGCACGGTATGATTTATTCATGCCCTGTATCCTAACGGGGTTACCCTGGCTTGCTTGTTATGTGATTATTTGCCTCCACCTAAGCAAGATAAAAGCATGTAACCGGTTTACCGCACTTTCATATAAATATTGTAATTGTTGTGCTTGGGTTGTTGGTGTTTGAGCTTAGAGCTATGTTGGCTTGTGAAGTGCTTGGTTGATTGTTGTGAAGCTTGACTGTTTATTGTGGCTTCTCACTAACTCCCTAACCATCTAACATTCTAACTTTGAGAATTTGAATGGGGAGTATTTGAGGAGTCTGATATAGTTTCGGCCACGCATGAGGATGAGGTAACAAGAGAGATTGTTAACCGATTCCTGGCTATAATCTTTTCCATGGTCCAAACCCCTTAAATGGGTAGCAACCTGGTTAAGTGGGCCACCTTGAAGCCCGGTGGTGGGATAGCCTTATCCCTGCTCGGAGGCCATACCGGCTTAACTTTGAGATTTGATAAGAGAAGAAAAATTTTATGAGGAAAGACTTGGATTTGTTGAATTGTGGAACTTGAGTATTGAGATAATGACATCCGATTAACCTGGATGGCAATTGGGCTAACCCCCTTGTAAAGCTTGTTGAGGTTGGACTTGGATTATTGATTGTGAGACTTGTGCCTTGATTGTTCGTTGTCTTGCATGCCTATGTTTTCAATTATATAGCATGTTGTAATTATAAAATGAACCGCATGTTGGCGACCAAATAGTTGGCGTACCCCCGCTAGTACGCGGGGTATGCGGAAGTCATATGAAGCTTTTGCTGAGCCCCTAGGGGCAATGTTTTTAATTGCAGGGACTCGAGACTGTTGACAGGTCGGGAGTGACCGGGATGCTCTTTTGGTAGATTAATTATTTTGGTTGGTGTACCGAGTAGTACACGGTTAGGATTTGTAGCCGATGTACCATGTGGTACATCTTTTTGGATTTTGAAGGTTGTAAACATTTGTGATACGGTTAGATGTAAACCGTTAATATTTTGAAGACTTGAAAGGTTGTAAAGTGTGAGCTAAACTATTAGACTCGGTAATCACTTTTGGATATTGTTTTGGGGAACAAGGATGTATGTATTGTTGGGATTTGCTTAAGGCTTGTTGGAAGTTGGTTGGTGGTTATTGTTGTTAACTCGGTATTTCCTACTATCAGACCGCACTGTTTTGTTTGGTTGAGGCCTAGTTAGTCGTATGGGTGGCTAACGGTGTGTATCACCCGCTACTTAGTTTGATTGTCCCGCTGCGTTTTGATTAGACCGGATTGATCAGGCGATAATTAGGAGATTAGCGGTAGGGGTGTTACAAAAAGTGGTATCATAGCGGAGTCTCACTCTGATAGCCGAGTATCACCGAGTGTAGTGATTACCGAGTTAGGATTACAAACCGTTTCTATAACGGAGGATTAGGAGCCTAACCTTGAATGACTGTAACCCTTACGGATACCCTTTAACGCCCTTTGGGGCGATACAACTGCTTAAATTCCAGACCAATTGGTCACAGTACCTAATGCAAATGTTAATTGTTCAGATGTCAGGAAGAGGCCGTGGACCAGGCCGACCCCGTGGGGGAAATGCCAATGAGCCGGGCGTGCAGACGATAGCAGAAATCGTCACCACCACTATAGCACAGATGCTACCTCAAGTCATAACAGCTGTACAACAAACCCAGCAAAACCAGCAACAACAACAACAACAACCCGACCCACTGCAGCCCCGAGAGGTGAATTGGGTAAAGGCCATCGCAGATCTCCGCCCTCCTTGCTTTAGAGGCGAGAGCGACCCGGCTAAGCTGGAGGCCTACATTGCTGAAATGGAGACGACATTTGAGACTCTCGAAGCTTCTGCTGGAGTTCGAGTGAGGATAGCCGCATACTACCTCAAGGATGCCACCATGGACTGGTGGAAACTTGTCAAAGCTGAGCACACCGCTGATCCGACCTTCGATTGGGAAGCCTACACCTCCCTCCTCAGAGCGAAATACTACTCTGAACACGTTAAGACCAAGAAGCGCTTGGAACTTGACGCTTTGAAGATGACGGATAAGATGACCGTCGATGAGTATTACACCAAGTTCACCTCCATCCTCCGTCTACTACCCAACTTGGGGTACACCGGTCAGGTGTTGGTCGACCGCTTCTATGGCGGCCTGAGCCATCACCTCCGGTATGGCATGGGATACACCTGTTTTACCTCCCTCCAGGTAAACTTGAATTCGAAACCATTATGCCATTGTACATACGAATTAGTAACTTGTCATGTGAGATACACCCTTTAACACCCAAGAATCTCTAGGAGTGTTACCATGCCGCCTCAAGGGGTGAAATCACCGTCCAACTAAGGGACGAAGAGAATGCGCTCAAGCGCAAGACTAACCCCAAAAATGCTAGCTCAGAGGAGCAGCATAAGAACAAGGGCTGGAAGCCAAAGAAAGGGAAGTACACCCACCCACCTCACAAGAGTACCCCCGGAGACAACAATGCCCAAGCTGAGAAGGGCAAGGCAACTGAGCATTTGCAGTTAGCCTACCCTACAGCAGTGGCTACTAAACCATTGAGATCCCAGCCGTTTAAGGGTAAGATGTCGAATGAAACTTGTGTTTATATGAACTGCTATTACCACATCGGATGTTGCTAACACCCAAACCTCAGGTTATGGTTCCGACCACAACAAGGCCCACTCTGGAGGCCGGTACTACCACGGCAGAACTTGCGGGAAGAACCACCCCGCGTCGATTGCCAGGGGAAGGAAGTGAGATGCTATGACTGCAGTCAAATGGGTCACCGTTCCTTCGAGCACCCAAACAAGTCCAAGCCCAAGAGCAACTACCAAGGCTTTAAGCAAAGAGAAGGCAAGGAGGTTGCATCCGGCGATGCACAAGCCCAGCAGACCTCATAGGGACAGGGGTCCCGAGGTGCTTAGAAGGGCGCACCCCCGAGGCAGCCGGCCTTGCATATCATTGATAGAGATGGGACCGGCACTAAGTCCGGCTTAGGTAATTTCGAACACCCTTTATCCTTGAGAGCATGCCTAAATGTTTGAATTGTTTGCATGAGTGAATTTTTGAATGACCTAGAACTCTTGTATGAAATGAGCATGAACCGAACTAGTTTAAAACTAGAACTCACGTTAGACATAATTTACCACCATAGGAACCTTCAATATCTGTTACCCAATCCCTTCAAACCCACTTCCCAAAGAAGCCGACCTCACCACTTACCACATCACCAATGAGCAATGTCAGGTCATTCGACCAAGTATGATTTTAATAAAAGGATACCTGACACCCGAAGCGCAAATTTCCTTCATCCGACGATGCAACAAGCTAGGAGCGGGTCTAGGAGGATTTTACACACCCGAATTTCCTGGTGGAGCGAAGATGAAGCTGAAGATGATGTGCTTGGGAAAGGACTGGAACCCTTATACCAAGACATACCAGGAGACACGAGTGGAAGACGGAGCAACACCACCAGAAATACTCGATGAATTTTCAAGCGGTTAATGCACAAGTTGTAGAGATTGCGCAACAACTAGAGGCCGATCCAGTTCCTACACTTGAATTGGACCTTTGTATTATTAACTTCTACGAAGAAGGTGGATGACTTGGTTTACATCAAGATAAGGACGAGACAGTGGAATCTCTCAAATCGGGAGTGCCTGTAGTGTCTTGGTCCATTGGTGACAATGCCGAATTCTTATTTAGCGAGCAGAAGCGTGCGGACCTCGTAGAGAAACTGGTACTCAGGTCAGGAGATGTCCTAGTTATGGGAGGTGAGTCGAGAGTGCTGTATCACGGTATCAAGAAGATAAAGGTGAATACGACACCATCGACGGTGGTCAGCGCCACACACCTGAAACCCGGATGCCTGAACCTTACCTTTAGGAAGTATTAAGCTTGTAACATCATGTAAAATGATAGTAATGTGCATTAGAGATACACAATGTATGATGGTTGTTAATCAATAAAGCGGTGTTGGTTTTCAAATTTTCCCACTTGCGTTTTACCCTCAACTCATAAAGCTTATGAACCAATAGGTTGTGGACTCGGTACGGAAGGTTCCCTCAGTATTCTCACCGAGACACAGGTCGGTAAAAGCGGTACCATAATCACGGGTTCCTTTCCAGTGAATGGCATTAATGCCACCATACTATTCGACACTGGCGCCTCACATACCTTCATCTCGCCATCATTCGCGAAGAGGTTGGGGCTCGACGCTGATGAGTTGCCAGACTTTATGGTCACTCTTCCGTCGAAGGAGCGAGTTAAGTGTACGAAATACTACCGAGCTGCCACTATCCAAATTAAAGGCGAGGTGTTTCCCAATTCCTTCATTGAGTTCAGTGGTTTGGGATTCGACCTAATTGTTGGGATGAATTGGTTGGAGCGGCATAAGGGGCGAATCCTCTGCGTCGAGCATAGATTGCTACTCAGAAGCCCATCTGGGGTTACTGTATCATACCGCCAGAGGCCGGGAGAGCCTTCGACCAAAGTAATCTCCGCCATGTCCATGCACCAAGAGCTCAGAAAGGGGCACGAGGTATTCCTTTGCTATGTGCAAGACCTTCAGCGAGATCCAGAGTTCGACCCCGACACACCTGTAGTGTCAGAGTTCCCGGATGTGTTTCCAAAGGAACTTCCCAGCATGCCACCTCAGAGGACAGTTGAGTTTGAGATAGAGCTTGTACCAGGCACGGGTCCGATTGCTAGGGCGCCGTACCGTTTAGCACCGGTAGAGATGACCGAGTTGAAAATACAGTTGAAGGATCTGCTTGACAAGGGGTTTATACGCCCGAGCGTATCACCCTGGGGAGCGCCGGTCCTCTTCGTGAAGAAGAAGGATGGTAGTCTCTGCCTTTGTATTGATTACCGCGAGCTTAATGTGGTCACTGTGAAGAACAAATACCCATTGCCACGCATCGACGACCTGTTCGATCAGTTGAAGGGAGCTTCAGTCTTCTCCAAGATTGACCTCCGATCAGGGTATCACCAGATTGCCATTAGAGATTCCGACATTGAGAAGACAGCATTCCGTACAAGATATGGCCACTTCGAGTTTACAGTGATGCCATTCGGACTGTCAAATGCACCAGCTAAGTTTATGGATTTGATGAATTGGTTGTTCAGTGATCAGTTAGACACATCAGTGGTGGTCTTCATCGACGACATTCTCATTTATTCGAAGTTGAGAGACGAGCATGGGAGCCATTTGAGGCGTGTACTTGAGACGTTGCGCGAGAACCAGCTATACGCGAAGTTCTCCAAATGCGAGTTTTGGCTTGACCAGGTCTCCTTCCCTGGTCATGTGATCTCGAGCGCTGGTATCTCTGTTGATCCAGCTAAGATTGAAGCGATCCGTTCATGGCCTAGACCTAAGAATGTTTCCGACATTCGGAGCTTTCTTGGTCTAGCCGATTACTACCGAGGTTTGTTAGAGATTTTTTGAAAGTTGCAAAGCCTATGACGGCGCTAATGAAGAAAGATACACCGTTTGTGTGGATAGACGAGTGCGAGATAGCCTTTCAGAGCTTAAAGGATTCATTGACCTCAACACCCATCCTCACACTTCTAGAGGGCACAAAGGGATTAAAAGTTTATTGCGATGCATCAGGCAAGGGCATGGGATGCGTACTCATGCAGCATGGCAAGGTAGTAGCATACGCCTTCCGTCAGCTGAAAAAGCATGAGGAGAATTACCCGACGCATGATCTAGAGTTAGGAGCCATTGTCTTCGCCTTGAAGATATGGAGACACTATCTCTATGGGGTAAGCATCACCATCTACTCCGACCACAAGAGTTTGCAAAACGTGTTCACCCAAAAAGAATTGAAGTTGAGACAGAGAAGGTAGATGGAGTTCTTATCAGATTACGACATCAACCTTTAGTACAAAGAGGGGAAGGCGAATGTTGTAGCCGACACCCTAAGTCGCCGAGCACACTCACTCCATTCGCTGCTCGCTTCTTCCAGTTTGGTTGATGAGGTGCGAGAGGCTCAGTTGTGCGACCCCTATATGAAAGAGATCAGGCAGAAAATTTCAGAGGGCACATTTGAGAAGCGGAAGTACGACTTCAAGCTTCATGAAGATGGTATGATCCGACTGAATGGCAGATTATGCATTCCCCGAAGCAATGCTGAGCTAAGGGATCGCATTCTACGAGAGTCACATTATTCCACACTGCATGTCCATCCGGGAGCCTCTAAAATGTACAAAGACATGAAGAGGTTCTTCTAGTGGTCAGGGATGAAGTCTGATGTGACCGAATATGTCTTGAGGTGCCTCACATGCCAGAAGGTAAAATTCGAGCACTGTAGACCGGGAGGAATGGTTTAGTCTATGCCTATTCCATAATGGAAATTCCATGACATCTCCTTGGATTTTGTTGTTGGACTCCCACCTGCTAGGGGAGGACTCAACATGATTTGGGTCATCGTCGATCGCCTCACCAAGGTTGCCCGATTCATACCGATGAGGGACACCTGGAAGGTGGTGAAGCTCGCTGAGTTGTTTGACCGGGAGATTATTCGACACCACGGAGTCTCGAAGACCATTGTATCTGACCGCGACACCAGATTTCTTTCGAGATACTGGAGAGCTACACGGGAAGCGTTGGGCACCGAGTTGAAACTTAGTACCACCTTCCATCCACAGACCGACAGTCAGACAGAAAGGACCATCTAGACACTTGAGGACATGCTTCGGGCATGTGCCTTAGACTTCCAGGGGAGCTGGATTGATAAGCTACATCTTATCGAGTTTTCTTATAATAACAACTATCATGCTTCGATTAAGATGTTGCCTTTCCAAGCTCTATACGGTAGACCTTGCCGTACCCCATTGTGTTGGGATGAGTCGAGCGAAGCGGTCATCATAGGACTGGAATACCTAGAGCAAGTGCAAGCTGAAGTTTAGCAGATTCGAGCGAATATAAAGGTAGCCCAGGATAGACAGAAATCTTATGCTGATGTGAGACGACGCGACCTTGAGTTCGTCGTGGGCGACCAAGTGTTCCTGCGCGTTTCACCTATGAAGGGTTTCTTTCGATTTGGCCAGAAGGGCAAGCTGAGCCCGAAGTTTGTGGGGCCGTATGAGATTACAGAGAGAGTTGGATCCGTGGCATACAGGTTAGCTTTACCTGAGGAGTTGGGACGTGTTCACGATGTGTTTCACGTTTCTCAACTCAAGAAGTACATATCTGATCCTTCTCATGTGTCAGAGCCCGAACACTTATCCCTAGGGCCGACGATGAGATATGTCGAGACTCCACTGCGAATCCTTGACACGAAGACTAGAGACACTAGCAACAAATCAGTGCGAATGGTCAAAGTCTTGTGGGAAAACCATGATGTCGAGGAGGTGACTTGGGAACTTGAGGACGCCATGAAGGCGAAGTACCCGCATTTGTTTGTAGACTATAGTTGAAATACCCCAAACCTTCATATGTTGGTTAAATGTTAAACTATGGTATTTAAAGGCTAAAAAGTGCCTTAGAAACATCAGTGAACAATTTAAACCATAGTAAAACATAATAAAATACTAAGGAATGGTTTGAGCAAAAACATGCTCTAAACTTGGAGTGAACTTGGTTAGGACCCAAAGAGCCTACCAAGACCTTGTAAAATTCAATTATGATTTAATAAGGCTAATTAAGTCCTTAGGGAACGTTGGTGGACAATTAAACCAAACAAAACACAAGGAAACACCTTAAGGTCAATTTAAGCAAATAATTGCTCTAGACTTGGTTAACCTTGTATAGAACCTAAAGGTCATTCCTAGACCTTAGAAATATGTTAATGAACATATTAAATCAATTACTAAAGAAAACCAAGCTTGAAAACAAGTTAAAACACAAAATGTGCTTTAAGGAGTCTTAAAGCACATTTTTGGAAAATTGTCTTGTAAATGAGTTTTGAATGGCTAGGTGTCCATCATTACTCTTAAATAAATATGTGTACTAATTTGTAACACATTTGGAGGTCTAGGTCAATGGGAAATTAAAAATTTCACATCTATGTGCCTTGTTTCAGTGAATAGTAACTAAAATAAGCTAGTTTGTAACATATGTTGTTATAAGTAATTAAATTGACAAATAAGGACTAAAATACCCCTTGCTACTGTTGGGGGCCGGTTTTCTCATAAGAGAATGAGTCATTCCCTTGTTAAATTGATAAGATAGGAATTTGTAAAGTAAAACACTATTTACTTTACTTAAATATCTAAACTAACAAGACTTATTCTCATTCTCTTCATTCTCCTTCATTTCCCCACGTAGCAAACCCTTCTTCTACCTCCTTTCTTGCTCTCTTTCACGGTTATACAGCAACACCAACACCACCATCAATTTCCACCTTTGACCACTTGGATCTCCTAGCTCACTTGGCCAAAATAAATTCTGAGACCACCATTCTCTTCCTCTCATCAAGCTCTTCAATTCTATCCTTTCAAAGTTCCAAGAGCTCCATTTCGGTGCCAAGAGGAATTTCCATGGGAGGAGCTTGAGCTCACCTTTCTGCATATTATTGTTCTCCTTTGCTTCAAGGTAAGGAAACTCAAAGAAAAATGATGTTTCCCTCATGTTTTGGTGTGTCCGAAAATTCACCATTAATGGTGTCTTCTCTTGTTCTTCC